>CM076575.1:1600040598-1600709297 GCA_034641835.2 Pinus albicaulis | reverse complement strand
AACTAGAAAAACTGATTTTAACTCACTTAACTGAGTTAAACTGATTACAACCTGCATTAACTAATGCACCTTTGCACTTCGAACTCTGTTACAACTAGAATTACTTTGCATGCCTCACCAACTACCTCTAACTCGAAATCCATGAGCTAAATGAGTTTATCACTCTCAGTTAAATATTACAAGTTATTTTTGAGACTAGATAAAATTTTATTGTCCAGCTTAATTAAGGGATAACTAAAATAGACATGCACCAAATTTAGCACCTGTGGGATCCACCCTAGTGTAGGTTCTTAATGCACTAGGTGTCGGTGCTGAAATTGTCTTTTTGAATCTAAACAAGTTCCAAGGCATGTTAGGCATTCCAATATGTGCTAGTTTCTAGGGTGTTGCACCAACACATGCTAGGGAGTGACACAGAAACGGAAGGGAGGACTAGTTTCAATTGCATGGAAATGAATGAATAAGGGTGTGTGATAGGGAGTGTTAGAAAGTTATAGGTGTGGTAAGGATGGAGTGACAAGGTATGCTAGGAAGTTCCAAGGCATGATAGAGTGATAGGAAAGCATGCCTATATGTTCCAAGTTCCAGGGTGTTCCAATGTGTGCCAAGGAGTGGTATGGAGTGCTAGAGAAACATAAGGGATAACTATGTCATTGCATTAAAATGAATGAATAAGAGTGTGTGAAAGGGAGTGTCAACGAGTTCCAAGTGTTCTAAGAAGGAGTGACAAGGAATGCTTGACAATGCTAAGGAATGTTAGAGTGCTAGGGCGGCATGCGGCCAAATGTGCCAATGCATGGAAGGAAGTGTTAACTAGGAGTGCAAGGGAAAAACATGGGAGAACTATGTCAAAATGCATGGAAATGAACAAATAAGATTTTTTGATTGGAAGTGTCAGTGAGTTCCATGTGTGATAAGGATGGAGTGATAAGGTATGATAGGCAGTGTTAAGGCATTCTAGGGGCCAGGGCAACATGCCAATATGTCCTAGGTGCTATGGGTGTACCAACACATGCCAAGGAGTTTTATGGAATGTTATGTAAACACAAGGGAGAACTAAGTAAAAAGGCATGGAAATGAATGAATAAGAGTTTGTGAATGGGAGTGTCAATGAGCTCTAAGTGTGCTAAAGAGAGCGTGACAAGGTATGCTAGGTAGTGTGAAGGAATGGTAGAGTGCTAGGGTGGCATGCCAGGATGTGCCAAGTGTTAGGGTGTGCTAATGTGTGCTAGGGAGTGTTAGGGAGTGTCAGGGAAACACAAGGAAGCACTAGATCGAAATGCATGGAAATGAATGAATAAGAGTGTGTGACAAAGGGTGTCAATGAGTTCTAGGTGTGTTAAGGAGGGAGTGACAAGGTTATATGCTAGGAAATTCGAAGGTATTCTAAACTACCAAGGTGTGTTAGAAAGTGTTAGGGTGTGTCAAGGTGTGTAAAATAATGCCAAGGAATGTAGGGGATGCTAACACATGCCATAGAGTGCCTAGGCATTTAAGACATGCCAAGTGCTATGGCATATTAAGATGTACACTGTGTTGCTTAGTTGTTTTATGACCACAGTTGGATGTGATGAGCCTTGTATTGGTAACTTGTTAAGTGGGGTGATTTGATATTGGACATGATCTGAAATTAAACTTTTAGTTCGAACTCAGATTAAACTTTAATCATGTATACGGAAAAATGATTAAAAAAATCATTTAATTGAATGCTTTAAAATAAAATATGTTCAATAACATAAGCATACATTCACAAGAAAGAGAACGACACAATTGATAACATAGTTCACCCCCTCGACTGGGCTACCTCTCCGGATTCGTCTCCAACATGACGAATCGATCTATTGTCTTTCTTAATAGAGATAAATGTACATTGTATTTTACATCAAGGTGGCCAGCCGAGAACTCTCAGCTATACATCCATACTCTAAAAGACTTATGAGCTATCCAAGCTTTGAGCTATCCAAGCTCTGCTCAAAAATGACTTTTTCAAGCACTCCAAATCTCTCCTTACTCTCTTTCTCCTTACCTTTCCTATACATAGAAAGGAATTATATAGCTCTTAAGAGACCAAAACTAAGGATGCAATATCTCCTTATCTCTGATTTTCAATTTCTATTTTACATATATATGAGCACATTTAATTAAAAATAAAGACATCCTCAACCTAGGCTTAACATGAGTATATCTTCTTCATAGTGCTCCTTAGGTTGTCTAGATCCTTCTGGATCAAACCTCCCCATTAAAAAAAATTTAGTCCTCTAATAGTATTTTAAAAATTGAAGTCGATTCTGAATGAAGTCAATTCTTCCTCTGAATTTTGGGAACAATTTTTTTTGCATTTGATGTAATCTTGCATGCTACCTTGTTGGAATTGATTTTTAACTTTCGCATTGATTCTCCCTTATCCATAACATGCTTTGAATGTTGCACCAAATCTTAACCAAACAGGAATATGAAAATTGAATTTGTGTCCATGTTGGAAACCTTGATTGTCTATAAATCAATGTCAAGAGCCCATACCATAAACCCAGTTGACTTAAAACTCAACTAGGGTAGAACGACTTTGTCATCCATGAAGACTCCTTCAAACAACTACCACAAACGAAGAGTCTGCCAAAAGTTGATACCTCATATGTTGATGGGCAATCTGAGGTGGTACAGAATCAGTAGGTACCTTTAATCGAATCAGACAAAGGATCCCTATCAGGTTTCAAGAAAGGAATTTTAACAAGAAATCCAAAACGATCACGCAGTTCTGTCTCAAATTCACTCCTACTTAGGATGCTAGGATGTGGAGGGTGCCAAGGTATGCCAATACGTGTCAAGGAGTATCAAGGAAACAAAACTAAGAACCAAGCTAAAAGGAAAGGAAATGAACACATAAGAGGGTTAATAAGTCAAGACTCTATATTTTTCAAAAGGGGCATGCTAGGCACACTAATAATAGGTTCCAATACATGTCATGTTCTAATGTGCGCCAAGTTCTCATGTATGTTAATGCATGCCCAAGTGTTCCAGGGAATGATAGGGACTTCAAGGCATACCAACACATGTTAGGAGAGTTTTATGCTATGATAGGACCTGCCAACATGTGCTTGGGTGTCCTAGTCATGTCAATATGTTCTAGGTACAAAGATGTTCTAAGAAATGTGAGGTGACAAGGAATGTTAGTGTGTGCCAAAGCATGTTAATATGTGCGAAGAGTGTTGAGGAGTGATAGATATCTCTCATTAATTGAATTTACAAAGCTTGATTATGTATTAAATAATATAATTTCTACACACACTAGTGGAATTTTATCTAAAGGGAATTTGTTATATAATAAACCTAATAGAGATTAAGCATGTATTGACTCATAGGAAAACTATATTCTCATTACATGAGGGAAATGATACACACTAATTACTTCTTAATAAATTGACTAACTCTAACCACTATATGGCCTTGGACACATAATGAAAAAGACTCCATAACAATGGTCTTAAAGCATTATCTTTTGACAAAAAATATAGTAGCATGCACATGGCGTCATCAAAAGCTCATTGGAATGATCAATGATGACGAACATTTTTCGACCATCACCAAAAGCAACCAAGATTAGCATTTAAAGGGTCAATACGAGATCATCACTAGAAGTGTCACCAAAGAGAGAATTAGTGAAAGAATTTTAACAACCCTCACCAAAAGTGACACTGAAAATGGCTTTGGTGACAAACCTTAAAGGACCGTCAGTATATGCACTTACAACAATGTTTTTTTAAGGACCATCACCATATGTGACATTGGTGACGGACCTTAAAGGCCTATCAGAGGCATGACCCTCACAAATTTCCTTTTTTCTTGTAGTGATAGGTGGTGTAGTTTACATGTGCTTTTGTGTACATGTTGTGCAAGTGGTGTCGCGTACATGTGATGTTGTGCACATGTTGTGCAGGTGGTGATGTGTATAGGTGGTACTATGGACATGTTGTGCATATGGTACAAGTATAGATGTGGTATTGTGTGCATGTCGTATATGCTATGTTGCAAGTATGCGGTACTTAGTAAGTATGTACATTGTGAAGTCGTGGTATCGTGACATGTGTATTTGTTGTGATGTACTTTTTGTACGTATTTATATTGTGTTGTACACCAGATGTAGGTGTATGTTTTGTGTTGTACACTGGATGTAGGTGTATGTGTTGTGTTGTACACCGGATGTAGGTGTATGTGTTGTGTTGTGTTCTGTGTTGCGTGTATGTGTATGTATTTTATGTCAGGTGTAGGTGCATGTGTTGCACGATGTTGTATGTCGTGTGTGGTTGTATTTCTGTGATGCACGCTATGTGTATGTGTACATGGTTGAAGAGAAGGCAGTGGGTGTTTGTCGGGTGTGGAAACTCATCCAGTGTGCGTACACAAAGAACAAAGGATAAAGGTAGAAGCTAAGGATCGATTAAAGGATGAGTATAAGTATTTTACTAAAGTTTTTATATGCATGTGATCTATGATTCTAATTTATGATGGTTACATGTGATCTATGATTTTAGTTTATGATGATTGTATGTGATGTGTGATTTTTATTATGATCATTGTGTTTTGAGCTAACTAGATGTGATATGTGTATACATGATGATATGGTCAAAGATGTTAGTTTGACTTGTTGACGGAAAGTAAACAAGATTGCAGGGGTATCTTATTGATGAGTTATCAATGAGGTATGATTTGAGGTTATTTAAATTTTTTTTGAGTCTAATGGAAATTATGTTCTTGGTACAGGGATGCATGAACATGCCCGATTGGGTGGTTGAAACTGATTGTAAGAGTTAGTAGCAGCAGAAAAAAGGAATTGAACAATTCAGGATCAGGGCCATTATGGGACACTAGTACCCAATAGTGTCCATTTATTTCCATGAGCATGCTATGACCAATATGATGGTTTTAAGGCAGGGATATACCTTGGTTTTTGGACCTTCTTATGTGAGTAATCCTTGGCAAGGGAGGGGTTGCCTGAGGGACTATGTAGTAGAGAAGGGGATTCCCATGGAACTTGGAAGGTGTGTGACTGCATGGAAGGGGGGTGACTGGATTGCTCGAGGGACTGTGTAGAATACAAGGGAAGATTGGGGATGGATTTGTTTTGGTCATTAGCATTTACATATGGAATCAGATGCACATTGGGAGTGTGCCTTGGAAGAATGAGCTAGTAATTGTTCACTGAGAGGAAAACAACACAGGATTGTAGCGTTAGACATTGGATGAAGACTTTGGCTCTGGCAGAGGATTCTGGACTTCCTAGGAAGGAGGTGAATCCTGGTATTATATTTTAGGGTGGAGGTGTGAGCCTCTGGATTCCCTTGTTGCTGATGCAGACATTGCATCTTTCTATTTTTTGGTTAGAAAAAAGGTGTATATGTGTATATTATTGTAAATAGTGTATCGAGATGGATTTATAAAGCTACATAAACAATAGGATTATTTGTTGGTTGAAGAAAATGTGGTTGTTATTGTAAATATCTTAATGAGTTGTGTTATAAAGCTCAAGTAAGCGATAAGTTGTTGTGGTTTTAGTAGGTTGTTCATTGTAAATACTACAACAAGCTAAGTTATAAATCTCCATGGGTGGTATGTTTTGATTTCAGCGGTCATGTGTTCCCCCAAGGGAGAGGCTTCGGTAACAATGCTAGTTAAAATTTCGTATAAAAAAATATAAGACCAAGGTCATGGGACATGTATTCGAAGCTGAATTGTGGGAAAAACATCCTAGCGGGTGTTCATTCAAATTATTGTGGCTACATAATTTGGCAAAGGAATTTGAAAATGAAAGAGGCATTAATTGGAATTTATTTATGAAAATAGTGGAAATTAGGAGAAAATGAAGGTGAAAGGTCACAGGTTGCATGTGAGGAGGAAAATGAAGGAAAATAATGGAAATTTTAAGAAAATATAGGCCTCAATAATAAAAAGGCTTTTAAAGATCATTTGGAAATATTTTTCTGATATTTTGATCAGTTCTATGGTAGATCTCTCTTTTATTCTCTCTCTCATACTCTTGGACACTTAGAGTTTCTTGGAGAACTCTTGGAGGAGTGTGGCATACTTGGTATTTGGAGCAAGAAGGAAAATGTAAAGTAGGAGAGTGCAAGAGGACATCGGGATGAACGCCTACAGCTAGATTGCTTTGCAGGTATGGAGTTACACGTATGGTGTCCTTGCTAGTTTTGGCATGCATGGAACATGCATACGGTTTCTTGGTTATGATTTGTCTTTGGCATGGAAGATTTCTTGGATTGATAGTGTTTTTTCCTATCCTTGCCATTTCCTAGATATCCATGGTGTTGTGGGTATATTTTCTCTCGTTTTCTAGTTGCTTCTCATGTTACTTTTTTTTGGGTTGAGTTATTAGTTCCTGGAGGCTTGGCTGGGAAAAATTTCTAGAGCCTTGTGACAACTTGGGTTGATTTATTATTCCTGGATACTTGGTTGGACAAATGATATGGAGCCCTTGGCAAGTTGAATTACTAGTCCTGAAGCCATGTTTGGACAAACTGTCTGGAGCCCGTCAACAAATGTGGGTTGAGTTACTAGTCCTGGAGCCATTGTTGGAACAAATTCTCTAGAGCCCTAGACAACTTCGGTAGAGACCGATCTAGTGATTGTTAGTGATTTCTGACCGTGAGGTGAAATTATTAGCTGAGGGTTGAGGTGGTTTGGCCTATGGAAGCCCTGGTTCGGTTTTGATGGATTCTTTTCATGAGATCCCACATTCATGCTTGGAATATGGCATGGGGGTGATTGGTTGAAGAGAGATTTGGTTGAGCCAATCTATGGTCAAGTGGAACGTGGAAGTCCCAGAACTAGTTTCACTTTTCATATGTTAGTAAGAGCTTATTTCCTCTTGTACTGACAGGTAAATATACTTGTTTATATGTGTTTTTTATGGTTGTTATATCCTTGTTATTTATGTTGGTTATATGTTGGTTATGAGCATGTTTTATGGTAGTGATGATGTATCGATATTATCATGTTTTGATCTATAAATGAATTAATAATGAATATATGACCTAATATATGATAATGCAACTAATGTGATAATGCATCGATTCTTCTTAGCGATTCTCATATAAGTATGAGACGCCTATGATCATATATGTTGTTTAAACTTGTAGGATGTATATTTGTGACATGTTTGACGAAATGACTGTTATGGTTGGGATTTTTCAGGTGAAATTCCTTGATCAAGTTTGTGTTAGAGGCTTTGGCTAGGTTTCATTCATTGTCTTGAAAATTCTCATCAAGTTTTGGGTAGTGGTTGGAGACTAGCCCTGAAAAAATGGATTAAATCTCGTAGTCTCTAGTACATAACTAGCTAAACAATATTGTAGTCTCTCCCTTGTAGGAATTGTAGGAGCAACTGGAGGGTCCCAGTTGCATGCATTCCCATGTCATGGGAGAAACAATGGGTTTTTTCAGTGAAAATGCAATTTGACTCAAGGTTGGGGCACCTAGAGGGGTGGTTTAGCATTTTTGGGTCATGTAGCTCCTAAGGGAGGTCATTAAGGTTTTCTTATGTCGATTCCACTTCCTTAAGGTGATATAGGAGGTTGAATCATATCATAGTAAATCCATATCACATGTTTACCCTAGTTGGCCAATTACTTGGGTAGATGAGGGAGGAGGGTGTTACAATGGCTGTGGACAAAACAAACATAAAATATTTTTTATCGAGTGCAAGTCCAAAGATTTAATTTTAGCCTAGACCTAATTTCCAACCTATCTAGCGTATAAAGGAAATTTCTTGATCTCTATAAAATAATGATGAAAATTAATAGTAAAACATTGGCATAATAAAAAGATTGTGAAAGGATTAAAAAAATTTAAGCCAAAAGCTAGAGGTAAATTTGAAGGTGCCGAATATATGTTCATGGGAATGCAAAACAATGATGCCATTGGGTCAAGGGGTGTATCATATTTTATAAATATTTTTCTACTCTAGCCTTCATTTTTTAAGAGTATTCATGGGCTCTGAAATATTTATTTATTCCAAACATCCAAGCCTTTGCCCCTTCAACCTTACTACTTTTTCCATCAAAGGTATGAGGCTTTTCTTTCTTTAACTCCTATGACATTGAACTCATCTCACTTCTCCTTTGTTGGTGGCGTCCTATGTTTCTAGCATTATAAAACTTCTCATTGTTGTTTTCACTTCTTTCTAGAGTGTTGAGTGGAGTGTCTCCTCTCACTGTGTCTTCACTTTCCTATGTAGGTCTTTTCTTTGACTTTATACCCTCTACTCTTTTAACTTCCAACCAAAAATTTTGAATTTTAGATGGATTTTGCTTGGATTTGTGCTTCCTAGATAGTTGGCGCTAAGATCTTTTTGCTTTTTCTTGCAGTTCTGATGAGAACCACAAAATCAATGCATTTAATTCTTTTTTTCTTTCTTGAGCTGTGATAATATTTTCATTGTTTTCTTTGCAACTTCTCAATTCATCTCTCAAACTCCTAGTAGTAATATTCCCATTTTAGCACACAGCTAAATAGTATATTAAATTTTTTTTTATCACCTAACAGCTAAATAAATGGGTAAGGAAGCCCATGCATATTAAAAATATGAATAAAATCCCTCAAATATGAAAGGGGATAGTCATAAGAGCTGGATTTCACACCCTCATGTGTGAAAGAGGACATTTGCATGGAGACAAGGTCAAGTTTGACCAAGTCAACAACGCTGGGATAGGAGGTGGAGAACACTTTGATAGACAGCGCAGTATGAATGGGAAGAGGGTTATTTGGTGGAGGAAACCCTAATGGGTGGGACCCATGGAGAGAAGGCTTTCACTTGTTTAAAAGGAGGGCAGGGCAGCCATTTTTATTCATGTTGAATATCAGTGATCTCATTGTATGTTTAGGCTTTGTGCATTCTCCTGCTGTTTAGCAGAGTTGTAGTGCTGCTTAGCACAAGTATTTCCTATTTAGGAATCCTTCTCCTTTCTTGAGAGGCCTCTTTAAGGAGTTGTACTAATTTTCCTCACATCAGGCTTGAGGCCAAGTATCCTCCTTCAGCTACAGCGTTATTTCTGCAACAGAATAATGTTGTGTTGCATGGTGTTGCAGTAAGGGTTCACAACACCACTTCTAGCACTTGTTTTTCAGAGGAGGAGGCTCTATTTCCTTAGAGAGATCGGTTTGGAAGCCCTTGGATCATATTGCAGATCTTGGCACTTGGCCAACACTTTTTTTTGCACCTACAACGCAGTATCCCTCAGTGACTGCATTATTTTCAAAAGGTATTTACAGTGGGGGATTGTAGGGATTTTTGAAGGGTGAGATCATCAGTGTTAGGATCAGCCTTTCACTTGGAAGATCCATTGGAGGAGGTATTTTTATCTGATGCATCATATTCAGCTTTCTCCATCCATTTCCAGTTCTTGAGTTGCAGCTTCTACCTTGCAACTCCGACATTTTTTATTTTTGCATATTTTAGCCAATCCTTCCAGGATTGTCTTGAGGTAGTGATTGGGAGCATAGATCTTCTCTCCCAATATTGTATGACTCATATATATGCAGATCTATGATATTTTACACTTCCTGTAGCAGTGATCCATCCATGACTGCGTAGTTCTTGTTCATAGACACTCTGCCATGTAGCATTATTTTACTTTTAGCATGTGTATTGATGGGAGGCTTGTTTGCCTCGATCCTTTGAGTTGTATTGCTATTATTTGTTGCTGATTCCTAATAAAATGGCTCTATGGTTTCCATACATTTTGGTATGATGTTTATTCACTGCTATTTCCATTTTATGTTTATGTATTATTGGATCCACATTTGGAATATCTTAAGATATTCCCAATAGTGTAGAATTTCCCTATTTTGGGATATTACAGTGGTATCAGAGCTTCTTTCTTGGCACAACCTGTGGATTTCAGCCATTATGCCATCAACATAAGAGGAGATGTAAAAAAAAGAAAGTATTCCATTATGTGGAGGAAGGAAGGAAGATAGCCTTGCAAAGCTACTTCCAAGATCTATACAAAACTTTTCAGAAGATATGAAAAGAATAAGGATGGAGATGAGATCTCTAGAAGAGTTTGGATCTAGAGCTAGATCTAGATTTGCACATGGTGAGTGTGAGCATGCAACTACAATCCATGATGCACAACACCTTCAAATGTCGAAATCTATCATGAGATGGATGAAAGGAGGAGGAATGCCTAAGAGGAAAACTCTTAGTGATTTGTTGCAGGAACCTCTATCTCATATGCCTAAACAAGAGGACATGGGGATCTCTTTTTCATAAGAGGATCCACTATTTGAGAGGTTGCCCATTCATGTTGAGGAGGCTGAGGGCAACAACACTAATATATCTAGAGTTGATCTAGCACCTCATGCAGAGGAAGGAGGAGCTCTTACTCAAACTAGAGGGATTCTTGTACCATTGCAAGGAATTCCCCAGGATCTCACATGTGGAGATCAAGGCACAACTCATGTTCTACATGTGCCATTTATGATGAGCTGTGGACCTATGGAGATATAAGGAGGAGGTAGGGAGGATTTCCAACATCATGTGATGAGGACCACACATCCCTGTCCATTTGAGGAGGTTGATGCACCTAAGAGGAAGACTGGATTGCGCAGTGAGAGAAGGGACAAGTCTGTCTATTCATGTATGAAGTCTACTCTTGATGATGATGTCTCATTGCATGGAGACATTTCACCAAGGAAACCACCAGATTAGCAGATGATAAGAGGTGCTTTACATTTTGAGGCACCATTTAGTGATTTCAAAAAAGTGGAGACCTTGGGAGGTCGTTGTACAGCGTTGAGAGTCTTTGGTAGACTCAAGGAGGAGAGAGGCATTCTCTCAACATCATCTTTACCCACTCTCATTTCAGATTCTACGTTGTGGCAGAAGCAGCAGGGGAAGGATAACAGCCTTCCAACTTGCATATTTGGCATGGGAGATGTCAAAGGATAGGTTAACCATATGATAGATGTTATTCATGAGAGATCATCAGCGCTGTCACTATGGAGGATAGATCCATATTAGAACTCCTAGCTGTTAATGGAGTGTTCCAAGGATCTTTTCACTAGTATGATATTGGATGATCAGAATATGAGGAGATGCATGGATCATGTGAAGATGGAGTAGATACATAAATCTTTGGAAGAGTTAACATAGCCACCTCTTTTCTCTTTGAGGATGAGAGGAGACTCATCTATGAGCCACTCCATTAGCATGAGCAAGACATATGGTAAGGGTATTGTTTGTTTTCATAATGATTTGTATAATGTATATATGCACCCCATAACCATACATGTGCAGGATGTTGCTCCAAGGAGGAGCATTCTTTTTTCTAGACTTCATGGTCTACTTGAGGCCATGGGTAGTATTGGTGACCGCTCCCTAGGAGGACTTGGGGAGGAGATGTATTTTGGAGAAAATGCTCACTTTTCACCATACATCATTCACTTTCACAAAACATATGAGGAGAGTGGGACAACAAGCAAGTAGTTGAGAAGCCACACTTTTTGTCACTCTCTCTTGCAGTTGAGGATCAAAATGCGTTGGTTACATTTGAGGGACCATTGTCCTTCTCCCTTGCTACATATGGCAGCAAGCATGGTTCTCATTATGGTTCCTTATGTTGTTGTTGTCTTTATATTTATGGAAGCATGGTTGGGGGAGTGGCACATTGGTTGGATGTGTCCCTTGGGGGAGAGATCTCCCACATTGTTTGCATTGCATGTTCTAATGGGAGCATGAGAGAGTATGTGGCCACTACATAAAAATACTTGTTTCCATTTGAGGTGAGCCATATGATTAATTGGATGCCATATGATGGTGACTTCCAACTCATCACATATGAGATGATTTGGGCCAACATGCTTCATAATGTTGGAGAAGAGATCCTTGGCGGTCTAATATTCATCTTCTATGAGGGAGAACCCGACTTAGACGATGGAGGGAAGCACAGAGGAGAAGCCCCCTTCTCAAATACAAGAGGATGATCATCATCTGATGCAGCAGAAGACAGGGCACTACACTGAGCTAGATATGGAGGTGGAACCAGGACAGGCCCAACCCCAGACTTCCACGAAGACCACACCAGTCTAAGGACCAGAGGGTACTCTTCTAATCCCCCTCCCTCATTTTTAATTTCTGTTTCTGAGATTTTATCTATGGATTTAGGGCTTGGTCCCTCCAGGCCTTCACATAATGTTCTGTCACAACTTGTTGAGCCCCGCTCCAGTATATCTATGGACATAATTATTACCTCCATCACTGGTTTGAGCATTATTCCTTCCTCGGGCTCGCCTTTGGTACCCCTTCCACCCTCCATTGTAAGTGAACATAGTCCCTACAACCTTAGGCCTAGAGATATAAAGGACAATATTTTGGAGGTGTTTGGGGGTATGTGAATTTTGGGTGATCCTCCTCTTAGCCCTAAATAAAGGGGGAGAAAATCTAACCTTTAAAAAGACCAACTGAGAGGCAGGTTGGACATAGCTGATGGAAAACAAAAAATCCTGGCAGGGTTGCTTAGAGCAATGCAAACCTGAGGCCTGGTTTCCAAATGATATTTCTATTCTTTAATTTTTGAGGGTTGGCTAGTAAACCCAAAAAACTAGCTCTAAAGGCTATGTTCAGTAAATATAGTCCCGACATCATCATGCTTTAGGAAACTTTGGGAGCTAGGGAAGACATTCAAAAATCCTTGGAGATAATGTGCCCAGGTTGGTCTTTCTTCTGTCTTGATGCAAAAGGGATATTTGGGGGACTTGCCATCGATTTCAGGACTAGAAAATTGAAACTCATTAACTCTTGGGGCCTCGACCTGGTGCTGGCTATAAAGGTTTTCTCCCCTGACCTCAATCATAATTTTATTCTTCTCAATATTTATGGCCCTTGTCAGGATCAAGAGTCTTTCTGGAATGCCCTCCGGACCAAATATTTCATGAAGAGACCTAACCTCATTATTGGAGGGGACCTAAATTTCTCTATTGGAAAATCAGAATCCTGGGGTTCGAATGCTCGGCCCGACCCCTTGTCAGATTTCTTCTCCTCTTGAATCAGTGGAGCCAACCTACTGGACTTAAATCCCATTAAAATGAAACCAACTTGGAGAAATAAGATAACATGGGAAGATAGGGTTTTCAAGGGACTAGATCGTTTTTTTATCAAATAAGACCTTATGGATAGAGTCCCAATTCTCCTACAATGAATAGGGGAAAGGGGGGAATCAGATCATCACCCCATTATTCTTGAACTCAAAGGGAGGACTAATAGCTAGTCTCTCCTTTCATATTCAATCTGGGATGGCTCTTGGATGATTCCTACAACACCCTCTTCAAAGAGATCTATTCCCCTCATGTCTCTGAAGGAAAACTCAATGTTACTGAATCCTTCTTGATCAATCTCAAAAGAATGAAGAAGGCCACCTTAGATTGGGCCAAAAAAAAAAAAAAAATAGAAGAGGAAGCTCGATTATCGTGGATAGGGAAGGAATTGGAAAGGATGGAAGGACCAGAAGAAGACGGATATGAGACATTGTAGAAAAGAGAGGTTATAAAAGGAGTCGAAGAAGAACGAAAGAAAATTCTTTTAATTAGGGAGTGTTATCACCCTATTAATTCTCAGGTTGTGGGATGGGGATTTTTAGTAGTTAAGAACACCAGGGGTAACCAAGAACCGCTTTGGGAATTCAGGATCTAGCCTTCCTGAGCTCCGGAGAGGGATCTCTCCTTAAGATTTAGCTTTGTTTTGGTAATGGATATTAGGCTAGCTATAATTGTGCAGTTGGGTTTGATTTTAAAATATTGGTGGGAATAAAAAAGATTTCAAGGTAAAATAGAAGGATTTACTAGAATATTGGGCAATGGAGTCAACTATCTAGGTAGGTAGAACTAAGAAATAAGGCTCAGAGATGCAAATGTGATAAGGGCAAGATAGGTGACCTTCTAAGGCTTTGTATAGGCTTGATTTGATGGAGTGGGTGGAATCTGAGAAAAAGGGCACTTAAGAATCCTTAAGCTACAGATAAGAAGATTGAAGAAGGGGATATAACTGGGACCTAGAGCAATTAAGAATTCTATGGTCCGGTTATCAAGTAGAAAACATCAAAATGCCAACAAGTTTTGAAATATGGAGCTTATTATCGCTAATCCTGTTTAATTTTTCCTTAATTGATCATTACAGACTAGAAAAAAATAATATGAATGAATGTAAACTTTAAAGAAATACACTGAAAACAAGGAAAGAACAAGACTTATCTTTTCACCACGAAAATCCTTAGCCATGATGTCTCTAATCTCTTTCCAGTCTGCTACTTTCACTAATTGACTCACCAACTTCAATATGTCTAGAAAAAAGACTATAGTTGTCTTGAGAAATTTTTATTCACACCAAATACTTCAAGGAGTGAAGTATTTATACAAATTCTAAACTAAAATATCTTGAAAAAATATCAAGATTAGTTCACAAATCTCTCCAACTGTTTTATATAAATAGAACTTAAGTAAAGGACACTCAAACTAATGCATCTATTTGGCACTATTTTTTATAGATAGGTGATGACAAAGAGGAGAATTCAAATTTGATCCAACTCTTAATTGATGATGAGGCATCCAAGTCACTAAATACTTCCTTTCTTTGTGCATTCTGCTCCAACAAATCTGCAAACTTGGGGTCCAATTATATCTTTTTATTTCTCAATCCGTAATAGATATGTAAAAAGTGAAAGAGGTTATTGTGGAATGATATGTTGGTGAGAAAAACCTCTTTCATTTTCCTAAAATTCCTCTCCATATATGCACAATAGGCTCTGAAAACATATTTGTAAAACAGAGTTTTACAGAGTCTGAAAAATAGCCTGTAACGATGTGCATGTATCTCTGAATCTGAAATCACTGTGCAAAAAGTGAGATACATTTTTGTATATGGGTCTCTTAGGAACAAAAACCTCCTTCATTTTTGTATGATGTATTTCGGATTGGCCACAATATTCTCTGCAAAATGATGACTTAATTCGAATTTTCTGTAAAAAGTGCTTTCCAACATTGTTTAATATTTCCAAAACCATAATAGCTGTTAGAAAAGTGAGAGAGGTTTTTGTAGATGGTCCTTTTAAGAACATAAAACTCCTTCATTTTTGCAAAATTAATCTTGGATTGATCACAATAGTTTCTTCAAAACAATGACTAAAACATGAAATTTCTGCAAAAATGTTCCTTCTTGTTGTGTTTTTCATCTTTTCACTTTTTTGTTCTTTTGACTGTTTTACTTTCACTTTAGACAAACTTCAATGTTGGTGAAAGTATTTTCATTTCTTTTTACCATTTTACTACCTCTTTATTTACTTTTACTGTTTACCTTTGACTGCTCTATAACTTCATTTTAACTTTCACTCTGACTTTTACCTGATACACTTTAACCACTAATACTCTTTAACTGTTATGATTTTACTATCCTTGTAAATTCTCATTTCACTTTTACCATTCATTGTGCACATTTCATCATTCTATTCTCTCTCTAACTTTGTATACAACCTGTTTGTTGAATGAATACATTGAGTTAAAATCTGGGAATTTGGAGCAAACAATTTTGTCAACTAGTATTGAAACTGTTGGTCCAAATCCATATTCTGATAGTAACCTGCAAAAATCAAACAATTTGTCAATGAAATCTAGGTCTGCAAGGAGGTGATTGTAGGCTTTTTGAAAGACCTATGGAATGAGATCAGTCTGTGAAGGTTTAACTCTATTTTTTAGGCATTTTGGGGAACTACTGCAAGATTAGATTGTTTGCAGGAGTTATTCACTTTAACGGAGATGAAACTAAGTAATGTAGGCAAAGGATGGCTTTATTTTTGGCATTTTTTGCTCAATTAGGTTTTTTGAATTGGTTTGATTGAAAATAGGGAATATCAAGGTAATTCAAAGGTTTTAGTTGTTCAGATCCTTGATTTTAATCTCTAAACTGTGAAAATTAGGAAATTGGCTTTAAAAAGGTTCACAGTTGAAGAAAGGGCTTTTTGGTCTGTAACAGTCTTCAATTCAGTTGTATTCAGTTGGAAAAAATCGTGGAGATTATATGAGGACGAATTTCAGAGGAAATGGGTCTTAAAATGGCAACTGGCTCGAAAATGGCGCTGTTAGGTTTGAAAATGGTGAAAAGGGCTCTGCAGAGGCTCTCAGGGTGTAATGGAGCACAATGGTGAAAATTAGACGAAAATAGGCTCTGCGAAGGTTTCACAAGTTTACAGAGAAAATAGGTGAAAAATTACGAAAAAATTAGACTTTACGTATTAAACCATAGTATAAACTATAATTAAGTTACATTAAACAAAGGTTAAGCGGGAGTGGTTTTGGAATACTGGCGGTGGTATTCGCGTGGCTCAATGGTGGTAAGCGGTAATACGCTTTTCGAACGTGATGAAATAGAATCGTGACACGTCGACGTGGGGTGGTTTGGATAAACCACCCATTTCACGCGACTTTTACAAAACATCCATCGATTACTTTGTGAGCGCGAAAATGCGTTATCGCCGTTAGATCTGGCTTTGGGGAGCGAACGATTGGGATTAAAATGGAAAGTGCGGGGAAAAGTCAATTATCGGGTTCAATATAGGCCGTAGATCTTGGGAGTAAAAGAAAATCTGACGGTTAAAAATAGTGCGATGGGGAGGAGTAAAAATGTATTAATCAATCGCTTTGATTTTCATTCGTTGGATAAAAAGGGATTTGGGGATCGAAGGGTCTAGATTGAATCCCGATGGGAACAGGCCTTTTGATGGGATTTATATATAAAAGTGGCTTTTTCCAATGGAAAGGGTGTTGGCGAAAAGTCAGGTCTCGTGGGAAAAGACCCAGGTTCAAGAGCAGTGGCCAACAAGGGGTCCGGTGTAGTCTAGTAACACGCCGGCATTTTCACCCTGCTCTGGGAGAGCAGTGCGTCTCACCCGAGGCGTGCCACGACCACATGAAAAAGGGGATGAGATCACTGGTAATGAATAAACCCGCAACCAAAGAAAGAAACTCCATCCATCACATATATCAAGTCACACATGCAAGATCCCTACTTAAGCATTCAAACAGTCGCAACTTAAAAAAAATTTAAAGCGGTGTAAACACATTAGAACACAGGAACAACGCATAGAGACAGTAATCCTTCCTTATATTACTCTTCTGGCCGAATACATGATTACATAGCTTTCTTCTCTGATAAGTCACAAGTCAGATACAGATGGATTTGAGGACAGAAGGGAAGAACATAGAAAGTAGGAATCCATAGAAAGAGCAGGTCTGATCCTTCTGCGGCTGTTCTGCGCATCCATTCAACCCTCAACAATAACAATAACCTCTAACCCCTTTCTTCAGCCGGGTGATCGCCCTTTTATTCACCCTCTCGTCGCGACTGGCGGCGTCTCTGTGTCTTCACTCTGGCTTTTCCCGACTTCTCTTCTGATGTCTGCATGTTCCTCTTTCTGTTTTCTGCTGTATTTCGTTCATCTGTACTTATCTCTGTTCAATCTCCAGTTATCAATTGCTTCCGCGCCGCCTTGGTAGCTCCGCAACTCCTGGTCGCTGTGGCGCGGTCGCGTTAGCTATGTGTATTTCTTCCACAACTCAAAAAGAGTCCAGTTCAAAATGTCTTGGCCGAAAATTCAAAACTTAAACAAAAACAAGGGCCCCAACAGGCCCCGACCACAATTCTTTGACTCGTCCGCGAGTCAATCACAAATGACAGTTTCTATTTCCATTCCGCTGCTGGCTTCCGTGCCCTGCTCTGCTGTTCTTTCTTCCGCCACCCTTTCCTGCTGTACTCCGCCACCTGCTGGTTCAAACAAGGGCCCCAACTCCGGGACTCGGCGGAGTGCTGAATCTCGAAGCTCTGTAAAGGTCGCCACTGCTTGTTGCCATTCCTGTATCAGCAAGTCGGCATCTTGAGAGATTCAGTTAGCGGCGGCTTCATCTATGGGCGTCGGGGCAGCCCCGAACAGAGTGGTGAGCTGGGACTCGGCCTCGGCATCCAGCTTGTGCATAGCGTCAGCATGGGTGCGAATGCCCGGACGAATCTCCCGGAGGACGTGCTTGGCCGCTGCTGATTCGGCCTCAGTCATCTGCATGTGAAGTTCCAGCTCGTCCGACTGCGCGTAGAGCTGATCTAACCTTGCAGGGTCCTTGGTCACCCGAATTTCGTTGGAGATTTGTTGCAGCTGGGCAGCAATGGGCTGCGTCTTGACCGTTAGCGCAAGAGAGCATTCCTGTAGAATTCTCAGGAGGGTAGACGCTGCGGCTGTAGTGAAATGCAGAGTGGCTTGCATACTGACTGCCTGCGTCTGTTTAGTAGTCACCTGTCCTGAATGGTCAGCGGGTGGATCTGGAAGGGTGGGCCGTGCGGCTAACGCCGCTTGTAACTCCTGGTTTTCCCTGCAAACAACAGTAAAGACGTCCCTGAGCTGGTGAGCCTGTAGAGCGATGCTGTCCTCTTCTATGCGAGCAGGGATTGGGGCATGGTGAGCCCGTGCCTCCGGCCATACGCTTGAGAGCGCCTGATTAACAATGTTGGCCTGGTTCTGGAGGTAGGTCTTCTCCTGCAGCAACTGAGTGCGCTGTTCAGTAAGCGCCGCGATCTGATTCTGCTGCTCTGTGCACTTCTGCTGTAGCTCGTTGTGAATCTGCTCTGCTTTAAGGGCCGCCCGCTGAATGAGCAGGTATAACTGTGCTGGACTCAACTGTGCGGCATTTGGTGTGCTGGGTGCACCCTGCTCTGGCGTCTGTTCTTGCGAAGATTGGCCCATGGCCGCTGCTCGGCCTGAAGTCTCTGGAGGGTGGACCGGCGTCTGCTGCTGCACCTAAGTGGCCATATTAGGCTCCGGCCGGTCCTGCTGCGTGGTTTGCTCTGTGGAAGGGGCGGTTGAATCAGCCCCAACTGTGGCTTGCTAGACAGATATAGTTGGAAGAGAATCCCGGGATGTGGCTACAGGGTCAACAGGTGGTACCACGGCTGCAGTACTGGAGGTAACCTCCGCCCCGTGGTCACCGCCAAAAAGTTCCCGGATCAACGAATCGGACACAGTAGCTGAGGAATTGGACGGATTGGGGGAGGTAGCATGGGGACGGCTGGTGGAGGGGGCGGTAGATGGAGTGAACAAGGTGTGAGGGAGACGAAGGTGGAGGAAATCTGCTGGATCAATCAGCGGTTCCTCCGGAATCAAAGTGGCTGTGGGCGGCGTGGCTGGTGGATCATCCTCCGTAAGATCCACCACGGGATCTGTGGCCATAGTGCGGGCCCTCTTGGGTGGAGGTGGGTCAACGGAATCAGGTTCGGGGCCCGGTTCAACCATTGTCGTGATGAGGGGGGTAGCAGAAGTGAACAAGGGAGTGGGAATAGGGGAAGTGAGGGGAGCGGTGTTGGGCAGACCACGGGATCGATTAATACGAAATTCATTAAAAGAGGGAAATATAGGGGCACCACTAGAAACAACCTGAGTTACCACATTGAGGCACCGCGCTTGGTCGTTGAAATGCTCGACGACGGGGACCAGCGATTCCGGCAGGTCCGTTGTGGTCCCAGCTGCGTCTGGTGTGGGCTCTGCCGCAACTTGTGACGACCCTCCTGTGCTGGTCGCGGCCGGCTGCTGTGCAGCCCTCATCCCGTCAAAATTGTAACGGATGATTCCGTCACTGACGTGCTGAACAACCCCCGGCCACGCAGAGACCTCCCGGTGGAAAACATTATCATTCAGCTGGAAACGAAGGGGCGCCATATGAAAAGTGTGGTGCGGTACGCAAGTCGGCCGAATGAAAGTGTGGCTGTGGTTGACGCCAAACCACACTTGTTCGCTGTATTCATCCAACAGGTTCCGGGGCACCCGTTGCTGGGAAGCGACCACATCGGTCATCATCCCATACCATTCTCGGAACGCTGCTGCGTTCACCTGCTTGCTGCTGGGGTCCCTGGACAACTGCCATGGGGAATATCTCATTGCGAGTGGCTGGCTCGCGGTGATCTCCGCCGGTGGCCGGATCGGGGGTAGATGCCATTTCCACATGGCGAATGCTAACAGCAAATACCCATAGATGAAGCTGGTAGTCCGTTTGTAATTGTCTTCGCAAGCTGCGAAGAGTTCCTTCAACACGAACGCGCTCCAATTCAACCGGGCTCCCTGGACGCAGTGCTCGGCAATAGAAATCGTGTCCAGAGTGCACTCTCCCTTTGTGTAATGGTGCATGGTCTTGCTCGCAATCAGGTAGCAAGCGAACCTGATTTGTGATACATTTATCAAATCAATCTTGGCACCTTTGCCACCCCGGCGAGTGCCATACTTGGTATAGAGGTCGGCCTCCGCCGACTTCCGGGCTCGCTTGGAGGAAGTCTGCCCCGCAGAGGAGACATCTGCACCAGTTTGGCATAGCCCCGTAAGCCGACTAATATCTGCTGCATGTATTGGAATTTCTTCGTTCAACCACAGGGACCCGTTCTGCACCCGACTGATGAGGAACCGGGTGCATTGTAGGACTGGGCCGGTGGTTCCGAAGACAGGAAGACTTCGCAAATTCATCAAAGTCGACTGCTGTAGGCCCTAGAATTCTTCCCGCATTCGACTGTTAGAGCTGCTCCCGGGCGTGTACTGGTGTTCCATGAATACCTGCCAATGGAGGTGAGGAAACTCAGTCGGGTCAGACAAGTTAGCGTCCATGCAGGGTGTATTGTCGTACTTGCTGACCAGTGATTCTACCCGGTGAATTCTGCTATCTAATGCTGGTTCAGGGACTGAGAGAACAGCTCTCGGCATCTTGGCGCGTCTCTGATAGACTTGGACGATTTTCCTGTAACTTCCTGCGAGGTGCTGAGTACTCTGATACTGCGAATGCTCCGGAATCGCTGCAACTTCCAAATTGAACGGGTCCTTCATCTTCGTGCTGATAGCTTTCATGCAAATTGGGCCAGCTGCTGGCACGCGCGGAGTTGATGAGACTCCATAACGGCAATTAATTCTTGCTATCTTTCTTGCCTGCGAGAATCGTGCGATCGATCGCAGGCCTGTGTGTACTCTGACAGTTGCTGACGGAATCATGGGGAGATGGGCGGACTCGACGGCGGAGGGAATTGTGGTTGATGGCAAATGATTACGGTATGATTACTGTCCATTAAGGGAATTTATGACCAAATCGGAACTATCCTACGGACTGACAAAAAGGGACTGACGGAAATGACCTGGACTGACACTGGCACGAGGACGGATCCTCTGTGCACGACACGCTGGGCTGGCGCGGTGCCATGCTGGATTGGCACTGCAGCACGCTGGACTGGCCAGCCCCGACCACAATTGGTTGCGGTATGGGTACCGCAACTGACGGTTTATTTGACTGATTGCAAAGGAACGGAAAAGACTAACTATGCTCATCCCGGTTGCGGGAGAGTTATTCACCTACGCTACTCTACGGGTTCTCTCGGTTGCGAGAGTTATTAATGGAAAGTGGAAAGGTACCTACTCCTGGTAGGGCTTCAGGCGTGCGCCATTCACCCATCCCGGAAGAACTGTGCCGTCCAGTTGTGCCAACCGAACGGCTCCTGAGTCGCGGATCTCGATGACAAGGTACGGTCCCAGCCAATGCATCTGGAGCTTGCCTGGAAACTTCTGGAACCGGCTGTCATACAAGAGAACTTTGCCGCCAACCTGGAAAGATTTAGTTTTGATGTGGCGGTCGTGCCATGCTTTCTGTCTGGCCTTCTGAACCTTCTGGTGGAACTCCGCAAGAAATCGGGCTTCATCCAGCTCCTGTAGCTCCTGGAGACGTTCCCTCAGTGACGCTTCTTCTGATAAGTGAAGGGACGTTGCGATCAAAAGGCTGGGTACGGTGAACTCGGCGGGAATCACAGCTTCCCGGCCATACACCAGCTGAAAGGGCGTCTGGTTGGTCAAGCGTTTTACCGTGGTTCGGTAAGCCCATAGCGTCGCTGGTAACCGCTCATCCCAATCATCCCTCTGAGCGTTACAAATTTTTGTCAAGCCCTTTTCAAGAATCTTATTGAAGGCTTCCACCGTCCCATTGGCCTGCGGGTGGTATGGACTGCTCTTATGATGTTGAATCATAAATGTTTCCAATAGTGACTTGACCGTGGCATTAATGAAATGCGTGCCCTGATCGCTGGTTAAGCTCCGTGGGCAGCCAAAGCGGCTGATAATGTGTTCAAAGATGAACCGAGCAGCGGTCTCTGCCGAGCAGTCGCGGACCGCTGCGGCCTCGGCCCACCGTGTGAGATAGTCCGTCGCGGTAATGATGTACCGGGCTTTGGAATGGCGAGCGATTGGTGCGATGGGGCCTACAAAATCCACAGCCCACTTCTCAAATGGCCGCAACACATGCACTGGGTGTAGCGGAAGCTCGTCCCTGTGCGAAGGCCTCCCCGTTCTCTGGCACACGTCGCAACGTTTCACATAGGCCTTACAGTATGCATGCACCGTCGGCCACCATAGGCCAGCTTGGAGCACCTTCCTTGCGGTGGGTTTAGCACCCACGTGTCCTCCCGCAACACCGCTGTGACACTCCCACATCACTGCTTCCCGCTCGTGGTCAAGAACACACCTGCGCAACACCTCATCCAGGCCCAGCTTGTACAGCTGTCCTGCGATCAATTGATAATCGGCTGCCCGGACAACCAAGTGGCGTTTTTGAAGAGTGGTGTAATCCTCAGGGCACTGTCCCGTGGTCAGATACGCGGCAATGTCAGCCAGGTAGTCTGGGACTGCTTCAACTCGAAATAAATCAGCATCCGGAAGCTGATCGTCCAACGGACCTTCGTTCTCTCCCGTCTCCAGCCTGGATAAGTGATCGGGACCAACGTTCAGCCTGCCAGGCTTGACAATCACCTCAAACGTGAACTCCTGAAAAAGTAGAAGCCATCGACAGATTCTTCCTTCCAACACAGGCTTATTGACCAGATATTTCAATGCCGAATGGTTCGTGAAAAATGTAAATTTGCCGCCCAGAAGGTAGTGGCGGAACTTCTGGAGAGAGTACACCATCGCCAACGCCTCCCGCTCGGTCGTGGTGTAATTCTTCTCCGCATTGGATAACCGTCGGCTGGCGAAGTATACCGGGTGGTCAACTGTCGTTTCCCCGGGTTGCGCTAGTACCGCGCCAAGTGCAATTCCGGACGCATCAATGTGCACATGGAACTGCTTATCCCAATTCGGATGGACCAGTATGGGAGCCGTCGCCAATTTCTCCTTCAATGTGTCGAGTGCATTCCTGCATTCCGCCGTCCACTCAAATGCTTCAGACTTCCGCAACAGTTTCTCCAGAGGGGCAGTGATTTTGGCGTAGTTGCGGATAAACCGCCTGTAGTATCCTGTGTGCGCGAGCAGTGCCCGCAACTGCTTCACGTTCTCGGGGGCCTCCATATGGACAATAACCGCGACCTTGGCGGGATCAACACAGACCCCTTGCTTACACACCACGTGACCCAAGAGTGTGCTGAATGGTACTGCAAAAATACATTTCTTCAAGTTCAAGGAAATCTGCAGCTGGCGACATCTGTCGAAAATAACACGCAACAGGGAGGCGTGTTTCTTCAGCAGGCTGTAAACGCTCCAATCATCCATATAGACTTCCAGGAACTTGTGAATGTACTCCCGGAAAGCAGCAATGACAATCCGGGAAAACACGGCCGGTGCGTTCTTCAGACCAAACGGCATAACGTGATATGCGAATGATCCCCATTCAGTGGTGAATGTTGTCTTCGCCTTGTCTTCCTCGGCGATGCGCACCTGATGGTAGCCCGAAAACCCATCAGAGAAGGAATAAGCTTCGTTTCCCGCGACATGATCTAGAACTTCATCACTGAAGGGAGTGGGAAACGGATCATGAATACAAGCATTATTCAGACTCCGATAATCTACACAGACACAGATTTCCGCTTTGTCCTTCTTGTTCTGAATGACAATGGGACTTACCCACTCAGCTTCTTCTACAGGAAAGATGAGACCCGCAGCTAGCATCTTGTCGATCTCCATCTTGACCTTCTCTTTGATACGTGGATTCAACCGGTAGGGTCGGTGCTTCACCGGCCTGGCTCCGGGTTTCAGTGTGATGCGCATCTCGCCCAGATCCCCCTTGATCCCCTTCAGGTCCGCAACTGATGACGGAAATAAATCTTCATACTCCCGGAGGAGGCTGAAAATTTCTCTTGTCGTCTCCTCGTCCCAGTAATCTCCCACCGTCGCCAGCTTAGGTTTCTCCTCCATTCCAATGTTCAGCTTCTTTGTCTTGAGAGGCTGCAAATGGACTCCTTCTGTCGTCGGCTCGTCACGGACGCTCCGCTCGCCCTCCTTTTCGTCAAAATAGAGATGCCTAAGGTCCTCCAAACTATCATCCTCCGGGTTGCCGTCAATCCGCTAGCAAACCATTTCGCGCTTGACCCCGGAGCGTGACGCCATCGGGCCCTCATCGGGCTCAGAATGGCGGAAAAATAGAACCTCCTTGACGGCTTGTAGGGCCTGAGATTCCTGCGTCGTTTCCCCTTCGAACGAGAAGCTCTGGACGAACTTTTCCACAACTACTTGCCAGGAGCGGGTTCCCCGTTTCCGCTCTTCCTCCAGATACCAGGCCTGGGGAATCGTACCCAGGGAGTGGACAAACTTGTGGACCCACAACTCCTCAGGATACCTTGCGCAACGCCACTGTTCCTCGCACGCCCGCAAATGCAGTCGCGGGTCGGAAGCTCCCTGATGCTTAAGTGTAATGCAGGGCCCTTCATCCTCTTTGAAACGTGCCCGTAGAGCATCCGCCAAACGCTCCCATCGCAACAGGGTGTTGCGGTGATTGTTCCACCATCGTCCCGATGTCGAATTCAAGGCCACATCCAAAAGTGGTATCCGGCATTCTTCTGGGACCCGGTCTTCCACCTTGGCAATAAAAGTATTCACTGCTTGCATGTTTGACAATGTGGGGTACCCGCGGATCTCAGTCCCTACCCACCGGACCTGAGCGATGGAGGCACATCTCCGCGTGGTAGTCTCATACCCCCCGTGTTTCCAGTCTTCCCATGCAAGCTCGGATCCGAGCTCCGAGCTCTTCACGCTCCGCCAGCTGATAGACCCTGTCGCGGTCGGGTTGATGTAATCGTCCCGCTTCCCTGCAGTCATCTGATAGAGATGATCCATCATCTGAGCATCCTCCCGACTATCCACTGGTTCTGTATATTGTGGACCCTGATACGAGTCGAGAGGCTGAGTGACCCGTACCTCCCCATCCTCAAAAATCATCAGCTCCTTCTTGAGGTCGATGATCGCATAATTCTCAAAAGCCCAATCAATGCCAAGTAAAGCAGGATAGGGGTCCTTATCGCCCATGATATCAATAACCTCAAAGTCAGTGTATGTCTTCACGCCTGCAACGTCGACCTCGACACCCTCCAGTCGGCCAATTGGCAAAATACAATACTGTTTCGCCATCCTGAGTTGGATTGGGGAATAGGCGAGCCGTGGCTTCCCAAGAGCCTCCCATGTCTTTCGTGGCAATATATTGACGTCAGATCCCAAGTCCAACATGGTGTCGCTGATTTGGAATCTGGTGACCTGCGTGTTAAGCCGGAATTCTTTGCCTGTGCGTTGCTTGTTCCACTTGACACGCTGCACGTATTGAGGCCTAGCGTCCACCGGATTTCTGGGTTCTGCGTGCCCATGCAGTGCTCCATCTAAAGCATGTTTGAGCTGCTGTCGCAGCCCAGCGTTATCAACAATCCTGAGGAATAGCCGGAGCCAATCCTCGACCACAGTATCTGCGACGTTCTGCCCACCGGATTCCGGCTGCCAGGGCTCCTCCAGCCCTCCCTCGTTCCGCAACTGGGCGAATGCCTCAACTGCCTCCTGAAAATACTTCTTCTGAACATCGGGCCTGATCAAGTTCTTTGGAGATGCTGGCCGAACCACTCGCGCTGGCTCCTTCTCATGGGCATCGTCTCCAGTCTTCTTTCCGCCCCGTGTTACTATCGCAACGTTCTGCATGTCAGGGGTTGCGGTGCTGCGCGGTTCTGAGTTTATCAGATTCGCTCCCCTCTGCCTCACCCGTTCTTCCCACTTCTTGATGAGCTCCGGACAGTCTTCTGTAGCATGGGCGTTGACCCGGCACTGGGAACACCAGGGTCGTCGCGGAAGGGGACATTCTCGAGCCACATGACCCTCCTGGTCACAGTTGTAGCACTTTACCGGACTGCGTCCTCCAGTCCGGCCTCCTCGCATGCCGCCACCTCTTCCCCTTGTAGCCTCGTTTACCCTGTACGAGGGACGATCCAGTCGATCCGCAAGTGCGTCAAGCGCCCTGCACTGCTCAGTGTGGTGCGTCGTAGACACACAGAATTCACAGTATACATTATTTGGCACCGTGGAGTACTTTTGTAATATCGGGCACATCCGAGGAGGATTCCCCATCGTCCGGAAAATCTCACAGTACTCTGGGGTGGAGGACCCCGGTTGCGGTGAGAACCCCGCAAGGGCCTGTTGCGGCTGGTATACTCCCTGCGGGTTCATTACCGCGCCACCCCCTGGTGGTGGACCCCCCTGGATTGCCGCAACTGTGGGTCCCATTCCTGCGCCGCGCAACCGAGGACATTCGGTTGCGGCGTGCCCTTCGACCAGGCAATGAGTACACCAAACATTCGGTCGCGCTGGTCTTGCTGGCTGAATTTCCTTGAGCTTCTCAATCAAGCTGGCGATCTGGTGTTGCAACCCTATCAGAGAAGGGTCTTGCGGGGCCAGCCCCCCCCTGTATTCCTGGGGTTATCCCGCCATGGCCTCAATCTTCATGGCCTGCTCCAAAGCATCCTGCAGATTATCAATCTTCTGCTGAGTGAGAGGGGTTCGTGTCAAGGGGAGCAGAGCCTTGATGAACCAGTCCCTCTGGTGGTTTGGATCAATCGGGTAGCTCAGTTTCCCGATCGCGTCCTTAAATCGCCGCATCAACTCCCATGTGGTCTCACCTTCCTTCTGCTTAATTTCCCACAGCTCGGACATGCCCTGCTGGTCTGTCTGGGGAAGCTTGAATTCGCGGACAAAATCCCGCTTCACGTCCGCTATTACAGGGTTAGGGTGCGCCTCGGACCACTTGATGAACCATCGCAGAGCTCTCTCTCTGAGCGTGGTTTGAAACTCTATCAACTTCCCTGCATCCGGCGTCTGTCGAGCCCTTCAGATGGCTTCGCACAGATACCAGTGTTGTTCTACGTCGTCATTTCCCCGGCCAGAGAACTCTGGGTACCGGGTGAAAGATCCAGCCATGTATACTTGCGGAGAATTAACCAGGATAAAACCTCCGGGTCCGGGTTGCGTAACGGTCCCACTAGGGAAAATACTACTACTAGTAACGCTGCTGCTACCGGGCGTTACCGACACCGCTGAACTACTATATGACTGACTTATTGCTTGTAACTGAATAAAAATATTTCTTAAAGGTTGATAAAGTACCAGGGGAAGGTCGGGATCCTGGCCATGCTGAAGGTGGGACGTAGGGCTGCCTGGAGGGGTGGGTGCCGTCTGATCCTGGAACATCTGCTGCATCACGCTATGCCATTCGTCATCGGAGCTTTCTTCGGGCTGCATCTTTCCATTACCGTTGCGAGCCGTTACTTCTCTCTCTCGCGTCGCTGGGCTCCCATGCACCCGTTGTACGTCCGCTGCTGTCCCGTCTCCTGTCCAGGTATCCAAACCCATGGTTCTTGTCTTCTGAGGCGCCTCCTTCTGATTTCTCCTCTCGATCTCCCTTCTCTTCAAATCTCTCATTACCCTTCTTCGCCACCTATCGGCGATCTGTGCCCGCCGATGTGCACGTGACTCCCGCAACTTGCATGCGGCTTCAACGTCCATCCCCCGCTCCCCACTCTTACAGTCTACACAGCATTGGTCCCCTCAACCCTTCCCCCAGTACGGGTGGTTTACGCTTCCATACTCGTTTTGTGGAATTCAATCAACCCTTCGTCCACCATCAGGGCTTTGATCCACAGCGGAATCTCCTTCAACAACTTCCCCCTTAGCCCTGAGTGAAAAACAGCCTCAGCCTTCGAGAAGGGTTGATAGCACTCAGCAGCAAACTCCACAGCGTATCCTTCCAACGTGGTCCTTACCCAAAAATCCACTGCCCGGGTGAGTTCAGCGTCTACCCGATGCAGCGCTACCAGGTCTTCATGCGCCCACCTGCGGTTTATCTTCCGCGCGCCTTCTTGGGGCACCGTCGCTCGTAACCTTCGCAACCAATTGTAGAGGTCAGTAGGGAACCTTCCCCAGAAAATTTCGTACGTATCACTGGCTGAATCCGAGAAAAGAACGATCTCCTTGATCGCGGCCTCCTTTTTCTTGGTCAGCTCCGCTTGCTGAGTAATGAAATGGTCAAGATGATCATCCCACCATCGCCGTATTGCTCCTTCAAAAATTCTCGAGACCATGATCTAGATCCCCTCAGAACATGCAGGTCCCGGCAACGGAACCATTTGTTGGCGAAAAGTCAGGTCTCGTGGGCAAGACCCAGGTTCAAGAGCAGTGGCCAACAAGGGGTCCAGTGTAGTCTAGTAACACGCCGGCATTTTCACCCTGCTCTGGGAGAGCAGTGCGTCTCACCCGAGGCATGCCGCGACCGCATGCAAAAGGGGATGAGATCCCTGGTAAGGAATAAACCCGCAACCAAAGAAAGAAACTCCATCCATCACATATATCAAGTCACACATGCAAGATCTCTACGTAAGCATTCAAACAGTCGCAACTTAAAATTTTTGAAGCAGTGTAAACACATTAGAACACATGAACAACGCATAGAGACAGTAATCCTTCCTTATATTATTCTTCTGGCCGGATACATGATTACATAGCTTTCTTCTCTGATAAGTCATAGGTCAGATACAGATGGGTTTGAGGACAGAAGGGAAGAACATAGAAAGTAGGAATCCATAGAAAGAGCAGGTCTGATCCTTTGGCGGCTGTTCCGCGCATCCATTCAACCCTCCACGATAAAAATAACCTCTAACCTCCTTCTTCAGCCGGGTGATCGCCCTTTTATTCACCCGCTCGTCGCGACTGGCGGCTTCTCTGTGTCTTCACTCTGGCTTTTCCCGACTTCTCTTCTGATGTATGCCTGTCCCTCTTTCTGTTTTCTGCTGTATTTCATTCATCTGTACTTATCTCTGTTCAATCTCCAGTTATCAATTGCTTCCGCTCCACCTTGGTAGCTCCGCAACTCCTGGTCGCTGCGGCGCGGTCGCGTTAGCTATGTGTATTTCTTCCGCAACTCAAAAAGAGTCCAGTTCAAAATGTCTTGGCCGAAAATTCAAAACTTAAACAAAAACAAGGGCCCCAACAAAGGTTGATCGGGAAGGTTAATCAATATTTTAACCAAGGTTAGGGGGTCGAGGAAGGGAAATATACAAGGGAATGGGTTTAGAAGTTTAGTTTAAATTAAACTTCAATATTTTTTGTTTAAAACATATAGAACATATGTTTAAATTTTTTTCATATATTTTTTATTATATGGTTAATTAAATCGAGATGACTTAACTACCATAGGAGGCGGGATATTTATATATATAGAATACTTAGCCAAAGGGGTTTTAAGGGGGGTTTTTATTTAAACATGTCGGAATAAATAACTTTGGCTTAAGTTATATTAAGTGGGTTTTTGGGTTTATTATATAAAAAGGAGTTATAAAATAGGAAAAGGTTATTTGTATAGGGAGTTAATATATAAGTTAAAGTTAATATGAAAATAGGGCATGGTATACTCAAAACACATATTTATAACAAGTAAAGTGAGGTTTTAAAGATAATTTTCATTGATCTTATCACTTAACTTATGATGTAATGTTATTTTGAGGGCTTAATGTGTTTAAATGATGTAGGAAGTTAGCTAAATAGGAATTGAAAATGCCTTTAAGTAAAAATGGAGTTTTACTTAGGATTATTCAAGGGAATGAGTGCATGAATGGTAATAATGTGATTAAGGGATTAATATAGACATTTCACACTTTCAACTAATCAGTCATAGAGCCTTGGGTTTGGTCCCAACAAAAGTCAAGGAAATACCTTGAGCCTTTCTGACTGATAGTCTAGAATGTTTCATGACTATGGGAAGGGGAAGTTAGCTATTTTGCAGCCCATGATGAATGATATTTACACTGAGACTTTTCACCTTCTTCTACCTACCAATCCTACCATGCTAACATTTTTTTCTTCCTTTGTAGTAGATGCATTTAAGCTAGCAACCTTCACAACATTTATTCTTTCTGAAAGCAAGTAAAACTATCTAATTCTACACTTATTTCATCCATGAATCCAGATTAAACTGTTGGATTCACTTTATTTCTCTACCTAACTACTGAATTGTCATGATTAAACTGTATGACAGCTCATTATTCTCTATCTATAACAAGGAAAATTTAAAAATGACAAGTTAAGATTAAATTGTTTAACTCATCATGGACTATGGAATTTATTGACACTCTGCCATAGTCAAAAAGTAAAAAGTAGTGGCATGTATGCTTGCACACTTTCATTTTTTATTTTGGGGTATTTATTTTTTCTATGTCCTTTGATTATTATTTTAGGAATTTTTACCCTCTTTTTGATTTTTTTGATTTTTTACGAAATATGTGAATACAACTTGCAGAAGGAAAAGTATGTACAAATTTACAAGATTATCAACATTCAAGTCAAAATTATGACCCCTATATTATAGGTTGCTAACAGGGAGGAAGCTTGAAGACAAAAAAGCAGGGCTATATGGTTGTCTGCGGGGGATGAAAATACTAATTTCTTTCATAACTATGTAAAGGGTCGGAAAATCACTAACACTACTTGGGAAATGAGTTCAGAGGACGACAGTATAGTCAACTCTTTCGAGGGCCTTGCCTTGATGGGGAAGAATCACTTCAAGAATCTTTACAAGTTTCCCAGAGATATTTCTATAGAAGAAGTTGTCAAAATGGTACATCTCTTCCTTGGGTACATATATGAAGAGAGCCACGAAATGGTTTCCATCCGGGTCACTAAAGAAGAAGTGGAGGGAATCTTAAAGTTCATGCAGAGAGACAAAATCCTGGGGCTAGATCGGTGGACTGTTAAATTTTATCAACACTTTTTTGAAAAAATTGGGGACGATCCGAATGCAGTGGTAGAAGCCTCAAGAGTCAATGGAACCATCCCGAAGGCTTTGAGCTCGACTTTCATCGCTCTCATCTTGAAGATGGAATCTCCAGCTTCTTTTGATTACTTCCATCCTATAGCCCTATGTAATTGTCTCTACAAAATCATTTCCAAGGTCATCGCCGAAAGACTCAAACCAACCTTATCAAAGCATATTTCCAAGGAACCATTTGGGTTCCTAGAAGGGAGGTAGATCCATGAAGCCATCAGAGTGGCCCAAGAAGTTTTACAAAGTATGAAAAGATTCAGACAGAAAGGGTTGATCATCAAAATTGATCTTTCTAAGGCTTATGACAAAATCAGTTGGATGTATATCAGAATATTTCTCACCCACTTGGGTTTCCACTATGATTTCATTCATTGGGTGATGGGGTGCATAACTAATACTAGCTTCGTTGTGTTAATAAATGGAGTTGCCTCCTCCATTTTCAAGAATGAAAGAGCCCTTTGTCAAGGACGTCCCATATCTCCTCTCCTCTTTTTACTGGTAGCTGAAGGATTAAGTCAATTTATACTAGAGGAAAAACGAAAAGGGGACATTCATGGAGTGGAGGTCGCTACAAATCTCAGAATCACACACCTTCTGTTTGTAGACGATATCCTCGTATTCACCAATGGTAGCAACAGGGACATCCTTCATTTCAAAGCCTCCCTAGACATTTTCCTCAAAGCCATTGGTATGAGTATAAATCTTCAAAAATCATCCATTGTGATTGAAGGACTTTCGGAGGAAGCCACCAGGAGAGTCACCGAAGTTCTCCCCTTTGAGACCAAGCAACTCTCAGAAAGTTTCTGATATCTTGGGTTCCATCTAAAGCCTGACTCATACCGAATAACAAACTGGATGTGTATGGTGGCCAAAATTGAAAAAATAATCTAATGTTGGTGTTATAAGTGGTTATCTAGATCATGCAGGCTCATTCTCATCAAATCAGTTCTAATGGCCATCCCGGTTTTCTGGGCACTACTATCATGGATTCCGGAGGGAATTATGGTGAAAATTCGCAAAATTTGTCACAAATTCTTGTGGGCGGGTTCTAGGGAGGATCACACGTTGTCATGGGTAGCTTGGGAGAAAATAGCAAGACCCAAAGAGTGGGGAGGTTGGGGCATCAAGGAGCTTCCTTCCTTTGTCAAATCCCTTGCTACTAAACTGGGTTGGTCTTTGTTGGTCAAGGATTCCTTATGGTCCACGGTTATGAGAAGGAAGCACATAGACCCTAGATCTATCATCTACCGGGTGAGAAGCCCGGAAAAGAAATCAAAGGGAGGGTCAGTGGTCTGGAGGGCCTCTTGGTGCCATGTAGCTGATCGAAGAGGGGTTGCTCTGGAAGGTAGGAAATGGGCAACATATCAGAGTGGGTTTGGACCTGTGGGTTGGCTGCAACGCAGGTTTTTCCCTCCCCGAGGCCTACAGATCCAACCTTGCAGAAAAGGGTCTTCTGTTTCTAAACCAAGTTGAAAATCCCGAAACAACATCCATTTGGACACAAGGTTGGAAATCAGGGGCTGACCTTCAGATATACCCAATCTAGTTTGATACATGGAACCAATACACTAACGAACTCTTCAAGGCTAATGTCCACATTTGGGATGAGCCTAATAGTCTCAGATGGGCCTTGGCTCCATCTGGGAACTACTCTCCCAAGGCTGGCTATTCACACCTCATAGGGAAGAAAGGACAGGTGGAGCCTGAATGGTGTTATAAACCTCTTTGGAAGATGAAATTTCCTACAAAAATTCGCCTCTTCTTCTGGTGCTTGTTGGAAAACAAGATCCCCACCTGGGGCAATCTAAAGAAACGAAGGAAGGAGGGTCTCAGAAGGTTCCCTTTATGTAAAATGGAATTTGAATTTGTGGTTCATTTGGTTATGAGATTCCCTTTCCATATAAAGGTATGGGACACGTTCCTTTCACTGGCTGGGTGCACACAACAATGGAGAGGCCTCACGGTCAAGGAGGCCTGGCAGATATGGTGGAAAAACTGCTTGACAGAGAAACCAAAAACAATTCCCTTACTAATCTCCTAGGGAATTTGGCTAGCTAGAAATCGAGTTATATTCATAAATGAAGATATTCCTTATCATCTAGTCGCTCAGGAAGGGGTGACTATTTATGCTCTTTTTCCAAATCAAGAGCCCAATACGAAGAAAAGGACCATCATTCCTGAGTTGATTAGGGGAGACATCCCCTGGGCATATTTCGACGGTGCGTCTAATCCTGTGAACATGTGTGGGGTTGGACGTGTTATCCATTTAAATCAGGCCCAGAGGTTGGAAGCCTCTATCAGACTTGGACAGGGCTCAAACAACTATGCTAAGATCAAAGCACTACATCTCCTCCTTTGTTGGCTTACTCATCTGGAAATTACCTCAATTCAGATTTTTGGGGACTCGCTGAATATCATCAAATGGTTCAATAAGGAATTTGTTTCTTCAAATTATATTTTAAGTCCTATCCTTGAAGAATTTTGGCTTCTAAAGACTCATTTTATTCATATTGTTCTATGTCATATTTATAGGGAAACAAATGTCGTTGCAGACCTCCTTTATAAGGAGGGTTTACAGCAAGATCCGGGTAGCTAGAGGACACGAGAAATAGGGTCGGAAGGCTCTGTGGCTTTGGACCATCTGCCTTCTTTTTAGCTTTCTTCCTTTAAGCATATATTTCTGAATATTTTCAGTATCATCGAGTTGTAAATAATACTACTTTCATGCAGAAAAATTCCCTATTTTTTGTAGAACTATAAAACTCATATGTGGACAAATATACAAAATTATTTTTTATGTTTCATGCATCACACAATGTTTTTTCCTAATTGGACTATTTTCCTCTTAAGAGGAGACCCAAGAACATGTTGTGCATTTTTATGATGTTACTGGGCCGACAGTCAGTAGGCAGTTTTTCCCTATAACATGGGAAGCTTTTGATCAAACTCATCCTTCAGCGGGATGGGGCTTTTTGAAGATGGGCTGAATCATTCAGTCGTTTTTTGGGAGAGCACAGACTCATACCAAGAAATTCTTAAATCCATGTACACTGTAAAAATTTTATGAATATAAAGAGTTCAATTTTTTCTTTGGAAAAAAAATCATCAAATTTTCGAGGGAAAAAACAAAAAACTACTTTTTCAACTCAGATTTTCAACTTATATTCCAAATTTTTTAGTCAAATTTCGAGCAGGAGTACTCATTGGATGCAAAATTTAATTCTTCATCCAAGGAGTACCCATGTTTCACATTGTTTATGGATCCCACTACACGAAAAATGAGAAATACATGAAAAACGTTCTAGAGTGTGTTAGGGAGTTCTAGTGTGTGTTAACATGTGCCAAATAGTGCCAATATATGCAAGATGCTAAGGCATGCTAGGATGTGTAGGGTGCCAAGGTATGCCAATATGTGTCAAGGAGTATCAAGGAATAAAAAATAACCAAGCCAAAATGCAAGGAAATGAACACATAAGAGGGTTAATATGTCAGGACTCTATCTTTTTCAAAAGGGGCATGCTAGGAACACTAATAATAGGTTCCAATACATGCCAAGTTCTAATGTGCGCCAATTTCTCATGTGTGTTAATGCATTCCAAAGTGTTCCATGGCATGATAGTGACTTCAAGGCATACCAACACATGTTAGGAGATTGTTATGCTACGCTAGGACCTGCCAACATGTGCTTGGGTGTCCTAGTCATGGAAATATGTTCTTGGTACAAAGATGTTCTAAGAAACATGAGGTGACAAGGAATGTTAGTGTGTGCCAAAGCATGTTAATATGTGACAATAGCGTTGAGGAGTGCTATATCTCTCTCATTAATAGAAATTACAAAGCTTTATTATGTATTAAATAATATAATTTCTACACACACTAGTGGAACTTTATCTAAATGGAATTTGCTGTATAAAAAACCTAATAGAGATTAATCTTGTATTGACTCATAGTAAAACTATATTCTCATTACTTGAGGGAAATGATACACACTAATTAATTCTTAATAAATTGACTAACTCTAACCACTATATGGCCTTGGACACATAATGAAAAAGACTCCACAACAATGGTCTCAAAGCATTATCTTTTGAAAAAAAAATATAGTAACATGCACATAGCGTCATCAAAAACTCACTGGAATGATCAATGATGACGAACATTTTTCGATCGTCACCAAAAGAAACCAAAAAAAGCATTGGTAAGGGTCAATACAATATCATCACTAGAATTGTCACCAAAGAGAGAATTAGTGACAGACCTTTAACAACCCTCACCAAAAGTGTCACTGAAAATGGCTTTGGTGACAAACCTTAAAGCACCATCACTATATGCAATTACAACAACGTTTTTTAAAGGACCATCACCATATGTGAAATTGGTGATGGAACTTAAAGGTCTGTAAGAGGCATGACCCTCACCAATTTCCTTTTTTCTTGTAGTGATAGGTGTTTTAGTTTACATGTGCTTTTGTGTACACGTTGTGTAGGTGGTGCCGTGTACATGTGATGTTGTTCACAGGTTGTGTATGTGGTGATGTGTACAGGTGGTACTGTGTACATGTTGTGCATATGGTACGAGTATACATGTGATATTTTGTGCATTTCGTACATGCTATGTTTCAGGCATGCGGTACTTAGTATGTATGTACATTGTGAAGTCGTGGTATCGTGACATGTGTATTTTTTGTGATGCACTTTGTGTACGCATGTGTATTGTGTTGTACACCAGATGTAGGTGTATGTGTTGTGTTGTACACCGAATGTAGGTGTATGTGTTGTGTTTTGTTGTGTTTCGAGTGTACGTGTATGTATTTTATGTCAGGTGTAGGTGCATCTATTGTATAGTGTTGTATGTCGTGTGCAGTTGTATTTGTGTGATGCATGTTGTGTGTATGTGTACATGGTTGAAGAGAAGGCACTAGGTGTTTGTCGGGTGTGAAAACTGATCTAGTGTGCGTACACAAAGAACAAAGGATAAAGGTAGAAGCTAAGGATCGATTAAAGGATGAGTATCAGTATTTTACTTAATTTTTGTATGCATGTGATCTATGATTCTGATTTATGATGGTTACATGTGATCTATGATTTTATTTTATGATGATTGCATGTGATGTGTGATTTTGATTATGATGGTTGTGTTTTGAGCTAACCAGATGTGATATATGTATACATGATGATTTGGTCAAAGATGTTAGTTTGACTTGTTGACAGGAAGTAAACAGGATTGCAGGTGTATCTTATTGATGAGCTATCAATGAGCTATAATTTGAGGTTATTTAAATTTGTTTTGATTCTAATGGAAATTATGTTCTTGGTACAAGAATGCATAAACATGCCCAATTAGGTGGTTGAAGCTGACTGCAAGAGTTAGCAACAACAGAAAAAAGGAATTGAACACTTTAGGATCAGGGCCATTGTGGGACACTGGTACCCAATAGTGTCCATTTATTTCCATACTATGACTAGTATGATGGTTTTAACCCAGGGATATACCTTGGTTTTTTGGACCTTATTATGCGAGGAATCCTTGGCAAGGGAGGGGTTTCCCGAGGGACTGTGTGGAAGAGAAGGGAATTCCCATAAAACTTGGAAGGTGTGTGGTTGCACGGAAGGGGGTGACCAGATTACCCAAGGGAATTTGTAGCATAGAATGGAAGATTGGGGATGGATTTGTTTTGGTCATTCTCATTTCCATATGGAATCAGATGAACATTGGGAGTGTGCCTTGGAACAATGAGCCAAAAAAATTTCACTGAGAGGAAAACAACGCAGGATTGTAGTGTTAGACATTAGATGAAGACTTTGGCTCTGGCAGAGGATTCTAGACTTCCTATGAAAGAGGTGAATCCTGGTATTATTTTTTAGGGTGGAGGTATGAGCCTCTGGATTCCCTTATTGCAGATGAAGACAATGTATATTTTTATTTGTTGGTTAGAGAAAAGGTGTATATGTGTATATTATTGTAAATATTGTATCGAGAAGGATTTATAAAACTACATATACAATATGACTATTTGTTGGTTGAATAAAATGTGGTCGTTATTGTAAATATCGTAATGAGTTGTGTTATAAAGCTCAAGTAAGCGGTATGTTGTTGTGTTTTTAGCAAGTTGTTCATTGTAAATACTACAACAAGCTAAGTTATAAATTTCCATGGGTAGTATGTTTTGATTTCAGTAGTCATGATGGTTGTAGGTGTCATTGAACACTGAGGACGGTGTTCCCCCAAGGGAGAGGCTTCGGTAACAACGCTAGTTAAAAATATGTGTAAAAAAATATAAGACCAAGGTCATGCGACATGTATTCCAAGATGAATGGTGGGAAAAACATCGTAGCGGGTGTTCATTCAAATTATTATGGCTACAGATTTTTAAAAAGGCATTTGAAAATGAAAGAGGCATTAATTGGAATTTATTTATGAAAATAGTGGAAATTAGGTGAAAAGGAAGGTGAAAGGTCACAAGTTGCATGTGAGGAGGAAAATGAAGGAAAATAATGGAAATTTTAGGAAAATATAGGGCTCATTAATAAAAAGGCTTCTAAGGATCATTTGGCAAGAGTTTGATCATATTTTGATTAGTTCTATGGTGTATCTCTCTTCTATTCTCTCTCTCATACTCTTGAACACTTAGATTTTCTTGGATAACTCTTGGAGGAGTGTGGCATATTTGGTATTTGGAGCAAGAAGGCAAAGGTAAAGTAGGAAAGTGCAAGAGGACACTGGGATTAAAGACTACAACTAGATTGCTTTGCAGGTGTTGAGTTGCACATATGGTGTCCTTGCTAGTTTTGGCATACATGGAACATGCATGCAGTTTCTTGGTTATGATTCTTCATTGGCACAAAATATTGATCGTGGTTTTTCCTATCCTTACCATTTCCCAAATATCCATGGTGTTATGGGTGTCTTTCCTCTTGTTTTCTGGTTGTTTCTCATGTTCCTTTTCTTGTGGGTTGAGTTATTAGTTCCTAGAGCCTTAGCTGGAAAAACTTTCTAGAGCCATGTGACAACTTGGGTTGAGTTATTAGTTCTAGAGCCTTGGTTGGAAAAATGATATGGAGCCCTTGATGGGTTGAGTTACTAGTCCTGACGCCTCAGTTGGACAAACACTATGGAGCCCGACAACAAATGTGGGTTGAGTTACTTGTCCTAGAGCCATGGTTGGAACAAATGATCTGGAGCCCTAGACAGCTTCGGTAGAGACCAATCTGGTGATGGTTAGTGATTTCTGACCGTGAGGTGAAATTATTAGCTGAGGGTTGAGGTGGTTTGGCCTATGGAAGCCCTGGTTCGGTTTCGATGTATTTGTTTCATGAGATCCTACATTCATGCTTGGAATATGGCAAGGGGGTGATTGGTAGAAGAGATATTTGGTTGAGCCAATATATGGTTAGGTGGAACGTGGAAGTCCCAAACCTGGTTTCACTTTTCATATGTTAATAAGAGCTTATTTCCTCTTGTAGTAATAGGTAAATATACTTGTTTATATGTGGTTTTTATGGTTGTTATATCCTTGTTATTTATGGTGGTTATATGTTGGTTATGAGCATGTTTTATGGCAGTGATGATGTATGGATATCATCATGTTTTGATCTATAAATGAATTAACAATGAATATATGAGCTAATAGATGATAATGCATCAGTGCTTCTTAGTGATTATCAGAAAATTATGAGACCCCTATGCTCAGATATGTTGTTAAAACCTGTAGGATATATATTTGTGACATGTTTGATGAAATGACTATCATGATTGGGATTTTTCAGTTCAAAGTCCTTGATCAAGTTTTGTGTTAGAGTCTTTGTCTTGGTTTCATTCATTTTCTCGAAAAGTCTCATCAAGTTCTGGGCAGTGCTTGGAGACTAGCCCTAAAAAAATGGATTAAATCTTGTAATTTCTCGCATAGAACTAGCTGAAAAATACTGTAGTCTCTCCCTTGTAGGCAATGTGGGAGAAACTGGAGGGTCCCAATCACATGCATTCCCATTTCATGGGAGAAACAACGGGTTTTTTTAGTGAAAATACAATTTGACTAAGGGTTGGGGAACCTGAAGGGGTGGTTTAGCTTTTGTAGGTCCTGTAGCTCCTAAGGAAGGTCAGTAAGGTTTTCTTGTGTCGATTCCACTTCCTTAATGTGATAAAGGAGGTTGAATCATATCATATTAACTCCATGTCACATTTTTACCCCGATTGGTTGGTTACTTGGGTAGATGAGGGAGGGGGGGTGTTACAATCACTATGGACAGAACATGCAGAAAATTGTTTTTATCTAGTGCAAGTCCAAAGATTTAGTTTTAGCCTAGACCTAATTCCCAACCTATCTGTCATATAAAGGAAATTTCTTGATCTATATAAACTAATGATGAAAATTAATAGTAAAACATTGGCATAATAAAACAATTATGAAAGAATTAAAAAAAATTAAGCCAAAAGCTAGAGGTAAATTTGAAGTTGCCAAATATATGTTCATGGGAATGAAAAACAATGATGCCATTGGGTCAAGGGGTGTATCATATTTTATACATGTTTTTCTACTCTAGCCTTCATGTTTTAAGAGTATTCATGGGCTCTAAAATATTTATTCATTTCCAACATCCATGCCTCTGCCCCTTTAACCTTCCTAATTTTTCCATCAAAGGTATGAGGCTTTTCTTTCTTTAACTCCTATGACATTGAACTCATCTCACTTCTCCTTTTTTGGTGGGGTCCTATGTTTCTAGCGTTAGTAAACTTCTCATGGTTGTTTTCCCTTCTTTCTAGAGTGTTGAGTGGAGTTTCTCCTCTCACTATGTATTTACTTTCCTAATTTCTACCCTCCGCTCTTTTAACTTCCAACCAAAACTTCTGAATTTAAAATGGATTTTTCTTGGATTTTTGTTTCCTATATAGTTGGCCCTAATTTATTGTTGCTTTTTATTGCAGTTCTGATGAGCACTACAAAATCACCGCATTTAATTCTTTTTGTCTTTCTTGAGTTGTGATAATATTTTCACTGTTTTCTTTGCAAATTCTCAATTCATATCTCAAACTCCTAGTATCCATCCAATCATGGGGAATTTTTCCCTCGCCTCTTCCAAACTGAGTCCTCTTCCTCGTTATGTTGGGACCTATCTATGTTTTATTGTACCATTTTTCTACCCATTCCTCTATTTCCTTCTAAACATGTGTCTTCTTATATGTTGTTACACACATAATTGTTAGCTAATTCAAGCATAAATAAATATATCCATTCATCACCTTAGCATGTCTACACTCAAGCATGCTAATATGAATCTCTCTTATCTCAATTTCATTCCCAAAGGTCTAGTATTGAACCTTTACTTTAATATCATTCTATAATAGAGCCTCACTTTGTATTCCCAAATGTCTAGTGTTGAACCTTTGCTTTAATATAACTCTATAAAAAAGCTCTAAAATTTAATACTTAAGGTCCAATGTTGAATCTAGGCTATGATACCACTCTATAACCATGCTCCCACCACTTGATATTATCTCATGTAGTAGAAGATGTTACTTGTTTGCCTTAACCCAACCCCCAAGGTCTATTATGAGGATGGGGTTACAAAATGCATCTTCTATCAAGTTTTCATAATTAGGTTTTGACATCACCATCGTACTCAGCTCATCAAGAGCTTTCTAGTGGTATAAATTTTACCACAATATAATTTTGGAAATAAAATTAATTTCATCTATAAGTTTTAACCATTCAAAACCTGCCACCTCACCAATGCCTTACCATGTGGCATCAACATATACTCTATTCTCACCCCTGTGGCACTGCCATGCCATCATTTTTCCATAGGACCAATTTATTTGGGGCTGCACCATTGTGAAACCCCTTGAAACCCCTAGATTTTATGAGAAGAAACACTCCTATTTGTTGGGAATACTTAGAAAATAAAAGGTAAAATGAAAACAAATATTAAAGGAACATATAAAAAGGTTAACAAATAGGAAATACTTATTAAATACAACAATAGCAAATTGTGATCCATATATATTTGATGATAAAGAACATGTAAATATCAAGTCAAAGTGAAATAATCTCTTCCACTGTGCAATAATGTAAATCATGGATGAAAGATTGAAAATACTAAGAATCAATAAGTAATATTTCACTTAAAAAAAAAGACCCTCTACTCGAGACACTAGGACATAGAGATAACAATACTTAAGTCTTCCAAAAGTTGCATGTTGAGCTCTCCCTAAAATGCAATATAAAAGGGCAACACTTCTCTAAACTATGGTTCAATGGAGTGAGCCTAATGTAAGTGTTGGCTGAGTTAACACTCTTTGACAATTAATCCATTACACTATCCATTTGTCAAAGGGCTCTCAAAATGTGCATAAAAAAAACACAATTTCTACTTATTGTGTCCTACTTATAATACCCTACATGTATTTCGGATATCAAAATAATATAGCACCTATTTCCAAGACCATGGGAGAAATGAAAAATGGATTCCCTAGAGACGAGAGGTTATCAATTGGATATATTGTTTCACTACATAGCTACTTGAGGCAAATACTTTCCATCAAGCATAGCAATAAGAACCATAGTGTCAAGGAGCATGAACAATGTTCCTAAAAGCTACAACCAATTTGTCATGATGAGGAAATTCAATCTCATAATGCCAATCTCAAAAATATAGAAGTCAATGCAATTCACCATGCCTTGGGAGAAAATTTATGTGCTATATTATCTTAGAAAAAATAAGAGAGCATCCCAACAAAAGCCTTCATTAAATATTTACTCTATAAGATATAAAAAAATAAATGCATGTTATTAACAATGTTAAAGAAAGAATCACTAAGAAAGGTGACATTGAAAAACAAATTGTAACCAATACAATAAATGTATTTTGGTCATGAGGTGATCAATGAGTAAGGGCTAACTGCAAGCTAACTTTGGATTACTTAATAGTTACCTTGAAATTCATCACTCTTTGGGAGCCAAATTATGGGCTATATTGCACACAATAAAATTAAAAAGATGTCTAGTCCCTAAAGAAAAAACAAACAAAATGCATGTTTTAAAAACTATTGTAGGAATAATATCTAAGCAGGGTGACCAATGACATTGTAAAACAATTTCTAAACCATTACAAAAATGCATGTCATAAAAGGTGAGTAATGAGTGCAATGTGGTGATCCAAACATGGCTTGATCTTATCTCAGAACATCCCTCCCTCAATCATGAAAGGTCATGTGACTAAAATTTGACTCTATGTGATGTCCCCAAGAGATTAATTGTACCAAGAGACAAAGTAGTTTATCGATCCTCATAGGTTATAGTCTTGGATAAAGGGGAAAACCCCAAAATTCCCAATCTTTGGACAATAGGGGGGAAATTTTGCGACAGGTTGGGCAAAACAACTCAAAGGTGGGGTTTGTTGTGGACCCCACTCAATTAATTAAAGAGAAAAATCCCCTCAAGGAAATATATAAATTCAAAAGGGTTAGAATCAATTGAGGCATCCTTGGATTAGATTATGTCTCTAATTTATTCAAGCCTAAGGCTCTAAGGGTTTTAAGACCCTATTTCTCTTTTAAGTAGCTTCGGTGAAGGTGATTCTGCCCTACCTAGTCACCTTTCTTTGTTCTAGAAAAAGGAAGCATCTATATGACGAAGCAATGAAGTCAACATATTTTGTCTTATGTTTACTTGTTCTAGAAAAAAGGGATCCTCTATCAAAGAGCAGTGGAGTATTTTGTGGAAAGGCAAATCAAATCACTTGAAGTTGGTCGAAACTTTCTAAGGAAAAATCTTAATTAGATCGAAGTTTTTGAGATCCAAACCTTGCCAAGTCACCCTGTCGTAGGGAATAAAACCTTCTAAAGTGGACTAAAATTCTTTTGGACAGTTTGGAGGCTAAAATAGTAGGACAAATTTCGTTAACACTCATTATTTTCCTAACCAAAGGTGTTTAAGTATGAACAGACCCTTTTCAAGCTAGTTCGAGAGGCATTTTCAAAAATTTTGGTCGAGAATCGCAGTAGCCACAACATCACAATTTCGCAGCAACTGCAAGGCCATAGGGTTGCATCTACCACAAGGTATTTTCTGTATAGTCTCCTTTTAGGTTTTTCAACCTAATGAGGCGAGCAAGGTCCCTTCTTCAACCGAGTAGAAGTTTGTGGGTGATGTTTACGGTCAACCCGAAGTAATTCAACCTCCCCTGAGTCAACATACTCTCGTGAAGACAATAGGACAGACATTGAGCATTTTATATGGTAGGGGATGTTACATTTGAGGGTTTGTGGACTCGACATAAGTTCATATTAGATGAGGGATAGCATAAGCCCTAATCGGTATCTCTCTTTAAATCTATTACTAGAGAAACTTTGATCAAATGTACAGAGAACAAATAAGTTGTAGTTAAAGAGAGAAAATTCAATTGATTGGACTATTGAACAGTTAGATTGTTGGACTATTTTTTATAGGTAAAATATTGGTTGAATGAGTTTATGTACATTGGGAAATCAACCCTAATTGATTGTGGATTATTGAGGAATCATATTATTGTTGAAATTTTTTGTAATTTTCCATATAAGTTTTTGGAATCATATTATTTTTGTTGAAAGTTAAACTTAGCAAGAAAACATAATAAATGGTTCAATGCCTTGCAAATTTAATTTGAAACATATGGGTACAATACTAAGAAGAAAATTAATCTTGCATGATTGAAAATTTTCTAGTCATGGATTGATATGGTGAGAGAGCTAGGTGAAACACTAGAGTTTTGGAATGAGACACTAGTGAAATAATGGACAACCTTCAAGGATCTCATCAAAAAAAAATTTAAACCAAATGCATACAAAAATGACCACCTCATAAAATGATTACTTTGATAAAGATAATGTATATATTAACTGTACCCTTCTTCTTCCTAGTCTAAAGAGAATCAATGCATACAATGACAGTTCAAGAGTGGCCTTGAGAAATATACCATCATGTTTATTATTTGCACATCTAATATAAGACAATTGTGTGAGTTCAAATTTACATGTGATTATTTATAATGAAGTGTTTCCTTTCTCATTATCAATGCAATCTTGATTCTCTTTATGTGCTTGTGTTATCCTTATATGGTATTTGAGCCCAATGCTCTCAAAGCCATATCAAGGGTTTGAATGTATTTAAAAGACAAGGTTTCAAATATTTCAACTTCAACAATTTCAAAGTTGTATCAAGAGTCTCAAGCCTTTAAAAGACAAGGTCTTCAATCTTAAGGCTTTAATATTCTAGGTGCCATGGAGTCTTTGTGAGCGTAAAGGCCCAGGGGCTACTTTCAACAAAAATGGAATGAGTAATCACTAACATGACACATCAAACAACTAAAATAGTTTCAATTCATTTCAAGTCAGCATTAATTAAGAGGATTTTGGAGCAAATCAAATCTGTTCGTGCTTGTATTGATGCCTTAAATTGAAAATATAAAAGAATCTCAAAATTTCAAAGCCCTTGGTGGAAAATAATATGGATGTCACATTCCACTTGTAGTTTTGATAATTCAGGGTGTGTGTGAAGCTTGGCAGAAAAAGTGGTAATTCCTAACCCTAACTACTAACAATTTATCACTTTGTAAAATTTCAGGCCATTCTTGATTTGCCTACACCATCAAACTTACTTCAGATACAGAATCTTCAAGGAAAGGCTAACTTCCTGAGAAGGTTCATTCCAAACTACACCGAAATGGCTAAAGGATTTACTCGATTATTGAAAATGGGGGTTCCCTTTCATTGGGATCAAGTTGCGCAAGCTTCTTTTGATGTTGTCAAGGACACTCTTATCTGAGCGTCATTAATGTATCCTCCTAATTATCAAAATGATTATTTCCTATATATCGCCGCCGCTGAAACGACCATCGCTATGGTTTTCGTCCAAGTAGAAGATGGAATTGAACATCCAATCTATTATTTGAGTTGTAATCTCAATGATACGGAAGTTAAGTACTCGTACATGGAAAATCCTGCCTTGGTAATTGTTCAAGCTATCCAAATATTTCGCCATTATATCCTGCTCCGAAAAACAAAAATAGTTTCGAATTGCAACCCCATGACCTATTTCTTATCACGTCAATTGTTGGGGGGGGAATATTCAAAATGGATTGTCATTTTGCAAGAATTTGATTTGGAATTCATCAAATCCAAGTCAAAGAATTCTTTATTTTTGGATGAGCTTCTCTGTGACCTTCCCTCTGATAGTACTGCTACTACGTAGAAACCATCTATTCCAGACGAGTCTCTGTTTCTGATCAGATTGTTTGACCCTTGGTATGGGGATTCCATCATTTATATCCAAACCCAAACTTTTCGACCTAATACCTCTCGCTCTGAACAACGACGTATTCGATACTAAGCCAAAGATTATCTGATCGTCAGTGATACACTTTATCGTCGTGGTGCCGATACCATTTTAAGGAGGTGCCTCACTCATGAGGAGGCCAAAAAAGTGTTAAATGATTGTCATGCTGGGTCTTGTGGTGGACACTTATCTGGATATGTTACCACGCAGAAGATACTCTACGCTGGTTACTTTTGGCCTACTATTTTTCGATATTTCATCCTCGCAGTCAGAATTTGTCATGCATGCCAGATTTTTTATTGTAAAATCCGCAAACCGCCAACGCCAATGCATCTTGTTGTCTCTGCCAGACCATTTACGAAATGGGGTATTGACTTCATGACCTGTAACCCTCCTTCGTCCAGGGGGCATGGTTATATTATTGTCGCAGTCGACTATTTTACCAAATGGGCCGAAGTGATGCCTACATTTAATAACACAGGACAAATAGCTGCATTGTTTTTCTTCAACCATGTTATTGCACAGTTTGGGGTCCCATAGGCTATAGTTACGGATCATGGGAAGAATTTTGCAACCATATGATGTCTGAATTGACTACCAAGTTAGGATTATCGCATGATAATTCTACTCCTTATTATCCACAATCAAATGGACAAGTTGAGGCTATTAACAAAATTCTTAAATGAATACTTCAACGAATGGTGGGAGTCCGTAAAAGGAACTGGCATTTGATCCTGCACTCCGCTTTGTGGGCATATCGAACCTCGGTAAGAAACGCAGCCAGATTTTCTCGTTTTTAATTGGTGAATGGTATAGAAGCTATCTTACCAATCCAATGTGAAATATCATCGTTAAAACTCACGATAGACGTGTTACCTGACACCTCAGAAGAAGAAGCGTGTCTCCTTAAACTCATCCATCTAGATGAAACACGTCGTGAAGCCCAATTGGCCAACGAAGCGCATAAGAGACGTATAAAGGAACAATACGACAAAAATGTCTAGCCTCATATCTACTCAGAGGGCGACTTGGTCCCTCTTTACGATCAAGAAGCTGATGTAATAGGTACAGGGAAATTTGAGACATTGTGGCATGGCCCCTATATTGTCAAAAGAGTTCTTGCTAAGGGTGCCTACATGTTAGTTGATTATGATGGAATTCCATTGGCACAACCTAGAAATGGGTTGTATTTGAAACGTTACTATGCTTAATCATGAGCGTAGTAATTTTTTGTATTATATTGTATATATGTTGTTGATTTGCATTCACTATCTTAATTTGTTTTTAGATTTTTCTTGACGTTATTAATCCGCTTTACATTTCATCGCAGATGACTGAATCTTCAAAACCATTTTTTGGATATGCTGATGGTGCTAGTCGTAGAACGCAGAATCTATCCTCTGTAGCGTGGGCCATTTTCGTTCCAACGGTGAGTTAGTGAGTTTTCAAGGGATTTGTATTGGTAGATCGACGAATAATATCGCTAAGTATAGCGCGTTGATTCAACTTCTCTCTGATGCCATTTCATTTGGTATTAACCGCATAATCATAAGGTTAGACTCACAACTTGTGGTATTACAACTTACTAGTGTTTATACTGTTAGAAATCCAACACTTCTTAGATTGTTCCTAAGAGTTCGACTTTTGGAAAGACATTTTGATTTTGTTCAATATCAACACATTTCTAGAAATTTGAACACTTTGACTGATTCATTAGCTAATTAAGTTTTAGACAGACATTTGCGACATAGGTAAAGAAAGCATTCACATCATTGAATAGGATTATGCATTAAACATAGGAAAAACTCTGAAATCATATAGATAGATAGTTATAGGTTTTTACAAAATTTGTGCCCAAGACACATTGGTCATCTAACCTCAAAAATGTATGCGAAATGTCACAAGTAAACTAGTGGTGCTCATGGTAACATGCTATAGATCTAGCAATCCTATGGAGTAACCGCATCCAATGGTTAGGAACCCCAATAGTGTGTCGCTGCAGTCGCATGGGAAGATCTTCGATCCGGCAATCTAGAATCCCTAAGGTTAACCCCTCTATGTGCTACTGAAGCTCAGCCATATCAAGGTCTTGAAGGACTGCTCTCCCGACAACCCTCTCTGCTGGTGCATCTGATTCTCACTCCGGTTCCCCTACTCGTTGAACACGACCAATATCTGCATTACATCAAACATTTAGTTTAGTCTTGGAAATAAATAAAAACACAAAAACATTGTACAAACCTTAGAAAAATAAAAAAACATGATCAAATCATTCTTGCCTATTGCACCCCACTGAGCACCTTCTGGTAATACTAAATCTGGATCTCCTCGAAAGTCGACGCCTGCATATGCGTACTCATCGATGGCGACGATATTTCGCCAGAACCAGGCGAATAATGAAGTAGAGAACATAACGGCTGATTGGCCTACATGCTGACCCATGAGTTCTACCCATCTCTGCATTAGAGGATCTCTAGGACTAGATATATCCAGTGCTACATGTTGTGGCTGCATCAATGGAATCCGTTCCAAAGCGAAGGAGATAAGGATTGAACCATAACTTAAATGTTTCTTCCTTCCTCCCTTTGATTTATTCAGTTGTTCCTTTATCTGAGATAGAACAGCTTCAAACCAGTTGAAGATTGTTGGATCTAAGCACTCTAGCGCATACTGCATATACGATCTGTTCGCTACATGTAGTGTAACGGTGCAAGAAAGTTTAGGGATCATGAAAAGGATGGTTCTCAAAGGAAAATCCCTAACATCTGGGATGTTTATTTTTCCATATTTGCTAGGTTCTTCCCCTGGATAGAAATACTGCATAACATAATCCCTCACTATCTCTCCTCCAACGGTAGACCCTGTGAAAGAAATGGGCAAACCTCTCCTCAACAAACCTGTGAGAAAATAAACGTCCTCAACTATTATGGGAATCACTTTGTTCTTAATGTGAAATGCCTCTATCGCCAGATCCCATGCTTGAACTAAGAACTCCAAGAGTTCTATTTGTTGCTTCATTCCCGACAATTTGAAGTACTTAAGTAGTCCACAATCTCTTAGGGCTATTACAGTACTCGGATCATTCAAGGAAATCATATCTTGTTCTTCATGTTCTCTTTCCCTCCATGTAATCATCATTATAATCTAATGGAAACCTAAAATTCAACCATAAGATACATTAGATTCCATTCATTGCAAAAAACTAGGCAAATTTTGGGCACAACATGAAAATCAAAAATTGGAACTGCGCCCAACGCACTCCCTGGGTTGAGATGGTGTGTTGCACATGCAAGTACCCTTTATTGTACCTGCTATCCAACGCAGGTTTCGACATTCAGGGGTGTGTTGCCCTCATTTTGGGCAGAATTTACCCTACAGGCCTTAAAACCCTAAAAATATGCAAAGAATGGAAATGAAATGAATACCAAAGGGAAGAGGAGGTTCATGGTACTAACCTGGATCAAACGGCGACGAAATCCGTCCATAGAAACGACTGAAGTTCGGGGGAAAAATCAGGTTCAGAGCTCCAAAATGCAAATGGTAACTATGGAATGGTAAAAATGAATAGTGAAACTACTTTTTATAGTCATTTAATTGTTTGCAAGTTCAATTTATTGCTATGACTATAGTTTTATTATTTTTTTATCATGAAAAAAGTATTTTTAATCCATTTGATGTTGTTCTGAATAGGAAATACAACTGATAAACATATTAGTCGTGCAGATTTATTCAAAGAATGACTTGACCATAAAGCATACTTTTTCTCCTTATTTTTCGAGCTTTGTTAAAAACAAAAAATGATTTGAAGGGCAATTTTATCTCTTTTTCAAGCTTCGATAACAGTGAAAAAGAAACCCCTAGAGTCTTATTTCAGCTCTTTTCAGACTCTGATAATGTGAAAAGACTGTCGAGCACTTGCCTTTTCGAGCTCGTTAAAGTAAATGAATTGATATCTACTCCGTATAAGTTTAACCCTTTTCCGGATTGAGATGGATTATTTACGAAAAAGGAATACCTTGGTTAAACATGACCAAAGAGGTTCTCTCAGATATTATTTTACACTTTTTCGGGTCTAAATGACAAATTTATGAAAAATTGCTTTTGGAGTTCTCTTTCATCCTCTTTTTCAGACTCTCTAAATATGAAAAAGGACGGGCTATCACTATCGTTAAGCTCATTAAAACATAAAATAGCGACAGGCTTGTCGATCATGGTAAGAATCGAGTTTCATGCATCGCTAGAATCATTAAATTATTAAATAGTGATACATTATTCACTTGAAGAGTTCAATTATATACCAAGAAAATGTTATCCTCCTCAAGCTTGTTAAAAAATAAAGAGGTACTCATCGACAAATGACCGGGGAAAATTTGGGAAAGTGAGCAAAGTTTCTTTTTGGTAGCAAGTCGCTCTTGAACATGTCACTTCTTTCACTCCATGTCTGTGACTATTTGGGTTGGGTAATCATCTTGACGGTTCATTCACACCTATGGTTCATCATACCTTCACTTCAGTTTTGGGTCAATGCTGCCAACTCATCACAGTGTCACCGATATGTTTAAGAGAATTCATCCAGTGATTAAAAACTCATCCTTCTACAATACTCGTAAACCTTCATTTTCATGACTGTCATCCCTGAAAATTTCTATATCAAGTCATACCCTTGTCTCTGAAATCAGTAACTCCAGTTTTTCAATAAGGTGACTTCCTGTCGACAACAAATCAATATCCAGGAAGTTCACTTAGAAACATCAGATTCCAGTACCATGAGGCTTGTTACAGCATCAACAAGATCCTCGCTTCCAGACCTTTGACCGAAATATTTTGTTTGGCGTTTGACATCAAATCATCTATTCATGCCCTAAGAAATGTACTGCAGTACCTTGAGGTCCATTGACATTAATGGTGGTTCTCTTGCGTTTGTTAACAGCTCGCATCATTAGCTAGTAATCAAACAATGTCTTTCCATGTTCGACTGCAAATCATATATTCGCATGGCTAGACTTGTACTCGAATGATGGAGTGAACGAGATAAGAATACCCCAGATCTAGTTTCAGCCATCCGGGCTGCGATTTCAAGATTTTTGTACACATCATCTATACGGTGACCTTACATACAGATTGTCATCCAAACATGGACCTATATCTGTAGGCATGTCTGCATCTAGGTGAATTTTCTACCCTCAACAATTATGATCAAAGAGGATATAACATGATGTAATGTATTGTAAGATTGATGCAGGTGACCATTCCACTTCGTTTCCAGACTCATCACGGTGTAAAGCATCTCAATCAAATGTTCTTATTATTTGGATCTCATGCTTTAGGGGGCAATTGTTATAGGTAAATTTGGGCACCATTCCAAATGACCTGGTTAACTGGACATTATCTCCAGGACCAATGATCAAGGGTCTATCATTCCCTATCATTTCAGTTGCTACATGCCCTAAGACAAGAAACAAGACAAATCAAGCAAGACTTTCATCAAGCAAAGGTTTCCAAGGTTTGAAGCTTATTATATAGCATATGAGAACTCACCAACGCAGGCTCTAATGGGCCTAAGTGTGTTGCATATGCAGGTAGCCCCATGCAAGGCCGCTCTGCAAAGAACTTCTCGACATTCACAGGTGTGTTGGTCACATTGGGAGTGAAATTCTCATTGTTCCAAAATCTCCACTTGGCCAGTGCCTTCTAGAAGAGTTCACACGTGTCAAGCTTCAGATCCAAGTGTCCATTTGACATCTACATGAATGGAAACATGTCTTTCCTATTATTGTAAATTCATTGATTGCAAAACAACCTACAGTTCATATATAAATTGAGCATAGATCTAAGTGCTTGAAGAGGAAGAATTTGAGTAGAGAAATGCTGGAGAATTTTCAATTGAGAGCTAGATTTGTGTAGCTTCTACTGGAGAGATTTATACTGTGATGAGGTTTGGGAACGTTGCTGGAAGTTCGCTTCAAATCAGTCACTAGGTTGTAACCTCTCCTTCTATCATCAATAAAGAGTACTGCTTATTTGTCCCTATATGCATCTGTATTGGCTTTGATTTTCCATATTGCAAGATCTTGGTTGATGTGTATGGTTTATGCTTTACTGATTTAGCTAAATAGCTTGAATATATATCTATATTATTGCATCTTCTGTTGTTTCAGTGTTCTTTCTTGCAGGAAGCATTCAGCCCAAAAAACTGTTTGAATTTGAAGTTGCAACAGAAGCGACAGAAGGAGCCATTTGGAAGCAACTGATCAAGTAAGCCTCCAATCCTATCTGTGTATCTATTCCGAGTTAGGAAAAATAGTCGTATAGTCTTTCACCTGTTGTTCTAGGCTAGCACCTATCTAAGGAAGTGTGATTTATCCGTAATTCACAATTATGGCCCAACAAGACTATCCAAAGAAACAACTCCAGTAAGTAAAAATACCCAGTAAATACTAAGAATTAGAAGACTTTACTCTTTTTCTCATTTCCTATCTTGTCAAAATCTTCTCATACAATACTAGACTAGAATTTTATAACAAGCTAAGAGACTCTCTTATTATTCAAATTTCAAGAGCCAACTTTTATATTTTTTAAATGATGTTAAAGAGTCGATCACAGTGTAGATCTCTAATTACATACCTATTCTTTTTTATTTATCACTACTGTCAAAAATTTTCTCAAATTCTTGTCTAAAACTAGACTAGAACAAGCAAAGAACCTCAGTGAAATATCTTGTTGCATGATGGGCTTTTGAGGTTTAGGCTATCAACTTTGGCCATTTCTATGTTTATTTAGAGTTATGGCTATTGTGAGCCATTTAAGAAACACTACATAAGTTGCAAGAGAAGTATAAGGTCAGGCATGATCAACACAAAACAGATAAATCGTTCAAGGTGGGCGACACAGTATGGCTACAATTGAACACGGAGAGGTTGCAGGGGCTTGGTAAGAAAATCAAGGCTCTAAGGTATGATCCCTTTGAGATACTGGAAAAGGTGGATGATAATGCCTATTGACTCAGTTTACCACCATACATGCACATTTACTCAGCTGTGAATGTAAATAATTTTAAACTCTATGAGCCTTCCATGCTAGATCAGGAAGAGGAGCATGTCCTACCTTCTGTGGAGGATTTGGCACCAAATACTCAGGAAGATTTCACAGAAGATACATTTTTTACAAAATAGGTCCAGAACTACAAGAGAGGGGAAATATGAACTTTAGCAGATCAGGTTGAAGGGATAGCTTCCAAGCAAAGCTAAATGGTACACCAGAGAGAAGGTAGAGGAAAAATTTCCTCACCTCATCTAGTAGAAGCTTTTGGGGACAAAAATCCTCCCAAAATGAGGAGGTGTGATCAATATTGTATCATTATATTTTTTTCCATCCATTTTGATGCATTTAGAGTGGAAAAAGTTGAGGAATTAGTTCACGGGACCGTTTTTACCGACGGGACCCAGTTTGGCGAAACAGGGTCTGAAACCTTTTGGGAGCATTTTGAGGTATAAAACGACATTTTTTGGGGGGTAAAACTATGTTTCTTTAGCCCCTCACCATTTCATTATATTTTTCACACATACATCTTTCCAATGTTGCAAGAATCGTGTCAATCAAAGTCTGTATGCAAAAGTTATGCCACTCAGAAGTTGACCTTCCTGTTTTCACACCTATAGTTCGGGAGGATGTCGCGTCAGCCCCCATTTCATGGAAAAGGGACTAGCTACATGATTATGATGTAAAAGACTCTATAAGAGTCTATATTTTAACTCTAATTAAGAGTTTATGTAGTCAAAATTAATCACTAGTAGGCTATCGAGTTGTGTTATAACTAGGCCACTAGGAGGAAGAGGCATTCCACTCTTTCGAGGGAAATTTGTTCCATAGTTGAGAAAAGATAGCCAGGAAAGATAGGAGGTAGCTCACACAAAGAGGATTTGTGCATTGTAGCAGCCTACAGGCCACAAGCATTACTTATTTGTACCTACAACCATATTTCCAAACAAAGAAAGAGAATGAATTAGCATCACATTCTAGTTGGGTTTTCTCCTAAAAGGGTTTCCCAGAGAGCATATCTTGTCTTTTAAGTGTGTGAGCTTGTTTTGTCGTTCTCTAATTTCCTACATAATTTCCTTTTGCATGCATGCACTAGTTATAATTAAATCTACAAATCTAGAGTTTTAATAAAACAATAATAGTGTAAAATTTCAGTATTTTAATATATTATTATCATATATGTTGTGAAGAAATTTCTAGTGGAATACCCATGGCTTTTTAACCTTCTTTCCTCAATTTCCTCAATTTCGATCTTGCAACATCAAAACCCTAGCCTTCCTTCTTCGCACATGTGAGAAAGAGAGAGAAATAACCTAAAACTTCATCCTTCGTCCTTCTTCCTTCTTCGCTAGCATTCTTTTGTTTCTCCTTCACGTAGATGATGAGAACTGAGTGAGTGTCCATAGGAGGTCGAGTTCCCTCCCATATATAGGCTTTCAAGGAGGACAACATTCCCTAATTTGGTTGACTTCTTAGCTACCAAGTCGACTTGGTCTTGGAGGGTCTTTTGAAATTTTTAAATACAAAAATAATTCTTTTTACATGTTACATTGTACCCAATGGGGTCTTCTTCATATGACAACGACTCTATGACTTCTTGATACTAAGAGAAACCCTAAAAGAACTCAATGGGTGCCTGACCTCTAAATAAAAATACCTTGAGCATGAAGCCCATGCTACAAAAATAACGATAATAATTTTTCTTTCTTTTTACATTATACAAGAATCAAGAGTAAATTTCATATTTATGAAGACCAAACCTAGTTACACATTTCAACACTCCCTATTAACTAGGGGGGGTATTCATAAATGGTAAATGTACATCCTCAAATTGAAGAGATCTCATACGAAGATTCGAATTGGTATGCCATCTCAAAAGCTATCATTTCAGCTTATCTCCTTGCATCATACCAACCAGCATTGTCACATAACAAGGCCTTGAATAACAACTCTATCTCTCCACAATATTAGAGAACAATTCCAAAGAGACCAATGACTAATAGAAACCATCATCATTGTCTCACAATGCACATGCCCCACCCGGGTGCTCACATGGTATTTCCTTTTAGTACAATTCCTATCTTGGAATAACACATCCTCAAGGAATTTTTTCTTCAACTACTCTTACTTCTTGGATGCCCTACCTCATCCATAAAGAGTATTAGAAACCAAATGCTTACCCAATCCTCCATTCTTTCTTCACAAAATTAAGAAAATAATGAGGTGTCTATCTCTCCCTCTCAACTAGGGAGGATATATCAACCAAGCCAAGCTTGTCTCTCAAATACACAAGCTTCTTATTAGGAAGGGATTTTGTCAAGATGTTAGCTTCATGCTTATCGACAGATATATATTGTAGCCACAACACTCCATATTCCACCAGCTTTGGTATGTAGTGATACTTGTTATTTATGTGCTTTGTCTTTCTGTTGACCATTGGGTCTTCAAACAACCTTATACAATTGGCGTTGTTACAATGTATCACCATAGGGTCTATCTCTCCCTCTCAACTAGGGAGGATGTATCAACCAAGCCAAGCCTTTCTCTCAAATACACAATATTCTTATTAGGATGGGATTTTGTCAAGATGTTAGCTTCATGTTTATCGGTGGAGATATACTGTAGTTGCAACACTCCATCTTACAACAGCTTTGGTATGTAGTGATACTTGTTATTTATGTGCTTTGTCTTTCCATTGACCATTGGGTCTGTTAGCTCCCTGTAATTAGCAAGATTGGCAAAGTCCAACTACAGGGAGAACACTTATTTCAACCACTTTGGGATTCTAGGATCTAGCCCTCCTGAATCCGGAGAGGGATCTCTCCTATAAGTGCAAAGATGGATTTATTTTTAAGGTTTTGGGTATGATATTAGGCTAGTTATGAAGTCCGAGGGTTTTTGTTTGTTTTGGATGGTTGAGCATGATTATTATTTGAGTGGAAAGTTCTAAATGCAAAAAATTTCAAAGGTGTGAAGTTGCAAGCAATCAGAACAAGCTTTGGATAAAAAGATAGATATAATGCCGGTTTTTAGTCCATTGGGCTATGGAGTCATAATAGGGTTTAATTGAAACAACAAGGTACAAGAGTGGTCCATGGGGAAAGTCATCTATGTCTAAGGATCTCTTTAAAGTGGATTTTATGGAATGAAATGATACAACAAGAAGGGGAATTCAACAAATGAAGAACAAAGAGCAGCCTAAGATCAGGTAAGTACTTTGAAAATATCCTACTTTTGACATACACTTAAGAAAAACATAAAATTAATCTAAGATTTGGTAAGTACTTTGAAACTAGCCAGCTTTTGATGCACTTTCAATAGAAAAACATTTAAACACAAAGGGAAAACACATATGATAACGAAGAATAGTCTAAGATCAGGTAAGGACTTTGAACATAGCCTGCTTTCAACACATTCTTAGGGAAACTTTCAGACAATCTTTGGGGATAAAACTATAGGACAGGGCTCACCATAAATTCCTTAGTTCATCTCTACTTAACATAAACTGAAAATAGCATTCAAGAATAACAATTAGCCTAAACAGTAGGACGAGGGAACTCCAGCATTCCTAACTACTTGAAACTAAATTAAATCATTCCCAAACAACAAAATTTGGAAGAAAACATTTAGATAAAGCTTATCATTCAGAGAAGGATACTGATATATAGTAAATCCTAACTCTATGCTTGTTTTTCTTTATCAGAGAAGATGAACAAAGTGAAAACAGAAAAAAAAATAATGATTTACAATAAAAAATAACATCACCGTCGACATAGACCAGCATCCCATAAATCAACTTGTATTGATGCTTCAAACCAATTACAGCTTTAAGTCCAATGTTTTAGTTCAGCAATCATCTTCACTTCTCAGCCTAGCTATTCTATCACAAACAGAGCTTCAAGAGCCTTTGAACACTATTTACAGGTAGAAAATTCGAGCACAAGTATATTTCAAAGTTCAACAACCAACATTTTCTCATCTTCTACAGAAGTATTTATAGAAGAAATGAGGAGGTGGGATCTGATAAAAGATCTATTGGGTTAATTAATACAAACTTTAATACTTCTCGGCCTTTGATGGCTCGATGAAGAAGTTTACAGACGTTCTTTCTATATTAATTATTTTACATTTAAGAATTAAGCTCGGTGGGAGCTTTTGTTGACTTTAAGGCTCTGTTTCATGTTGAAGTAACTATGATGATATTTTTGCATTAAGTTCCTTTTATAGAATTAACTATTCGGTTGCGCTGAGGCAAATATCTTCTTTTCTGATCATAACTCGGCCTTTGTTGAATGCTTTGAGGCTACAGGTGGCATTGGGTAGCTGAGAGGAATCAATTAGCCTCGAATGTGGCGGTGGAGGCTCTTTCTGACTGATAAATATTTGATTTGTCTTTAATTGTGTTTAATACGGAGGATTAGGCTTTTGATTTTCGATCTTAGCTGTAATCCTCCAAAACTGTGAAAACAGTCTTCAATCCTTCATTTCTGGCTTGATTAAATTCTTCAACATTGATACTCTTTAGCTTTGGTTTAATTGTCTGTGTCCTGTTGATGTGCAGGTTTTAAAAGGTCCATATGGCATCAATACCCATGAAGCATCGACGAAACATGAATTTGAACCCTATGGAATGATCTTTCTATATGAACAAAGGCATGAGGGATCGTCATCCCCAACCTTTGGTTTTTCTTTGATGTAATGGAAAAACCATTAAAACCTGCAAAATACAAAAAACAATTAAGAAATCCTGCTTTATTGGGTAAAACTGCTTCAAAGGTTGTGGGGAGGAGCGTGGTCGTTGGATGGCATCATCCAACGGTGGATATTTGTGCGTGGTGGTCAAAAGGAGAGCGGTGGGAGATGTTAAGTCAGAACAGTTGATTTATGATTTGACAAAGAAGATCAACGGTCGAGATTAATAGTGAATTAATAATGTGAAGGGATCACATTATTGTGAAAATAGAAGAAGATGCGAAGAAATAAGGTTAAAAACCTTTGTCAGAGGAAATATGTTAAGAATTGAAACTAGGGTTTTGGGATGATCACAGGCCGTCGAATTAGACCAGGCCACAAGATCAACGACGGAGATTGCACGTTAAAAATCTTTTGGAAGGGGTGGAGGGTGATAGTGTAAGGCCAGATTAGATCTGGGCCGTTGATCTGCAGAGATCAATGGCAGGAAGCACGCACGATGAATTATAATAAAAATGAGGAAAGTGGTTTTGGGAGGAAAAACCATAGGTTTCGTGCAGAGGAAAGGTGGGTAGGCGGTATTTCCTTATCGAACGCGATATGCATCCCCGCTCGACATGTGGCATTTTAAAACAACTTATATCGCGTAAATTTTGTAGATTAACTTTCATGCTAAAATTTCGCGACATGGAACGTGGGCTGTTAGATATGGGACCTCAGATCTAATGGTGGGGAAGCGAGCACAATATTGGATAGATGAGCGGGCAGAAGCCAGAAGGGAAGTTTCAATCCGAGCCGTTGGATCTAAGATGGATAGCCGAGATCAAATCTTGAAGAAGGCAGAACCCACAAGAGGCAGGCCTTTCGGGCTTAATATGAGCCGTTAGATGGAACAGATCAACGGTCAGGATTTGATCTGGGGATAAATGGAAAAATGAATAAGGCGGAAGAAGGGTTAATAAGGGTCGTTGATCTGCAGAGATCGATGGCTGAGATTTGGCCAAAAACATAACGCAAGGGGAATATGATTTTTAAACCAAAGTCGGGAAACGCAATCTGGACCATTCGATCTTGACACGTGGACGGCCTAGATGCAATCGAAGGCATGCAATCGGCGAGGGAAGAACTTTGAATGGTGCCGATGCGATTTAGCGCTGGTCGTCGATCTGAGGATCAGATCAACGGTGGGGAGTGAATCAGAGGAGAGACCAATCGGAAGGGGGAAAAAATGTGCCCGATAGAAACTTGCGATGCAATATTGCGAGGGCCGTTTGATCGGCTTAAGATCAACGGCGAATATGGTTTCAAAATATGCACCGGTGGAACCCTTTAATACTTTATAAAAACCCAAAGTTTTATGAAATGCAAAGGTTTTGGTGGTTCGGGGCGGGCTATATATATAAGGATTGGCGCTCGGTTGCGGGGCCCGTGGTTTATGTGGAAAACAAAAGGCTCGGGGCTTATACATAGAAAGGGCCAGTCGGGATCAGGCCTTTGGGATTTTCAATCTACCCATTTAAAATTTATCCAATGTGATTAGCGCTTTGAGACCTTTAACTCTTGGTCCCGGGCATAGGTTTATATGGAGTAAAGCAGAGGGCGGGGGTTTATGTGATGGGACTCAATTGCATCGGAAAAATGATGCGGGGCTTTTCAATCTACCCATTTTACATTAAAAAACCTTGCTCTGGCGGGTTTAGACCAAAACTTAGAAAAAGTGGGTTTATGAATTTACAAAGGGGAATATGCATTGGGGATGGTTTATTACAAGTTTTAAGCACCAGATGCGGGCCCAAGGGTTATATGAAGCAGTGATTGTATTGGGGCTATGTAATAAGGGGCCAATCACATCAGAGGTCTCAATAAAGCAAAAAGTCTTGCGCGCTATGTTTTGTTCCGATGCGATAAGCGCTTGGGACCATTAGCGCTTGGTTCCAGCACCAAGGCATATGTGGGGAAGTGGTTAGGTCTTAGCCCAAAGGGGCTTAAGCCTGCAATAAAAAAATGAATTTTTTGTGAAATTTTTAGAGTTTTCTGATGGATTTGGGGGTTTCGGCAAAGTTTAAAAATGAGTTTTAAACTTTGTAAAGAGGATTTTATGAAGGGAAAAAGGGGGAAAAAATGGAAAATAGAAGAATTCCATGGGGAATGAAGGGTAAAAATGAAGGTTAGTTTTGAGTGGAGGAAGGGAAAAATGGCGTTTTGCAGCAGTTTTCTTTCTATGGAATCAGCAGAATTTCTGAGTATAAAATGGAAACAGCAGTGACGATTTAAACAAGGGACATGATGTCCTCAAGAGTCTTCAAGAGATAACATTTTTTAGTAATAAAACTTGTTTCTTGAAGGCTCCAAAAATGATTTAGCCACCTTTTGATATAACAAATTTTAATAGGTGGCTAACAGTGGCTCCACTTGGGGATGGTGCCTTCTTGAAGGCATCAAGAACTTCAAACTTGCATTCTCTGGGAGGCTGATCAGTGCCTTATCCATTGGGCTACCTTTCTTTACTTGGATGATCTTATTTTTCTCTGAAACATGTTAGCAGCCACGAAAAACAATGGATTTTCATCCACACAAGCTTTCTACCTACCCAATCCTACTGATCTAACATTTTTTCTTCTTTAGAGTGCACTTGGATTGGAAAACTCTTTTTACAAAATTTTATTCTTTTGAAAGCATAAAACTAATCTAATTCTACTCCTTATTTCTCCATGAGCTCAGATTAAACAGTTGAGTCCATATGCTTCTCTACCTAATCTACCAATCTGTTAGGATTAAACAGTCTAACAGATTTTTATTCTCTAATTTCTAAAACAGAAATTTAAAAGCATATAAGTCAGAATTGAACAGTCTAACTTGATGTTGATCTATGGCATAAAAACAAGTTGCACACAGATATTAATTCACAGAAAATTAAATCAAAATTGAAGGCTTAAGATCTGAAATTTCAAAACACTTCCTTCATCCTTTTTTTAGCTCTATTTTGACTTTTGTTTGAGCTGTTCTTTCCTTAAAATCTGGTTCAAATTTTGAGCTGATTAGAACTAGTTTTATCTCTGTTTTGACTCAGAATTTGAAACAGATTGGAGTCATTCTTCCTTTGGACACTCAGGTTCAGGTTTTGAGCATGTTTGAACCTTTAATTTCTATCCTAATCTACCTACTGATAGGCCAAGATTAAACTGTTTGGAAAATCGAATTCACTATCCTATCAGCAGTCAATTTAAAACTAATTAGTCATGATTAGGTTGTATGACTAATTAGAAGTGTGTTTTCCAGGAGTGGCATTTAAGCTTTCACACTTTTAGATTTGTCTCTCTTTTTTTTTATGGGGATGTACCTTTATTATTTTCACAATCTGCCCTCTTTTCTTTCTTTCACTGTTTTTGTATTTTTTATTTTTCTAATTTTGAATGCAATGATGGATGAAATATTTATAATGGAAAAAAGATAAAAAGGATTTCAGAACATAATAGGATCAAGAGAAGTAATGTTTGAGCATCCTGCCATTGACAGGACCCCCAAATAGTTCCGCTCCATTCAACTCCTGCAAGAAAAAGGCATTATTACCAGCAGCAGAATGAATGAGATAAGGGCCAAGCCATAAGTTGTCAAATTTTCCGTGCTTGCCCTTGTCTTCCCTCTTTGAATCCCAATTTAAAACTTTTTCTCCAACATTGAAATTGCTGGCCTTTGTTCTTTTGTCAAAAGCTTTTTAATGTTGTCTTGTTTTTATAATGATTTGTTATAAACCTCCTCTCTGGTTTGTTGAAGATGAATAGTCTGATTTATTCTTCTGATTATGTCATTGTCTTCATAATGCACCTCTTGAATCAACTTCATAACTGGTACACCAAGGCTGGTAGGAAAAATTGCATCTGTACCATACACAAGCTGGAAGGGTGACATACCAATATATTTCTTCAATGTCAATCTGTCAGCCCATAGTGCATGAACAAGCTTTGTGTGCCAAGAATTCTTGTTTTACTCCAACAGCTTCTTGATTATGTTCACCAAACTTTTGTTTGAGGATTCTGCAAGTCCATTACCTTGAGGGTAATAGGCCGTGGAATGACCCAATGTAATCTGATATTTGTGACAGAATTCAACCATCTTCTTTGATCCAAATGCAGCTGCATTATCAGTGATGATCTTGGTAGGACAGCGAAATCTAGAGAGAATATTAGTCTCTATGAATTTTATAATGACAGAATCATTGGCTTTCCTATAAGGAATGGCTTCTATCTATTTGGTGAAGTAGTCTGTGGAAGTGATAATCCATCTATGTTGGGCAGAGGATGGTGGATGAATTTCTCCTATGAAGTCAATTCCCCACTGTTGAAAAGGAGCCTCAACAGTGATTGGATGTAGAGGTAAGGGTAGCAGCTTTCTTTTGCCTTCAAACAGTTGGAATTTATGACACGCAATTATCATATTATGTAAATCAAGAAAGATAGTAGGCAAATAGTAACCAGCCCTCAATATTTTGTTGGTTGTTGTCTTCCAGTATAGGTGGTCTCCACATTCTCCTTCATGGAACTCGTGTTTAACCTTCTCTGCATCACACTTAGGCAAACATTTAAGCAATATCCCACTTGCATTCTTCCAATAAATACATTTATCTATAATGCAATAGTTTACAGCTTTTAACTTCAAAAACCTTGCCTTTGTTTTTGATAAACCAGGAGGTGTGTTCAAATTAAGAAAAACATAAAGAATTATCAGCGTACCAAGAGGAATTCATAAAATGATCTTCAACAATGGGAGTTGAGAATTCTTCTTGGTTATCTAAAGCATTAATCATATTAATATCAAGAACTTCACAATTTGATTCAACCATTAATCTAGCTAGACCTTGGCCTTTGATGAGTTTAGTGGGCTTCATCTCTAAATCATATTCAAGAATAACAGCTATCCACTTACCTCTCTTACCATTTGGGTCCTGTGTTAGAATGTCTTTCACAACTGAATTTGGGACAAAGGCAATGATGTGTGAGTGAAGGATGTATACTCTGAAGTCTTTTAAAGCTTTAACCAAAGCAAAAGCTTGCTTTTCCATAATGTTATACTTCAAAGGAGCATCCCTCAAAGCCTTGCTAAAGAATACAATAGGTTGCTCTTGTCCTTGTGGATTTTTTTGTAAAAGGACAGCAGCTATTGTATGTTCTGATGCAAATGAAAAAATATAAAAATCTTTTGAAAAGTCAAGACTGATTAGAACCGATGTCTTGGTTAACGCTTGTTTCACCAGCTCAAAGGACTTCTTTGCTTCTAAGGTCCATTTTACCCCTTGCTCCTTTTTCAGCATGTTTTTTATATTCCTAAGGAGATCGGCTAAGTTGGGTATGAACCTTCTTAAGAAATTGATCTTTCCAATGAAATATTGTAATTCCTTGATGTTTCGAGGATGAGAGATTTGCAATATGGCCTAAATCCTCTTTGGATCTATCTTAATACCCTCTTCTAAAATAATGTGCCCAAGAAGTTTACCTTCTTGGAGACCGAACAGTGTTTTCTTAGGGTTTAAAGATATCCCAAACTTTCTACATTTCTCGAAAACTTTTCTTAAATGTGCTAAGTGCTCTTCATTTGTCTTTGAAAACACAATGACATCATCAAGGTAAATAATGATGAAGTAGCCCAATTCTTCTGATAACGCTATGTCCATGGCTCTCTGAAAAGTTGCTCCAGCATTGATTAGACCAAAAGGCATTTTCACATACATGAAAGTGCCCCAAGGTGTAGTAAATGTTGTCTTTAGTTGATCATCAGGGTGGACTAAGATCTGATTCTACCCTGAATAGCCATCAAGCAAAGAAATTCTTCTGGAACCAACTACCCTTTGTAAAATATGGTCCATTTTAGGTAAAGGGTAGTTGTCCTTGAGTGAAACTTTGTTTAAGTCTCTGAAGTCTATACAAAGCCTAATCTCTCTTGTTTTCTTCCTAACTGACACCAGATTAGACACCCACTCAGAATATCTAATAGGGACAATAATACCAGCTTCATACATTTTCTTGATTTCCTTCTCCACCAAAGGCAGCTGAACAGGGTTTATTCTGTGCAGCTTTTGTTTGAATGGTTTTTGGTTTTCCTTGAAAGGGATTTTGTGTTGTATTATTTCAGTATCATAGGATTTAATATCTTCGTAACTCCATGAAAAAACATCAGAAAACTCTTTAAACAGCTCTATGTATTTGAGTTTAATGTGAGTTGGTAAAGTCTTAGATAGTTTTATCATCATTGGTTTTAGCTCACTGCCTATATTTCACTCTTCCACTTCAGCTTCTACAAGCTCTAGTTTTGGCTTCTTGGCCACATCGTTAAAATCGAACAAATCTTCTAAAGGGGACAGACCCTTTGGAAAACTCTGATCTTTAGACTGCAGGGTCTCTAACTCCTCTGTTTCTAATGCTGTAATCATTTCTGTTGTGTTTTCAAGTTTGCTAGATAACAAGTTTACATCAGCAAGCTCAGGGGACGTTTCTTCTTCACCAAGAAAATTTTCTTCACTATTGCAATCTGTTTCATAATCTGAATCTGAACTGTGTAGTTCAAATTCATTTTTGAATTGCATGAAGTCTTCTATTTGTTTGTCTCCGTCAAACACTTGCCAATACTTTTAGTTATCAGGAATAGCTGGTCTGAACTTAATCTGAGTTGTGCATTCTTTGGTTTTGTATGGCGTTAAGCATGTTCTAGCTGCAAAAGCTAAGCTGTGGGCTGCGATATTTATTTTTCTCAGGACAAAAATTAACTGGGACTCCTCAAAAGTTTTTAAAAGATCCACGACATCGTTTCGATAGGCCCTAAGTCTGGGGTGATTAGCGTTGTATTCCCCGTTGACTTGCCTAATGATTAATTCTGAATCCCCATGTACTTTAATTCTTTTGGCTCCTAACTTTTTTAACAGATGTAAGCCTAAAAGGAAGTATTCATATTCTGCTATGTTATTCGAACACTGGAAGTTTAGCCTACAGGAAAGGATTTTTGTGTGGTTGTTTTCAGTGTTACGAATCCAGACACTTGCACCAGCGTTTCTTCTAGTGCAGGACCCATCAAAGTACATACTCCATAGAGGATTAGTCTCGGGTTTATCAGTTTGACTATAATCCTTTTCAACTAACGTGCTCTCCGATTATTCATGAGTGTCAACACTTAGTGGAATTTGTTTTAACCCCTCAGGTTTTCCATTGCATTGAGGGCTGCTTTCTTGACTCTCAAGGTTAAAAAGCAATGGACGCAGGATTTGTAGTTTAAGACCGGTGTTTGGTTTGCTAAAATTTTGAAATGTAGCAAGCGATTTTGACACTTCTGTGATGTTTTCTTCTTCCTCTCTATCGGCCATTAATTTATTTAAAGTGACTTGTTCACTGAATTTTTCATCGTTAAACAGGATAAAAGAATCGAGGCTTGTATTTACAGAATACATAGGAGAGTTTTGAGGTTTGTCTTGCCTAGTAACCATGTACTGCATATGGGACTCCCTGTAAAGTTTTCTTGTTGATTGAAAATAGGGATGGTCGCATAGGTCATGTCCATCTGCATAGTTACTTGTAACTTAGCCCCTCAAAGACCTAGATAACAACATTCCATATTTTAGGGGCACATCAACCACAACTATATCCATGACCCAACATTTGGCTGGAATCTGGGCTAAGTTAAAACAGAGGTCTTTAATTAAACCCAAACATTTTACTCTACTGGAGTCAAAGGAGTAAAGGTCCTTATACGGTCTGGTGATTTCTAGACCCAGGCTCTCCATCACCGCTTTAGGCATTAAATTATGAGAATCCCCTGAGTCGTGCATAGCGTTGTGCAAAATCTTGTAATGAACGTTTAAACTTACATAAAAGGGAGGAACAGGTCCCTCTTGATATCTACCTTCAATCTTTGGACCAAAAATAAGCTCTGGTTGGTCATCATTAAGATTGACTGTGTTCTTATTATCCTCTATGTTTACAACCTTCAAAATTTGGGTCCTATATACATTCTGGGTAGCTAACTCAGTCAGGGGAACAGAGATTTTAATTTTAGAAATTTCCTGCTCGAGGCTGAAAGGAATTTTATTCTTTGAAGTGTTGGTCTCAGCTTTGTTAACTGCCACTTTGTTAGAAAAATCTGTTTGCTGACTTGCTCTATTTACATTTGACAAAATAGTTTTAACAGGAGTACTAGCTGAAGTGTTAATACTGCTAAGGTCTACACTCTGTTTTTCATTGTTTTGAGTGCCTTTTTCTTTACCTTTATCAAAATTTGCAGCCACTGTTTTGTCTTTTTATTTTACAATTTTGGGTTTATTCACAGTGTTGTTTTGTGAAGATTTGTCAGAGGTTTCGGTGTTGGGAGTTTGTCGATTGGTTTTACTTCTAAGGTCATATTCCCTTTGAGATTCTATGATGACATTCTCCATGTCTTGATAATAACTTTCATCATCATCTCTTTTGTCAGCATAGGGTGTGTAAAGACCTTGTTTTCTATCATAATGAACCTCAAAGTCATCATTATCTACTCCCAACATGTTGATATCATCTTCCTCTGTTTGGTCATCTGTTTGCTCGAACTCACTTACATAGTTTCGATTAAAGGGAGGAGTGATCTGTTGATCATCTTCCCTAGGTCTATTCCAAGGTTGGTTCCTTCTAAAATTCTAATTCTGGTTCTAGTTTCTGTTTTGAGGAGCAGTTTGGTTTTGACTTGCTTGTGCTCTCTCAAGGATGCTCATTTTCTTCATCATCTCCTCCATCATTCTTTCCATCTTTGAGCTGGAAGTAGAAGGTGTGGATTCCTCTCTAAAGGACACTCTCTTCTCATTTTTCATTCTTGCTCTCTTCTCCATTAAGTTAACTTCCACAGCAAGAGCCCCTTTTTGCATATCTTCAAGGGTTAGAGTATCTCTTTCTCTCAGCTGATAGGCCATTTCAGGGTCAAACCCTTCAGGAAACTTGTTTAATGCTGAGCCTTGTGGAGGTTTTAGATATGGGGGAAGGGCATTATACACACTATTAAATCTAGTGCAGTAAGCTTGTACACTTTCCCCAGTCTTTCTGTGGAGGTTCTTGTAATCAAAAAGTATTTAAAGAGGGTTTTTCCTTACTTCCCATTTGTTTAGGAATGTTTGATGGAAGGCTTGGAGATCATTTATAATGTGGGGGGTTAAGACTTTAAGCCATTTTCTTACTTCTCCCCCCAAACTCTGAGAAAATAGTATGAATTTGACAGATTCATCATCAATTTCATTTCTGTCAAAGTAGTCATTCATCTTATCCACATGTTGTGATGCAGTTGTAGCATTGCTAGCATCATATAATGGTATTTTGGATTGATAGTCCTGTGGAAGATTGACTAATGGTACATGAAGGACTAAGGGAGCATACCATGCTGCCATGATATGTGGCGGGGGTGGATTTACAAGAGGTGGATTAACAAGAGGAAAAGTGGGCTGAAGTGGAGTGGTTTTAACAGTGGATGTTTGGTGAACAGATGTGAATGGAACAACAGTAGATTGCTGAGCTGATCTTGGATGAGAGACACCTAAATTGTGAAGGAAGTGTAAATCAGGTAGTGTTGTTTCTCTACTACCAGGATGTTCACTTGCTTCAGGAGATGAAAGTGAAGACTCAGAATCTGGCTTATCTAAATCATCAAGATACCTATTTCTAAATGAATTTCTTAGATCTACTTGTGATTGGTGTAGAGCTGTAAAATTTTCAGGAATTGAATTAGCTCTCAAGGGTGATCTGAAAATAGTTGAAAATTTTATCTTAGGAGACTTCCTAAGGATACTTTCAGGGTTATCAACTATCTCAGGTGGGTCTGGGTTAGGATAGGTTCTAGTATGAATCTTTCTAGGAGCCACTATGTTGTGTTTTTTAGACCCAACTAAACACGAACATTTTTAACCAGATATAACAGTCTTTAAGAGGTTAACGATCTTTTTCACAAAAATTTTAATCCTACAGTCCTCTAACTGAGTCTGAATAATGTTACAAAGATTAAGGGTCTTCCCAGTGGAGTCTTAAGGTCTGTAAAGAATTGTGGAGTCGCCAAGTGGAAGCTTTTAGCTCTTTTGGAGGTAAAATGTTTTATGGTCCACCACCATGTTTATTGAATACCAATCTAAAATATTTTTGGGTTTTCTGAGTTATTTTTCAATCCTATTGGTTGTTAAGAGTGTCCTAAATCTTTTTCAAAACTTAGCTACAGTTATGAGACAAAGGCAATCTACCCTTATGGCTAAGCTAGCTGATCTTTCAAGGTTAGATAAACTCTTATGAGAATTCTAAGGTTTGCCTAGTTTGTCACTGATTCAAACAAGTTTTACCAAGATTTCCATCTGTTTGGTAGTGCTTGAAAAGGCTGCTTTTTACTCACAAGGTTCTATGAAGTGTTTAAGGGAACCTAAGATGAATTTTGGACTCAGTTCCCTAGTGGAGTCGCCAGAAGATGTTAGTTGTTGGTGGCTCGACTGGTTAATATGGTAAATGTTTAGTGAGTAAAGGGGTTTCTAAGATATTTAGGTATCCAATTAAGAAAATAAATCTTCCCCAGTTGAGTCACCAGAAGATGTTATCTCCCTGTAATTAGCAAGATTGGAAAATTCCAACTGCAGGGAGAACACTTATTTCAACCACTTTGGGATTCTAGGATCTAGCCCTCCTAAATCCGGAGAGGGATCTCTCCTATAAGTGCAAAGATGGATTTATCTTTAAGGTCTTGGGTATGATATTAGGATAGTTATGAAGTCTGAGGGTTTTTGTTTGTTTTGGATGGTTGAGCATGACTATTATTTGAGTGGTAAGTTCTAAATGCAAAGAGTTTCAAAGGTGTGAAGTTGCAAGCAATCAGAACAAGCTTTGGCTAAAAAGATAGATATAACGCCGATTTTTAGTCCATTGGGCTATGGAGTCATAATAGGGTTTAATTGAAACAACAAGGTACAAGAGTGGTCCATGGGGCAAGTCATCTATGTCTAAGGATCTCTTTAAAGTTGATTTTATGGAATTAAATGATACAACAAGAAGGGGAATTCAACAAATGAAGAACAAAGAGAAGCCTAAGATCAGGTAAGTACTTTGAAACTATCCTGCTTTTGACATACACTTAAGAAAAACATAAAAGTAATCTAAGATCTGGTAAGTACTTTGAAACTAGCCAGCTTTTGATGCACTTTCAATAGAAAAACATTTAAACACAAAGGGAAAACACATATGATAGCGAAGAATAGTCTAAGATCAGGTAAGGACTTTGAACCTAGCTTGCTTTCAACACATTCTTAGGGAAACTTTCAAACAGTCTTTGGGGATAAAACTATAGGACAGGGCTCACCATAAATTCCTTAGTTCATCTCTACCTAACATAAACTGAAAATAGCATTCAAGAAAAACAATTATCCTAAACAGTAGGACGAGGGAACTCCAGCATTCCTAACTTCTTGAAACTGAATTAAATCATTCCCAAACAACACAATTTGGAAGAAAACATTTAGATAAAGCTTATCAGTCAGAGAAGGGTACTGATATACAGTAAATCCTAACTCTATGCTTGTTGTTCTTTATCAGAGAAGATGAACAAAGTGAAAACAGAAATAAAATAACGATTTACAATAAGAAATAACATCACCGTCGACATAGACCAGGATCCCATAAATCAACTTGTATTGATGCTTCAAACCAGTTACAGCTTTAAGTCCAATGTTTCAATTCAAAAATCATCTTCACTTCTCAACCTAACTATTCTATCACAATCAGAGCTTCAAGAGCCTTTGAACACTATTTACAGGTAGAAAATTCGAGCACAAGTATATTTCAAAGTTCAACAACCAACATTTTCTCATCTTCTAAAGAAGTATTTATAAAAGAAATGAGGAGGTGGGATCTGATAAAATATCTCCTGGGTTAATTAATACAGACTTTAATACTTCTCGGCCTTTGATGGGCTCGATGAAGAAGTTTACAGATGTTCTATCTGTATTAATTGTTTTACATTTAAGAATTAAGCTCGGTGGGAGCTTTTGTTGACTTTAAGGCTCTATTTCATGTTGAAGTAACTCTGATGATATTTTTGCATTAAGTTCCTTTGGCAGAATTAACTATTCAATTGCAATGAAGCAAATATCTTATTTTCTGATCATAACTTGGCCTCTGTTGAATTCTTTGAGGCTACATGTGGCATTGGGTAGCTGAGAGGAATCAATTAACCTCAGATGTGGCAGTGGAGGCTCTTTCTGATTGATAAATCTTTGATTTGTCTTTAATTGTGTTTAATACGGAATATTAGGCTTTTGATTTTCGATCTTAGCCATATCCTCCAAAACTGTGAAAAAAGTCTTCAATCCTTCATTTCTGGCTTGATTAAATTCTTCAACACTAGTACTCTTAATTTTTGGTTTTATTTTCTGTGTCTTGTTGATGTTCAGGTTTTAAAAGGTCCATATGGCATCAATGCCCATGAAGCATCAATGAAACGTGAATTTGAACCCTGTGGAATGATCTTTCTGTATGCACAAAGGCATGAGGGATCGTCATCCCCAGCCTTTGGTTTTTCTTTGATGTAATGGAAAAACCATTGAAACCTGCAAAATAAAAAAAAACAATTAAGAAATATTGCATTATTGGGTAAAACTACTTCAGAGGTTGTGGGGAGGAGCGTGGTTGTTGGATGGCAGCATCCAACGGTGGCGATTTGCGCATGGTGGTCAAAAGGAGAGCGGTGGGATATTTTAAGTCAGAATCGTTGATTTATGATTTGACCAATAAGATCAACGGTCGAGATTAATAGTGAATTAATAATGCGAAGGGGTCACATTATTGTGAAAATAGAAGAAGATGCGAAGAAATAAGGTTAAAAACCTTTGTCAGAGGAAATCTATTAAGAATTGAAACTGGGGTTTCGGGATGATTGCGGGCCATCGGATGAGACCAGGCCACAAGATCAACGACGGAGATTGCACATTAAAAATCTTTTGGAAGGGGCAGAGGGCGATAGTGTAAGGCCAGATTAGATCTGGGTTGTTGATCTACAGAGATCAACACAGGAAGCGTGCACGATGAATTATAATACAAATGAGGAAAGTGGTTTTGGGAGGTAAAACCACAGGTTTCACGTGGAGGAAAGGTGGGTAGTCGGTATTTCCTTATTGAACGCGATATGCGTCTGCGCTCGACATGTGGCATTTTAAAACAGCTTATATCGCGTAAATTTTGGAGATTAACTTTCGTGCTAAAACTTAAGCGACATGGAATGTGGGCCGTTAGATATGGGACCTCAAATCTAACAGTGGGGAAGCGAGTGCGATATTGGATAGATGCACGGGCAGAAGCAGGAAGGGCAGTTTCAATCCGAGCCATTGGATCTAAGATGGACGGCCGAGATAAAATCTTGAAGAAGGCAGGACCCATAGGAGGCAGGCCTGTCGAGCTTAATATGAGCTGTTAGATGGAATAGATCAACGGTCAGGATTTGATCTGGGGATAAATGGAAAAATGAACAAGGCAGAAGAAGGGTTAATAAGGGTCGTTGATCTGCAGAGATCGACAGCTGAGATTTGGCTAAAAATATAATGCAAAGGGAATATGATTTTTAAACCGAAGTCGGGAAACGCAATTTGGACTGTCCGATCTGGACACGTGGATGGCCCAGATGCAATCATAGGCATGCGATCGGTGGGGGAAGAACCTTGAATGGTGCTGATACGATTTAGCATTGGCCATCGATATGAGGATCAGATTGACGATGGGGAGTGAATCGGAGGAGCGACCAATCAGAAGGGGGAACAAATGCGCCCGATAGAAACTTGCGATGTGATATTGTGCGGGCCGTTTGATCGGCTTAAGATCAACGGCAAATATGGTTTCAAAACATGTACCGGCGGAACCCTTTAATACTTTATAAAAACCCAAAGTTTTATGAAATGCAAAGGTTTTGGTGGTTTGGGGTTGGTTATATATATAAGGATTGGCGCCAGGTTGTGGGGCCCATGGTTTATGTGGAAAACAAAAGGCCCGAGGCTTATACATAGAAAGGGCCAATCGGGATCAGGCCTTCGGGCTTTTCAATCTACCCATTTAAAATTTCTCCGATGCGATTAGCGCTTCGGGACCTTTAACTCTTGGTCCCGGGTGTAGGTTTATATGGAGTAAAGCAGAGGGCAAGGGTTTATGTGATGGGACTCAATCGCATCGGAAAAATGATGCGAGGCTTTTCAATATACCCATTTTACATTAAAAAACCTTGCTCTAGCGGGTTTAGACCAAAACTTCGAAAAAGTGGGTTTATGAATTTACAAAGGGGAATATGCCTCGCGGATGGTTTATTACAAGGTTTAAGCGCTGGATGCGAGCCCAAGGGTTATATGAAGCAGTGATTGGATCAGGGCTATGTAATAAGGGGACAATCGCATCGGAGGTCTCAATAAAGCAAAAAGACTTGCGCGCTGTGTTTTGTTCCGATGCGATAAGCGCTTGGGACCATTAGCGCTTGGTTCCAGCACCAAGGCATATGTGGGGAAGTGGTTAGGTCTTAGCCCAAAGGGGTTTAAGCCTGCAATACAAAAAATGTATTTTTTATGAAATTTTCAGAGTTCTCTGATGGATTTGGGGGTTTCGGAAAAGTTTAAAAATGAGTTTTAAACTTTGTAAAGAAGATTTTATGAAGGGAAAAAGGGGCAACAAATGGAAAATAGAAGAATTCCATGGGGAATGAAGGGTAAAAATGAAGGTTATTTTTGAGTGGAGGAAGGGAAAAATGGTGTTTTGCAGCAGTTTTCTTTCTATAGAATCAGCAGAATTTCTGAGTATAAAATGGAAACAGCAGTGACGATTTAAACAAAGGACATGATGTCCTCAAGAGTCTTCAAGAGATAACATTTTTAGCAATAAAACTTGTTTCTTGAAGGCTCCAAAAATGATTTAGCCACCTTTTGATATAACAAATTTTAATAGGTTGCTAACAGGGTCTTCAAACAACCTTATACAGTTGGTGTTGTTACAATGTATTACCATAGGGTCCACCAGTCCTTCAAACAAGTTGGACGATAACTTCCTCAATCAGACAGCTTCTCTACTTTCTTCACAGGCTACAATGTATTTAGCCTCAACACTACTCAAAGTAATCGATTCTTGCTTTCTACTCATCCAGGATTTCATGGAGGATCCCAAACTAAAACATTCTCTAGTAGTGCTTCTCCCATCCATCTCACTACATCCTCGGTCAGAATCTGTATATCCAATAAAGTGGACATCATTATTTCTATCATACTTCAGGCAATAGTGGATTTTTCCTCGCATAAATCTGGTATATTCTTGGCTATTATCAAATGGTCATGCTTGGGCTCTACCTAGAATGAATAAGAATATTCACTACAAAACAAATATTTGGACGAGTATTCACCAAATACATCAAAGAGCCAACCAATTATCTATACCTTGTCGGATCCATAGAGCTAGAATCAGAACTTCTTACCCTCTTCAAATTTTTGATCATAAAGGTCATCATAGGTTTGCAATCCATCATGTCAAACCTTTTCAGCATCGCAATCACATATTTTCCTTGATCTAGATATATCTCATCAAGTCCTTGCCATACTTCCAACCTAAAATAGTAGTGCATCAGCCCTAGATGCTTCATATCAAATTTTGTTTCCAATTCCTCCTTGCACTCTTGAATATGACCTTCCACACCTATAATGAGAAGATCATCAACATATAGAAGAATTATTACCAACTCATCCTTCACAACCTTGATATAGAGATTAAGATCAGCTATACTTTTCAGGAACCCCAATCTTTGCAAATATGTGTCCATTCTATCATACCAAGCCCTTTATGCTTGATTAAGGCCATAAAGTGCCTTCTTCAGCTTGTAGACATGAGTCTCTGTATTATTCACTTCAAATCCCAAGGGTTTTTCTATATAGAATTCTTCATTGATAGTACCATTCATGAATGTTGTCTTGACATCCATTTGGTGGATGTTCCATCCCATTGATGTTGTCAAAGAGACCAACGATTGTATCGTTGAATACCTAGTTGTAGGTGAAAATGTCTCTTAATAATCGATGCCTTCATGTTCAGAAAAACCCCTAGCCACAAATCTTGCCTTATATTTATCAATACTTCCATCTACTCCATGTTTAATCTGCTAGAGCCACTTGGAAGTTACCACAAATTTGTCTTCAAGCCTAGGAATGATTTCTCAAACTCCATTCTTCATGATCGATTAATATTTTTCACTCATAACATCTTTCCATTCTTTAATTTTGACAACATCTTCAAAGGTGGATGGTTTTGCTTTGATTAACTTAATCATGTAGGCTGCATACCCTAAATATATTTCAGACCTCTTTCCTTGAATGTGCCTTTCGCTGCTCCATGTCCTTCCACATCTAAAAGAGTAGACTTCAACCAATTAGGCCTCTTTCTGCTTTCAGGGATAATGACTTGTTGCACACGTTCACTGGAACCTTCTTCTTCATGATTTGAATCCTCCTCCTCCCTAGTGCATTCTTCATTAAATATTGGAAGTTCTTCATCATCAAAGTCAATCAGGGGGTCGTTCGATTTCCTGAATGCAGTACTTTCATCAAACATCACATCTCAACTAACTTATATTCGGTGTCCTTCCTTTATGTATATCATATATGTCTTTGAAGCATTATTATAGCCAACAAATATTCCCTTCATCCTTGTAGGATCCAAATTCTTTCTCTTTTCTTTCATAATGTGAATATAGACAAGACAGCCAAATATTCGGAGATGGTCTACACTTGGTTTCTTGCTATTGAATGCTTCTTCGGGATTCATGTTGTTTAGTGATCTATCAGGACTTCAATTTTGAATATACACAACATTTTTTTTTGCTTCACTCTACATAAAGTTAGCCAAGTCTTGATCATGTAAGATGGCTCTAACACTTTCCACAATCGATCGATTCTTTCATTCATAAACTCCATTTTTCTTAGGATTATATGGGACTATCAGCTCCCTCTTAATCCCATCATCCTTACAAAAAGACATGAGATCCTTTGATGTGAATTCTCCTCCATTGTCAGATCTTAGTATCTTTATTCTCCTTTCTGTAAGGTTCTCTGCTTCAGCTTTGAATTCTTGAAATTTATCAAATACATCATCCTTGGATTTCATCAAATAGATCTAAGTTTTCCTTGAGTGGTCATCAATGAATGTTACATAATATAGATGACCTTCAAGAGACCTTTTAGACATAGGACCATAGACATCAGAATGAATGAGATCCATAATTTCTTTTGACCTTGAAGCACTACTTCCAAATCGTCTCTTCACATTTTCCCTAATGCACATCACTTGCACACTCATTCATGATCCTATTTATGTTCAGGGATGCCATTCACCATTGAATTTAATATTTTGTAGTGAAGGTTTCCAAACCTTCAATGCCAAATTTCACATGGACTTACTTCAATGTGAACCAATGATAGAGAGAGAGGTGTAAAAAACTTGTAGATTATTCCCTCACGAATCCCAATGACTTTTGCATTGTTGATGCTAGAGTTCTTGTCCCATACTACAAGCTTTCCACCTATGTAATAATTTTTTTCTCCCTTATCTTCTAAACATGAAATAGAAAGTTTATTATTTTGCAAACCTGAAATGAATAGGATGTTGAGTTGAATGTTTCCTCCATTCTCTAGCTCCAACAAGGTTGATCCAATTATTCTTAAAATATATCTCTTCTTATCACCAAGTTCAACGGAGTAGGAATATTTTCCTCTTGATAAGTTCTTTAGTTGCTTGTGCTTTCCTGTCATATGTCTAGGTGCTCCACTATTGATTACCCATATGTTTTCATCTTGATGCGTACCTGTGAGGGCTGAAAATAACCCTTCGTATTTTTTAGTGGAAGTCTTGGTCATATGATTCTTCATAGATAGTAGGAGATTCCAAAAGGATTTGACAGCTTTTTTAAGGTGGCTTGCCATCATATAGAACTTATTCAATGACTTCTTCAAGCAAGAAGTAATCTTCATCATGCCCTTTGTCAACCTTAGCTCTAATACCAAGTTGACAAATATATAGGGCTGCAATTAGAATGATTTCTCTTAAACTTGATAACTGCTTGTGAAGTATTTTTACTTTTTCTTACTTATTATCTTCTTCTCTTACTATTATATTATTATTAGCATCAAACAAAAACCAAAACCTCTAGGGAAAAAACCTCTCCACTTGAGAGGAAAACCCACAAATCTCTTCTCTTCTTATAGATTCTTCAAATGATGAATTCCATGACCTCTAGACCAAGACCAATACCCTTCCAAGGCCAAGTTTAAGCTCCTTGATGATGTGATTCCTATTTCCAGTTCAAACCCAGTCATATCTCTTCTAGTTTCACAACTTTGATCCCCAGCTACAAAATATCAGCCTCCACTGCAGGTCTGAAATTTTCAGCCCTTGCAACAGTTGTTGTTTCCACACGTGTGAGAAATTTTAGGGCTTCCAAGGAGTCCCTTGACATTCAATTGGATTCCTCCTTCTTCTAGTGCTTCTAGGAGACCTAATTGACCTTATTTCAACAATTTCCTCAATTTTGATCTTGCAACATCAAAACTCTAGTCTTCCTTCTTTCCACGTGTGAGAAAGAGAGAGAGAAATAACCCTAGGCCATAGAGATATATCAATATTTTTTGTGAAAGATGAATCGAATGAGGCTAGATGAGCTATATTTATATTTTTTGAGCTATATTTATATTTTTACTACCTGAATCAATCAGTACTATTATCTTTTTCTTATTGACATATCCTTCTACCTTAAGAATTTGAGGAGAGGTAATTCTCGCTAATGCATTACAAGATATGGTCGGATTCATTTCTTCTTTTTCATCTCCTGGGGTTGGTTCCTAATGTATATCTTCTTTTGATGTTTCTTGTTCATTTTCTTCCTCTTCTTCACAATCTATGTAAAATAATTTCTTCTCAGCACACTTATGACCTTTAGTGTATTTACTATCACAATTGTAACAAATCTCGTTTTCTCTTTTTTCCTCCAGTTGTTGTGGTGTCAACCTTGTAGGTTGTGAAAGTATAGGAGTGGTAACACTTCTATCTTTATAGTTTTGAGTGGTAGACCTCACTGTTTAAATTAATTTGTTTTCAATTTTTCTTGCCACCCTGAATGTCTTCTCCAATGAATTAGGTTCCCAAAGGCGAACCTCGCATTGGATGTTATCCTTTAAAGTCCCTATAAAGACATCAATCATTTGCTCCTCTGAAATATTAGATACCTTGATATTCAGTCTTTGGAAGTCCTAAATGTGCTCCTCCATTGAACCCTTTTGTTTGAGATTTATCAATTGGCTAAAGGTGTTGTTCTTTGTATCCTCATAATGTGCTATGAATTCCTCTGTAAAAATTGTCCAAGTGCAAAGTGATTTACGAGAAAAAAGTCATCAATACCACACAAATTGATTGGGTTCTAACTATAAAGATGCAATGAATACCTTTTGTGTGTTTTTCCCATCATGTAGATCAAGGAATTGCTCCAACTATAGTATCCATGTTACTGGATCATTGCCATCAAATTTCATCATATCAACCTTTGGAATATGGCTGGTATTCAATCCAAAGTTGGAGTCTCTAAAATCATGATTCTTATATCAACTTCACCAAACCTTCCATGTTTTCTTTTAAAACGTTCATGTCACCTTTTAAACCATCCATATTGGCATTCATCATCTTTGCATCCAATTCATCATTGAAACTATTGTATCTTCGTGATTTCAGCCTCCCAAGGTCTAAAATTGCATCCTGTGGTATCCCTATGTGTCCTCTTTCCAACCCAACCAGTTATGCCAAGATTGGATTCTTTAGGATAAAATTAGGCCAAATATCCCAATATGGCCTGCATATGGAATGGTTCAGTAGAGAAAACTTGTACAAAATGCCACATGTCATTGTCTCCACTTTCGGCCCTAAAAATTGTACCCAAGAAACTACAGTTCATACACTTTCAACCACTTTTTATGAAATTCAATTTGGATTTCTGAAGCGAAAATTATGACGATTTTCCCTATGACACCTGTTTAAGATTGAATTCTGGAGCACACAGAAACCCTAACTTCCTTGGACCATATCTTTGAAACTATAGCGAACCAAGGTCTGTAATTGCATCCTTATATTTATCAAGATTTTTTTTCCACCTGATAACAATTCCAACATCTGAAACCTCATAGAAAAAAAAATATAGTGAAAATGCCAAGATTATATGTTTCAAGCAACAAAACCCTACGATCCAAAGCTTTGATACCAAATGTTATGTAACCAAATCACAAGAATTGAAAAAAAACTAGATTGTGAGTTGAAAACAAGCCTCTTCGATGGAGAAACCTCCCTTTACATCACATAAATGAAAAATTCTTGGATGATTCAAATAACAAGGCATCCTTGGTATATATAGGAGCCTAAAGGGTCAAAATATAATTAGGGCCTACATAACAATAATAATGTAAAGGCACACAATAACAATATGGGCTTCTATGGGACAAAATAATAACAATAGTCGACTTCTATGGGGCACAAAAATAAGAATATAGGGCCTACACTAGTATTATAGGGGCCTAACACTAGTATTATAGGGGCTTCAATAATTGACATGGCATATCTCCACAACCGTGAGGAGTTATGAGGCATGCAACATACTGTTGGAAACGTCACAACTTTGAGAATCAAATGATGTTGGTATTGCGGTCAAAATCACTATATTTTAGATCCATTTTCCTCGACAAGTACAGGGCATCAAGGAGCTTCCTATGGCTTCTTGTTATTTGGAGCTTCTAATCAACGAAAACTAGAAAAATATTAAAAGCATTCAAGGACCAACATTGGCATCAATTACAACACTATTCAATATATTTATCTCTCATGCACTTTGGGGGGTGCACTTTGTGAGGTATTTTAGATGGACCCTTTCACATATCCTCCCAAGTAAAACATTATGTTATTATATTTTGCATGCATCCATTCTTTGAGAGAGAACTCTATGTGGCCATTTTGCATGTTGGCTTGACCATCATGCCTTTTTTGTACTACGCCCTCTCTTGGATATATTCCTTGTATTATTCTTCTTATTTTTAAACGAGGGAAAATTCTCTTTTAGAGCCTTGTGTTCACATATTTTGAGATTGTCAACCATGAATTGTGGAATGATCTAACTACTACAATTTTTATATTATTTCTTTGACCTGTCATGAAGCTAGTTAGTAAATAGAATTTTTTTATTGTATGAAAGAAGAGACTCCTCTATAAAGAGGAGCTTTGTCTCCATTGTAATGGTTTTTGAGACTTTTGGGGAATTGCGGAGCTCCCCCCTTGGAATTCATTTGTACATCATATGCTTGGAGATTTATGGAGGATTGGAGGTGCAATATCATTTTTTATGTGATGTGAAATTTATTTTCATATTCTAATTTTTTTTAACAACATACCCTTGTCGCATGTTACAAAGGCATTGTAATAGACTATGTCATTTTGATAGTGGAATGTGACGTATTATCCCTCCTATTGCTATTATTGTTGTGTTAACCATAAATCTAGTAGACTCGATTTTTTTAGATTAACATAGTCTCGTTTTTATAACAATGCTTAAGGAGAGCATTGTTAGCCTTCAAAGACAATGCTATAAATTTCAGCAAACTATGGTTGATTTTTGACATGCATGGAAGCCCTTATTGTCTTCCATCTCTTTGACCCATGGTTCCTTGAACATATTTTCCCATGGTTTTGATTAGGCAATTGGACTTCATGTTTTCCTTCATGTTTCATGCTCACACCATTCATTCTGTTGAAATTTGGTAGCAACATAAGGTACTCTTACATGCCCTTGGTGTTGGGTATGTGAGAGGAAAACCTTGATAGAAGTGATTTTATGAGTATATGGGCTAAGTGATGAGCTTTGCACTTATGTTGCACGGGTTCGCAAACCCGAGGGTGAGTTATCAAATTTGTCCCGATTCCCTGTCCCCATGAACAAGGTGTTGGAACAGGTACCTCTCAAACGAACCCGAACGAACCCAATATGTCTTGTAAGAACCTAGTACTCGTAAACATTAAACAAGTTTGTTCCATGTAGTGCGTGCATCGAACCCTGAAAGTGGGTGCTTGGTGGGATCCTTTGGAGACAGAGGCAATAAAAAATTAAATTTTTTATTAAATAAAAACCCACTTTTAAGTCAAAAACCTACCCGTATGTCATTTCTTTCATTGTTCTTAACATTTTCCATTCGAATATCGTAGCATGGATACCATTGTTTTATTATTTTGGATACCGTTGTGATTGCAGAGTGCATACAAAACCCACCATAACCAGTACACAATGCACATATATTTTGAACATGGGCATTAAGAATACTTAAAAATTTAAAATTAAACATATCATTTTGATGTTTGGACAGGCATATAAAACTACTATTACGATTCACCAATTTTCCTAACAATGAAGCACACAAATTTATAATTTTGCAAATGGATTGTAGGAATACTCAAAATTAAACATAAAATTTTGTTGTTTTGGTCCTTGGAAAACACCACATATAAACTTAGAAGCAATGGCAGAGCCAAGTTTCCAAAAAAATGAAAGTTAGATGTAGTCCACAACTTGAAAAGCACTATTGATTTCTTGATTTCTGAGACAATATGCGATATTTACTCTGTGCTAACTAACTCAACTACAAAATTGAAAATAGTAAGGCCACATGATATCAAACTAGAAATTTGAAAAGTAGGTAGCTCCTAAGAATGTGGAATCGAAATCTAAATAACCTGAACCTATGGAACAAGATTCTAATGATCCACATGAATTTGTTGACTCACCAAGAGTCACTATACCTAAGAATAAAAAGAGACATCCTTGGCTTGAAAGAACTTTGAAGGAAGTTGAAATACATGCAGCACCTCATGGGACCTTTAGCAAAATCAAGAAGCCAAAGAAGTATTTAGGTTATGTAACAATGATGTGTAAAATCATTCAATATGAGCCATCTAGTTATGAAGAAGCAATTGAGAATCAAGTTTGGAAATATGCTATGATTGAAACCCAGATTATATTGAAGAATGATGTTTGGGAAATCGTGCCAAGGCGTGAAGGGAAATTTTTTGTGTCTTCCAAATGGATCTACAAAATCAAGCATTTAGCTGATGGAAGTGTTGAGAAGTACAACGCAAGATTTGGGGCTTGAGGATTCTCTTAGAAAGAGGGAGAGCATTATTAAGACACATTTTTTCCCATTGTCAAGTATGCTTCTATTAGATCTGTCATTTATCTTGCTTCTATTGTAGGTTGGAAATTGCATCAAATGGATGTAAATATTTCCTTTCCTTAATGGAGTCACTGAAGAAGAATTTTATATTGAGTAGCTTCAAGGATTTCAGTTTCATAATAGAGAAACACATGTTTGCAAATTGGTGAAAGCCTTGAAGGGGCTTAAGCAAGTTCCTTGTGCATGGGATTCTCCCACTGAAAGCTATTTGTTGAGCCTTGGTTTCACGAAGAGCAAGGCTAATTGGAAATTGTACTTCAAAGTTGTTAAAGGCAAGCCCCTGATTTTGATGATATATGTAGATTATTTGTTTCTAAAAGGGGTTGAAGTTATCATTATCTAGTGTAATAGGTGTTAGGGTCTCGTGATTTGGCAGATAGAAAAAACCAAATGACAGGATAACATGAAACCAGTATTTTGAGTCCTAGGACCTAGCCTTTCTGGACTCAGAGAGGGCTCTCTCTATTGTATGTAAAGGATATGTACTTGTTTTCTTTAGATGGTTGATTTTAGGCTAGTTTTGAAGTGTAGGGTTTTGTTTGTTTAGTTTGGTAAAACGGTCAAGTAAAATAGGTGGAGTAAGAGGTCATCAAATCATTGGGCTATGGAGTCTATGAAGTCAAGGATATCTCAACAATAAGTCAGAGTTCATCACAGGGCAAATCTAGTGTAGTTAATGGATCTTTTAAGGTTATGTGTGAAGTGAAAATGGACATCAAGTTGGGGAAAACAAGGTAGGGAAAAGGGCAATCAAGAATCCTTTGTCATATAACCATAAAAAAGAAGGTATAAAATACTGATAAGAAAAATATAATAATCATGAGGTAGGGCAAACCATTCACTCTATGAAAATACTTAAACAAATACACATTCAAGATAAACAATTTAGTGAAGCACAACAAACAATAAATCCTATCTAACTTGAGTGATTTCACCTGGAAAGTTTGAAAACATATAAGATGAAAAATAACTTTAATCAATGAAGAGGGAACGCTCAAAAATCATAAATCAAGCTATAAAGAACCTTAAGGCAAACTGATAAGTATGGACAAAGGGCAAGATCAAAACAAGACCTCCTTGACTTAACCTAACAAGTAATACTTCAAAGAGAGATTTCAAAACAGAGTTTAGATAGCATCAAATAAGCAGGGCTTGCCATAAAACATATTTGGAAACTAGCATATTAATATATTTATGAAATAAACAAGCTTAAAGAGGCCTAAGGAGCAGCTAAGAATTCCTTAAACACACCTAGTAGAGGAAAACATAAAGACAGTAGTAACAGTAAGGTCTAAGGTGCCTCCAACAACATTTCTTAGCCTATACTTTTCTGATCTACTACAACATAGAAAGATGGACATAATGATAAACAAAAAAACATGAAAAAATTAGAGACAGATCACCATTCACAAAACTTAGGGATCATCTAAGAAAGCTTTCATCATCATCAATCAAAGCAAATTATTCACAAGCTCTATAACACCAAATTGCTCTTCAACCTCAAAGAACCATGTTTGCTCTCAAACTCATCAAAAGCCAACATTTACAATGAATCTTCAATGCTCTATTTAACTAGAAAAGAGGAGAAAAACCTAAAAGAGTCTCTAGAATCCTATTGCCTAACAATAAATATCACAATTTGTCCTTAAGACCTTGCAAGGCCCAAGGCACAAAATATCTAAACAAAATATATTTTCCGAGCATTTTTGGCAAAGAAATAGAAATTTGAGGTCTAACAAGCCTCCTAAAACTTTCTAAGCATACATTTTTTACTTTCCCTCTGCTAAGGGCGCAGCACTGTGTTTGAGGATTAATTTTCAAGCCAGGAGCCTAGCACAGGAGCGGGAAAAATGTGTCATCTTGCAACAGTGTTTTGAAGGCCTTCCTGATGTCGAAAAAGGCTCTGTGATGGCTCGTTGGAAAGCCCTTGAAGTCTAATTTCTAGATCTACCTTTGGTTCTTTGATCTGAAATTTGTAACCTATTCAAAAAAAAAAAAAAATCCAAGGCTGGTAAGGGTGTAGCACATGTCCTGAAAAGCAGGCATAATGGTGAAAAATTAGGTGTTTTTGACCCTTTTGGAGGACCAAAACAACTCCAATTGATCTGAAACTTTGTGAGCATGTTATATTAGTGATGAGGATCCCAAAAATTTAAACCTTTTGTCCTGAAGATGCTCTGAAAAATAGCGTAGCACCAGGTGTGCTACTCCCTTGGCCCTCAAAATTTGCAAAAAACATAAACTTGTCAAAATTTTCCCAAATTTGGTGGATGAGTGCCTCATGGGTTTTGGGAGACCTATAGAGATTCTTATGCCAGGATTCCAAGCCTAGCTTGGCCTTTTTCCTCCTTTAGTGCGTGAATTTCTAGGAGAGCCTCTTTGGTATGTGCATGCAAGAGGTGTGATGGTGAGTTTGTGGGCCTCTTTGTCATGATTGTGATCATCATTTAGACTATGAGCACTTTCCCCTTCTTCACTGTCATCATGACTAGGGTTACCTTCATCTCAAATTCTGTACTATCGTCACTTTCATAATCACTGAAGGGCTGATTGTTGTCCTGACTGCCATCCCCTTGATCATTTTCATCTTCTCGATCTATGTCCATGTCCTCTTCTTCATTTTCTATTTTTTCCTTTTCATCAATGTTCATTTCATTTCCACTGTCATGTTTAGTGCCCTTTTCTTCAAGTTTTGCCTCTGTTTCTTCTTAAATACCTGCCTCTATTTCTTGATTTTCATCATCTGTTCCCTCTTCATTTGCACTGTCATGTTGTTCTGAACTGTCCTCTGTTTCATTTGTTTCCTCTTCATTTTTCTTATCAAAATATACCTCTGTTTCTTGACTTTCAATTGTTTCTTCCTCCTCATCTGTCTCACTGCCTTTTTTTTCATCATCCTCTGCATTTCTTGCCTTATTAATGCTTTCTTGTTCTAAGCTATCTTCCTCTTCATAATCTGCCACTCCCTCTTGATTTTCATCACCTGTTTCTTCTTCCTCATTCTCTTCCTCATGGATGTCATTTTCTGTTTCCTCATGACTGTCATTTTCTGCTTCATCATGTGTTTCTTCTTCCTCCCTGTCCTTTATTTCTTCTTCATCATCATTTTCTTCATTTTCACTTTCTTCTTCTTCATCATTTGTCCTTTCTTCTTGACTGCCATTTTCCTCTTGAATTTCATTTTCCTCTTGCACTTCATTACTTTCTTTTTATTCTGATGCTTTAGGAGAAGGTGAAGGAGGGAAGTTATCTTGGGAAGAAAATTCATGTGTGGATGAGGAATCATGGTCAGTGAGGGCTGATAGAGGAATGGGGGAAGGTGGATGAGATGATGAGGGATTAACAAAGTAATCTCAGTGTATCTTTATCATGTAGATGGGTGAGTGATCTTTAATCAGCAGAGTTTTTAAGCATGGTAACCAAGCCTTTCTCTTCTTCTAGGGTTTTCACCTTTCTTTCCAAGTTTCAAATTTTAAAAAAACATGAGAGGGGGTAGAAAATCTAAATACCTCTTAAAAACCCTCAGGAGGTGCCAAGAAGAGACATGGAGGAGCTCTGAGCAAATTTGGAGGCTTGCACAGCATTGAAATTTTTCCTAGTTGAACGTGTAGCATAGGAGCGTAGCACTCGGGCCAGTCGGGTGAGGCACGGGCAGCGTGCAGCCAGGCGCGCAGTGCCATCTCCCAGGCAAGTAGCGCCCTGTGTAAAAATACACAAGGGGACATGCCAGGCCCGCAGCGCCACATACTTATTTAATTTTGACCCGAAAAAACTCAGATTTTTTCTTCTCCTGAATTTTCTGATGACCTTGCAGGTGAAAAAATAACTTGGTGAAGTGTTAGATGTGCTTGATGGGCAGATAGAGGTTTAATTTGGTCTTTGAAACCCATTACCTACTGTGTTAAACCTTCTTTGCTCTCATTAATGATATTTTTAATTTTTTCTTGTAGGTAACAGAAAAAATTAACTTGGCTCTGCTCTTACTTCCTGAGGCATGATGGCTTTACTTTGACAACCTTGAAGGTCACCAAACACAACCTCTTGAAACCCTTTTTCTATTGTCATCATGGAGGCTTATTTTCTTCATTTATGATTTCTAAAAATCTTTTTCCATGCTTGGTTGTATTGGTGTGGTGGTAATTAACCTTCAATATTCCTGGAGGACCTTCAGCAAGAGTTTGGGAGTGAATTGAGTGTTTTTAGGGTTGAGGAGGCTCTCTTAGCCAAGGGCACAACACCACCTCCCAAGAGTGCGTCACTATTTTGCAGAGGGAATTTGGAGGCCTTCCCGGTGTCTAAATTGGTCCCACAATAGCTCATTGGAAATATTATCATGTATAATTTCCAAATATACCTCTTTTTTGCTGATTGGAGTTGATGTGACCTACCAAAAGTTGATTCTCCCAAGACTGGTCAAAAGTGCTGAATGATGGTTCATAAATGCAGAGTACTGATGCATACCACTTTTGGATGCCTTACTCAATTAAAAATTGTGCTCCCAATAGCTCATTGGAAATATCTTCAAGTCTAGTTGTCATTTGACTCATCAAGCAAGTCATTTGGACACTCCAACAGTGAGAAAACCTGATTTTCCCAAGGTCACTCCAGAAGTGCAGAAAATCTCCCATTGCACCTGTAATTTTTACATTTATCCCAAACCATGATACCTATGTAGAAACTGAAGGAGATTTTTCTTCTTGGACCTATGATGGACAAAAACCTCTCTTTCCTTTTCCAAATTCATCTATGTTTGGTCAGAAACATGTTTTTAAGCAAAATTGGCCCCAGGTGTGGCAAATGACTTGGCCCTTGGAATGAATTCTTGGAAAATGATGGAGGCGTGATGTTTATCAGCTGGTATGGATTTGTGTTTGCTGACATGATATATCATATGAATCATTTTCTCCTATTCCTCCTTTCCATAGAAATCCCTAGCTTAGTTGGAAGGGGAAATTAGGGTTTGGTGTAGGCAAAACAAGGGATTTAGGACTGCCTTGTAGAGGGAGGGGAATTAAGGGGTTAAGGGTTGTATAAATTCTTGGGGAAATTTTGGGGAATATGGATGGATGTTAGAGAGTAGAGGAAAGTGTAATTTGAAGGATTGAGTGAGGGAAAGGGGTCCAAAAGGGAAAAACACAGGCCTGGTCTCGAAAAAGTGTCAAATTGTAGCAATAGGCTAGGTTTTGTAGAGAAACGATGATTTTGAGGGATAGGAGTGATGGGAAGTGTTTATGAAGGTATATTAAGGATAGGAGGAAGTGTAAGAGCATAAAAATACAAGCCTGGTTATGATTTAACCATGGAAGTCATGAAACCAAGAAAAATGCCCTCAAAAACCTATGATGGACAATAGAGTCATAGGCAAGGGATAAACAGAGTAATGAGATTATGGGCAGGAAAAAGGATGGAGATGAGTGGCACAGACCTATGAGGAGATTTTTAGGAGTGGCGGGGTGACCATGGAATGGCATGCCGATGGAGTAGTGAAAATTTTTTCATAAGGACAATGAAGGCAGTGAAATTTCTAAAACTCACAATTTTCAAAGAATGTTGTTTTTAGAAATCTAGAACCAATCTTTAGTCATCTATAGATAATGAAAAATACTAATGACTAACAAGAGGGATTTTATTTTTGAATTTGAGATGAAGGATCTTGGTTTTATGCATTATTATTTGGGATTGAAATTTTGGTAAAAGCCTAATGGAATCTTTGTTGAAAAGGGCAAGCACACTATTAAGATCCTTCAAAAATTTGGCATGATGGACTGCAAGTCCATGGACACTCCTATGGTGACAAATTTGAAGAAGATACATGACTACAATTCTGCTCTGATTGATCCCTCTATGTATCGCAAATTAATTGGTTCGTTGAACTATCTTGTGAACACTACACCTAATATGTGCCATTTTGTGAACATGTTGAGTCAATTATTGGTTGAGCCCTGATATGTTCATTGGGTTACAAAAAAACATATATTGAGATATATATGTGGCACTATTGACCATGGTATGAAATATGTTTCTAATGGAAAATAGCAATTGCATGGTTTTATTGATGTTGATTGGGTTGGAAGCTCTTATTATAGAAAGAGAAACTCTATTTTATGTTTAACTTGGGCTTTGCTATGATTTCATGGTTTGGTAGAAAGAAAACTTTTTTTTCCCTTAGTACAGAAGAATCTGAGTATATTTCTACCTGTTCAACCTGTTATGAAGTTGTGTGGCTTCGTAAGTTTTTTGTTGGCTTGTTTGATCAGGTGTTGGAATCGACCATTATGTATTATGATAATCATAGTTGTGTAAAGATTTCTAAGAACCTGGTTTTTCATAACAGGTCGAAGCACATTGAGATTAATTATCATTACATATGTAATATTTTTCAAAAAGGAGTTGTCAGGCTCAAATATGTATCTATTGATGAGCAGGTTGCAGATTTTTTAACGAAACCATTGTCCCAGATGAAGTTTTATTATTTCTAAGAACTTGGAGTTGTTGAGAGTCCCTCTCTAAGTGAGACAGAGCACTAATTATGTAGCATCATGTGATTGAAAATCTTTCTTATCCTTAGCTGAGACACCATATTGTGAGGAATATTGTCCTGGTTACTTCTTTACGTCAGCTGAGAGAGAGGCCAGTGATTCTGGTCAGGGAGCTTGGTTCTAAGGCATGAAGTGATCCCTTATGTCATGATGACTAAGAGACCAGTTTGGTCAAGGACACTTATTTTTATTTCTCTCGTGGGTAATTTGACCGAGAGACTATATAGTCATGGATTGAGATTAGGATCACTCCCTTAGGTCATGGACCAAGAGACCTTGTTTATGGTCAGGGAGATGGACCCTGTGTACTCTTTTAGGCCATTGTGCTTGACTAAGAATCCATTGCATATGGTTGTAGAGTTTGGCCTCATTGATTGATCCCATGGTCAGTTGGGCATTGACCTAGTTGCCATTGGGTTTTGGATGATGGAATGTGTTGGACACTATGTATCTTTCCTTATGACGAGAGGCTAAAAACACTGGAGTTCTACAAAACCCAAAAATCATTTCTGGAAATTCCACCTAAAGATGGCTCAATTAAATTAATTGACCATAATAAAAAGATTCTAATTCCAACTTAGGAAAAGTGGTTAACAAATAGGAATTAATTGCAAAAGATATGAATCATCTAGAAACTCACACAAATCGACTTGGAGATGATCTCAACCATCGATTATGTTTTAATCTTGGTTGTTGGAGTCTCAACTAGAGATTATAAGAAGAGGTCGATGGGTCCAAAATATCGCAGAGAGGACAGAGAAGAAGCAGAGTGATGAAGTCTAAAAGAAGGAAGTTATTCTTAAGCTAGGGTTTGTGGAAGATCTACCTTGTATGTCTCTTATTATTTATCTCTTGCTAAAGGACTTGTTGGAAAGAAAGAAGGCTTGACTTGATATCTAGAGGTGGAAGTTTTTTGTGGTTACTAGTCTTGGATATCTCATTTGATCTGATTCTACAAGAAGATACTTTTTTTGGTTTTCCCCTTGGAGGGGTTTTTCCCTGGCTTGGACCCTATATATTGTGTTCTTTTTTTTTATGTGATCTTCATGTTTATGTTATGGTAATTGTTTGATAAAAGAATAATTATAAAAATTAATTAAAAGAAGTTAACAGATTTCACAAACAATTATTATGAAAGGAAAATATAAATAATTCTACAAGCCTCCCGTTTTTCCAACAATATATGTGTTTCCAGTTAAGGGGAGTCACACAACAGTCAACTCTAGCACATGGAGGGAGTTCAATTTTGCACTAGGATTTGCTCAAGCACACAGTGAAATTCGTTGTCATTGGGATTATCTCCACCATTTCCAATTGTTACATTGGATTTTCTTGGGATCTTCTCCCATTTTGGTATAAATAAGCCCATTGGGCTCATAAATAAGCATGGTTTCAAGCATATTTCTTAGTAAAACATTTCTCATATCCAAGGATTGGCTTAGGCTTATATGTTATTGGTTGAACAATAAGCCAATCCTTGCCATCATATGAAAAAATTCTTAAAGGCTCACTAATCATTTGTATTGCAAGTTTTCTATTAAGTGTTACAAGATGCCTTGCATACTTGATGGTTGTGAAGTTCTCGGTTGAACCATCCATCTCCAAGAAGTATAAGGAGCTCCAATCCAACATTGACCAAGGCTTTCCAAATTTTCCAAAAGGAACAACCAAGAGAGGCCTTTGAGCTCCTCTAGATTTTCTTCTCTCCATCCCATAAATCTCAAATTACTTATTGGTTACTTCTTGCTTAAGTCTACTCTCCCAGGTTGCGGGGGAGAGGCTCCAATTCGATGGGTTAATGTTGGTTGATATGATGCTATACAGATGGGTTACCAATTTGATTCTTCTTATGAGAAATTCTTCATATTGAGAATGACCAAGTACCATTATGAATACCTCCCTAGTTAAGAGGGAGTGTTGAAAAGTGTAACTAGGTTCGGTCTTCATTATGACATGTAATTATGATTTTATGTAAGTAGATTCAAACAATAAAAATGAAATAAATTTATTGTATTACTTGCATCATGGGTTTCATGAGCAAGGAATTTTATTTTTGAGTCAAGACTCTCATTAAGATTCTTTAGAAGTTTTTTTATCTTCTCATAAAATAATAGAGTCATTGTCATGTAAATGAAGTCATGTTACACCTTGCAAAAGGTCACACTTCTCTATGAAAATTAGTCCTCCAAGACCTTGTCACTAGGCCTCTCGAAGTTAGCCTAAATATAATGAAGATCCTCAAAGATGAATTCAGCTCTCCTCCAATGATCATGTCAGCCTACACGACAAAAAAAAGCCTATATAAGTAACCCTACCTGACCTCATTTAGTAGCATCAAGTTCGGTCAAGATTGCAGTCACAAGTGTGAAGTGCAAAACTCAAGGAAAGTGCAAGAAGAAGTTTAAACAGTGAGGAAGGAAGGGTTACAGTGGTTCGGTCTTGGGTCACTATCTCTCACGCATAATTTAGAAAGGCCAAGGTCTGAATTAGGGCCTATTGCAGCTTCAAGTGAATTCGTTTTGGGTATAAGGTCACTCATAAAGGTCGAGAAAAGGAAGTCTAGGAGAAGAGTAAAGGAATTTGAGTAGAACACTAAAGGAATCCGAGAAGGAGCACTTACTGAAGTATAGAGACCAATATTCTCTAGTTCAAGCCGAAAAGTGAAGTGTAGTGTAGAAAAGGAATGAACGAAGAAAGGCCAATAAAAGCAACAAAGGCTAGTGACAAGGTTCTTGGGAGGATACTTGTGTCAAGGGTCTTTGTCATGGTCTTGGTATTCGTTAATTGAAGATCTATAAGAAGAATTTCTAATCAGGTTTTCCTCTCAAAGAGTGAGAGGTTTTGGCCCTGGCTTACAAGCTTACATACTGTGTCTCTTTTCTTCTATTTTATATTTGATAATTGACTTGATGAAAAGAAAATAATAATAACATATCGAATAAAATATCATAATCAAGAAGTATAAAGTATATCACAAGCAATTATCAATAGATAAATCTCCTAACTAATGATGCCCTATATTTCTCAACAGTATGTTACTAACTTGTGGAAGTGGTTAATGAAGATTATAACTTCTAGATGATTGATGTTATATGGTTCAATATATGTTTTATGTTTTTTATATCTAATTCATCATTATACATGCCTTCGTTGACATATATGGATAAAAACATGTAAAAATATATATTATATAAAAATTCGTGCTTCTGATTCGCCCCTAAACTAGGAGCCTTTGAAAATTTCGCTCCCCACTCCCGCTTCCGCTCCCAAGTAACCTTGTACATATATATGTGTTGTAACACTAAAATGAATATAATGAAACATCAAGCTGGTCGTCCCGATTTGGGATCCAGGGGAAAATCTCTGTGTTTATCTGTTTTATGTTGTATGCTCTCGCTATTGTTTATTTTCTGTTATAAGATTCATGTGTAGATAATTTATGTTCAGGGTTAAAACCTACATTTGGTATCAAAGCCAGGTTTCGGCTTCAAGGGGACACCTTTGCTGCTGAGGTTTTTTTTCTCGGGCCTAAGGTAGACCCTGTTCAGTGGGAGATCTGCGGGATCGATTCTTGTAGTGAAAGAACATGGCGAGCGGCGGAAAGATAGAGATCGATAAATTTAATGGTCAGAGTTTTGAGTTTTGGAAGCTCAAGATGGAGGATCTACTAGTGGATAAAGATCACTGGATCACGGTAGATCCAGGTACTAAACCAATGGAAATGTCAGATGAAGACTGGAAGAAACTGGATCGGAAGGCTAAGAGCACAATACGGTTGTGCGTCTCAGATTCAATATTGTTGAATGTATCTGGGGAAGCTACAACGAAGAATTTGTGGGAAAAACTTGGGACTTTGTACCAATCTAAGTCTCTGGTGAATAAGTTGTTCCTGCGGAAAAATATGTATAACCTGAGGATGAAGGATGGAGACTCGGTGACAGAGCATTTGAACACCTTCAATACTGTGGTAAGTTAGCTGTCATCTTTTGATATTAAAATCTTAGATGAACATAAGTGCATCAGTTTGTTGTGTTCTCTACCAGACTCATGGGATAGTCTAGTTATTGCAATAGGTAGCAATACAACTACCTTGAATTTTGATGACATTGTCTCAGCCTTGTTGTCGGAGGAAATGAGACGAAGAAATATGGAGCGCCAGAATGGAGATGCCTTATCTGTACGAGGAAGGTCCCAAAATAGAAACAAGAATAAGGTTTCGAGTGGGAGATCCAAATCTAGAGGGAGATCTAAATCTCCTGGAAAGTTTGTAAAGGTATGTTGGAAATGTGAAAAGGAAGGGCACTACAAAAAGGAGTGCAGATCTAAATCTCCTGAGAAAGGAAAGGGATCTGATGATGCTCCTTCTGCAGAGGAAAAAACCACCTCGGATGAAGGTGGGGATGTGTATTTGGCTTCTTCTTCAAATACACATGTAGATCAAGAGTCATGGTTGATTGACTCAGGTGCATCCTTTCACTTCACTCCCCATAGGGAGTGGTTCTGCAAGTATGAGAAATATGATCGTGGTGATGTCTTCCTAGGGGATGATAGGAAGGCCAGAATCATTGGACGTGAAAAATTCAAGTTGAAGCTGCAAGGTGGAAGGATTAGAACACTTCCTGGTGTTCTGCATATTCCTGCATTGGCCAAAAATCTGATTTTTGTAAGCAAGATGGATGATGCAGGTGTAAAAACAGTGTTCGAGAAAGATGCCTGCAAGATGGTTCAGGGAGCACCGGTATTAATGCGGGGAGTTCGGACTGGAACTCTGTACAAGCTACAAGGTAGCACTGTTATTGATGGGTGTAATAGTTATGTGGTTCCTGAAAGTGGAGCGGAAAGCCTAGTTGTCTCTGGAGAAAAGACCATGCTATGGCATCAAAGGCTTGGACATATTGGAGAGAAGTGCCTTCAGATACTACATAGAAATGGTATGGTAGAAGGTATGTCTAATTTCTCTCTGGATTTAGATTTCTGTGAACATTGTGTATATGGGAAGAAGAATTGAGTGAGTTTTCCTTCTGGTGCTAAGAGGGTGAACAAGATATTAGAACTTGTGCACAGTGATGTGTTTGGACCTGTGTCAGTTCCATCACTGGGAAATTCTGTGTACTATGTTTCATTCATAGATGACTTCTCAAGGAATATATGGATATATTTCTTGAGGAATAAATTTGAAGTCTTTGACAAATTTAAAGAATTTAAGGCTCTGGCGGAAAACCAGACAGAGAAGAAGATAAAGGCGTTGAGGACAGATAATGGTGGGGAGTTATGCAAGAAGGAATTTGAAGAGTTCTATAAGAAGTGTGGTATAGCACGGCAGAAGACTACTCCATACACACCTCAGCAAAATGGAGTTGCAGAAAGAATGAACAGAACACTGATGGAAAAGGCAAGAAGCATGCTTAGTGGTACCGGGTTAGGACAAGAATTATGGGCAGAGGCAATGGAGACTGCATGCTATCTGGTTAACAGATCACCTTCATCAGTGTTGGAGGATAAGACTCCACATGAGGTATGGACTGGTAAGAAACCCTCCCTTTCACATCTAAGGGTATTTGGATGTGATTCATATGTACATGTTCCAAAGGAGAAAAGGACCAATTTGGATAATAAATCTGAAAGGTGCATCTTTATTGGGTATAAGGATGGTTTAAAAGGTTACAAGCTTTGGAACCTGGAAACAAGGAAGGTTGTGTACAGCCAAGATGTGGTGTTTAGAGAGGTGAAAGATGTTGTTAAACATGAAATCATACCAAAGGAACCTAAGAAGATAGAGTTTGAGCTAAAGGAGGATGAATCAGACTCTACAGTAGAAGAAGATTCAGAAGAGGAAGAGCCACAAAATCCAGCTTTGAGAAGATTAGTTTGGGAAAGAAGGCAACCAGAAAGGTATAGTCCATCTGCTTTCTATTCAGGTTTTGCTTTAACTATAACTGATGATGATCCCAGAACTGTCAGGGAGGCAGTAGATTCCGAGGATGGAAAACTCTGGAAGGAGGCCATGGTTGATGAAATGGCATCCTTGCACAAAAATGAGGCATGGGATCTGGTGGAGTTGTCGGTTGGAAGGAAGCCCATTGGGAGAAAATGGGTGTTTAAGAAGAAGATGAATGTAGAAGGCAAGGTGGAGAAATACAAAGCTCGCTTGGTAGCAAAATTTTATTCCCAAGTGTCGGGAATTGATTTTGGTGATATTTTTTCTCCTGTTGCCAAAGTTACTTCTATTAGATTACTTTTATCTATTGCTGCTACATTTGATTTTGAGATAGAACAGATGGATGTGAAGACAACATTTCTTCACGGGGATCTAGAAGAGGAGATCTACATGAAGCAACCCGAAGGCTTTATGGTGAAGGGTAAGAAAGAACTGGTATGCAGGTTGAAGAAGTCTCTGTATGGGTTAAAACAGTCACCAAGGATGTGGTATCAGAAATTTGATACCTATATACGGGGACTTGGCTTCACCAGAAGCAAGGAGGATCACCGTGTTTATTTTAAATTAATTGGTGACCGTGTTATTTATTTGGTATTGTATGTGGATGATATGTTGTTGATTGGAAATGACAAAGAAATTATCCAAGATTTGAAGACCCAACTGTTCTCCAAATTCGACATGAAGGATCTTGGTGCCGCAAACTATATTTTGGGCATGGAAATTAAGAGAGATTGGGCAAAGAGGAAGCTCTGGTTAAACCAGAGGAAGTATGTCGAGACTATATTGCAGAGGTTCAATATGCAGGATAGTAAACCGGTGAATGTTCCTATTCCTATAGGTGTAAAGATGTCTGCTGAACAGTGTCCCAAGACACAAGAAGAAGAGGAGGATATGTCCCGTGTTCCATATGCAAGTGCAGTGGGTAGTTTGATGTATGAAATGGTTTGTACTAGACCAGACATTGCACATGGAGTGGGAGTATTGAACAGGTTTATGTCAAAGTCAAGGAAGGAGCATTGGACAGCAGTGAAGCGGGTTTTCAGATATTTACGTGGCACTAGTGATTATGGCTTGTGCTACCAGGGAATACCAGGATTGGAAAAAATGTTGGACATTCATTTTTTTGTTGATGCCGACTGGGCTGGAGATCTGGACCAAGGAAGATCTACAAGTGGGTATGTGTTTAACCTATTTGGAGGCACAGTCAGTTGGATGAGTAAAAGACAGTCTGTAGTGGCTCTTTCAACTACAGAGGCAGAATACATAGCAGCCACTCATGCAAGCAAGGAAGCAGTTTGGTTGCAGAGATTGTGTTCAAGTATGGGGTTGGTACAGCAAGATATAAGGATAGACTGTGATAGCCAAAGTGCAATTTTCTTGGCTAAGAACCCTGCTTACCATTCAAAAACAAAGCACATTGATGTTCAATATCACTTTGTTAGAGATATGGTTGAGGCTAAAAGGGTGTTGTTGGTAAAGGTGGACACTTTGAAGAATGTTGGAGATACATTGACGAAGTCTGTGAGCACTCAGAAGTTCTCTTGGTGTAGAGAAACAATGAGTGTTGAATAATTGGCCCAATGACTAAGCACTCTTGTGGCCCCCTGTGGAAAGAAAACAACAAGTGGGAGAATGTTGGGTATGTGTTATATTCTTTCCACGACTAGCCCCACGCATTGTACGTTGCACCGGGCGCAGCAGGGGGGTCACAAGGGGGGAGGCAACCCCCACTGTTGGGGTCCGGGGCAGCGCCCCAGCGAAAATTGTTTTTGTGTGCGGACCCACTCATAGGCGGACCCACCAATGTTTTGTGCATGATTTTGCACATGGTTTTGGGGTACAATGGTTTTTGGCCCCTGGTATTTTGTAGATCTGGTCAAGGGAACTACGGTTATGTTCTAATCAAGGGTTAATGGATTGGGGTTTATTTATGCTTCGGCATGTATATATATGTGTTGTAACACTAAAAGGAATATAATGAAAAATCAAGCTGGTCGTCCCGATTTAGGATCCAGGGGAAAATCTCTGTGTTTATCTGTTTTATGTTTTATGCTCTCGCTATTGTTTATTTTCTGTTATAAGATTCGTGTGTAGATAGTTTCTGTTTAGGGTTAAAACCTACAGTACTCTCCTTTTTTTTTAGATGTTTTTAAATCGTTCTAGACTTTTATTGTTTCATGTACAAGTTCATTTAAGCTAACTAATTCACCTTTCTTTATTATTCTCTTGGAAAATGATTAGAGGTTGCCACTAATCTTTCAAACAATATGATTTTGTGAGCTAAGGGGAAAAACTTTGAGGCTGCCCACTGGGAAGACTTTAAGACTCTTTTGGGGTAGCCACAATAAATAGTAGAGGGTGTGTTGACAACCCTTGGAAATGCCTTTGAAGCAGACCCAAATTGTTCCTGAAAGTTGGCTTTCGCTCCAGCCTCCTTGGGCAAACCTTTCTCTATCTCAAAGACTAAATCTCTTTGAAAATTATGGGAAGATTTTGCATCATTCAAAGACTGAATTTTTTGTAACATTTGGGACAAATTTGTAATTTCCTCTTTAAGAGGTTCACTTAATTTTTGGTGGAGCAGTTTAACTCTTAAAATTATCCAAGATTGTCTTGTAACTTTTCTCCTAATTTTAATTTATTTTCAATTCAACGGATCCCTCTTCAAAGTGTTTGTTATTTGTAACTTGCTCATTGTAACTCACTAACCATTTGGGGAAGGCATTTTATTCTTACAAAAACATTTCATTGTAAGCCTTTCTCCAATTTCATTCCTCTATCCCTCATTCAACAAGTGGCATCTAACTTTAAGTAATAATTTCTCTGTTGGGAGCTTGGGGATTTTACCCTTGGCATCCCTTTTCCTAGTTGGGGCACGTGTCATTTGAATGGTTTCTTGAGAGGTTCTCTTTTTCTTTTGATTTTCATGCATGTTTAGTTTCTCTAAATCTCATTTTACATGTTATGCATATTGAATGTGTTGAATGGTTTTGCTTAATTTCACTTTATTAATTTATTTTACAGCCAACCAAGCATGAAAGATTAAGAATCCAAACAAAATATCCAAATCAAGCTAAAAGCTCCCAAGATGCAAGCTTGAAAGGAAGGTGCAAAATTTCTATCACAAATAATTCAAGCAACATAAGCAGATATCCAACTTAGAAATAAACAATGTCAGGTTGATTTGCACTAAAAAAAAATTTGAAAGCTAAAATTTTCAAGAAATAAAGTGTTTTGTTTAGTCAGGGAATAAAGATTCAAAAAAAAATAGGAATTTTTTTTAAAGGAGAATTGAATTCTAGGGCAAAAGCTACAACACAGAAAAAGCCACTACAAGATGGATCCCTTGCCAAAAACGGTAGGCTAATTGCTTCTTCATTCAGGTAAAAGAAACCTAAAGTGAAAAAAAGAAGGAATAGGCTCAAAATATTGCTCACGTGTTGTTATTCTTCCTTGAAAATATTGCATCAACATGTTTCAACACATAAATGAAAAATCAACTAAAATCAAACCTCATATTTTTCGGATGGTGTAGCACAGCGCACCACTTGTGGTATATCGTTGGGATAATAACACTAGTAGACCCCATGCCCACTTTGACCCAGTATCATCATCCTCCCACAAAATCTAAAATTACAAAAAAACGGAGATGTGCAAGGTTAGAACTCGGTAAAACAAATTCTAAGAAACAACAAGAAAACAAAATATTCACCCTTTCATACAAATTACAGAAATTGCTTGCACAAGGGTTGCTTGTCAATAATGGACTCCAGATGTTAAATTTCAAAAATGGAAATAAAATAAATTAAAACATGCAAATTATGGGGATTAATTTCATAGAGGTTGTTTGTCAATAATGCATCTCAGATGAACTAGGGGGTGTAGAATATACGATGACAAGGTGTTATGTTAAGGCACCCTGTGTTGAAAAGATCACTGGTTCGAAACCATATCGGAAAAAATACATCCATGCCAAGGGTTGGCGTGGCACAGGCTGGATGCGATCCCAAGTTTTTTTTGGCTTAGATGCCCGTAGGTCGTGGTTGCTCAAGCCACAAGTTAGGCATGCCATTCATCTCAAAACTCACATAACTTAACAAACAAAAAAGAAATAATGCATCTCGGATTTTCAGCATTCACATTTCAAATGTAAACTCCATGTGAAAGAAATACAAAAAAAATATTCAATCATAGATTAACATACCTGGTTGGGGAGAAATGAGACATTAACATCTTCAAGCTATAAGGGGATGGACCTTAAAGCATCTACAACATGTGTTTATATATCAATGTGAGTGCATAATATCACATCCATAAATTCATTTGTGTATATAAAAGGACCAAAAAAATTGTATTTAAAGTTTTATAATTTACAAAATTTAAATTAATTAAAAAAAAAAAAGTTCCCAAAGGCACTAAGCATAACATACAATAATTACACCCAATGTCTTAGCATTGGCAGTGTAATTTTCACCAAGAAAATTATATCCAATACCAATCATATGCATCAAGCATCTGGCTACATATATCTAAGAAGGAGGGTTGTCGAAGAACATATTTTATAAGGTCTTGTGTATGCCCTTGTTCTCTATTGTCAGTAATTAGAGAGCCACCTAGGAGGAATCGGGAAACATAAAAACAAAATGTTGAACTGGGGGTTTGATTAGTCTGAAGAAAATATGTTTACCTCTTAGGTTTGACGTCCTTTAAATCAAGGTCAATGTAACTACCATGGAAGTAGAAAGAAGACTAATATTATATTAACCCAATTCAATCTCACAATTTAAATATTCATACAAGAATTACTGCACATACAAAAAGATAAATGATATTATATAAACTTTAATACTATGCATAATAAAATAGAGAAAATTAAGACATTACATGGTATATAATTTATTTTATCATTACAAAATATTGATGAGAAAAGGCCAAAACATAATGTCTTAATGTCAAATTAAACGTTTTCTTTCTACATTTGGGCTTCTGTTGTCAAACATTTCGCTTTAATAATCGGTGTTAATATGTAGATTAGTATTGATATTTGTTGGGTTAATCTTGGTGCTCTATCCATTTAATGTTTGAAGAGAAATGCACTATTCATTAGGTTTTTCACTCTTGAGAAATTGATTTGGAATCCTCTTTGAATGCAAAACCCAATCTTAGTACCCTTCTAGAAAAGTGGAAGAACCAACATGAGTCATGCAATGTTTATCAATCCCTTATCATGATAGTGTTGTCTCACAAAATGTATCTTATTTTATATTTTTAAGAGGATTATCTATTGATACAAATTACAAAAATAATGTTTTTGCATTCATCTACTCAGATGAGCTTCCACCCATCCCAAGCATAAAAAAGGCTAATAGCCCAAATTCTTCCTACTGCAAATACACACTTCGAGAAAGGAAAACAATTGTAGACATCATATAAAATCAGTGGGATAAAGTATCATGCATTCAACAATTTTGGCATGCTTAAAGAACTTCCTCAGTCTTTTCTAAAACATTGTCCTTAATCTAATAATAATCAAGTGTGAGAGAGTTATTCTTGTGTCTCATTCTCCAACAAATTTGAAGCACTCTACAAAAAAATTGTTTAGACTCTTCCCACGGTTGAGGATAGGACAACGAACCTTGAACTATCCAAATAGGAAAATCAAAACATGCAACATACAAATATGGAAATATTCAGAAGTTTAACAACATGATTTATATTTGAATGAAATATTTGAAGTAAAATAAGAGTAATAGGAGGGGTTCAATAGCGGAGATATATAATTTTCCCTATGAATTGATTGCCTACGGAAGGACGAAATAGCCTATAAGACTTGGTAGGCTATATAGTCTTGATAAAGGGGTAAAACCAATTTTTTCCAATGTTGGGGAAACATTGTGCAAAAGTTGGGTCCGCTGGGGAAACGACCCAAAATTGGGGGTTGCACTCACAACCCATCACATTTGTGAGCCTATGGAAAAATCTATAAATAGAGAAGAGTTGAGATCAAATTGTTAGCTCAATTTCCTGCCTAGTTTGGGAATAATGCAGGTGTTCATATTCAACCTAATACAACTGGACTGAATAGCTCTAGGACAGCCAATCAAAAGACTCCCACATTACTATGTGGGAAGAAAATAGGGAATTTTGGACCACCACAACGGAAAAACGATACTTCAAATTATTGGAGGGAGTACCAAATGCTAGAAAATGAGACTCGGTCAACCCTAACCTTTCAAGAGTTCTATGACATTAAGTACGAAGGTAGGCCCAAACATTGTGGCAAGGTCACACAATAAAATGTAATGGCTAGTACACCACAAGGCACAACATGTGCCAAAGCCATTTGGCACTCTTTAGGCAATGCCTCAAATGTCCATTGGTCAAAGAGGGGTGTCTCCTCCTTTCATTCAACATGGGGTGTCTAGCTTGCTAGTTAATGAAAAACCTGTGCAAGCAACATCTTTGTGGGCTTCGAAGGCAGATGGCGGCATTGAGGCATCTACTCATAAATAAGAGAGAAGAAAGATGCAGCAAGAAAAATCTCTTATGAAATTGGAAGATTTGAATAGAAGGACTATCGCAGAATTAGAAAAGTTGGATAGAAGCACTACAACATCTAAGAAAAAGGAAGAGGTTGAAAACAAAATCCACCCTAAGAAGAGGGGAGGCAACAACTCATCTAGAAATAAAAACAATGAGAGCAACGGAAAAACAAAGGATGAGCTAGAGGAGGTTGAAACATGGGTAGTGCTTCTTTGTTAGTAAAGGACCAAGTAAGGAATAGTAACCTTGAAACAACTTTAGTAAATTCGTTGTCCAAAAAAAATAAGGTCAAAACCAAGCAAATGAATCCTTAGGTTCTTGGAGTCTCTGCAATTTTAGAGGAAGGAAAATTCAATAATAATTATAAAATAAATGGAAAGGTCACTTTACCTTTTCAGGGTGGAGGTGATACTTCAAATAAAGTGTCACAAGTGAGCAACAAAAGATAGAAAATTAAAAATCAAGGCCGAAAGAAGGTGAAAACATACATCAAGGAAGGTAAAATGGAAGACAGTTATGAAGATGAAAGAAACAAAGAAGACAGTAAGTACTAGGTTTTCTATAAGGAAGATAATCATGTTGATATTTCTCTTGGTTTTCATATTGGTACTGATTTTAAAAATCAGCCAATTAGCAACAAAGTCTTGGCTAACAATGATTCATTGACAATGTGTTGTGACATCATATGGGTCTAGCAGTAAAAATAATTTGAATCTATCTATTGCTCTACCATAAGGAATTTCTAATTCGGCATGTAACACTGCCAATGAAAATTCCTGTAAGGTTGTTGATCCTACCATTACAACTGACGAGAAGGTATGAAATTTTGATTATAATATGACATGATTCCAAAATATTAATGCAATTATGACTGTTAATAATTTTTGCAACAATGGTGAGCCTGGATCAACAACTATAAGTATATACTAGAGTAAAATACTTATGACATTTGATAAGGATGCTCCTATAAGGGGACCTAAGGATTTAAATCTGGTAAGGTCTTTAAATGATGCACCTACAATAATCGAGATGATGCTGAAATGCATTCAGGAAATTTGTGCAACATATGGGGAGCATGTAGACAATTTCAAATCATCATTTTTTGATAGATAACTAGGACATATGTTTGGTACTCAATGTCTAAAGGAAGCTCAAGTTATAGACCCATTGGAGCTAGTGGAAAATTTTGAAGCTGAGGCTTCTCCCAAATATGGGGTAGTATGAGATGTGAGTAAACAGTTGTATAATATTCTAGAGTTCATCCAGATAACTGATTTTCTTGAAGGGAATCCATCATGTGATGAACGTAATGTAATCATTATGTTGGCATTCCCTTTTCCCAGACTTCTTGAAGAATATAATGTTTGGGAATATATCATGTAGTTTGCAAAAAAGGATGGTTTTGGGAAATTTTGAAATGAGAGTGTCGGCTGGACCTACTGAACAAAAGCATTTCATATGTGAAGAAGAAATGGAAACTCTCAAAATTCAGTCATTTTACAGATTATTCATTCAAAGAATAAATTATCTAAGAAACAATTTGGTTCAAAGTGAAGCAACAAAACAATTAACTTGTACAAAAGCCTAAGAAAAAGAATCTATTTTGATTCAATCATGGCCTAGATATTTGAATCTAATACGGCAATTCCTCAAGATTAAACCAGCTACCATACATATACAAAGTGCTGCAAGAACTTTTCTCTCAACCAAGAAACTTCAAGACTCTTTTGCAAGGTTTCTTGGAAGCGTCCCCCCCCTCGGATCCTACTCCTAAAACCCGCTCTATTCTCTAGAATTTTGAGAGCCCACTCCTGAGCCTAAAAAAATGCTCCCTTGTTTCTAGGGAGCGTTTCAGGGAGCGCTCGGGAGCGAACGCTCCCCGGAAAAAAAACACTCCCTGCCCGTGGAAAAAAAATCATTGATGAGCTTTTTGGGAGGGAAAGGGAGGGAGGGGGGTGGGTAATAAAAATCCCTCCCTCACCTCATTTGTCTTATTGTTTGTCAAGAGAGCTTGAAGAGAGCAAGGAGAGCAAGAGGAGAGGAGATAGCAAGGAGAGAAGAGAGGAGAGAGCAAGGAGCTTTGAGAGAGCAAGGAGGATTCAAGGACAAAGAGGTAGGATTCATGACTCTCTAATCTAGTTTTTTTTTCTATGTTGCATTTTTAAGTTGTTCAAAAATGAAAACTTGAATTTTTTTCTCTGTGTTGCATTTTAATGTGTTGAAAAGTAAAAAATTGAATTGTTTCTTTCTATGTTGCATTTTTTCCTATTCCCATTTGGCATTCCTCCATTTTTTGCAGGCTAAAAACTTGAAACTTGAAGCTTGAAACATCATGGCTATATGGCTTTGGTTTTTCTTCATGTTGGTTCCTTTCTTTTCAATAATGGTATTGGAGAGTAGAAGAAAGAGGCCCATTCGAGAAGAGGAGGATGAAGAAGTGGGTTATAGTGTATTTAATGAAAATCCTAAAGAGGAGTATGCTGAGGAGGAAGAGGAGAGTGGAGAACATGAGGCCACATGGACCCCAACTAAACATGACCAAAGTCAAACAAAATTGTGGAAATATGTTCAGAGGCAGGAAGGAGGGAAAGGGGGTGGAACCACTAAATTTCTTTGCCACCATTTCAATAAATAATACACAGGTTCATACACCCATTCTAGAAGGCACCTTTGTGGGAAAATGCCATGGCATGGAGATAAAAATATAGGAATAAAAAAATTTGTAAGTGTGCCAGTATCAGATAAAGAGAAATATAGAAAGGAAGAGGAATTTTCCCAATAGAAATCTAAAATATCTAGGGGTTTCATTGATTCTTACGCACCATCAGGTCCATCATATCATGGACAAATAAGTCCATCAACTTCCACCCATGGCAGTGGATATGGAGGCACACCTAGACCAAACATCTCCTTAAGGCGTAGAACCATATCTGATTTCCTTGACGAAGGGTATAGGAGTGATGTGGATTAAAAAAAAATTCGGTTTCTCTATGCATGTTGGGTACCATTCAATGTTATTCGCTCACCTTATTGGCATGAAATGGTCTTTGACACTAATGATGCCCCCAAAGGATACAAGAGCCCTTGGTATGACAAGGCCAGAACCATGGGACTTGATCATGAAAAAGCTAAAATAACTCATTCTTTGAATACAATGACAAGTTCTTGGAATGAGCATGGGGTGTCCATTGTATCTGATGGATGGAAAAATGTAAAAGGAAAGCCATTGATAAGTGTTCTTGTTGTGTCTGTTAATGGTGCAATATTCCTTTCATCATATGATTATTCAGACAAATTCAAGACCAGTATTAACATTGCAGAACCATTACTTGAAACAATTGAAAGTATTGGGCCATACAATGTCGTCCAAGTCATCACTGATAATGCTGCTAATTGTAAGGCAACGGGAGAAATTATTGAAGATAAATGCCCCAACATATTTTGGTCTAGGTGTTTGGTTCACACAATGAACCTTTTGATGCATGATATAATTAAAAAAAAAACAACCTCAACATATGGCTTGGTGATTTGTACAAGAGAGGTAAAAAAATGATAAAATTTATTACAAATCATAGCAATACCCATGGGCTTTTCCGTACTCACTCAAAATTTGAGTTGTTGAAGATAGCAAAGACTAGATTTTTTACCTATTACCTCACCTTCATGCGCCTTTTGAAGGTAAGAGAGTCATTGGCATCCATGGTATCAAGTCCACACTGGCAGCTATTAAAGGACAGGGCAACAACAATAGTTGACAGGAAAGGTTTTGAACAAGTGGAGGAGACCACTCTTGATCCTTTGTTTTTGGCATGTGTGAGGGAAATTTTGAATTTCACCAAGCCCATTTATCACATGATTCGCTTTTCAGATACATATAAACCATTGATTGGGGAGGTGTATGAGTAGATGGACAACATGTTGGGGAAAACAAAAGATTTTGTTAAGGAAAATGATCCCAACTTGTATTCAATGACTCATGATTGTGTGTGTGCACGATGGAATAAACCTAATGTTCCACAACATGCCTTGGCATGTATCCTTATGCCAAAATACTACTCTCCATCTTGGTTGGGCCAACCTGCACCTAGAGGTGGGGTTAGGATCAAACCTCACATAGATCCAAAGGTACAATAGGGATACATGAAATAATTAGACAAGTTGGTCCCCGACAGGGGGGAGTGTGCGAGATTACACCTTGAATTAGGCAGATACTTCAGTTTCACTGGTAACTTTGGTTCTTTCCATGCAATGGAAGATAGAGACAGATTTGATGCTCTCACATGGTGGGAAGCATATGGTGGCATGGGACTTTTGCCAAAGTTGGCAAAAAAAGTTCTCTCAGAAGTTGTAAATACTTCTTCTGCAGAGAGGTATTGGAGCACCTACAGCTTCATACATAATGTGAGAAGAAACAGGCTAAATGAAAACCAACTAGAAAGCTTGGTTTATGTGCATTACAACTTGAGGTTGTTGAGTCATTATTGTGATCGGGCTTATGAGGATAAATCATATAAAGTTTTGGACAACAACCCAGAGGACGATAATTTGGAGGATGGAATTGTACATATGGAAGAATTGGAAGCAGAAATTTTGGGGGATGAGGATGAAGCAACAACATCCATGCCACCGCCACACCCATGGCCAATCCCACCATCCAGTAGCAGTGTGGGTGCCAGTGTTCGATTTCCAGCTATTGTTCCTTTGCATATTTAGCCTCCACCTACATCCTCACGTGGCCCTCCGACTTCTATTTATGGTCATGGTACTCAGGAGAGTACTAGAAGGCCACCATTGCCTCATGGTTCTAACAAATTAGACATTTCTCGTGGGCGTGGCAAGGGGCCAACCAATAGATAAAATAGATTTACAGTTTACTAGTATTTTCTATTTTCTAGTTGTTTTTAATTTTTTATAACTATTGAACAATTGAAACTTGACTCTTTCATATTTATTATAATAATTTTTGTAAACAATATATGAAAATTTAAGTTTGAAGTTTGAATTTGAAAGGTGAAACTTTGAAGTTGGCATTTATAAGTGTATAAGTCATTATGAATTAGGAATATGATGCTTCATGAAAGTTGAAAGTTCTTTCATTTTGTTTCATTTTATAACATTTCATTTCATGTTAAATATTCTTTGCTGTAATGGTTATTGGTTACACTTAGCCTACAAGTACAGCTATGGTGATCAATGGATCAATGATGATAAATGTTATATATTGAATTTTGAAACCATTGAATCAACGATGATAAATGATATAAATAAATGATGATAAATGTTATATATTGAATTTTGAAAGCTTGAAATTTTAAGATTGATGAATCATGAAACTCAAGAGTCAATATGTTGTATGTTTCTAACTTCTGGGTGTGGTTGATGAAGATTATAACTTCTACATTATTGATGTTATATGGTTCAATCTATGTTTTTATGTTTTTTATGTATAATTCATCATTCTACATGCTTTTGTTGACATATATGCATCAAAATATATATTTATATAAAACACTCCCCGAAACACTCCCGGATCGGGAGCTTTTGAAAATGGCACTCCCGCTCCCAAGTAACCATGCTCTTTTTCATTCTCTGCAATTCAGGAAAGAAAAGCTTGGAACCTCAAGGAAAATGGATTTTTGAGCACGTGCTCCCAAATTGAAAATGTGGGGCAAGAAAAGTCTTCCACTGTTATTCAATCTCATTATAGGGTTCTAACTGCAAGAAGGAAGTTTCAGAAAAGTAAAGCAACCATTTCATTCTTACAAAGTGTTATAAGGAATTGGACTACAACTACTAGGTAGAAATAAAATGGGCATTATTTCATCACATTTTGTAAAAACAATGAAATAATTGAGACAACTACAAGCTCTCCTGACAAAGTGAATATCAAGAAGGAACAAGTTGCAACAATAGTAATTCAAAGTCATATATGAGGATGGTTTGCAAAGGTCTAGATACGTTTTCCTAGTTAGTAACATTCAAATGATTTAGCTGAAATATAGGGAATACAAGCATTATGTGAATAAAATTGAGAGTACTATGAAGATCCACCATGCATGGAGACAGCACTTATTCAGTCAAAATTTTCTAGTTTAAGGTATCCCACAGTCAAGGTTCAGAGTGTTATCGCCGTGGTTATCTGTGTTGATTTTATAGTACAATAGATATAAGTACTTTATTTATCAAACTTGATAATTACTTCCAATGATGTAGGTGATTATTTGCTCTTTCAAGATATCATTAAGAAATTATACATTCAGAAATTCAAGCATATAAATACTAGAGAAAATAGAGATCACAATGCACAAAGAGACAAGAATATTTTACCCTGGGAAAACTCACAATGAGGGAAAAAAACCTGCCAACTTTTTCCTTAAAGAATCAATGCAACAAGAGATACATCAAACTCAACTAACTAGCAAGATGACCATCCACCAAGAGCCAACAACCCTCCATAAAAACCATGACAAGTGTCTGTTGAGATTCAACAAGGTGATGATCCTAGTGAAAATTAAGCACCTTCACTAGGTGGGGCCCGCAGGATATGTTTAGGTGTATGTCTATGTTTAGAATGTTGAGAAAAATCTATTTATAGCGAGAGTCTATTTATATATGGTTTATCAAATTCTATTTATAGATGAGTTTCTATTTTTAGATGCATGGGCGAAATCTATTTGTAGATCACATGTATAAAAATAGAATGCATGTCAATTATTATTAGCCCTTAATAATAATCAGACAATAAATAATAATATATTCTCTTGAAGCACTTGATTTCAGTTAATTGATGTGGAAAACTAGTTGATTGAAGGAATTACGCACTCCAAGGTTTGTTGGTGAGACATGCACAGTGGACTTCATTGTAACTGAGTGATACAAAGTTGTAACAGTGTTGGAAGAGTAGTTATGTGAGTTGTTATTTAATTTAAATAAGTTAAGTGAATTCAACTCAGTTTTTCTAGTTGTAACTAATGATACACTAGTGAGAGATCAATGAATTAATTATTTAATTAATTCACAAGTAGTGGTCTCACATGCAACTGAAGATATACTATTGTTAACTACATGCATGTCAGATCTAGTGGAGACCCAGTGGAGAGATAGGTGAAAGGGTCTGGTTGACTATCAGTTGTGACTATAGTGGTGCATTCAATGCATCTACACACAAATTGGAGATGCCAATGAGGATTGCGTAGTCAAGGCAAGGAAATATCTAATTCATTCAAGGATATTCTTCAGCAGGGATTGCGCAATGGAGGTAGGCTGTCAGCAGGCAATAAATTGGTGCATGTGTGAACCAATTTTTGTATGACAGTGTGAGATGATTATATATTGTACTGAGAGATCTTTGAGCAGATATTTGTATGAGATTGTTTCATGATCCATGATATACATAATATATGATATTTGGGGTTTTTAGCTTTATGATTTCCCAGTAAAAGCATCTTGTTATGTGCGATTGATTTTTCTTCATGTGTTTGCAAATGGCGATTTAATTTCCACAAATAATTAAGTATAAGGATTATGTATTTAACAATGGATATGATTGTTAGATAAGGAGAGTCCGGTAATACATCATAGTATTGTTTAAAATTTCTGTGTGGTATCAGAGTAGAGAAGATTGCAATTTTAAAGCAGTGCTGAGTTTTTTTGTTGGAAACAATTCGAATTTGCTACAAGAATTTCTTGGTGTGACAGTTGAGTAAACATCAAAATGGTTTTCAATGGTGTAATATTCCAAATTAGGAACAACTCATGAATCATGCAATAAAAACGCATTTCTAGCAACATTTGCAATAAAACACTGAAATGGACCCTTGGATCCCATAAATTAATCAATATACAATCTAAATCCAGGATTAGAGCTGAAACAAAGCAAACTAGGTGGGTTAAACAGATCTCCCACACATAGGATTGCCAAAAAGTGCTAAAACCCCAAGACTGCAAAATATCGGAGTTGCTGCATAAGGGATTGCGCATTCTAAGAGAGGGTTTACACTCATAAATGAAGGAAACAATTATATCTACTCATATATTGATTAAAAATTCTGAAGAACAAATATCTAATCTCCTTATACAAAATACAAAAGAAACTGGCAAGGGTTTCTTGTCAAACACTCTACCTACAAAATGGGAAATTTAGTAATTTACTGAATAACCACTGCAACACTGAAGTACATGAGTGTAGAAGGCTGAAAGATGTCTAATCTGTTTTAGATCCCTCAATTTATTTCTCCCATGAAAGGATGAACCGCTCAATCACAAGGAAACACTGCAACGGAGCCACCAAACCATGCACTGAACACTGCCTCCAAAATAATGCATTCCCTAGCTAGAACAGTGCTAGGAATCTATGGGAAATGTGTGGTCTGATACCATAGATCTGAAATCAGCTCTGGAGCTCTCCAAACAGATCCCTCAAGTGAAGGAAACCTTCCTCCAATGAGAAACTAGCTCAGGAACCGGGATTCCAATCCCTTCCACTACTACACCCAGCAACACTGCACAATCTTTGGAAAAAACTGCGCTGATGAAGTTGACTGAAGCTTGGCCTAAAAACCTGATGTGTAATGATGAATACAAGTTCTCCCAATGAGGCTCCTTAAAGGAAAGAGGTGGGATTCCCGCTCGGGAACACCCTGTGCTAAACAACACTACTACTCTGCTGAACAGCAAGAGGAAGAAAAAGTCTGAGTAGACATGAAAAATAATCTAAGACATGCATAATAATGCTGCCATCCTCTTCCTTATATAAAATATGAGTTTTATTGCCCTTGGCCCCACTCAATTAGGTCATCTCTATCCAAAGATACATCTCCCTTCAAAACTGTGTTATTCCTCCTTGGATTCCTCCTCCTCCTCAACTGTGTTGTTGACCTAGTCAAAGCAGCTTGGTTTTATCCCTGTTCACACATGGAGGTGTTTTATTAAGCTAGAAAGAGTGTCTCCTTTCACACTGTTAGACTCCTATACCAATAGGTGTCATTTTTCATGATTGTCTTGATTGAACTATGGAATATGTTCAAACCTTTTTCCTGTACAAAGGTGTTCCATATTCTTGAAAAAAACAAAAAATCAAAAAATTTTGAAAAAATGTAAAGAGAGTATGCCCTAAAAGAAAAATCAAAGGGTAAGAAACATAAAATGGTCAAGAAAATGAAAGAAATGAACCCCAAGCAAAAAATAGACCAAGGAAAGTGTGCAAATCCAAATGCCACTACTATTTCATTTTTGTAATAAAGCAATTGTGTGCAGCTTGTCAAACTTTTGCCACAATTTATGAAGAGTCAAATTGTTTAAACTTGACTCATTCATGTTTCAATTTCATGTTGTAGAATAGAGAATAAATATCTGACCAAATAGTTTAATCTTGGCAGATAAGTAGATAGGTAGAGTTAATAAAAGGTGCTCAACAGTTTAATCTGAGCCCTTGGATGTAATAAGAGTAGAATTAGATAGATTTGCCATGTAAAAGAAAAAGATTGATAAGGGTTTGCAAGTCCAAATGCACCCTAATAAAGAAGAGAAAATGGTAGTGTCAAGTAGATAGGGTAGGTAGATGGTGTTGCAAAGTTTTATGTGATGAATGATGGTGCTGAATATGTTTAATCTTTTACCTTTATCACAAGTACTGAAGCAGAAAATACATTAGAGAATTCACAGAAAGCAAATTCAAAATCATTAACTTCCCTCATCACATTCTCCCTAAGTTTTTTACTAACTTCCCTTAAAGTACTAAGGTATTTGGAGATCAAAAGGGCTCAAGGCATTTCCTTGACTTTTGGAGGGACCGGACCCTCGGCCTAATGATAAAAAAGACCTAAGTACTTGAAGTTATTTATCATTATAATCATTCACTTTTGACCTTTTCCTAAGTAAAATTCAATTTTACATAGGAAAATCATGTAAATTTCCATAATAAACCCTCAAAATTACTTGCTATTCTATGTTTAAGTGTTGAAATTGAGATGATGTAATTTACTTCAGAAATCTTCACTTTCTTAGTTATAGTTAAGTATTTTGAGTTTACCTTGTCCTTTGTCATATTAACTTTGACTTATCTATTAAATCCCTAGTGAGAAGACCTTATCCTATAGTACATAACTCCTTTTTACATAAATATCCCAAAAACCCCTCTTATTATAAGTTTTGGCCAAAGTTTATTTAATCCCTTTTGTTAAATAAAAAACCCCAACAAAAACCCTTTGGCTAAAATATACCCATATAAATTATTCTCTACCCCTATGGTTGATAAATAACATTTATTTATTACCATATATTAAAAATATATGAAAAATGGTTTTTAACATATAGTTTTATATGTTTAAAACGAAAAATAAATAAAACCGAAGTTTTAATTTAAACTAAAACTTCAAAAATCCCCCAAGCCTCCGTGACCCATTCCCTTGGCATTTTAAAATTCCGCCCGATACTTTAACCATAGTTAAAACTCCTCAACCCTGCCGCAACCCCGATTAAACAATGGGATTAATTAAATCACTAGGATTAATTAATAACCATCTTTTTCACCTATCAAAAGCCACCCGGGATGATTAATTAAATGATAATCATTTCAAAGACCTGTCGGGCCCGCACATTAAACCCCCGCCTACTCCACGTCCCCTCCACCGTCAGATCGCCCCTCCGAAGATCAACGGCCTACGATCATTCCGCTGGCCTTCTTGTGTCCGAAAATTAATGAGCGGGGGCACGATGGTTTTGGAATAGTCCTCCGACCACGTGTCAATTGATCAATGGAATCGCTGCCCCGCGCTGAATACCACCATCTCCCAAAGAGTGGTGCGGAAATTACCACTTACCGCCTGGTCCCGGTGACGCGTCTTCCCGTACCAGATGACGTCATCCTCGAAAAAATAAAAATCCCCGTTGACTTGTAAATAAAACAAAAAATCGTGTTTTTCTGTCATTTTCACTGCTGAAAACGACTGCGTCCTGCTTTGAAAAATTTGAAAATTCCACTGTTTGAGACGCCGCCGACTAAATTTCCGAACGCCATTGCTAAACCAGTGCTCAAGCATCCATCCGCCATTTAGCCAGTGCTTGTAAAATTCAAATTTCTCCATTAAACAGGTATTTATTCAAATTCCTGCTGAAACTCTTTGAAAAATCTGCTTTCCTGTGTTAAAATTCATGCCAGAGTCTAAAAAAGGGTTAATGTCAGTCTATTCGAGTTCCTGCAAGTAAAATTAAAGCTCCTAGAATCAAAATTGCGCCCGGCCTGTGAATAAAACCCCGAAACTTCCATTTTGAATACACAAGAACCAAAATGGAAGCTCCGGTAGCCCTGAATGTAACCCCATTGAATGCCCCTCACAGAGATTTAGAATACTTACCATTAGTGGATAAAGACTTCCAAATTAAAGACTTAGGTTTCGATGAAAGTCCTCTTCGAAGTTATTGTCGCTGCAGAGACGATTATTCGGAGGGTCTAGATGTCATTGGATTGTGGGAATCCAATTTCCCGAGATATCTTATCCCCTCAGTCCATGTTTTCCCAGAAATTATCCACTACTATCACTCCAATTATGATTCGACTCAAAGGGCAGTGCTGTCCCCTAATCAGAGTATCATTTTCCCCATCACTCCTCAAGCTATCAATAAAATGCTCCATTTTGAACCTAATCAAGATCTTACTCCTTTGTCCATGGAAGAACTACTGGAAAAGTCTACCCAACTTTCCCCAGAAAAATTAAAAGGCATTTGCCAGACTTTTATGTTGCCTGAACATCAACCTAAGGGGCCTCCTCCCTATGGTTTTGCTTATTTTAATAATTTAGGCAAACTCATCCTGAATATGATATCCTTTATCATGGGTTTCAATACAAGTGAATATGTTGATGAAATAACCTTGGTGTTGCTGTCTGTCTTTACCCCTGGGCAACCTCCTGCAGTAAAATATGACTTTGCATCCTTCATTTCCAATAAAATCCATGACCAGTTCATGAGGCTAGATAATGAGAAAGTATTTAAATATTCCTCAGTCATTTACCATCTCCTCATCTATTATCAATCAGAGAAGTTCATTTTTCCTGTTAAAAAGCTTGATGCCAAGGGAAACCCTAGATCAGTTATTTTTTGGTCTGCTATAACTCATTCTTCCTATGATTCTCCCTATTCTTATGCTGAGTTCATCGATCTTTTTGTATATCCTGCAACTACCTTGTTGACAGGAATTCCCCCTCCAAGGCTCAGTAATGAGATTAAGAAGACTTTGTAGCTTTCAAGGACATATAAAGTTGGGGACTGGTATTTATATCAAAATCATTCAGTCATCAGAATATATGGATGTGAATTGCATCCATTCAAATTACCAAGATATGTACCTATGAGACTTTTTGCCTTGGAATATTTCAGGAAAATGAATAATTCTGATATGATTCATTTTTGTAGTGTAAAAAAGAAAGCCCAACTCGGGATCAAAAGTCAATTAGGTCCCTTCATATGAAACTCTAGGGATGCTGAGCGAGAAGCAGAAGATATACTACAAAACCGTTGCAAGTTCCAAAGGAGTTTCCGTTTGGTTCCTTATGATCCATTTGGTTTTATCTGTGATAAAAGAATGAAGAAAAAATCATCCCCATATATTCACCACAGGATTCCTGAAATAGAACAATATGCTAACCAAGATGAATGGATGGAAGGAACACTAGTTGAGCAAGATAATGAAGAAGACAATAGAAACAAAATTATGAAAGATCTTGAGAAAGAGTTTGACCTAGAATCTTTTGGTCAAGTGTAGGTAGCTCACATTGGCACCTCTTCAGCAGGAAATATCCAATAGGGGTTACAGGAAGAGAGTCTATCAATTGCAGTAGAGTCTAAAGGTAAAGGGAAAGAACCTGAAATACAGGTCATTGAAACTTTCGTCATGGCAGAGAAACCTCAAACCTCCAGGGCACCAGATCAGACAAAGGTTTCTCCTACTCAAGTAAATCATCCCGAAGTTTCAGAATTGCAAACTCCATCTAATATGGAAATAGGCAAGAAAAGACAGGCTCCAGATCCTACTCCTCCCAAAGAATCCTCAGAGCTACATCAAGCTAAAAAGCAGAAACCCGATCCACTTCCAGATGTGGAAATCATTGATGAGATGTTTGATGATGAAAGAGAAGACAGTCAACTAACTGGCACAGTTAGTAAAACACATACAGGCCACAAAGGAAAAGAATTGCAAAAACAGTTGAGTACTGAAGTATCTCCTTTTAAGCCACCAAAAACAGATGCAGGTGATATCAAGAGAACTTTCATTAATATAAAAGCAAAGAATGATCCATTGAGAATGAAGGTATATGATCAGTATCTAAAAATGGCCCCACACAATTAGGAAAGATTGATGTCAGCATTTGACATTCAACAAGGCAAAATGATGATGAGTCATTTCAAATCCAAAGTACCAAAGCCCATGACAGCATCTGATTATATTAGGACCAATTTTGAGGTCTTGGCAAAATACATTCATCCCCTAGACCAGATAGAGTTGCATAGACAAACCAGGGAAATGATATACTCCACCCTTACTGATAAGGCCATGGCAGCCCTTAGGCTGCGAGATTCTTTAAATAATACAAACACCCAATTGCAAATTGAGAAGGCTTCTTCTCAGGCAAAAGATAACAGAATCAAGTCTCTGGAAGATATAATCATCAATTTGGGTCACAATCCCAAAGATATCAAAATCACTGAGGCACTAATTAAAAAGAAAGATGATGATATAGCTGCACTGAGAAAGCAGCTGAAATTGCCAGCCTCAAGACATCCCCAGACCCAAGAAGTTTTGAAGGAAAATTCACATGAAGAGATGATGGAGTTGCTCTTAAAAATGACTGAGCAACTGAGTGAAACAGAGAAATAATTGGAACATGCATTAAAAGAAAAGCAGGATATCATGCAAACATCTACAACATGGATCACTACAGGTACCACAACAGCAGATCAACAAACAGAGTCATCACAGGGAGATACTTCTGGTTTAAGTTCTGATGAATTGGTAAAACAAATGGAAAGTTTAAAACTAAGAGTCACAGAACTTAAAACCACAAAATTGCAGTTGGAAAATTTGGAGCAGAAATATGATATGTCTAAAGCACTGTTACAGATAATACCAGGGAAATTAAAAGATTGGAAAAATTGGTTAAGGCTTTAGAAAAAGATCTTTCGTTAGAAAAGCCTTTGAGAGAAATAAATGAAATTCTTTGGGATAATATAATTGAGTCAATAAAAAGTATTTGGTCCTTTGTTCAAACAATCTTTGAACAAAATGACTTGATCAAAGTAGCTCAGGAAGAAATAGCCAAAACAAGAGATGAATTAAAGGGTAGACCTGAGCAAGCCAATCAACTTATACAGTTTCTGAACACCCGGACTAAGCAACAGCTTTCAGAATTAGGAATTGATGACAGGACAGGCACTATTTTAGAAATAAAAATAGTTTTTACCAAAAGAACTCTTATGCAGAATTTGGAAAGGAAGTGCTCAGATATTCTGGAAGAAATCAATGCTTTTAAAGGGAAATTTAAGGTTTTATTAGATAATGGGTTACCCAGTCCTATGCTCGCAGAGGAAAAGATAATGGACCTGGAAACCTATGTTAATAAAATATATATACATGCTCATAAAACAACTGTTCTTTCTATCAGTTCGTCTCAAGCAACATTGCCAACAGGGAGCAATCTCTACGACAGGTTAAAAAATTTGTTTCATCTTGAGCAGGAAATAAAGTATTTGTTCCCTAATCAGCCCACTTTTTACAGATACACAGAGGCTGATGAAACATTGAGAAAACTTAAAAGAACCATAATAGTAGAAGATCAATGGTGGGAAGACTTATTGGACATTTTATGAAATTTATCTTCAGGTTGAGAATTTTATCTTTTTACTATCATGTAAAGGATAAATAATGAGCACAGGTTAAAGAGTATCAGTTGGGTAGTTGAAAGAGTATCAGTAGAAACAAAGAGTATCAAACAAGCAAAAGAATTACTCAAAGGGACATCATCGAGCCCTATTATAGCACCTGCCTCCAGCACATCCACAAAAGAAGGAAACAGCGCACCAGCTATTACTTTTTGTCCTATCTACGAGACCATTTGTCTCCTTTTTATTGTAACTTATTCATTAGTCACCCTAGATTAGTGGCTAGGTTAGTGTGAGAATTTTCAATCATTTTTTGTATAAATAAACCCTCAAAGAGAGTATTGAGGGTGGATTCTACTACTTTGTTGTGCCATTGATGTTTTTGGAATAAAAAGTGTTTTGGAGAAATTTATTTGCGGCATGCTGGATGACAATTTGAAGCTCAGGACTTTTTGCAGGATTCATGTGTCGAATTGCAGTTCAATAAGTCTTTCTATTCTATGTCTTAAGTTCTATATCTGTGTATAATATCATTTGTGTCCATTTCTGAATAATTGACATAAAAGAATAAATCAGAATTTACTTAATTGTACTCTGATTTCAGTTGTGATTATTCTTGATGTTTTCCTCTAAATTGGTTATAAGCAACGAATTCTTAATTGCTCTTGCTTCGCTAATTTAAACATTTTGATTACTATAGTAAAGAATTCTTCACTGCTCTTTATTTGTAATCATTTCATTTCTTTCTTTGAACATGGTGAAAGATTCTTAACTGCCTTTCATCCCTTCAAACCCATTCCATCCACTTTAAATTTTAAGGATTGTTCTCTGTTTGGCTATCTTTCCCTACAAAGCCATCTTGTGTATAGAATAGAAATCCAATAAATCTATCCTTTGACTCCATAGCCCAATGGACTGAAAATATTCAACCTTGCCCTTAGTTGGCGAATTCCACCATTTTCAAACAAACTCTTGGATTTATAACTAGCCTAAAACTTTCTAAGAACAAAGATAAATTATAAAGAGAGAGCCCTCTCTGGATGCAGATTGGCTAGATTCTGCATCCGAAGGTTGGTTTGTGGTTACCTCGGGTATACTTTCCTTTTCCACAACTTCAAGGAAAACCTGAGTGATAACATAGTGGTGACCATACTGGGGATATGAATCATTTTATTGATACTATTGTTTGATTTATAAGCTATAGACAAAGTCTGAAGATCAGCCAGGTAGCCTTTGAAATGCTTTTTCTCTGCAACTGCATAGTAAACAAATGCTGCTTCAGTCTATCTCTGGTTTAGCTTATAAACTGAACTTTGGATTCAAAACATTCAATCAGACTCTCTAGTTCAATAAATCTTTGAGAAAAATTTAATTAAAAATCTTAAATTTCTTAAAGAAATCATAGAAGTTGTTTTGAAAATTCATAAAAAAATAAAATAATCATAAAATATTCAAAATTTGGTTTCCTAAAGAACTAACTTTTTCTTCAGAATTGTTTTACAGGTTTAGATCTGATCTATGATGGTGGACAGAGATCAGACACACAAAGGTTAAAATCATCCACCTGGTGACTCCAAATCCATTTCACAATCAAGACTCCACTGGAGGAATGAACCTGGAAGAACAATATGGAAAGATCAGGCTTTCAACTTGGATCTTAATCCAAGACATTATGTTCTTTCACGTTAAGAATGGTTTTCAATATGTATTGTATTTTATATAAGGATCTAACTTGGTTTTACAGATATCGTGGCCTTTCATTATGGCTGATTTTCAAGATGATCCAAGAATAAAACGAAGATATGCTCCCATGAGCAGAGATCACATACCTGGATTTCCACACAAACTACCGAAGGTAAATTGGGGTGAAAATCTGCCCATGTTTCAAGATGAGAATATTGATGATCCTTTACTACACCTCATTAAATTTCATATACACTCATCAAGATTGAAGGGTGATTGGCATGAGGATTGCCTCATGAAGATATTCATGGGAACCTTAGAAGGAAAAGCAAGGGAATTGTACGAAGCTCTTAAACCTGCAAGTTTGTTTTCTCTAAAAGATTTTCATAAGGTATTTTATGAACATTACAAAGAAGATTTTCCATCTTTATCATTAGCTGAAAATTGTTGTGATCAAGCTGAAGATCTTATAAATTACCTTAAAAATATTGATGAAGATTTTGAAAATTGGCATCCTGAAGATTTATTAGAAGAAGTCAAAAACTTTCATTCTCAAGTTAAATGTCATAATAATCAAGAGGAGTTAAACAAAGATGAAATAAATCAGGAGATAAATCAAGATCCACAAAACTCCTTTGTATTAACAAATGATGTTTCATTTAATGTTTTGAATGGAGTTAAAGACAATAATCAACTTTATGATCAGCTTTTAGATAAGGGAAAAAGCAATTGTCATTTCAATCTAAGAATTCAGAGATTCCCACCCCCCCTCACCGAAGAAGAAATCAATTTGCTTCTAAACATGCAACCATCCTCAAAATATTTACATAATGAAGAAATTATTTCTACTTCTTCTAATGTTGATGAATGTACAAAAGTTTTTATCCATGAAGGGACAGAAGAACAAGTTGATGCTCATGTTATTCTACCTTCCCAAAAAGGCCCATTGCTTGATATCACGCCTATTGAACAAAACAATGATTTTCAAACAGAATGCAACCAATCTAATCAAGATATATTGGGATTGTTGGAAGAGAAATATGTTGATCCAATGTTTATAATTAATGACATTCCTTATTATGAAGATTTGCCTAAATATGATCAGTATGATGATAATTATGATAATTTCACAAAACAATCACTAGCTATTTTGAGGGATGAGTTATCAAAACTTCAGTTTGATGAGGATTTTCTAAGAGCTTTCTTTCTTCTCTTGAAATCAAGAAAATGTTCTCCTCAAGTTAAAAAATGGCTTCTTGATATAATTTCTGAAAATTATGAAAATGAAATCAAAATTTTGCATTCTCAAATTCAGTCATACAATTTCCGAAATCCTAAAGAATTCTTTGAAAATCTTCCTTCTCCAAAGCAAAAGGAAATTGTACTATCTTTTGACTTGCATATTGAAGATGATTATTCTTTCAAACACAAGACTGAAGAAATAAGTTCATGGTCTAATATTCATAATTCAATTGAACATTTAGTCATTGAAGGCCTAGAAGTAAATAACATACATCATGCTTTTATTGATCCTATATCAGATTATATGGAGAATCTTTTGAGCCCAAATTTGCAAACATGTTTTCTCTATAAGGATCAAATACATCAAAAGTAGTCTTTACACATCATATCATTTATTATAAAGGCACATGATCATAACATACTTCCAATTTTGATCACAAGCAATCAAGTTGTCCATTCATTTCTACAGCTACTTGATTGGCTTCATTGGCATTTTTGTATTACATGATTAAATGAGATTTTTAGTAGATTAGAGTAAGTAGATAAGTGCTAATAAGCTCAGAATTTTGAGCATTTTTTTTTAGTTTTCAATTTTCAGCTAGTTTTTCATTAAGTTGGTTTGAAAATTGTTGTGTGTTGTTTTAAGTTTCAAATCAGATTTCAGGTTGCAGAAAAATGACTATATTCAATTCAAGATTTTCAACCATAGCAAATACATGTTTGGGATTGGAACAAGGCAGAAGATTTCCAACTGGGAAACAAAGTTTTAAGTTTTGAATGGATAGTAACTTATTGGAGTTGAAGCTCGAGGAGAAGGCCCTAAGCTTCAGAAGTATACAATAAGGAAACAAGAAGAAGAAGATTTAATGGTTCAGTTAAAGGCATTTTGAGGCATCTGACCTGCTGTTCTTGACTTTTCACAAAGAAAAGCCATCCCCAAGTGGAGCCAGTGTTAGACTCCTATACCAATAGGTGTCATTTTTCATGATTGTCTTGATTGAACTATGGAATATGTTCAAACCTTTTTCCTGTACAAAGGTGTTCCATATTCTTGAAAAAAACAAAAAATCAAAAAAATTTAAAAAAATGTAAAGAGGGTATGCCCTAAAAGAAAAATCAAAGGGTAAGAAACATAAAATGGTCAAGAAAATGAAAGAAATGAACCCCAAGCAAAAAATATACCAAGGAAAGTGTGCAAATCCAAATGCCACTACTATTTCATTTTTGTAATAAATAAATTGTGTGCATCTTGTCAAACTTTTGCCACAATTTATGAAGAGTCAAACTATCTAAACTTGACTCATTCATGTTTCAATTTCATGTAGTAGAATAGAGAATAAACATCTGACCAAACAGTTTAATCTTGGTAGATAAGTAGATAGGTAGAGTTAATAAAAGATGCTCAACAGTTTAATCTGAGCCCTTGGATGCAATAAGTGTAGAATTAGATAGATTTGCCATGTAAAAGAAAAAGATTGATAAGGGTTTGCAAGTCCAAATGCACCCTGATAAAGAAGAGAAAATGGTAGTGTCAAGTAGATAGGGTAGGTAGGTGGTGTTGCAAAGTTTTATGTGATGAATGATGGTGCTAAATATGTTTAATATTTTACCTTTATCACAAGTACTGAAGTAGAAAATACATTGGAGAATTCACAGAAATCAAAGTCAAAATCATTAACTTCCCTCATCACTTTCTCCCTAATATTTTTACTAACTTCCCTTAAAGTACTAAGGTATTTGGAGATCAAAAGGGCTCAAGGCATTTCCTTGACTTTTGGAGGGACCGGACCCTCGGCCTAATGATCAAAAAGACCTAAGTACTTGAAGTTATTTATCATTATAATCATTCACTTTTGACCTTTTCCTAAGTAAAATTCAATTTTACTTAGGAAAATCATGTAAATTTCCATAATAAACCCTCAAAATTACTTGTTATTCTATGTTTAAATGTTGAAATTGAGATGATGTAATTTACTTCAGAAATCTTCACTTTCTTAGTTATAGTTAAGTATTTTGAGTTTGCCTTGTCCTTTGTCATATTAACTTTGACTTATCTATTAAATCCCTAGTGAGAAGACCTTATCCTATAGTACATAACTCCTTTTTACATAAATATCCCAAAAACCCCTCTTATTATAAGTTTTGGCCAAAGTTTATTTAATCCCTTTTGTTAAATAAAAAACCCCAACAAAAACCCTTTGGCTAAAATATACCCATATAAATTATTCCCTACCCCTATGGTTGATAAATAACATTTACTTATTACCATATATTAAAAATATATGAAAAAGGGTTTTTAACATATAGTTTTATATGTTTAAAACGAAAAATAAATAAAACCGAAGTTTTAATTTAAACTAAAACTTCAAAAATCCCCCAAGCCTCCGTGACCCATTCCCTTGGCATTTTAAAATTTCGCCCGATACTTTAACCATAGTTAAAATTCTTCAACCTTGCCGCAACCCCGATTAAACAATGGGATTAATTAAATCACTAGGATTAATTAATAACCATCTTTTTCACCTATCAAAAGCCTCCCGGGATGATTAATTAAACGATAATCATTTCAAAGACCCGTCGGGCCCGCACATTAAACCCCCGCCTACTCCACATCCCCTCCACCGTCAGATCGCCCCTCCGAAGATCAACGGCCTACGATCATTCCGCTGGCCTTCTTGTGTCCGAAAATTAACGAGTGGGGGCACGGTGGTTTTGGAATAGTCCTCCGACCACGTGTCAATTGATCAATGGAATCGCTGCCCCGCGCTGAATACCACCATCTCCCAAAGAATGGTGCGGAAATTACCACTTACCGCCCGGTCCCGGTGACGTGTCTTCCCGTACCGGATGACGTCATCCTTGAAAAAATAAAAATCCCCGTTGACTTGTAAATAAAACAAAAAATCGTGTTTTTCTGTCATTTTCACTGCTGAAAACGACTGCGTCCTGCTTCGAAAATTTTGAAAATTCCACTGGTTGAGACGCCGTCGACTAAATTTCCGAACGCCATTGCTAAACCAGTGCTCAAGCATCCATATGCCATTTAGCCAGTGCTTGTAAAATTCAAATTTCTCCATTAAACAGGTATTTATTCAAATTCCTGCTGAAACTCTTTGAAAAATCCGCTTTCCTGTGTTAAAATTCATGCCAGAGTCTAAAAAAGGGTTAATGTCAGTCTATTCGAGTTCCTGCAAGTAAAATTAAAGCTCCTAGAATCGAAATTGCGCCCGGTCTGTGAAGAAAACCCCGAAACTTCCATTTTGAATACACAAGAACCAAAATGGAAGCTCTGGTAGCCCTGAATGTAACCCCATTGAATGCCCCTCACAGAGATTTAGAATACTTACCATTAGTGGATAAAGACTTCCAAATTAAAGACTTAGGTTTCGATGAAAGTCCTCTTCGAACTTATTGTCGCTGCAGAGACGATTATTCGAAGGGTCTAGATGTCATTGGATTGTGGGAATCCAATTTCCCGAGATATCTTATCCCCTCAGTCCATGTTTTCCCAGAAATCATCCACTATTGTCACTCCAATTATGATTCGACTCAAAGGGCAGTGTTGTCTCCTAATCAGAGTATCATTTTCCCCATCACTCCTCAAGCTATCAATAAAATGCTCCATTTTGAACCTGATCAAGATCTTACTCCTTTGTCCATGGAAGAACTACTGGAAAATTCTACCCAACTTTCCCCAAAAAAATTAAAAGGCATTTGCCAGACTTTTATGTTGCCTGAACATCAACCTAAGGGGCCTCCTCCCTATGGTTTTGCTTACTTTAATAATTTAGGCAGACTCATCCTGAATATGATATCCTTTATCATGGGTTTCAATACAAGTGAATATGTTGATGAAATAACCTTGGTGTTGCTGTCTGTCTTTACCCCTGGGCAACCTCCTGTAGTAAAATATGACTTTGCATCCTTCATTTCCAATAAAATCCATGACCAGTTCATGAGGCTAGATAATGAGGAAGTATTTAAATATTCCTCAGTCATTTACCATCTCCTCATCTATTATCAATCAGAGAAGTTCTCTTTTCCTGTTAAAAAGCTTGATGCCAAGGGAAACCCTAGATCAGTTATTTTTTGGTCTGCTATAACTCATTCTTCCTATGATTCTCCCTATTCTTATGCTGAGTTCATCGATCTTTTTGTATATCCTGCAACTACCTTGTTGACAGGAATTCCCCCTCCAAGGCTCAGTAATGAGATTAAGAAGACTTTGCAGCTTTCAAGGACATATAAAGTTGGGGACTGGTATTTATATCAAAATCATTCAGTCATCAGAATATATGGATGTGAATTGCATCCATTCAAATTGCCAAGATATGTACCTATGAGACTTTTTGCCTTGGAATATTTCAGGCAAATGAATAATTCTAATATGATTTTTCTGTTAGTTCGTCACAAGCAACATTTCCAACAGGGAAGAACCTCTACGATAGGTTAAAAAATTTGTTTCATCTTGAGCAAGAAATAAAGTATTTGTTCCCTAATCAGCCCACTTTTTACAGATACACAGAGGCTAATGAAACATTGAGAAAACTTAAAAGAACCATAATAGCAGAAGATCAATGGTGGGAAGACTTATTGGACATTTTATGAAATTTATCTTCAGATTGAGAATTTTATCTTTTTACTATCATGTAAAGGATAAATAATGAGCACAGATTAAAGAGTATCAGTTGGGCAATTGAAAGAGTATCAGTAGAAAAAAAGAGTATCAAACAAGCAAAGGAGTTACTCAAAGGGACAGCACCAAGCCCTATTATAGCACCTGCCTCCAGCACAACCACAAAATAAGGGAACAACACACCAGCAATTACTTTTTGTCCTATCTATGAGACCATTTATCTCATTTTTATTGTAACTTATTTATTAGTCACCCTAGATTAGTGGCTATGTTAGTGTGAGATATTTTCAATCATTTTTTGTATAAATAAACCCTCAAAGAGAGTATTGAGGGTGGATTCTACTACTTTGCTGTGAAATTGATGTTTTTGGAATAAAAAGTGTTTTGGAGAAATTTATTTGCGGCTTGCTGGATGACAATTTGAAGCTCAGGACTTTTTGCAGGATTCATATGTCGAATTGCAGTTCAATAAGTCTTTCTATCCTATGTCTTAAATTCTATATCTGTATATAATATCATTTGAGTCCATTTCTGAATAATTGACATAAAAGAATAAATCAGAATTTACTTAATTGTACTTTGATTTCAGTTGTGATTATTCTTGATGTTTTCCTCTAAATTGGTTATAAGCAACGAATTCTTAATTGCTCTTGCTTCGCTAATTTAAACATTTTGATTACTATAGTAAAGAATTCTTCACTGCTCTTTATTTGTAATCATTTCATTTCTTTCTTTTGAACATGTTGAAATATTCTTAACTGCCTTTCATCCCTTCAAACCCATTCCATCCACTTTAAATTCTAAAAATTGTTCTCTGTTTGGCTATCTTGCCCTGCAAAGCCATCTTGTGTGTAGAATAGAAATCCAGTAAAGCCATCCTTTGAATCCATAGCCCAATGGCCTGAAAATATTCAACCTTTCCCTTAGTTGGCGAATTCCACCATTTTCAAACAAACTCTTGGATCTATAACTAGCCTAAAACCTTCCAAGAACAAAGATAAATTATAAAGAGAGAGCCCTCTCTGGATGCAGATTGGCTAGATTCTGCATCTGAAGGTTGGTTTGTGGTTACCTCGGGTATACTTTCCTCTTACACAACTTCTAGGAAAACCTGAGTGATAACATAGTGGCGACCATACTGGGGATCTGAATCATTTTATTGATGCTATTGTTTGATTTATAAGCTATGGACAGAGTCTGAAGATCAGCCAGGTAGCCTTTGAAATTGCTTTTGCTCTGCAATTGCAAAAGTAAATAAAAGCTGCTTCAGTCTATCTCTGATTTAGCTTATACATTGAACCTTAGTTTCAAACATTCAATCAGACTCTCTAGTTTAATAAATCTTTGAGAAAATTTTAATTAAAAATCTTAAATTTCTTAAAGAAATCATAGAAGTTGTTTTGAAAATTCATAAAAAATAAAATAATCATAAAATACTCAAAATTTGGTTTCCTGAAGAACTAACTTTTTCTTCAGAATTGTTTTACAGGTTTAGATCTGATCTATGATGGTGGACAGTGATCAGACACACAAAGGTTAAAATCATCCACCTGGCGACTCCAAATCCATTTCATAATCAAGACTCCACTGGAGGAATGAACCTGGAAGAACAATATGGAAAGATCAGGCTTTCAACTTGGATCTTAATCCAAGACATTATGTTCTTTCTCGTTAAGATTCAATATGTATTGTATTTTATATAAGGATCTAACTTGGTTGTACAGATAAAGTGGCTTTTCATTATGGCTGATTTTCAAGATGATCCAGGAATAAAATGAAGATATGCTCCCATGAGCAGAGATCACATACCTGGATTTCCACACAAACTACCGAAGGTAAATTGGGGTGAAAATCTGCCCATGTTTCAAGATGAGAATATTGATGATCCTTTATTACATCCCATTAAATTTCATATACACTCATCAAGATTGAAGGGTGATTGGCATGAGGATTGCCTCATGAAGATATTCATGGGAACCTTAGAAGGAAAAGCAAGGGAATGGTACGAAGCTCTTAAACCTGCAAGTTTGTTTTCTCTAAAATATTTTCATAAGGTATTTTATGAACATTACAAAGAAGATTTTCCATCTTTATCATTAGCTGAAAACTGTTGTGATCAAGCTGAAGATCTTATACCCAGAAGATCCTCCAGAAGCACTGCTACTTGATTATACCCAGAAAAGCCATCCATCATAGACATTCGTGAGGCTCCTACCACTTTCTGCAATATATGGTCCATCTTGGGCAGTGGATAATTGTCCTTCATAGATGCTCTATTCAAGTTCCTAAAATCCACACACAGTTTTATTTCCCCGTTCTTCTTTCGAAGTGGGACCAAGTTGGACACCCATTCAAAATATCTTAATGACACAATAATCTTAGCCTTCAATAGTTTCATGATTTCCTTTTCTATGGAAGGAAGGAGCAAAGGATTAATTTGTCTTAATTTCTGTTTGTGTGGATTTGCATCTCCTTTTAATGGAATCTTGTGTTGGATAATGCTAATATCAAAAGTCTTCAAATCTTGATAGGACCAGGAAAAGACATCTTTGTATGTCTGAAATAGCTTTCGATATTGCTTTTTGTATTCTTCAGGTACCATTTTAGACAATTTCACAAGCTTGGGATTAGCCTCTGTGTCGAGATTCAGGTCATCTACCTGATTTTCTTCAACAACCTTGTTTGTCTTGATGGGGACATCGTTCTTATCAAGCAGCCTTTCCAGGGGGACCAGTCCTCTGGGTATTACATTTCCTTTGAGATGCAACACCTTGTGCCCAGCTACAGTATCTTGCCATTTATTCCGAGGAAGGTCCTCAGTCTCTTCATCACCAATATCTATGTCCATATTAGAGAATTCCCCAACAGTCTCCATGAATATTTTGACCTGCTCTTCGTCTTCAAACACCTACCAGTGTTTTACATTTTCAGGGATGGAAGGACGATAGCAAACTTCTATCTCATACCTCAGGAGGGGGTTCTGAGGTGGTCGAAAAGTGCTTGCAGCTACTGCAAGGGAATCTGCCATTCTGTTCTGGTGTCTTGGCATGAATTGAATATTAAATGCTGAGAATAAACTCTCTACCAAGTCCCATACCTCATTTCTGTAAGCCCTCAGTCGTGGGTGCTTAGCTTGACATTGACTTCTTACTTGTCTCACCACCAATTCTGAATCTCCCAAAACCTTCAAGCTTTGAATATTCATATTCTTTGTTGTTTGCATACCCAGGAGCAATGCTTCATATTTGGCCACATTATTCGTGGCTTCATACTCCAATTTGAAAGATAATGGGACCAGTTGTCCAGTAGGGGAGATAAGGAGAACCCCAGCTCCATTTCCTTCCTTCAAGTTGGCTCCATCAAAGTGCAAGGTCCAAATCCCACCTTCTCCATTACTCGAAGACTGCTCGGTCTTTACTTGATAGAGGGGTGGCTCTTGCAAGTAATCTTGGTCTTCTTCAAGCATTAGGTAAGAAAACTCACCCTCTTTTCTATACACTGGTGAATTAACTGAATTATCAGCTTTAGTGACCATCTTCACAAACCTTGTTTCCCGGTATAATATTCTTTCTTGACCTCCAAACACAGGGATGGTCGCATAATTTAGATCTAGCTTTATAGATCCTCTGATTTTGGTACCCCATGATCTTGATAACAGCATCCCAAACCGAGCTGGGATGTCAGCCACCACTATGTCCATAACCACGCTCTTAGCTGAAATTTGGGAAAAATTTACTACCAAGTCCTTGACCATTCCCAAACATTTGACTCTTTTAGAATCAAAAGAGTAGAGATATTTACATGGGCGGGTGATCTTCAGCCCCAATTGTACCATCACTGACAGGGGCATGAGGTTATGAGATGCTCCACAATCTAGCATACAGTTATGCAATAGTAGGTCGTGAATTACCAAGGAGACATAGAAAGGAGGAGTTGAGGCATCTAACTCCTCAACATGAGGAACGAACACAACCATGGGTCTTTCTTCTTGGAGGTTTAAGCTATCTGGGATTGGAACAGATCCTTGAGGAAGCATGAATGATGACACTTGAGCCTGATAAACTGGTTGCTTCAAGATTTTAGTCAAAGGGACTGGGATTTTAAATTTTTCTAGCTCTTTCTGAAGGCTAAACGCAGGAGGAGGCTTCTCTACAAGGCTTTCCTTTGGCTATTTACTATCGGCTGGAGGTTTTTCATCCTTTGGGATATGCTTAACATTTATATCTATAATAGAGGCCAACTTAGAAGAGGAAGGAATGGAGTCATTTGAATGTAAAGGTTCAGTTACAGGTCTCTTAACTTTATCTCTGACTTTCTGAACAACAATATCCTTATGAGGCATCTCTTCTTCTTGTTCTTGTGTGCGGGTTCTCTTTCTTGAAGACCTAAGATCATACTGTAGAAATTATATAACTTATGTGTTATATGTCCAAGATTCTCTTGATCTCACACTGTTTTAACTTCATGCAAAATACAAAATCTATTCCACCATTGATAATTTGCGGAAATTAAATCAAGATTGCAATGCACACATGAAACAATAAAAATTCACACACATTAACAGAGTTGTTTAACGGGAAAGCCTGAAGCTGAAAACCCAAACTATATATTATGTAACATGGATATCATATGACAATCTCATACAAACATACAAAGCTTATCACAAGCCCTCAGTACAGTACAATTGCCATACACTAATCAGGACCAATCTTGCAAATCCATGCACCGATCTTTGCCTCCTGCTAGCCTACCTCCACTGCGCAATCCAAGTTGATTACAAAGACAAATTCAATGTAATCCCACTCTCATTGACTTCATGATTATCATTGGTAACTCCAATGTATATGTAGAAGCAATTCATGCATCACTATTAGTCACAACAGATAGTCTATCTTGCCCTTTCACCTATCTCTCCACTGGTCTCCACTGAAATTGCCATGCACTGTAGTTAAATGATGTATTGCTCAGTTGATTAATGATTTATTATTTGTGAGTTAATTAACTAATTAATTCACTCCAATCTCACTAGTATATCAATCAGTTAGACTAGATACAACTAGCTCAACTAAGTCTAACTGAGTTAAACTAAATACAACTCCATAACTACTTCTACCAACTGTGTCATAACTGTGCCACTTGAGTTCTAACTGAGTCCTCCATGCATTAGCTCCAGTAAACCCTTATGAATTTCCTAATTCCTTCTGTCAGCTGCTGTGCCACATCTGTGCACTGAACTGAAGTGCTCCAAGAGAATAAGTTGTTGTTTAGATTCTGATTATTATTAAGAGCTAATAATAATCGACATGCATCTATTTTTAGATTGACGATCTATAAATAGACTTCGCCCAATATTCTAGAAATAGAATCTCATCTATTTTTCACATTTGACCAACCATCTACAAATAACCTCCTACTACATATATAATATTCTCACCATGTCTAAAAATATACATACACCTAAAAATAGCCTGTGTGGGCCCCACCTAGTTTAGGTGATTATTTTCCAACTAGGATCAAGGATGATGTTTCAGGAAGCCTCCTTCACTGTTTCTTGTTGAAAACTTCAACACATAATTTTTATGAAACTGTGCTTGCATAAAGTCTACAAATTGTTTACAGTAGTCATCGATCTCTGGATCTTTAGCAACACATATTTTTTCTTCTTCCTCTTTTAGGGAAAGCTCCACTCCTTCGCTTTCTTTCAAATAAGACTCAGCTTCATCGTCATTGGAGTATGCAAGATATTGGTCATCTTGCCCATCAGGGATGTATTTGGTGGGGCCATCCATCTACCCTTCTAGAAACAGCGGGGGTTGTATATGGTCTTGCTGCTCCTTTTGATCTCTTTGTAATATTTGCAATGGAGGTTTTCTATATTGAGGATTATAACCTATGTTCGAAGCAGCTTGGAATGGCTTGGGGGATGTGTTCTTTGCCTCGAGCTCAAGCTTCACCAGCTTGCTCGAAAGGTTCTTGATCATTTTTCTCATCTCCTCTATTTTTTAATCTGCTACCTCTCTATCTTGACCAGAGGTATATGCTTCTTCATTCCCTCTCCGTCTAGCTTCCTGGTCTGACCTCCCTTTTGATTTACCCATAGAAGCGAAGTTGGCTTCCACTTCCAATGCATTGGTCTGGGCTTCATCAAGGGTAGCAAACTTCCTTTCTCTTAAAGAGAATCTGAATTCTTAATCAAAGGCTGCTACAAACACCACTTTAGCAGCAATCTGGTGAGGCTTAATTTCGGCTGGGAGACTTGTATTTCATTTGTTAAACCTCTTGATGAATTCAGACACACCTTCATTATGTCTCTTTCTAAGTGCATTGAACTCTGTAAGACACTATCCATGGTCCTTATTCTCTCCCCATTTATTTATAAAGGCATTTTCCATTTCCTCCCAGTTAGTAATGGGGCGGTCCCCCAAAGTATTGAACCATTTTCTTGCCTCTCCATCTAGAGACTGGAAAAACAACCTCAACACCACATCCACATGTTCAACATTAAAATTTTCTGCGAAGGCGCAAAAAATTTCTAGGTGTTTCTGAGCTTCAGTATCATTTTCTCCATTGAAACGAGGTAGGATCTTTAAGTAATCTTGAGGCATATCATTCAGGATCTAAGGCAATGCTAGGGGGGAATATTTGTTCAATAAGAAGCCAGGAATAGCCATCGGAGGTTGTGCGGGTGCAGGGATATTCTGATGTGTATTAGGAGGTGGTGGAAGAGCAGTATGTATTACAATGGGGATATATTGAACGGAGGCTTGAGGGGCTAATTAAAATGCTGGAATATGAACAACGGACACCTCTGTGACTTCTTTAACTTATTTGGCTTCAGGAGTGGGATGCATAAAGAAGCTCGTGGTCTCGACAGACTTAGCCTCATCTTTTACTTCAATATTTTCCAGGGAGGGGTTATCTGAAGTATAATCAAGGGTTCTTGCAGTAGAATCAGAACCTTGATCTTGAGCTAATTGAGAGGAGGATGGAGAGTCCTCCAGGGAGAATCTGGGGATATCTATATAAGCTGGTTGTATCTCTCTCCAACTTCTCTTGTGTAAAATCTTCTCTGGATCAGATACTGAAGGCGTTTTCGACTGAGATGTATCTGACCTCAGGTGTGGCTTTCGGGAAGCCAGGACTGCAAATGGATTTATCCTTTAAATGATAGTGGAGTCACCAAGGTGAGGGATCTACAACTCCCAACCCTTCATGCTCACCTATTCTGAAGGGTGGATGAAATATTTGTCGAGGCCCAGGGATTTAGTTCTTCAAATTAGACGTCCCCGGCAACGACGGCAGAAAGATGTTGTAGCTCCTAGAGACAGCCTTGAGTTGTATAAATACTAGTGCCTAGGACAACTTAAAAATACAAGGAGCATATGACTCAACTGATTGCAATTGACAATGTTAAGCTCTCATGCAACTATCACTTGGATGAATGGTTTTAATAAGGGTGGAACCAAAACCCCAAAGTTAAACACAACAACTAGGAAACTGTAGAAACTGAGTACAAAGTGCAAATAGTAAATGTATCAGACAGCTTTAAGACATAATGTTGTAAAGGGGGCCGAATTCTCAAATGAACACACAGATATCAAGTAATATATGTGAGCGATGACTATGAAAGAAGATGGAATAGGATATCAACTATAAACGGGCTTATTCAAAGATAAGAGTCCATATATATATTGGGCCTATGCAGAGATAAGAATCCATATATTTGGGCTCGTTCAAAGACAAGAATCCACTTTAGTTAATATCAAAAGAACAGCGAAAGAGCAAGAAAATGAAACAAAGTATCCTACCTGAGCCATATTTAAAGCGTTATGTATGAGTAAACATGAGTATCTGTAATAATAAATTCACATTTAAACATGGGAGCACTCGCATTCTAGAGCATGAGATACAAGAGATGTGGAGAGGCACAAAATGAACATTTATATTCAAAAAACAAGAGAAGAGTTACAAATTGTGAATCATCCAGGGCGGAATCCCCAATTCCAGCAAAGCTTCTTATTACTGAATCCCTACGGGCTCTTCAAACATCTAATATCAGAGTTCATACAAAACACATACAGAGCACTTGAACAAATGAGCTCTTTGGAAAATCTGGAACCTTTTCTTAGTGTTTGTTTCCTGCTTTTATAACCATTGATTCCTATGCGTGAGAAGATATTTTGGGAAAATATCTTCTCTACATGCTGGTATGTTGTTGCAGGTCTAAATAAAAACATAAACGATGATGAGGAAAAACTACCTCTCATCATCTTACACTGCAGGCCTAAAGTCGTTTCTAACTGAAATGTAACAATTGACTCACTGGAAGTAAAAAACTGTAGGAGTGAAATAAGAATTTCCCCCGAAATGACAAAGTGAAAAGAAAACATAAGGTAAAAAAGGCTGCGCAGGCCCATTCATGTATAATCATTGCTATTTGATGAAGTTGAACCACTGCTGCTATTGGTGAAAGAGATACCGTTAGTCATGGGAAGAGCTAGCCTTCCATGTTGGAGCATGCAGTACTACCAGTAGTGGAAAAACTAGCCTTATGTGCTGGAGGGTCCCATAGAATGGCCAATGGTCATGATCCATTGTCTTGGACGTGGAATTGCCTCTCTGCATCTTTTTCTCTGCTTCCTGGGCATGGAGGATCGTCATCCTCAGCCTCGAGCCACTATGATTGGCTAGGAGAGGGCCTGTGTACATTAAAAGGCTGTGAAAAACCTGCACATACAGCAAACAAATTAAATAAATCCTGCATTTATGGTTTGACTGCTTCAGATGGCTCGGGTAAAGGCGGAGGAGCAGTGCAGAAGCAGTAGATGCGGCGGAAAAGGGCCTCATGACGAAAAACCATAAAAACCAAGGTTCAAAACCGTATTTGGTGCAAAGAGGTGCAATGGTGGCTTTTGGGAATACTGGAGGTGGTATTCGCGTAGGGTTGAGGTGGTAAGAAATTTGGGGCTAAATGGACACGAGACAGGTTGGAGGGTGATGCATGTCTTTACAAAACTGCCCATTTCGCGCAGAAACAGCACAATCATGTTGTTGGATGAAATGAACGCAAAAACAAATGAGGACCGTATAATCTGGGCAATCCAGATCAACGGCTGCAGATGAACGTGACATATGTACTTGCGCAGTCGGGTTGGACCGGAAATGACGTCAACAACCATATCGTGTAGCGAAAAGCTATTAGGTGGAGTTGAAAAGAGGGGATCAAAGGGAGCCACTGGATCATGAGGATCAACAGTCCGGATCATATCGCGGGGGATGACTGATGGATGGATGAGGCGGGGGACTTGTGATGCAGTGAGGCAGCGTCGACCGTTGGATTAGGGGGAGCAAGATCAACAGCTCAGATTATATCGATGGGAAAAGAATGTCGGCGGTGAAACATAAAGTGGAAATGGGGAAGAGCGATGCATGATGTGTGATGGAGCGATGAAGCGATGAAGTGATGACCGTTGGATCTGCGGAAGGATCAACGATCAGGATCGCATCGGGGTATCGCACATCAGCAGAGAAATATGAAAAGTGAATGGAAACGGCAATGTGCGATGTGCGATGGATGGGGTCCGCACGATGAAGTGATGACCATTGGATCTGCAGAAGGGGATCAACAGTTTAGGTTTCGTCAGAGCTTCACATATTGGCGGAAAAAGAGTTCCGGCACTTAGAAATTTTGATGAAGCGAAGTGCGATGCTGATGGGCAAGTGACGCACGATGGTTGTCAAATCTGTAGAGATCGACAGTCAAGATCATTTCAGGGGATCGGCCATCGACGAAATAGAAAACCTAGACGCAGGGACTTGGATGGAGCGACATGCGATTGCCGATGGGCCGGTGATGTGTGATGGTCGTCAGATTTGCGGAGATCAACGGTTAGGATCTCTTCAGCATAGATGGACCTCGGTGGTGAATCAAAAGAGGGAATGAATGGAATTGGGAAACAACGGAGTCCGATGGCCAAAGAGGGCTTAAGGAATTTTGGCTGTCGATCATAAAATGGGGTTATATGAGGAATGAGGGCCGAGGGCTTAAGCTGAAAGGCGCTTAGAGGCCTGATTTATTAAAATGAGCACTTTCGAAGCCAAAAGGTGGATTTTTGGCCCTTTTCAAGGGTTCCGATAAGTGAAATTTTGGCTTTGACAGTCCATGCGGTCATCATGATTTTTTCTTCGCAGTATAGGGCCCCTTATCATTAGGCATCCCAGCTGGGTGGGGGATGTCATAACAACAGAACATTACAGTCCTCCCCTCAAAAATCTTTGCTTGTCCTCAAGAAAATGTATAAGGAGATAAAAATTCCTCCCCTCCTCCTCATGTGGCCTCCCATCAATAACCTCCATCACTGCATCAAGAGAATCTGCAAATAGACTGTAGTCTAATGTTTCCTCCCAAGTGTGTAAAACCAAAGGGTCTACATCAATCAAAGGTGGAAAGTGTGAATGGAAACTTGCATGATGTCTCATGGCCTCCACAAAGTGGGGATGATGATCATCATGGTGAATGAGTGCTTCCCATGCTATCGTCCAAATGAAGTGAGTCACCCTCCAACATGGTAACTCATGAAAAATCTCCTCCACCTTGTGCTCTAGAAATGTAGGTGGGCTAAATAAATGAACATGATAGGCAAGAGGGCCTATCCCACATTTTCCTCCTCTCCACTGATGATAAGTGTAGAGGGTATGTTGATCTCAGGCTGCAACATGATTTCCCTCCAATGGCAAGAAGAAGATTGAGTCTCCAAAGACCCTTCCTCCCAAGTCATGATTCATGTCAACCCAAACCATTCCATACAAGATGAATGGCACATCATCACCACATGGCATCCAAATCAGAAAATGGCTGAAGGTTATGTGCAAGTTTGGATGATACATATGGTCTCTCTAGTGGATGTAGCACGGTCCTTTCAACTGTTGATTCAAAGCATCAAGTGGCAAGTTGTTCTTCAAAGAATGTGCAGCTATGCATGTTAGCTCATCTACTATAAAGCAGTAAGCTGCCATATATACCAGTTGTTTACAATCAAAGAAATACAACACTTTCCCAAATTCATGTAGATATGGGTTATCAACATTACAATATTTGGCCCTAAAGTGACCATGAAACCCATAAATAATCTTGCTCTTATGTGGAGCAATGCACTTTTTACATATGGTGAGAAAGTACAAATACTCAATAGAGTAATAAACAAGCACATAAATGTATTTCTTACCATGCATCATGTGTGAGCTGAAGGTAAGGTCCATGAGTGATTCTTCCCATGAGAATCCCCTCATTAAAATTTGTAAGAGGAGAGGGTGCATACTCCCTTTGGAACACTCCATCAATAGAAACATGCTCTCAAGTGACAGTGCTATGGGCCTTAGTAACAAGGCTTTTGTCACTCCATGACTTCTCCCTTTGACATTCCACATGCCAAAGCTATCCACCATCATGCTGCTAAGTGAGAAGATATTCTTCCGACATGGAAGTCTCTCATGATCCTTCAATGCTGAAGGGTAGCCTCCTTGCACCATGAATGTGCCTTCCTTCTCTTTAGAAATCTCATGAAAATTATGGGAAGAATTTTTCCCATACTCTCCCAAGTGTAACCATAGCAACAACAACTTTTGTTGTTGCCTCATCTCTCCCTCATACAATCCATGAAGTAAGATCATGATAGTCAACTTGGATGATGCCCCATATAAACAAGTCTTCTGTTGCTCTATCATATGGGTGCCATGCCATCCAATTGGTTTTTCTATCCATACAAAGCTTCCCTTGAGCAAAAACATATCAGCAATACATGGAAGCAAGGTGCAATAAAAACAAGTTGCTACATGAAAACCGGAGAGTGAATCATAGTTCCACTCATGAAACTAGCGCAGTGCATCCTTTTCCTGCATCAAAATAAGAATTAACAAGTGCTTTACTAGCCACTTGTTTGCTGCCACAGTCATCTCATAATATGAAAACATGAAGTTACAATGTGGTGTCAATGGAGCGCACCAAGAATCATGTGGCTTCCCCCACAACCCATCACAAAGATAGCCAGAATCAATGCTACAAGTAGTTGCAAGTACATCATCATAAAATATGCAAGAAGAGATAATTCTTCTTGTTACATCATGCTGCTCAAACAAGGAAAATAAGTACAATACAAAATGTGAAATTATACCTCCTCCATCATGTACTTGAGGCCTTGAGCTGAAATGGCTCAACTGGAAATCCTCCCTTACTCCCAATGAGTAGGAAGGTGGTTGTGACATCCTCTCTATCACCATCCAGGCTATGCATCTCTCCATATGCTGAAATATTTCATGTTGAATGCCCTCCCAAGTGAACTCCTCCATCAACTAGAAATATGCATCAAAGTGCATAGAAGAGAAGTCCTCATGTGCTGCATGTAGAAGCTTCTCCTTAAGACTAGAAGATCTAGTCAAGAAGCTCCTGCCATAGGAATAGATGACCACATCATCCACCATGTATATGTCCTCTCCATCCGGGTCATCAAGAACCATGCATGCACCCAGATCCTTGGAGTACTCTACCAAAAGCTGAGATATCCAATAAGGATCAATCCTCCTAAGAGACAATGCTGTTGATCTGGCATGTGAAGCTCCCCTCATGCTGCTACCTGCTACTTTGACATCTACCATGCCAAAATCTTCCTCCAAACCCTTCACCTCTCCAAAATCATAGAGTGGTGAATCCAAAGACAAGATTCATTCCATCTGCTTAAGTTCCAGTGGCCTCCCAAGTCGAATGCCTCCATGTAGTGAGACATCAATGTCAAGAGTAGACTGCTCATGTGGTTTGGAAACCTTTCCCTTGCTTTCACAGTGCAATACAGTCTACCTCCTCTTTGCACTGGCTCTCTGAAATAGAGAAGGGTGTGTGCCTCTCATCAAGTGATGTTGCTCTTTCTTCCTACCTCCTCCTTCCAGCTGCAATGCTGCACAGTCATGTTTCTCATTGATTGTGCTTGGACCTCTATGTATGAGATCCTAGGGAACTTCTTGTAATGACACAAGAAATCCTCCCGTTGGAGCATGTGCTCCTCCTTCCTCTGCATGAGGCACTAGATATGCTCTAGATGTGATAGCACTGTAACCCCCATCCTTCTCTTGTTCTTCAATACGAATAGGAGGTAACTGCTCAATAAGAGGATCCTCCTTTGCAAAAGGACCCTTCATGCCCTCTTGTCCAAGGCTATGAAATAAATATCTTGCCTTCAGCAAGGTGTCATGCAAGAGATGATCTCCTCCAATAGGTTTCTGAAGTGGTTTTGAGTTTGAAGGTTCCCCCAACTTATGCAAAAGTTTCATTGGCTTGTTTGTTTCATGTTTTGCATCAAATCTTTCAACCAATATTTTAGTGAACTTTGCAAAAGAAGAAGTATTAACATTTTTCAATGAAAATGACTCAAACATCCACCAAGCATAGGCCTTACCTTCAAAGTGTAGCGCTACAACTCTGATGGCTTCTGCTTCATAAACTGGGTGCTACTGCAAGTAAGTGCACAACTCCACCCAAGCTTTGGCTGAGCAAGTTGGGGATCCATAAAAAGTAGATAGAAAAAATCTATCCATGTCATGCAGCTAGCTCCTCTCCACCTTGATCTTGTAGAACTCTTTGAAAGTAATATGATCTCTAAACTTTTTAGTTTGAGATTCATATTCTTGTGGGAAATTGCTAAGAGTTCCCTCCTCCGGCATTTACTCTTCTTTCATCTCTTTCATAGAAAACCTGGCAATTTTACTGCATTGTGCATAATAAGGTGTAGCTGCATGCTCACACCTATCATGTACCAATATAGATCTGGTTCTAGATCCAAATTCATCAGGAGATCCCATCTCTTCTCTCATCTTCTTAATATTTTCATCAATGCACTGCACAGATTTTGAAAGAAGCTTTGTAAGCTTATCTTCCCTTTTTCCTCTACATAATGGATTATTTATTCTATTCATATCTCCTTCTCTAGATAGCTGCATGTCTGAGTTCCACAAGCTGAGCCAAGATTGAAGCTCCGGTACCAATGTAATATTCCAAATTAGGAACAGCTCAGGAATCATGCACTAAAAATGTATTTCCAACAACATTTGCAATAAAAAACTAAAATGGACCCTTGCATCCCATAAATTAATCAATATACAATATAAATCCAAGATTAGAGCTGAAACAAAGCAAACTATTTGGTTTAAACAGATCTCCCACACCTAGGATTGCCAAAAAGTGTTAAAATCCCAAGACTGCAAAATACCAAAGTTGCTGCATGAGGGACTGTGCAATATAAGAGAGGTTCTACACTAAGAAATGAAGGAAACAATTATATCTACTCATATATTGATTAAAAATTCTGAATAACAAAGATCTAATCTCCTTATACAAAATACAAAAGAAACCGGCAAGGGTTTCTTGTCAAACACTCTGCATACAAAATGGGTAATTCAGTAATTTGCTAAATAACCACTGCAACACTAAATTAAATGAGTGTATAAGGCTGAAATATGTTTGATATATTTTATATCCCTCAAGGGCTTCCTCCCATGAAAGGATGAACCGCTCAATCACAAGGAAACACTGCAACAGAGCCACCAAACCATGCACTGAACATTGCCTCCAAAATAACACATTCCCTAGCTGGAATAGTGCTAGGAATGTATGGGAAATGTGTGGTCTGATACCACAGATCTGAAATCAGCTCTGGAGCTCTCCAAACAGATCCCTCAAGTGAAGGAAACCTTCCTCCAATGAGAAACTAGCTCAGGAACTGGGATTCCAATCCCTTCCACTGCTACACCCAGCAACACTGCACAATCTCTGGAAAAAACTGCGCTGATGAGGTTGGTTGAAGCTTGGCCTGAAAACATAATGTGGAATGATGAATACGAGCTCTCCAAATGAGGCTCCTCAAAGGAAAGAGGTGGGATTCCCGCTCGGGAACACCCTGTGCTAAACAACACTGCTACTGTGCTGAACAGCAAGAGGAAGCAAAAGTCTGAGCAGACATGAAAAATAGTCTAAGACATGAATAATAATGCTTCCACCCTCTTCCTTATATAAAATATGAGTTTTCTTGCCCTTGGCCCCACTCAAGTAGGCCATCTCTATCCAAATATACATCTCCCTCCAAAACTGTGTTATTCCTCCTTGGACTCCTCCTCCTCCACAACTACGTTGTTGACTTAGTCAAAGCAGCTTGGTTTTATCCCTGTTCACACATGGAGGTGTTTTATTAAGCTATAAAGAGTGTCTCCTTTCACAATTGGAGTCTATTTATCCTCCTTAGGAGACTTATGGGCTTTTCTACCCATTTATTCACCGACTAGAGCTACTGCCAACCCTAATGTTCCATTTAGCTTTGAGGCTAAAATTTTGGAACATTACAAATGGTTTGCGGTTAGAGTATGCACTCAAGGTCAGATCGAACTACATTGAATGGAAGGATAGGATGGAGGCGGTGCTCAAAGATAATGGCTTGAAGGAATTCATCAACAGTGATGTTCCTAAGCCCACTTCGATGAATGCTGCATTACTTGACGCATAGCAAAAGAAAGTAGCGAAGACGAGAAGGATTATGTTGGAAGGTGTGAGAGACCATATTGTCTCAATATTTCATGGGAAAGCCACTCCATTTGAAATGTGGAAGGCTTTGACAGACCTTTTCCAAAGCAGTAGCGACCATAGGAAATTGGTGTTGAAGCATAAACTCAGAAAAATCAAGATGGAGAAGGGTGACAGTATTCCAAAGTATCTCACAAAGTTTGTCCAATGTCGGGATGAACTGGGGAGTGTGGGAATCACGGTTGCTGATGATGATTTAGTGATCTTGGATCTCTTTGAACTTCCTAAGAGTTGGCACAATTATCAAGACTCTGTCAACGGACATGAAAAATTTCCGGATTGGGAACGACTTTGGTCGGATCTAGTGCAGGAGGAGATTAGGCAAAACACCAGGGATGGCTCTTCATCAAAGCATGATGATGAAGAGGATTTTTCTTTGGCTTCCAAAGAAAGGAAAGGGAAGGGGAAGAAATTCCACTCAAAATCCGAGGCTAAAGGAAAGAAGCTGGAATTTTCCAAGGTGAAGTGTTTTCATTTTCACGAACATGGGCATCTCGCCACTAACTACCCACAGAAAATGAAGAACAAGAAGGCTGTTGGAGCTGCAGCTAGTGAGGCCCTTGCCTCTCAATTTGAACTTGATTTATATTTGATCGCATGCTTGGTTTCAAGCGCAATGGGATCGGTGTGGTATCTTGATAGTGGTGCTTCATTCCACATGACAGGAGATAAGGAGCTCCTGGAGCTCTTCAGTGACTTGGAGGAGAAAGATCTCCAAATGCATATAGAGATGGGCGATGATGGACGATACAATGCAAATGTAATTGGAACCATTACCTTTGAGAGGGAGTCAGGTAAACCATTTCTGTTGAAAGATTTTAATTCAGTGAAAATTTTAAGGATGGAAGTTTATCTTAAAGTTTAGAAAGCTTGGCGAATCTTACTAGCCCCTAATATCGAAATTTTAAAATGTTTGATGATAGTTTTGTAATTTTTTTTATATTTATAACTACTTTATATTAGACAATATATAATATTAGTGATTTTTAAGGTAAAATAATTTTATACTATAAAATTTGGGAGAATTCATTTTTAGAAAAATGGAAATTGGCGAATACTTTTTTTTCGAAAAAGCATGGAATATTAACCCACCTACGAATATTAGCCCCTAAAGTTTTCCATGGATGTTATGCATGTTCCAGGTCTAAAGAAGAACTTGGTCTAAGTCACGATGTTGGATAACAGAGGTTATGACATTGTTTTCAGCGATGGAAAATCTTTCCTGTGACATAAAACAATGGGTCAAACCAAGAAGATAGGGATTCAAGTTAAGAATCTCTACAAGCTAGAGGTAGATGGTTGTGCTGCAATGGTGGGAAAAGCAGAAGAAGTGGTGAGCCGGGATGAGGGCAAATTATGGCACGGGAAATTGGGCCATCTTCACCATGGCGCCCTGAAGATTTTGCAACAAATTTCTATTGGACTTCCCAAGGGTACACTTGCGCAATTAGATCAATGCAAGGGATGTATAGTGGGTAACTTTGTGAAGACCACCTTTCATTAAAAGGACAATCATGCTTCAGTGATCCTGGAGAGAATTCACCGAGATGTGTGTGGACCATTCTCGTTTGTTTCAACAACAAAACACAGGTATTATGTTATTTTTGTTGATGACTATTCTCGTAGATGCTAGATCTTCTTCATGCAGAAGAAGGATAAAAAATTCTCAAATTTCTGTGAGTTTAAAGCATTGGTGGAGAAAGAGTTAGGGAATTAAGTGATGGCTCTATGGAGTGATAATGGTGGTGAATATATCTCGAGCGAATTCAAAAACTTCTATAGCAAAGAAGGAATTCGGAGAGAACTCATAGTGCCTCATAACCCACATCAGAATGGGGTCGGGGAGAGGAAGAATAGAATGATCGTGGGTGTTGCATGAGCTATGTTGCATGATCAGGGCCTACCAATGCACTTGTGAGTGAAAGCATGCAACACTGCAATTTATGTGCAAAACATTTGTCCTCATATAGTACTTGACATGAATACACTTGAAGAAGCTTTTACTGGTAAGAAACCAGATGTTTCTCACTTTAACATTTTTGGCTCATCTGTTTATGTGCATGGGAGCAAGAACATCGGGAAGAAGCTGGAGCCGACTGCTGAAGTTGGGATATTTTTGGGGTACACAGAAACACCCCATAATTATCGTGTGTATTTTCCAAACATTCGAATTACTGTGGTGCGATGGGATATAAATTCAATGAGGACAAAGCCATGAAGTTGTCGCTTGAGAGGGAGCTAGACTTGCATGCAAAGGAGGAACTTTTGGTTCCAAAAAATGAGCCTCTAGATGTGGATCAGCCACAGGAGGAGGTTCATAGAGTAGATGAGTCCACTCATGCAGAGCCAAACATCAGAACAGGAAGAAGGCATACCACAGAAGCTGAGAGGCTGAAGCTTGATGAGGCATAGAATGTAGGAGTCCCTACTTCACAACGGAGAAAGAGACAGTCACCTAACTGATTCACTGGATACATGGCTCTCATAAGCAAATGTATTGTGACAGAGCCATATTCCTTTTAGGAAGCAGCGCAGGAGCCCACATGGGTAGATGCAATGGTGGAGGAGTATGACTCCATTGTCAGAAACAGTGCTTGGGAAATTGTTCCAAGGCCGGTTGATAAATCAGTGGTAGGTTCAAGATGGATCTACAATGTAAAGCAAGTTGTTGATGGGAGTGTTGAGAAGTATAAGGCAAGAGTTGTTGCCTGGGGCTTCTCACAGATCGAGGGGATTGATTATGAAGAAACCTTTGCAACTATCACACGGTATTCTTCCATAAGGACCATCCTTGCTCTCTCAGCACAAATGGGTTGGCACATTCATCGGATGGATGTGAAGATTGTGTTCCTTAATGGGATCATTGAGGAAGAAGTGTACATTGAGCACCCTGAAGGATTTGAGATCTTCAGCAGTGAGTCACATGTGTTCAAACTCAAAATAGCATTGTATGGGCTGAAGCAAGCTCCCTATCCTTGGTTCACTCGGATTGACAGCTACTTCACTGGACTTGTCTTCACTAAGAGTGAGGCGGATGCAAACCTATACCAGATTGTGGTGAAGGGTAAGATTTTAATCATTGTTCTTTATGTTGATGATTTAATACTAACTATTGATGAGCAGTTGATACACTCATGCAAGGAGGACCTTGCAAAGGAGTTTGAGATGAAGGATATGGGCCTCCTTCACTATTTCCTTGGATTGGAAATATGGCAGCAAGATGGTGAACTATTTTTGTCTCAAGGAAAGTATGCAAGGGAGATACTCGGTAAGTTTAACATGGAGGGCCACAAACCCATGGATACTCCTCTTCCAGGAAATTGGAGGAAAGAGGATGCTACATCGACAGAGGTAGTGGATGCTACTGTCTATCGACATTTGGTGGGTTCACTCATGTATTTAGTTAATACAATACTAGACATATGTTATGCGGTGAACCACCTTAGCCAAGCAATGGTTAAGCCTACCAAGCTCTTTTGGAAGGTGGGCAAGCATGTCTTGAGATATCTCAGGGGCACATCTAAGTATGGCTTATGGTACAGACAGACGGATGAGGTGAATTTGCATGGCTTCATGGATTTAGATTGGGAAGGCAGCCCAACGGACAGAAAGAGCGCATCAGGAGGGGTTTCCAGTATCGTATCTATAGTTGTTTCTTGGTACAACAGGAAACATAGATTCGTGGCACTCAGTTCAACGGAAGCGGAATACATGGTAGAAAGTCAAGCTGCATGTGAGGCTATCTGGATGAGGAAGATCCTGGTCTGTTTGTTTGGTTCTCATTTAGATCCTATAGTGATTCATTGTGATAATCAGAGTTGCATTAAACTCTCAATTAATCCTATGTTTCGTGATAGATCTAAGCATATAGATATCCGGCATCATATTAGATATTGTGTGCAGCGGAAGATCATGTTGCTTCAGTACATTCCTACAAAAGATCAGGATGTAGATATTCTGACGAAGGCGCTCACCAAGAGAAAATTTGAATACCATAGAGGCAGGATCAGGGTGAAGGATAATCCCTTTCTTGTTGAGATGGAGTGTTGAGATTCAATAAGATGATGATCCTAGTGAAAATTAAGCACCTTCACTAGGTGGGGCCCGCAAGCTATTTTTAGGTGTATTTCTATTTTTAGAATGTTGAGAAAAATCTATTTATAGTGGGAATCTATTTATATATGGTTGATCAAATTCTATTTATAGATTAGTTTCTATTTTTAGATGCATGGGCGAAATCTATTTATAGATCACATGTCTAAAAATAGAATGCATGTTGATTATTATTAGCCCTTAATAATAATCAGACAATAAATAATAATCTATTCTCTTGAAGCACTTGATTTCAGTTAACTGATGTGGCAAACCAATCTATTGAAGGAATTACGCATTCCAAGGTTGTTTGGTGGGACATGCACAGTGGACTTCATTGTAACTGAGTGATACAAAGTTGTAACAGAGTTGGAAGAGTAGTTAGGTGAGTTGTTATTTAGTTTAACTCACGGGACATGCACAGTGGACTTCATTGTAACTGAGTGATACAAAGTTGTAACAGAGTTGGAAGAGTAGTTAGGTGAGTTGTTATTTAGTTTAACTCAGTTAAGTGAGTTAAACTTAGTTGTGCTAGTTGTAAATTATGACACACTAGTGAGAGATTAGTGAATTAATTAATAAATTAATTCACAAGTAGTGGTCTCACATGCAACTGAAGAAATACTACTGTTAACTACATGCATGTCAGATCCAGTGGAGACCCAGTGGAGAGATAGGTGAAAGGGTCTGGTTGACTATCAGTTGTGACTATAGTGGTGAATTCAATTCATCTACACACACATTGGACATTCCATGAGGATTGCGCAGTCAAGGCAAGGCAAGATCAAATTCATTCAGGGATCTTCTTCAGCAGGAATTGTGCAATGGAGGCAGGTTGTCAAGAGGCAGTAAATTGGTGCATGTGTGAGCCAATTTTTGTATGACAGTGTGAGACGATTGTATATTGTACTCAGAGCTCTTTGAGCAGAGCTTTGTATGATATTGTTTCAGGATCCATGATATACATAATATATGATAGTTGGGGTTTTTAGCTTTATGCTTTTCGGGTAAAAACATCTTGTGATGTGCGATTAATTTTTCTTCATGTGTTTGCAATTGGCGATTTTATTTCCACAAAGAATTAAGTAGAAGGATTCTGTATTTAACATAGAATATAATTGTTAGATCAGGAAAGTCCGGTAATACATCACAATATTGTTTAAAATTTCTACAGTGTCCACAATTTTGTTCGCAAAATCTCTATAATAAGGTCTCTAAGAGAGTTGAAGTTTGTCCTACAACACTACCTCAAATTTCGCACTACGCAACAAAAACATACCAGATAAAAAATGTCTCCAAGAGGACCAAAGTTCGTCCACTACCTTAGCTTTAGAATTCAGATGATTCCACAAAGTTAGTGTCGCAGATCTATGCACTATACCTCAGGAAATTTGCACTATACCACAAAGAAATATACCTTAGAAACTCGTATAGAATTTGGCCTCCTTGATCGTTAGAGTGAGGGCAAGTATAGTGTGTCTCCTCCTTCTGATTTCAACCCTTGTATTCCTTCTCTTCTTCGGACAGAAAATAGATATACTTGATGATCCAAAGTGTGTCCTTGAAGGTAGAAAAATATGCTACTTATAGCCTCCTAACCATTTGAATGGTTTTCTTTATTGGGAGGCCGACATGATGACTTGGAGGGCCACCTTGGTCACTTGTGGAGGTAAATTCAAAATTCAAATTTTCAACTTTTCCCACTTTGATAAGGTCATGCCGTATGAAATTTCTTTTGAATATAAAACATAAATATTCCTTTTTCTTGCAAGCATGACGAACATGCTTCAAATAAAATTTTATTTTACAAATATAAGTTACATTTCATCATTACAAGTACAAATGAAATATTATTAAGACCGACCATAGCTACAAAATTCAACACTCCCTATGAGCTAGGGAGGTATCAATAATGACTATGCAAATTTTCTCTATATACATGATCTCTCTAAGTAATGGTAAAAATTATCGATAGCATCATCATCTAGGTCAACAAATTTTACCTACATCAGCATCATCATCATTAGGTACTGCAACCAAAATTAGCACTCCTAACTAATGGTACTTACTAACCTAGTCACCATGATCAGGTGGGTGGCTCACCTCACGGTACTCCAACTAGTTGAAGGTTTCTATCACCCATGGTCAACCTTGAAAAGGCCTCACTGTAGGGACACATATTTCCCAACTCTAAATGCCTCACTCTAGGCCATAATGTTGAAAAGGAACCCACTCCATTGATTTTTCGAGCATCAAGGACCATTCTCTCTAGAATACCAATCCCTCATGCTATCTCACCAACAGTCTGGGCCATGCTCATGTTGTTACTAACAGTTTGGGCCATGCTCCTGTTGTTACTAACAGTGTGGGCCATGCCCCTGTTGTCCACCCATCAACAATTTGAGCCATACTTTTGTTGTCACCAACATTCTGAGCCACACCCTGATGATATCACATCAATACTCCCTCTCATTGATAGAGGGGTTCTCGTTGAAAGGCACCCACTCTTTCGAGTGACCGATCCTTTAAGAACCATTCTTTCGAGAGACCAAGCCTTGAAGATCATTCTTCCTTATCCGAATCCACACACTTGACCTAGGAAGAATGATCATCCTATGTTAAATTTCCATCACTTCCTTTCACTAAGAGAGGCATCAACAAGTCTCGGCTTGTCATTGAAGTACACAAACTTCATCCAAGACAGAGGCTTCAACAAAATCTCAACTATTTTCTCATCAATAGGAACATAGCAGAGCTTCACTGCTCCCTTCTACACTACATCCCAAATGTAATGATACTTGATTTCGATGTGCTTAGACCTATTAATGAAAACACAGGGTTATCAGAAAGTTTCACACAGCTTTGATTATCACAATATCTTACGATCAACTCTAGCACATGATCAGACAACTCCTCGAGTAGTTTTTGAAGCCACACTACTTCACTACTCACTATTCAAGCTGCAATATACTCATCCATTGTGTGCATCAAATTTTTTCTTCTTGTTCATCCAAAAATACCATAATGGAGCCCAAACTGAAGCAATATACAAACTCTCTCTGTCTTCAGCACCCCTTGCCCAATATGAATTCCTACACCTGCACTTCTATGTTTGAGACATCCTTCAAAACATATTTGATTTTTTCATGACCAATTGCACCATGTTGGTATTTCAATACATGTTGAGCTACATTCCTTATCTCAACCATAAAACTGATATGCTACCTTCACTCAATCCATCATTTTGGTTTCATTGTCTACCCTAACTGGGTTTTATTTCATATAGTTCCTGACATGGAAATTGTGATTTTCTCTCTATGCCACTGATGTTATCAGATATTTAATCTGGATATTTAATCTTCAATTCTGAGTTCAACTCCTTCAAAAACTTAAGACAAGGGCTAGAGAAGCCTTGACTTATCCCTCTTAATAAAATATTTCGGTCAATGCAACTCCCTCTAACACATAAGCTCTTCTGCTTTCGTCAGAAAACAAATTCTATAGGATCAACCTTGATCCATAAATCCAAGAGGAGTTTGTACAAAAATTTCCTTTTGCTTACAAGCATAATATTTCTTCATATACTTCACAAGCTTCAAGTAGCTCTTACGTACACTTATTTCATCAAGGAATACAATCTCTACATCCATTTGATATAGCAACAAAAATCATGAAGACAATAAACTTTTAACAAAAGTGTACTTGAAAAAAATGTTGCTTCATAGCATCCTCCCTCTTACTGAGGTAATCCTTTGTTTTTGTACTTCTCTTAAGTTGCCATCATCTTGACAAGACATATTTCAATCTTGTTGATCTGACTTCTCCCTCTGAGTCCAAATATCATCTAGTACAATATCTCTCATCAAATCCCTATTTTTGGGAGTCCTTGTCACAACCGTTGAATTTCCACGACCTTGGGTCTAGGATAGAGTCTTCAAATCTCTAATGCTACCAAACCAAGAATCTCAACATAACTACTTTGCACAACATAATATAAACAAAATTAAATCACATATGCACAGAATATATAAAAAATTTTAATTTTTCAACCCAATTTCGTTATATTAACAACATATAATACAACAATCTAGGGCTCTCGTACCATGCATAATGGACCTCATACATCCACTAGTACAAGATACAAACAAGATACTCTAATCATCTGGCTGTAGTGCAATCTCTCAGCCTCTTGATCCTACCCTGTACCTACCCAGTCCTTCGGCCCCCGATCTGCAGCTCATGCCTCTATCAATGCTCCAAGTCCATCTGGCCATTGAATCACGACTATCCAACCTACTCTCTAGTTGTCCCTTCGTCCATCAAGGGCACAACACATCAAGACTTCTGTCGAGTTGTTCAAAGTCCCACTTGTGAAAAACTCTCAATCTTCCCATTGTTTCTCCTCAGCTACTTAGAGACTTCAGCCCACTATGATCTTCCTGCGCTGCAACGATTAAGACCAACATAGGGAACGGAGGGATGCCACCTATCACTACAAGATGTCCACTCCCACAATGAACAGAGCTAGGAGGATTGTTCATCATATGCTGGAGAAGTTTCCCATCAAACTAATCCAAGCAATAGTCAACACTTTGACCCAATACTACATTGTTGGTTCTGCTCCTAGGAAGACACTTCACCACCACGAAATGTACTCCACATGGCACCAACAGATTGCTACAATCACAATCCAAAAATGGTCAAACCTTGACCCAACACACCTCCACAAAACGTTGTTGTCCTCCACACTTGCACTTATTTTCACTGCAATTTTGGTTAGGGCACAAATTGCATCCCTCAACCCTCCACGCAATTAGCAAGGAATCCTTCTTATTATTTTGGTCCACCAAGTAAAGTCTCTTCCACATCCATGTTTCCTCAAGGAGGCTTTGTTAACCCCAACATAGCCCTTGAAACAACCTTATTTTCTGGCTATGGCCTTCGGCCTAGCATAGCAACAATTTGTGGGTCTCGGCCTCCCTTAAACACAACCCAAACAACTCTCCAACAACCTTGTTTTGTCCCTCTCCTACTCAGTCCACTAGCCAAGACATCTGACCCTTAAGACAACCCTTACAGACCTGTCATTAGCCGTTAATCAACCCCTTAGATAGTCTGCAAACTAGCCCAACACTTCGAGCTCCACAACAATCCTCTCAGGATGTCCCCAGCCTCCTATTGTAGACTATTCCTCACATTGTCCCAAGTCCTTTTTTTGTTGCGTCCTCCTTCAATTTCAAGGCTCCCTTCGGAGGATGTATTACACAAAAAATGGATGCTTAAAACAAACCTCATCGCCCTCTTTTTATATACAAAATTATGGGCTTCAACGAATTACTGAAGAGACCCTTCTATAGAAATTATTTACGTCAAGCCTACATGACTTGACAACCAATAATTAATTAGTTGAATTAAAAAATCAATTTCTCTCTAAGGAAAACTTGGAATCGGATAATTTTCATTGCGTTGGAATCGTCTCGTTGAGCACTATCATCCTCATCCATCACATGCCGTAAATCCATCACAGTTTTGGCCCAAATCACAATGGGTGCAAAACCCCCAAGATTAGATCTCAAGCCCACAATCCCATTTGTGGGGATTTTACCTCCAACCCTTGAACACTGAGGCTTGGTGTACCTCCCAAGCTACACAAAAATCAAAACTCCTTAGCGAGTGAGGTACTTCCAAGACTAGGAAGTAACCATCATCATCTGGCGACGACACTAGTTCATCTATCATCCATCACTGCAGTATACCCTATAGATGAACCCGACAATCTCGGTAGTGCCTCTGCCTTGTCAAATCTGAACCTGAAGATCCCGAAACTCCATAGGGTTGCTGCCTCTGAGGCTAGACTCCCTCTGAGGCTACATGGCTTGACAACCAATAATTAATTATTCAACCTCAAAGATTCATTTCTCTCTAACGAAAACTCGGAATCAAATGATTCTCATAGCGTTGGAATCGTCTCACCGAGAACTATCATCCTCATCCATCACATGTCATAAATCCATCACGGTTTTGGCCCAAATCAAGATGGGTGAAAAACCCCCAAGCTTGGATATCAAGCTGACAAGCCCATTTGTGGGGCATTGACCTCCAGCCCTTGAACACCAAGGCTTGGAGTACCTCCAAAGCTACACAAAAGTCAACACTCCCCCTTAGCGAGGGAGTTACTTCCAAGACTAGGAAGTAACCATCATCATATGGTGACGATACTACCCCATCTAACATCCATCACTACAGAATACCCTGTAGATGAACCCGAAAATCTCGGTAGTGCCTCTACCTCGCCATAACTGAGCCTAAAGATCCTCAACCTCCATAGGGCTTCTCCCTCTGAGGCTAGACTCCCTCTGAGCCTACATAATCTCCATTGGCTCAATCCTACAAGCACACATCCTCCTGGATAAAATACCACTCATGAACATACCTCTAATCTCAGATATGAAACACCACGATTCAATGAAAACTCTAACCTGCCAACCTATAATCCATCACATGAAGCCATCTCGATCAACCTGATCTCGTCCATGCTAAAGAATCCCTTAAGTTGTCCCAACCATCCATGGCACACCAACAGAATTCCATGATCAACAATATTCCCTACAAGAAACTGTTGCTCACCAGGGTCACCACCGATCCACTAGAAATCCTAGCCCATCTCGCCATGTAAATTTGTCAAGACCACATCTCCTTGTCTTCAGCTTAATCATCTACTCCATGATCTAGACACACAGTTTCTTCATTAAACAAACTTTGATTCATTGACTTCCAAAGTATCTCAAACTCAATGGAATATAAACAATAGTATATCACATATGCATAGAATATAGACAACTTTTTAATTTTTCAACCCAACTTTGTTATATTAACAACATATAATACAACAATATAGGGCTCCCATACCAGGGATAATGGTCCTCATACATCCACTAGTACAAGATACAAACAAGATACTCTTACCATATGGCTGTAGTGAAATCTATAAGCCCTCTCAGTCGTACCCTGTAGCCACCCTGTCAGGACCCCAAGTCGACATGGTCAAACCCATGTGAGTCGAGCGCCCAACAAGGGCGCACATGATCGAAGTATGGGTGAGCACGCTCCAAAATTGCGACAGTGGTACGACAAGCGAGCGTGTTCCAACACGTGCGACGGGCGGGTCATAGTGACGAGCATGCTCAGGCAGCTCATGTAGTAGGCACCCGAGTGAACGTGCCCAATCAACACAGTGGATGGTTAGACTTGGCAAGCACAGGAAGGACGCAACGAAGGTGCACATCTAAGAAGAAAAGTGAGCGAGTGACAAGGTGAAAATATTCTAAGTGTTGGTGTTATGACCGTGGGAAACTTATATAGATGGACAAACAACCTATCGAGGGAGTTGACGCCATGTGTAGGGGTGTCATGCGAAATGTGGAAGGTCGGCTCATGGGTCGAAGCCCCTTCAAACGACTCAAATGGGAAATGTGTTTGAGTTGAACACATATATATGGAGGTCAGGAAAACATGGCATAATCATCATCGAACACTCGACATAAGTGATTTGGTTAGTGTAATATCCAAAAATGGGAAAATCAACAATACTTGCTCAGAAAACGCATTTTTCAGAAATATAGGCATCAACATAAAAATGCAGCCCACGGTTCCATTAGATCTGAAATTATTACAACCAAATCTAGGAGAAAATCAGAAACAAATGACTTTTTCCTAGTTAAACAGGCCTCCCATGCACAAAACAACTTAAAAACACTGAAACCCCAAGACTACTGCAACACAGAAATACTGCAGAAAGAGACAACGCATTTTATAGAGGGTTATACTAAAAAATGAAGAGACAAATCAGGTCTTCTCATATATTAATTAATGATGCTTAAAAACAGAGATCTAGTCTCTTTTACATAGATCCAAGAAGACCTGACAAGGGGTTTCTTGGAAGAAATGATATACATGAAATATATGATGTAGATCTATGGTTGAATCATGATGTAAGGCTGAAGAACTACATAAATATGGTTGATCATGCAAATAAATGGCTGTAGACTCTCCTACTAGCCTTCTGGGAAGAAGGTTGATCCTCCTCCTAGGAAACTAGCTCATATAATTGGGGTTTTAACCCTTTCCACTGCAACACCTTGAAAATAATGCAGTTTATCCAAGGGATTGTGCTGTAATTGTAGGTGAATACTTGGTGAAGGGCCTGATAGTGGAAAATTCAGCTCAGAAATATCCTCTTATATTTCTTAAACAAGATCTCCAAGAAAGAGTAGGGAATTCCCACATGAGAAAAACCTTGCACTAAACAATGCAGCAAACTTAGCTAAACAACCGAAGAATGAAAGAAGTATAAACATGAACATAAAAAATATAATATTCAATCATGTCTCATATGGTTTTCATTCCCTTCATTATATAGTTGATGAGCTTCCTCACCAAGGGTCCCACCCAATTATGAGGTTGCTTCCATCCAAAGGCTCCTCCACCAAAATTACATTGTCTCCATTAGATTTACTCATCTTTTTAGAGTGTTGTTTGATTTATTCAATCTTAACTGGATCAATCTTGACTGGATCAACCTTGATTGGATCTCCATGTATTGTCTCTTTTCACACTCAAGGTGGCTTCATTTTGACTAGCTAGTTTGATCTTCATTCACATTGAGTTGTCTTTATTTAGGATCCACTCCTCATATAATAATGTTGTTGACATGGTCAAACTTGAAATTTTCCACACATTTTAGACCCTTTTCACACATGAGGATTTTTGATATAGTTATTATTATGATCCCTTTTCACATTATGAGGGATTTTATTCCTATTAAGCAACTTCTGAGCCTCCTTGCCCATTTATTCATCTAACTAGATTTTTAAAAGAAAAATTAATATTCCTATTAGCTGCATGATAATTTAGGAATGTTACAGTCTTCCCCTCCCAAATGTTTCTTGTCCTCAAGCAATTGCAAGGGTGCTACAAAATCTCCCCTCCTCCTCTTGTAGCCTCCTCATCCAATAGTTTCCACCATTGCTTCATATTTTCTGCAATATTTTTGTCTCCCAACGGTTCCTTCCAAGTGTGTAAGTTTACCTTTGGTGGATAGACCAAATGGCTCTCATCATGAAAGAAAGGAAGGTCTATATGGGAACCTTCTTGTTGATCAATGGCCTCCTCAAGATAGAAGTGATGACAATCATGGGTAATTTCATCATCAATGAAGGACTCCCACCTCCATGTTATCATCCAAATGAAATGAATCACCTCCCAGCTTGGTAATTCATAGAAAAGCTCCTCCAAAATGCTCATGAGAAGTATATCACAATTAATACAAACAATAATATGGCCCTCCTCAGAAAGAAACAAGTGATCAACTATAGTGACCATGTAATCTTCCATGCTCCTCTTGAAACATGTAGTGAAAAAAGTGTGGGAAATTTCTTCCCCAAAGGACACATCCAACCAATGTGTCTCTCCTCCAATCATACTCCCAACAAAGATAAGAACATCTTCAGCATATGGAATCATAATTGAAATCATGCTAGCTGCCATATGTAGTAAAGGAGAAGGACAATGGTCCCACATGTGCAACCAGCGTAGTTTTTCTCCTAACTGCCATAGAATATGATATGACAACTGTTTTTCACAACACTTGTTTGCTCCCCCATCCTTCTTGTATGCTTGGAGAAGGTGTATAATGGTTGTTGTTAAGGAATCACACCATGATGAGTACATCATCTCTCCAACATCTTCTAAGGAATGGTCAACATCACCATTGTCCATGGCCTCATGTAGCCAATGAAGCCCATAAGAAGAAGTCCCCACTCTTGGAGCAAAGCCCTAAACATGAGTGTTAAGAAGATACAAGCATATAGTAGATACATGATGAGGTTAAAAAATACAACTCTTACCATACACTTGATTCAAATCAATGAGGTAGCTCATGGATGAGCTCCTTCTTACACCCAATGAATAAGGAGGTGATAATGATAACCCTTCCCAAGAGCTATGTTCCTCCTTAACCAGCAAATGATTCATGCACATCCTCATATGTGAGTGCATCTCCTCTTTGAAATATTCCCTGATGAATCCCTCCAAGATGGTATGGTATGATTTAATAAATCTAGTGGGTTTAGAAAGCAAGTTCTCATAGGATACATTAATTATTTCCTCCTTGAAGTTGGAATCTCTAGCTAGGTAGATTTCATCATGATAATAAATGACTCCATCAACTACTTTATACCTCCTATCCATCACTTTCCCCTCAAGAACCTTACATGTGAAGAGGTCCTTGGAATATTCCATCAAAATTTGGGACTCCCAATAAGGATCTAGGCTCCCCAACAATGATAGCACTGTAGCAATCTGAAATGCAACCCCTGTCATAACATGGCTCTCCTCTTTGACATGCTTGATGCCAAAGTCACATGTTGGAGTACTATCCACTTTCTTTTGCTGCCTCTCTTGCAGCTGATCTTGCTTAAGACAAGATTGAAGTAGATGGAAATCAACCTCCCTTTGGAAAGATTTTGTTTTCCAGAACTTCCTTAATTTGGCCCATGCATGCAAGAGTGTTGATATCCTCTTGTCATGTTCAGAAATATTCTTTATGTGTGAGAATATCATTGGCTGCCCCAAAGATATGGAGTGACCATTGGATATCATATCCATGTTACCATAGACTTCTTAATTCTCCTTTTTCAGCGCAAATAGATGAGAGGGAGATAGCAATGTAAATTTCAGAAAATTTCTTACCTCTCCTTTGATTCCATATAAGATTCTATGCGTTGTGCTAGCTTCTCCCAAAGCTCCCTCCTTAGCCAAATATGAAAATGCTGCCCATAGTTTAGAGAACACTTTAGTTTTCCTCCAATCAGGGGGTCTCCCTGGTGGAATGCCTCCATGCAAAGAGACATCAAGGCATAGAGCAGGATGTATATGTGTGTGGATAGATTTGTCCTTGCCTTCATTACATAGATCCTCCTACCTTCTTTGTGTATCAACCTTATGAAATAAATATGGATGTATGCTCCTTTTCATATGATGCTTGTCCTCCCCTTTATCTTCTTCTATCCTCAATATCTCACCATTTGATAATGATGGCACATGCTACACAGGGATTGTGCCATGACATCCATATGTGAGATTCTTTGGAACTCCTTGCAAGAGTGTAAGAGTTTCTTTCCTTGGAGCAAGTACTCCACCTTCCTCTTCATGAGGTACTGGATGTGCTGTTGATATGGCTGCACTGTTATCTCCAGCCTTCTCTTCCTCCTCATCACTAATTGAAAATACCTCATCAACAAGAAGAGATCTTAGTTCTTGATCTTCCTTTGAAGGAGGAATCTCCATGTCTTTCTCTTGAGAAAAAGGCTCATCATGCAATGGGGATCTTGCCTCTAGCAATGTATCATTCAAGTTTTTATCCCCTCCAATGGTTTTCTGAAATGGAGTTGGATTTATAGACCCTCCTAAATAATGCAAAGGTTTTGTTTGATTTGGTTTGATAGACTCCATAGAAGGTGTTTCATCAAAACTTTCCACTATTCTTCTAATGAACTTTGCATAATTAGATGTGTTTGCATTCTTTAAGGAAAAAGATTCAAACAACCACCAAGCATAATCATTACCCTCAAGATGCAGTGCTGCTACTTTGATGGCTTACTTTGATGGCTTCAATCACTCACTCAACAGTCATCAGTCAAGGATGCAGTAGTAATAACTCTTTCCTCTGTCAACTGATGTAAATGAAATCAAATATGAACAAGGTAATCAATCTGAGAACGTAGGAAGTAATGACCAATTTCCTTTACAGTTGATGATCTTACACTCCACACTAAAGCAATTAAATGGAAATGGTAATGTGTTAAATCACTAATGCTGCTAATGAAAATAGAATAAGCAAGCTCTCTGTAATAACACTCTAAAGCAAAACCAAACTCTTGCCAAAAGGAACAAACAATAAAGCTAACTAACATGAATGAACAACAAATCTATTTCCTGGAAATAAACAACAAATTATTTCTAGTGGAAATGAACAGCAATCTATGAATGGAAATGAACAACAAACTATTAATGAAAATGAACAACAAACTATGAATGGAAATGAACAACAATCCTGAATAGCAAAGCTCTATATCTGCAAAGCATAACAACACAAATTATGAAAGAATAAATACTCTTGTTATGTGGAAAGGAAAAACAACGCGATTCACTGATGCAAAATACCAATTTCATATATCATTAAACAGTAAGATATAAACTAAGATAACTGTGAAGCAATGCAGTTTAAAGGAAATGAAAACTAATGCAAACCATCACATGACTGAAATTGGAAAGTACAAATAGCAAGTGGATCCACCAGGGCCAGGCCCTTAGCCGCTAGTGAAGCATCGCCGAACTACTCCAGTATCAAATAATGGAACGGCAACCGAATTTATGTATTAATCATATGTAGCAGAGTTTACAAGCAATCACACTCTGTTTTAATTAACGAGAGTCGATGAACAATCCTAAAATGACAAAAGGAAATCTGAATAATCATAAGGTGTCTAATTGTTGTGATTTCTACAAGCATTGTTCTTTTATAACAGCCAGCGGATAAAACAAGAAGTACAGATAAGTTTGAGCAGCGATCCCTCAGGATCAAGAGATCCTAAGGGATTCGTTCTATCTTCCATCTCCAGCTATCATTTTGTCTTCTTGCGCTGATGCCGCACTGTTCCTTTCTTTACTTTGACTGTGCGCTCTGATCTTGATCTTCTTGTCTGGCTACGGCCTTTAGTTGAAGGGATAGCACTTACACCTGCCTTATCTTTTTCTTTTGAATGGTGGCTTCCCACTTCATTTAGTTCCTATATAGAAGAAAAGACAATCTTTATTTAATTTCGCAATAATCACTAATCTCCTCAATTCTATTGTAATTCTTCAATATATTATCATTCTAGAATATAAAGGAGTCATGATTAAAAAAAAAAGATAAAGAAATACATGAAAAATTCATACCTTTTCCAATGCTCAACACACCCCCCTGCTTACCCTTTTTCATGTCCTCATGAAAACCATAATTTACATGTAAAGCAGTTAGAGAATAGGCTGGAGAGGGTTTTTCATTAAGTGGTCTAAAACCATGATTTGCAGCTAAAAATTCAAAAACATGCCCTGTCTGCCCTTCAGGTAATTCATATTTGGCCTTATAGTCTGCTGCAGGATACCAGATAATAGGGCTTCGAAATCTACAACCTAGCCAATACGGGCCTTCCCTCAAGATGAGTTTACTATAGATAACCAGGCGGTTGGCAGCTAACTCAAAATTTTTGTAATTGAATGGCTCTCTGTATTGAATATTCCAATTGGAAATCTTCCATTGGAGTTTAGCTACTACTACAGCCTGGTCTCTGATGGACATAAAATATTCTACCTCATCCAGGATGATTGCTTTGTGTATGGGTCCCAATGTTTGGATCACACCCTCCTTTGTCATTAAGCTTTTCTGCCTAGCCCACAATTATAATGGGTGTCTCACTTCACCCCTAACCCAAAGGTCTAACCCATTTTCTTGGCTTTGAAAAGTGTTATAGGCCTTGAGCCATTTTAACTTGTTGACAGCAAATGAAATGAATGCTTGATATTGGATATCACCCACAAAAGGACTGGGATTTGTCTCCATTTCCTCAGCCAATATAAAATTGTGCAAATAAAATTCACAGAGTAGGTGCTGGAATTTTACTCCATAGAGTTTGCAGCAGCTTATAAAATCATCTACAGTTTCTAATTCTATAGGTTTCCCTACCTTAACAGCCTTAATTTTTAACTGCAAATATCTTTCTAATAAAAACAAAGCATAATTTTTGGCAGGGCACCTACATGCTAGAACATTTGTGTATAAAGAACAGAGAGTATCCATTTGATTCCTGATTGTTGTTAATCTATTCCTTACCTCTTCAACTTTCTCTTCTGCCTTTCGACATTTATCAAAATCTTCTCCCTCTGATGTATTGATGTCCTTTAATTGTTGTTGTAACTCTTGGTATTTCTTCTTGGGAATAGTCTCTTCTTCGAGCTTTTCTCTAGCCCTTTGAGCCTGTGCCAGATCCTCTTGGAGTTTTTCTATACCAGGGTATTTTATCAAAACATTTTTGGGTTGAAGATCTACCTGGGTTTTCTTATTACAATGTTGAGTGCCTACAGTCTGTGTCTCTTTGTTGGCCATACTGCTAGAGGACAGTGCTTCGGTCTGAACATCTTTATTACAGACTTGTACATTTTCGGTTTGGGCAACTGCGTCTATAACAACTAGCAGCTGTTCCTTGTTATCCTGAATGAATATGGGTTCGAATTGAGTCTCCATGGCCCTTTTATTATGGGGTTCCGTTTGGATGGTTGCATCCTTCGTTTTCAGGGTTCTTTTAGAGACTTTCCCCTTTTTTAGCACCCTAATCCTCTGTCTGAGTTATTTTACTAATTTTTGGAGCTTTTGTCGTTCCCTCTGTAGCTTCTCAAATTCATTTGTCTTCTTCTTCTTCTTGGAAGGAACAGTTGTTCCTTTTTCTGTACTTGGTTGCTCAGCTAGGGTATTTTCTCCAGTGATCGTTCCCTCACCGAGGCTTGCTTCTATGCTTCCAGTGATCACATTCTCCAAGCTAGATACCTCAAGGGAAGTAACACTAGTTTGTTCTATTGTTTTCTGAGGGGTTTCTTCTTCTGCCTCTTCAACATGCATTTCCTCAAACATGTCCTTGTTGATGACAAAATTTTCCTGCAATTGTTCTATCTCAATATTGAGATTGAGCAGACTGTGGGGTTGTATATATTCACTCATATTGGCCAAAATTTGGGCCAATTCATCCTCCTGTAATGGATTCTGCGGTGGGCTTGCACTTGAGGTTACGGGAGGTTATACTTCCTCCCTTTCTTCTTCACTAGTATAGTTACTTTCTTCTTCTTCCTGATCTTCTCCTCCTTCAAGTTGCAGGGGTTGCTCTTCTTCTTGATCTTTTCCTCCTTCCAGTTGCAGGGGTTGCTCTTCTTTAGAACTAGGTAATTCCACAGGTTGGCTATTGCCACCCTGAAGGCTTCCCCACATTCCCCTGCTTCTTCTTAATCTGGAGGACTGTCTACGTTTCATAGGTTCTTTTTTTGTGCTGGTGACTCTTTTTTGTTTTGGGGCAAGTAAGTTTGTTCCTCTGTCAATTGAGAATACCAATTCTTCCCAGCTAGTCTGCTGCTTGGCAAGACTGTAACTAACTATTAATCGAATTAGAAAGTGTTGGCTTACTACCATCCCTGTATGACGGGATTTCCTTATGCTCCGAACAGCATCATGCAGTAAAAAATTTAAAAATGCAGGCAAATTCACAGCGCATTTCTGTTTTAGTACTGCTAATAATTTAAGGTGGCGTGGTCTTACCACATCCTTTCTTCCATCGCATGTAATGTATCTTTGCACTGGTCTGGCCAGTTTTTTCCATGGTTCTCCCAGAGTTGCTGGTTGGACTCCTTTTCCTTTGACGATTAGGGTCTATCCTTCGTCCCGAAAGATGTTCATGGCCTCTTGAAGTTTCACTTTTTTATGGGTCCAAATGCCGGTAGACCAGACACCTCGGCAATTACTGCCTCTATCACTATTATTTGCCTACCTCTTACCATGGAATAACTCTCCTGCAAGTTCTGCAAAAATTCGATAGCCACAGTTTCATGGGGTTGTTGTAGTCGTGTAAGGTATGTAATCCACCCTGCTCTCTCCAAAATTGCTCGTGCAACATCGGAAACTGTTAGTACTAGAGGTTCACTACGTATTTCTCACCCTCCCATTTTTTCTAAATCCTACACACTCTTATTTCTTCACAATAATACACAGAAATGGCAATGGAACAGCTCCCCGTGCATATCATAAAAATACCATTAAAATTGCTATTTTCAGGAATTGATGAACACAGGGAATTGACCCATATGCAAGCATATATAAAAGTCACCCGTGCCCCCCTGAAATATGATAGGTCGCCCTTGACCGTCAAATGGAGGAGCAGCATACTGCAGGTAGTTGTACATCATAGAAAGGCACGCATATTTATGATATGGTCCAAAAATTATTGAATTACTGAAATCAAGGCATATTATGAAATCATGAATAGATATGAAATGCTATGTAATGATTTGAAAATAAGGGAAAGGACAGCGGACATAAATAAAAGTGCTTATGCGGTCAATATTCACTTAAACCATTATGATTGATTGATAAATAATATTTCATGTATAAAGGTTCAATCAAAGGGATTTAGGATCATAATCTCCATTGTATATAAGATAAAGATATAATAAAATGGTTTATAATTTCTATTGAGTTGTGAAAAATATGACTCCAATACCATCAGCAGAGCTCTGTTGCCCACAGGTGTCCATAACCTTGACAAAGTTGCTTTTTCACACTTGGAACCATAATCCTTCATATATGCCTTGGAAAGTGCCTTGTGATGTCATGATGGAGGCCATTGTGTTGGTTTGGGAACCAGATGAATCACAATGCCATTCACTGGGAAGGAATGAAAGGTGGGCAGGTTGGCTCGTGATGAGACCTCCTGTTCCAAGGACTGTTTATTTTTCTGAGTTTCCCATTGGATCATGTCCCTGGTGTGGTGGCCATAATGGGAAAGCCACTTCACTGCTTCATTATGATCATGGTAGGTTGGCTCATGATGAGACCCCCTATCCTCCATCTGACATATCATAGAATTGTTGTATAGATGTATTTTTTCTTTTCTTTTTCTTTTATATAGCACTTGCCTATTGATGTATAAAGGATGGCTCAACACTCCTTAAGATTAGGGATGGTGGAAGAATTCTAAACATCTCAACGGAGGAAAGTATGCCCTTATTCTTATTCAATAATAAAAAGTCAAAGATAATTATGAGGATTAGGGAAGAACCAACATGATGAAAATAATCAATCAAATTAGTTTTAGTGAAAATAAAGATAGCAAAGTGATATAGATAGTTGTGTCCTTTCCTTTTTTCTTATCAATACAAAGCAATTTTTTAAAGATTTCAATTTCTCTTTGATATGTTGATTCCAGTAACCTCTAATTTTTGTGTCCTTGCATAAATTTGTATATTTTCCTTAAAATGATCATGAAAAATTCTCAAAAATTCTCAAAATATTGTTCTAAGAAAGAAAAATGCACTCAAAAAATGTTGTTCCTTGAATGGAACAGTTGTTGTTCCTTAAGAGGAACAGAAAAAACAATCGGAAAAAATGTTGTTCCTTTTGAAAGGAACAACAAAAACAATAGGAAAAAAATGTTGTCCCTTTTGAAAGGAACAGCAAAAACAATCATCGAAATTGTTGTTCCTTTTGAAAGGAACAGCGAAAGCAATTGGAAAAAATGTTGTTCCCTTTGAAAGGAACAACAAAAACATTCAGCGAAAATGTTGTTCCTTTTGAAAGCAACAGCAAAAACATTCAGCGAAAATGTTGTTCCTTTTGAAAGGAACAACAAAAACATTCAGTGAAAATGTTGTTCCTTTTGAAAGGAACAGCAAAAACAATTAGTGGAAATGTTGTTCCTTTTGAAACTAACAGCAGAAACATTCAGCGGAAATGTTGTTCCTTTTGAAAGGAACAGCAAAAAAAATTAGCGGAAATGATGTTCCTTTTGAAAGGAACAACAAAAACATTCAGCGGAAATGATTTTCCTTTTGAAAGGAACAGCAGAAAGACGAACATGTAGACGCGTTGTTCCTTAAGCGATCCAGGTGGATATTGGTGGCCACCTGCCTATTCCACTTGGGCCTCCACCATTGTCTCTTTCAGTTTTTCAGTTTCGGCATAACTTACTATTTTTAGCAGTTTTTCGGGTCCTAAACTTCCGAAGCCGTTTTGAGGCCCTAAACGACGTTTTTTGGACATCGCGCCTCTGGTGAATATCATTCCATTCTGGAATGAAATTCGCAGCGAAAGTTGTATTCCTCGGATAGAGCTTTCTAATGATGTATCATGTGCGTCAAATGGAAATAGTATGGCAAAGTTACGTCCCTGGGAAGTTGAAACACCAATTTACCCAAACGGGGCCCATAGTTTTGGCGCTTCAGCTCCTAGGGTTAGGTTTTTGGATGTTCAGGGTTCTCCATTGTTTCTCAATAATAAATAGGCCCTCGAGCCTCATTTTAACTCAGTTCAGAGGCCGGTAGCCACCACATCTCTTCTCAGAGATAGTTACCAGCGCCCTAGCTAGTTTTATTTCCATTCTGTCTGTAAGCAAATTTCAGTTCTTTGACATTAATGAAATGAAGTGTTATTTCCGCTGCATCTCTGTATTTATGGTTATATGTTTATTCTGTTGCGTTCCTGCATAAATCCGGATCAGTGGTATCAGAGCGGTTCTGCTTTTTCTCGATCCTTTTTTCATGTCCCCAACGAGGTCGGAGTATAAGGAGATAGGGCTTGATCTGGTGGAACCTTTGTAAGATCAGCCTCACAAACCTCGACGGACGCCCATGAGGGACGAAAAGAAAGATGAAGGAGCAGGAGATCCTATCAAAATATTGCTCGAGGAGGCCCTCTAAAAACAAAGGAATGCGATGATGGATAACTTTGTTCAGATCCTTCAACGGCTACCCACCGGCGGCGCATCTGCATCCAGCAGCCACTCTGGAGGTGCGACTCCTTTTAAGGTACAAGTAAATTTTGACATTCCCATATTTGAGGGTCAAATAGATGCAGATGCCTTGGATAGATGATTGAATCTATTAGAAGGATATTTTTCTATTCATGACTTTTCAGACCAGGAGAAGATTATTTTTGCACTCCTCAAAGCTACCCCCCATGTTAAGGACTAGTGGGAAACCTACTGTGAGAACAAGGACCAGACAGAACCCTCTCTGTTCTCGACCGTACCAACTTGGAATTCTTTCCGAGACGCCGTCAAGGAACAGTACTATCCCATGGGGAGCTATGAGGACAAGTACATACAATGGACCACGCTGCGACAACAAAGGGATCAAGATGTGCATGAGCCGACGAATCTGTTCCATACCCTGCGCACAAAGTTGGGTATCAAAGATTCAGAGAAACATTTGGTGCTAAAGTATCGCAGTTGTCTGCACAGATACATTCAGGAGGAAATGGAGTTCTTCGACATCTCCTCGCTTGGTACGGCATACCGGTATGCTGCCAAGATTGAGCAGAAATTCAAACAGAAGAAGCGAGACTTTGGATCTGCGAATCAAAAGCAAGGGAAAGGTGCTTCCAAACCGCAGAACAAAGGACAGAGCCAAGGAATGGCGGCTAAAGAAAACCCATCAAAGCCACAAGAAAATAACAGCACCGCAAAGCCAAAGAAGGACACGGGAAAGTGGTGTGAGTTCCATAAGAGCTCCACTCACAACACAAGTGAGTGTCGGGCCAAGCAGTCGCTAGTGGCCGATATGAGGGCTTCTGAGTCAGATGCATGCTCTGACTTCGAATCAGAACCTGAAAAGGTGAATGAAAAAGGGAAACAGATTATTGATGCGGAGCCCAACGCCACTGTTGCCACTGCAAAGATCCAAAAGGAGGAACCGGAAGATCCAGATGAGGAGGAACGTCTCTTCCACTCCCAGATGTGGGTAAAGGGCTCCCCGGTACAGTTCATTGTCGACAATGGGAGCCAAAAGAACCTCATTTCAGCAGACGCCGTGAAGCGGTTGGGCTTGCCGACCACAGCTCACCCACATCCATACACCATCGGGTGGCTTCACCAAGGACGAGATCTCCGCGTCAGCCAGCAGTGCCGCCTTCCCTATAGAATCAAGCCCTTCACGGATGAGGTATTATGTGATGTTGCTCCTATTGATGTTTCTGATGTATTATTAGGACAACCATACTTGTGGAAGCGCCATGCTGTGTATGAGTCTCCACCTAGTGTTGTCATTGTTACTTTGGGAAATAAGTTGTACAGGATACCAGAGGTACCACCTCCTGCGGCTATCTCTTTGGTTACTGCAAAACAATGCAGTAAGCTCATTTCCCAAACTAGGAAATTAGTTTTCCTGATGATCCGCCCCCAGGGCAAGAAGAATACCGTGGCCACGACCTCCAGACAGGGCTCCTTTGCACGACAACAACAAATGGATAAGGTTGTGGGGGAGTACGGGGACATCTTCACCTCACCCACAGGGGTTCCTCTGCACTGTCAGGTAAAGCACCCGATTGATCTAACCCCAGGTGCGCCGCTACCCAATGGACCGATCTATCGGTGCTCTGTTCTGGAGAATGATGAAATCAAGAGGCAGATTCAGGAGCTGTTGCAGAAAGGTCACATCAGACCAAGTTCATCGCCCTGTGGGAGCCCGGTCATGTTGGTACAGAAGAAGGATGCGACGTGGAGACTCTGTATTGACTATCGGGCGCTGAACAAGATCACTATCCGGAATAGGTACCCAATCCCACGGATTGATGACCTTCTGGACCAACTCAAAGGTGCAAAATATTTTAGCAAGATTGACCTGAAGTCTGGGTATCACCAGGTACCAATTGAACCCTCCGATGTGTGGAAGACTGCCTTCAAAGCCAAGGAAGGCCTTTTCGAATGGCTGGTCATGCCTTTCGGGTTGACGAATGCTCCCGCCACCTTCATGAGGATGATAGATGACATCTTGCGGCCATTCACCAACTCATTTGTAGTGGTGTACTTGGATGACATTCTGATCTTCAGCCAGACTTGGGAAGAGCACCTTCACCACATCCGACAAGTCCTCTAAACACTGCGGCAACACAAGTTGTGTGCCAATCTAGAGAAGTGCACTTTTGGCATGACCCAGGTTCAATATCTGGGATACATTATTGATGAAAGGGGGGTGCATGTGGATCCAGCCAAGATCCAAGTCATTCGGGATTGGCCAGCCCCGACTACTATAACAGAGCTTCGCAAATTTCTGGGTCTTGCTAATTTCTACCGTAGATTCGTGTTGGGATTCTCTCATATCACTTGGCCCTTGAGTCAAGTCACCAAAGGAGGAGCGAGAGAAAAATTCTTTTGGTCGAAACCTCAACAGAAGGCGTTCAAAGAATTGAAAAATCGCCTCTGTTCTGCCCCAGTGCTCACCTTACCAGACTTGCAGCAGCCATTTGAGATCGAGACAGATGCCTCCGACTATGCTATTGGGGCAGTTCTTACTCAACAGGGACATCCAGTGGCATATCACAGTGAGACATTGTCTGAGACAGTTCGCAAGTATCCCACCTATGACAAAGAAATGTATTCCATTGTGCAAGCCCGTCGACAATGGAAGCATTACATTTTGGGGAAGGAAACAATCATCCACACAGACCACCGGCCCCTGCAGTTCATACAGACACAAGGGAAGTTGCAGAATGATCGCCATCAGAAGTGGTCCACATATCTGCAAAAGTTTCATTTGAACATCAAGTACAAGAAGGGTAGCACTAATAATGTTGCAGACTGCCTCAGCCGACCACCGATCGTGGCGCTCACCACCATGCTCAACTCTTGTGGGCACGAGACTTCTGATTGGCCGCTTCTCTATGAGAGTGACCCAGAATTCGGCCACACTTACAAGGCACTCTTGGGGGGCACACAAGTTCCAAATTTTCACCTCCAAGATGAAATTTTATGTCACCTAGGACACCTTTGTGTTCCTTCAAGCGAGCGTGCCAAGATGATATGGGAAGCACACTACAGTCGAGTCGCTGGGCATTTCGGGGTCGAGAAAACAGTAGCAATACTACATAAGTATTTCTATTGGCTGAACCTTCGAAAGGATGTCGAGAAGCACATCAGATCCTGCACTGCTTGTGCCATTGCCAAACCGACCATCAAGAAGCAAGGCCTATATACTCCTCTACCTACCCCTAGTCGACCTTTGGAATCCATCTCCATGGATTACATGTCGGGCCTGCCTTCTACTAAGCAGGGAAATCACTGTGTTTTTGTGGTCGTCGACAGATTCTCGAAGATGGCCATTATGGCGGCCTGCAAGAAGAATATCACAGCAGAAGCCACTGCTAAACTCTTCTTTGAACGAGTGTGGGTGCACTTTTGGATCCCACAATCTATCATATCAGATCGGGATAGCAGGTTCCTCAGCACATTTTGGTCCAGCCTCTGGTCGATGTTGGATACCAAGCTCACCAAGTCCACAACTTTCCATCCCCAAACAAATGGCCAGACAGAGGTCGTCAACAGAATGATTGTACACATTCTGCGCATGTACAATTCAAAGCATCCACGCACATGGGACAAGAGCCTCCCCTATGTACAACATAGTTATAACAGGGCTCTCCACAGTTCAATTGGCCATAGCCCCTTTTAGGTGGGCTTGGGATTCCAGCCACTATGTCCCATTGACGTAGCCATGCCATTTGCAGCTGCTCAGGCCGATTCAGCTCATGTCCAGTCTGAAGTTGACAAAGCAAGTAGCTTCATTGAGCGCATTCAACACATCCGCCAACAGGTTCATGATATATTGGACAGAGCCAATGCGAAGTACAAGCAGCGCCATGATCAACACCGGGTGCCACACCACTTCCAGGTGGGCGACAAAGTATGGCTACATTTGCAGAAGGAGCGCCTCACTGAACCTCACCGCAAGCTTCGCCCGCTCCGATACGGGCCGTACACCATCACCAAGGCTATAGGTAACAATGCCTTCGAGCTTAGTATTCCACCATTCCTTGGTCTGCACCCAGTCTTCAATGTGGATCGCCTTCGTCCTTACTTTCCACCTCTACTGGACACCTCGTACATTGCAGAACAACTCACACCAACAGAGTTAAACCCAGACTGCATGGAACAGGCCACCACAGATTGTATCATGGACATGAAAATCAAGAACACTCGCCAACAGAAGATCCAACTGTATCAGGTTGTCAAACCTGGCCAACTCCTGCACCAAGGAAAGTGGTTCACCAGGGACCAAGTTCAGCAGAAATTTCCTCATCTCATGGAGGAACTTAACGCAATGGAGACCATTGCTTCCTAAGGGGGGAGGAATGATCTAGGTGCATATTGGTGGCCACCCGCCTATTCCACTTGGGCCCCCACCATTGTCTCTTTCAGTTTTTCAGTTTCGGCATAACTTACTATTTTTAGCAGTTTTTCGGGTCCTGAACTTCCGGAGCCGTTTTGAGGCCCTAAACGACGTTTTTTGGGCATCGCGCCTCCGATCAATATCATTTCATTTCGGAATTACATTCATAGTGAAAGTTGTATTCCTCGGATAGAGCTTTCTAATGATGTATCATGTGCGTCAAACGGAGATAGTATGCCAAAGTTACATCCCTGGGAAGTTGAAACACCAATTTACCCAAACGGGGCCCATAGTTTTGGCGCTTCATCTCCTAGGGTTAGGTTTTTGGATGTTCAGGGTTCTCCATTGTTTCTCAATAATAAATAGGCCCTCGAGCCTCATTGTAACTCAGTTCAGAGGCCGGTAACCGCCACACCTCTTCTCAGAGATAGCTACCAGCGCCCTAGCTAGTTTTATTTCCATTCTGTCTGTAAGCAAATTTCAGTTCTTTGACATTAATGAAATGAAGTTTTATTTTCGCTGCATCTCTGTATTTATGGTTATATGTTTATTATTTTTCTTTCCTGCATAAATCCTGATCATTAAGAGGAACAGCACGAAAAATAAAAGCACACAAGATTGTTGTTCCTTTAAGAGGAACAACACGAAAAATAAAATATGTACAAAAAAACAGTTTATACAGGTAAAATTAAAAAGAAAAACTTATGTACAAGTTTCAGAAATAAAGGAATTATTTACTGAATAAGTGTTGAGGAGGAATTATCTTCCTCAGCAAGAATCTGCATTGTAGAATCTCCTCGTAATTGCTAGTAAAAGGATTCCCGATTAAGCGGTTTATGGTAAAGTCGTAGTCGATGACCGTTTGCTTTGAAATAATGTCCAGATCCATTAATGGTAGTTAATTTAATGGTGCCATTGTCATGCACTTTTTGTATCTCATAAGGTCCAAGCCATCGTGTTTGGAGTTTTCCGGGGAAATCCTAAAACCTGGAGTCATATAGGAGTGCCCAATCTCCTTCGTGGAAGATTTTCTTTTTAATGAGGGCATCGTGTCATTTTTCTCTCTGTTGTTGAATTAATGTAGTGTGCTGGAGGGCGGAGAGCCTAATTTCATCTAACTCGTTGATTTGTTGTAATATGTTGATCTGGGCTTCATTTAAATTCAGACCCACCTCTTGGGTTGTTCTTAATGTTTGAATTTCAAATTATATTGGAAAGATGGGTTCTTTTCCAAATACTAATTGATATGGTGAATACCCAGTGGTATTTCTCCATGTTGTTCAGTACGCCCAAAAGGCTTCTGGAAATCTTAAAGCCCAGTCACGTCAGTGGGATGCAACTGTTTTTGTTAGTATAGATTCTATCACCTTATTCGTGCTCTCTACCTGGCCATTTTCCTGTGGGTGGTATGGGGTCATGATTTTGTGTTGAATGTGGTAATTTTTTAATGTTGCAGCGATTTTATTACCTACAAACTGCGGTCCTCCATCTGTAATTACGTCCCTTGGGAGGCCATATCGCACAAATATTTGGAAAAGGAATTGTATTACAGATTCCTCTGTAGCTCTTGGAAGTTCCTCTTCTTCAAACCATTTAGTAACATACTCTATTGCAACTAGTATGTATGTTTTCTGATTTGATGGTGGGTTAATAGGACCAAAAAAATCGAGCGCCCGATGCTCAAATGGCTTGATTAATAACTGTGGGTTCAAAGGCATTTCATCGGACTATCCAGGGTGTCCCGCCCTTTGGCAACTATCACAGGCTTGTACAAACTTTTTATCATCTTAAAAAATTGTAGGCCAGTAATAGCCTGTTTGTAAAACCTTGTGACCGGTCCTACAATCTGCGAAATGTCTGCCACATGGCCCGTCATGGCATGCTTTCAGGATGTCAAATATTTTGTCTTCTCGGACACATCTTCTAATGTGCATATCTGCTCCTGTATGAAATAGGTAGCCCCCAATCCAAGAGAATCGGGTACTACGATGTACTATCTGTTTTCATTCATTGGGTGTTAGATGCTTAGGTAATTTACCTACTACTAAATAATTTGCAACATCAGCATACCATGGGGTTCTGGTAGTAACCGCAAAAAAATGTTCATCTAGAAACTGATCTTCGACTGCTGCTGCGTCCGTTGGTTTTGGCATTCGTGAGAGAAAATCAGCTACAGGATTCTCTTTTCTCGGTCGATCCTTTATTGTGATGTCAAATTCCTGCAATAGAATCAACCATCTTGTTACTCTACAATTTGTAACAGGTTTATTTGCTAAAAATTTTATGGCAGAGTGATCTATATAGAAAACTACAGGATACCCAGTTATATAATGTCTAAATTTATTTACAGCATGTATTACAGCTAAAAATTCTTTCTTAGTCACAGTATAGTTTAATTCAGCAGGAGATAGATGCTTGCTAATATAATAAATTGCATATGGTTTTTTATATTCTTCCTACCCAAGGACTGCTCCAATAGCTGTGTCTGAGGCATCAGATGAAATTTGGAATGGAAAATCCCAATTTGGGCCCCTTAGCACTGGGGCTGTTGATAGAAGCTTTTTCAAATCCTCAAAAGCATGGTCACATTTATCTGTCCAATTAAAATCAACATTCACTGTTAGTGCGTATAGAGGTGCAGCTATTTGAGAATAATGCTCTATGAATCTTCTATAATAACCAGAAAATCCTAGAAAGCTACGTACCTCTATTTGTGTGGTAGGAGTAGGTATTAACAAAAGTATCTGAATTTTAGTTGGATGTACCTGCACTAGAAAATTTGGTGGAATTTCCGACGGCCAATTCGTCGCTATTCCGACACATAGTCGTTGCAAGAGCGACAGTTCGAGGGCAGGAAAAACGTGGTTTTCCATACCATCGCAGTTCCGACGCATTTAAAAAGTGTCGCACTATCGACACTTTTTCCATCACTTCCAAACAAGCGTCACTCTTCTGACGTTTCCCAATCCGTCGCACTTCCGACCTTTGTAAACTGTCACACTTCCGACGAAATGTGGTCCGACGTTTTGAACATCGCTCTTCCGAAGTTTGTAAATTGTCACAATTACGACGAAATGTGGTCCGACGTTTTGAACGTCGCTCTTCTGATGTTTGCAAACTGTCACAATTCCGACACAATATGGTTCGACGTTTTGGACGTCGCTCTTCCGACAGTTGTAAACTGTCGCATTTTCGACAAAATGTGGTCTGACATTTTGAATGTCGCTCTTCCGACATTTGTAAACTGTCACAATTCTGACGAAATGTGGTCCGACGTTTTGAACGTCGCTCATCCGACGTTTTTATACTGTCGTTCTTTTGACGTTTTTAAGCTGTCGCAATTCCGACGCTGATAAGGCATCGGTATAGCGATGGCGGGTTCAATTTTAAAATATATATATATATATATATATAGATGAAACTTTAAAAGAGGAAAAACGTTGTTTTGAATATATTATATGAAGTAAAAAAGTCCATGAAGTCATTACATTTTCACATCTGAAGATTGGAACCCAAATATCCATCCATAAAAGTGGAATTCCTACTCCAGACAGTGATAGAAAAATACCCCATGTCACATACAGGGACATGATATAAAACCTAGTAACAGTCCACATGGAGATTATCGACAATCTGAGAAAGCATCCAAATATGCCCGAGGCATCTATAAAAAAGTGAAATAGCAGTATGTAGAATAGTAAAGCAACAGATAGAGTACCGACGTCCATTTTTCCAAATACAAATTAAAGGACCCAAAATCCTTGAATAGAGAAAAATGTTAATCATGCGAGGAGTGTGATATTTCCAAAATATAAAAATACCATCAGACCATATCAATAAACCAGCAACATAGACCAGCATCGCTAGTTTTGAAGGCAGAGTGATAAACATTAATCATTCTTTTTCACAAGAGAAAAAACGTTGTTTTGAATATATTATATGAAGTAAAACAGTCCATGAAGTCATTACATTTTCACATCTGAAGATTGGAACCCAAATATCCATCCAGAAAAGTGGAAGTCCCACCCCAGACAGTGATAGAAGAATACCCCATGTCACATACAGGGACTTGATATAAAACCCAGTAACGGTCCACATGGAGATTATCGACAATCTGAGAAAGCATCCAAATATGCCCGAAGCATCTATAAGAAAGTGAAATAGCAGTATGTAGAATAGTAAAGCAACAGATAGAGTACCGACGTCCATTGTTCCAAATACAAATTAAAGTACCAAAAATCCTTGAACAGAGAAAAACGCTAATCATGTGAGGAGTGTGATATGTCCAAAATATAAAAAGACCATCAGACCATATCAATAAACCAGCATCGCTAGTTTTGAAGGCAGAGTGATAAACATTAATCATTTTTTTCACAAGAGAAAAAACGTTGTTTTGAATATATTATATGAAGTAAAACAGTCCATGAAGTCATTACATTTTCACATCTAAATATTGGAACCCAAATATCCATCCAGAAAAGTGGAAGTCCCACCCCAGACAATGATAGAAAAATACCCCATGTCACATACAGGGACATGATATAAAACCCAGTAACGGTCCACATGGAGATTATCGACAAATCTGAGAAAGCATCCAAATATACCCGAGGCATCTATAAGAAAGTGAAATAGCAGTATGTAGAATAGTAAAGCAACAGATAGAGTACCGACGTCCATTGTTCCAAATACAAATTAAAGTACCCAAAATCCTGCAACAGAGAAAAACGCTAATCATGTGAGGAGTGTGATATGGTGTGATATGTCCAAAATATAAAAAGACCATCGGACCATATCAATAAACCAGCAACATAGACCAGCATCGCTAGTTTTGAAGGCAGAGTGATAAACATTAATCATTTTTTTTTCACAAGAGAAAAAACGATGTTTTCAATATATTGTATGAAGTAAAACAGTCCATGAAGTCATTACATTTTCACATCTTAAGATTGGAACCCAAATATCCATCCGGAAAAGTGGAAGTCCCACCCCAGACAATGATAGAAAAATACCCCATGTCACATACAGGGACATGATATAAAACCCAGTAACGGTCCACATGGAGATTATCGACAATCTGAGAAAGCATCCAAATATGCCGAGGCATCTATAAGAAAGTGAAATAGCAGTATGTAGAATAGTAAAACAACAGATAGAGTACCGACGTCCATTGTTCCAAATACAAATTAAAGTACCCAAAATCCTTGAACAGAGAAAAACGCTAATCATGTGAGGAGTGTGATAACCATCTGCAGAAACCCAAGCTCGCTTGATTCCAAAATTGGTAACCATCTGTTGCATCCGAGATGTAAGGTTCAGGCTTGCTTGTTTCCATTAGTAGCCCGCTACAGCATCCACCCTGTTCATAGCAAAAAGGTTCCTGTAGATATACAGAGAAAGTATAATACGTAGACCATATAAACATGGCTCTGTATTTCAAAAAACAGGTTTAAAATAGAAACAGGGCAAAAAAAAAAATTCTAAGTAAAGTTAATCTATTAACAGTGGGAATAAAATTACACTGAAGTCAAAATCATTGCCCAAACTCATGGCAAATTTGTCATCAAAAAATCAAAAAATTAAGAAGACTACCCTCATATGGGGAAACCAGTCTTGAACGTTTAATTTACAGAATTCAAAAATATTACAAAGGTCCAGCACAGTAAAATAATCTAAAAGCAGCCCAATTAAGTGGGCTGCAAAGCAAGAAAAACAAATTAGCCAAACTACTCCTCCGGCTCCTCGACAATTCGGCACCACCCTTAGGAAAGTCCAGGATCGCTAGGTGCTACCTCCACATTCATGCCACGGCTCCCCTCCTGAAGGCCCGAATGTTGGCCAGCTTTTTCCGAGCTCAGACCCGCCGGACGGGTGCATTCTTCCTCCGTTTGGGCCTCCTCGCGGAAAACCACAGTGACTGAAGCTGTGATTCGTGGGCAATTGAGAGAGCAATTAAAGGAAAACTGCGCAGTGCGCGTCGTGGGAGAAGGTGAACTAGCGGTGGGGAAATGAGGAGCAGGGGAATCCATATGATGGCCAGATCCTACAACCCGACCCTGCCCACTCATAGTATTTGGATAGCGACCTGCGTAATAATCACTGGACTGGCCGGAAGACAACTCGGTTGAGGGGCTGGAGGGAGCGCGCAGGGGTTGACCTCTAGTGCTCCCCCTGTGGCAACGCATCCTTTGACGCACACGAGGCATGGGTGAAATCTCACTAGCAGTGGGCATAAGAGGAGACGGAGAAGCAGAATTCCAAGAAACAGAGGAAGACATACAAGGACCAGATCGAGAGAAATGCATATATGCAGCAAGGTCTACGCAGCAGTTCAGCTGGCCACTTCTCCTTCTCGTCACAGTGAGCAGGCAGTGTAACCCAGCAACCAACTCGTCTGAAAAACCATAGTGAAATGCCATTTTATCGACCCGACTGCAATGCAATCGAAGGACGCCCGTCATAATTAATCTCTGACAGCAGTGGAGGTCCGATCTTGAACAGTGTTAAAACTTAATTCGATTAGATGTGAAAACCTTGGAACTTAATTGAACAGCGTTAAAACTTAATGCGATTGATATGAAATCACCACATCCATGTCCCATCGCCTTAAATGCCATCGAATGCACCCGCAGCCGGGAGCAAGGCAAGTTCTGATTGAGGACACGTGGCAGAAATTGATTGGAGCGGATCTTTGTTTGGGCCGCTCACGCAGTGGAAATCCGGACCCGAAAAATATTAGGGCGAATTTGATAAGAAAAATTCGCGTCACATCTCTCCCTCCGTACGCCAGCCCAACTTCGGACCCGAAAAAGATTAGGGCGAAATTCATTTGGTTTTCGCGTCACAAAATTGGCCGACGTCAGCAGGCTATTTTGGAACGCGAATTTGGTTTGAATTATGGTTTATCGCTGTTTGAAGTCCGGCGGGCTCGACTTAAGAACAATTTTGTTTGATCCCATCTTATAAAATTTGTGTTAGTTTTCTTTGATAATACACATATTTATAATAAATCATGGGAATACCACACTAAACATGTGGAAAAGTTATATAAATAATTATTGAGAACAATCATTTTTATGTAAAAATATCCAAATGTGCTTTTGGGAAATAAGAATTCGAGTATTTGGTTCATATTGTTTTAAAGGAAGGAGTGAATTTGGAGCGTCAAAAGATGCAAGCTATTACAAAATGACTTATTCCTAAGAAAATCAAGGTTCGTAGAAGATTTTTTACACTTACATGATATTATTGATAATTTTTTAAGAATTATGCATGCATTTCAAGTCCACTCACATATCTCTTGAAGAAAATATCATTTATATGGAATGATGAGGCTACTTTGGCATTCTCTCTTTTAATGGATGCCATGTCTTCTACACAAACATCGGTTGCACCTACTTTTGGTAAAACATTCATAGTAGAGTGTGAGGCACTAGGACAAGGAATTTACGTAACATTAACACAATAAGGGATATCATTGGCTTTTAAAGCAAGGAATTCAGATAAAATATTTGGTGAAATCTACGTATGAAAAATAAATGGAAGCAATATTACATGCAATAAAAAATGGGGATAGTATATCACTGGGAGGTACTTTAAAGTCAAGATATACCATGATAGCATAAAGTATTTTTTGAAGCTATGGATTTCATTGGAAGATTAACAAAAATGAGGAGAAAAATGCAAAGTTTTAATTTTGAGATAATCTGCAAAAAGGGTAAGGAAAATTTAGTACATGATTCTCTTTCTAAAATAGAAGAGGCCTCAAATTTATATCCAATTACATTTTCTATTCCTAGGTGGCTAGAAGAAGCTTGCCATAATGGAAAAATGAAAATAGTACTAAACAAAAACTAAAATTTATAAAGGATGGGATGAACTCTATAGAGCATTGGGAGTGAAAGAGAGATATACTTTGGTGAAAATGTAGAATATTTTTATGCACGCAAGCATATTTGAATAAACAAATATTAAGGGAGTCCCATGTCTCTCTGATGGTAGGACGCAGGGTTCCTTAAAACATCTCAAAGGATCAAAAAATATATTTTTGGAAGGAATGAAGAAAGATTTTCAAAATTTTGTAAGAGAAGGTCAGGTTTGCATAATAAATAAAAGAGAGATAGTAAAATCTCTAGGGTTACTTCAACCATTCCACATACATATTCAAAGACTAGAAGATATATCAATAGACTTTATTACAGGATTACTGAAATATAAAGGTAAGTATTACATTTTTGTGGTCATTTATATAGACAAATTTTGTAGATTTTTTTGTAGAGCTCAAAGTACATAAACAACAAGCCAAGTGGCAGAAGTGTCCGTGAAAGAAATTCATAGTCTTCATGGTTTTCCTAAAGTAATAGCAACAAGAAAATTTTGGAAATAATTATTTAATATGAGTGGAGAAACACTAGGTGCCATGAGTTCTACATATCAAACACAATCAAATGGTCAAACAAAAATAGTTAACAAATGTTTTTAAGGTTATCTACAATGTTACTATTTAGAAAAGCAATCTTAATGGATGAAGTGGGTTCCTCAAGGAAGAATGGTAATATGATACTATCATACTACCTATCACACATCTACTAAAATTTTCCCATTTAAGGCCCTTTATGGATATCCAACTCCTAGTATCTCATACTTTTTGCAAGATAAGTCCAAAGTATAGGAAACAGAGTCACATATGGAAAATACTAAAGAAACTTTGAAAATTATTATGGAAAACCTTGAAATGACATGAAACATGATAAAAAAACAAGGGGAACAACATTGAAGTGAAAGATAATTTGAGGAGGGTAATTGGGTATTTTTTAGATTATAGCATTATAAGCAATCTTCATTCAAGAAAAAGAAGAATAAAGAATTAGCTCAAAAATGTTATGGCACTAAATAATTATTCATAGGATTGCAAAAGTGGTATAGAAGTTATATTTTCCTTATTCTTGCATTCATAAGGTGTTTCATGTATCTTGCCTAAAAAAGGTTTTGGGAAAAAATATGCCAATGTAAATAGAACTTCCAAAATTAGATGAAGAATGAAAGTTGATTCTTGAACCACAAAAAGTTATAGATAAACATTTTGTATCTCTTTGACATATAACCATTATGAAGTACCTAATCAAGTGGAAGAATATTCCTCTAGAAGAAGGTACATGGTAAAATGATCAATTCTTGATGAAATACCCACAGCTAAAGGGTTCGTTTGAAGTTTTGACAAAGGTTTTGTTATATGTTTTATATAATGTGCGGCGAAATAGTTTTATTGTTTGTTAAGGTCCCACACAGTGATCAAATTTGAAGGTCAGGTCCGAATTTCAATTAGAAGGGCATATATCTATGTTGCCCTTCCATAATGAAAATCTTTAAAAAAAAAACTTTTCAATTGACCACAATAAATTATTTTTACATTTCATTTTCAGAAAGACAAAACCATCAATCTTTATATTAATAAAATACTGTTACATATACAACAATGAAGAAGGCTCCATCTTTCATTACTTAAATATCTCATTGGCAATGTCAACATAAGTCTTGAAGACACTATTATAAGAATTTGGATACATACCATCGGGATATAGGAGATTCTTATGTGTCAGATTGTGTAATGCAATTTTGACTTTGTCTCACAAGGAGCAGCAGCATGGAGGTCTGGATTTTTCTTATAAAACTTTATTATTATTATTTGAAACGTTTTTTATAGATATGAAGACAACAATGAAATTATGAGCATGGTGGACAATTAGTCAAGCTCATGATGCCAAACCATGATGATGTAAGTTTGGAATTTAACATTTTTACATGTTAAAGACAAATATTCAAAATCACTAACGACTTAGTATGCCATAATTAATAATCATTCCCTGTTCACTTTTGTTAATAGGTTTATGTCACACTATGATCTCTCTTCTCTGGCATTTACTTGTATTGAAGATTACTATTCTAGGAATAAGGAGTTATTTTCTCCAAAAATAACCCTAGCCAAACATTGACAATGCATCAAGGATATCTTTCTATGCTTCATAAGTACATATGTTCTACTTCTAAATCATGTCTTGGAAGTGGTTGTTTCGCTGGAAATTATTCACCAGTTGGTTTCATACCAAATTCTTTTTCTCATTTTCAGCATCCAATACATGAAAAATATAATGGTTTAAAACAACATAAATATTTGAAATTTTGCAAGAATTGTCTGGCACACTTTGAATATTAATTTTGAAGTCAAGTGCATGATGATGTATAGAATCAAGTGTCATTTTGAATACCAAATTTTTCACAAGAAACTTCTCAACATGCTACCCTGCAGTAAGGATTAAATGACAATATTGCATCAACTATTTCCATAATAAAATTGCACCTTGGCCATAAGACTAAACAACTACAAATGTTGTAGATCTAACAAGACCACACAATCAAATGTTTTCCACAAGGCCAATACTGTATGAAAAATGAAAAGGAGTTTGCAACCAAAAATACCTTAGGCAACTAATTCAATTAGATACACCAAACCATCAGCAACAAGGAAAACCAGCCTACTCAAAAGGCAAGCGTTTACCTCCTTTGACAAAATTTTGAGTTTCGAAACAAGGGCCTTTATTGTCTTGTCAATGCCCCTAGTAATTTGAACCGGGTTTGCACCTGCTACAACAACCTAAACAAAAAGGTTTCATTTCAAATTATTTTCCACAAATTTAAGATACAACCATTGTCAGTTTTGTATTTCCTAACAAACTCATAAATTTTGACAAAAGAACCAAAATTTTTTAATACCTGATAGCAATTTTTTCACTCAAAAACTATCTTAGACTCAATAAGCCCAACCCAAAACTAAAAACCCAAACACCAGAAGACCCTACAAAAATGAATAGATGATCTTAATCCAGTACTATCGACAAAAAGTTACCTTTACACCCTCACTTATTAAACCCTGTGCTGTTGAATTTTAACTTCAACTGTTGCAGCAGAAGTACAGATGCAACAGAAACATTTTTTTTTGGAGGTTTCTTGCATGCCATCTAGAAATTTAATTCAGCATTTAAAATTCCTGCAAGTTTTTTTTGTAGACAGCCACAGCCATATTTCTGTACAAGATTGTATTTAAACACAACAACCAGCATTAACGCAATTCACCAACCAGAAATTAAACAAACAGAAATTTACCCCCCAGTTTTGTAAATTCAAAAGGACACGTGGAGCATTAATATTGGATCGCATGAAATTGAAGGGAATCTGAAAACCTGAAAACCGGACCCGAATTTTTTATAAGGCACATTGGATTGAGAATTCGTGTTACAAATTAGGCAGACGTCAGCATCCCATTTTGGAACGCGAATTTGGTTTGAAATTCAATCTATTCAGACTTTTGAAGTCCGACGGAAAGGGTTCTTTAATGTTTTGATAATTTAATTTTATGTATGCTTTAATATATACATACGTTTTAAACATATGTTATATATATATCATATGCGAAATGAAAGGTGGGCCATATAATTTAGTTTTAATTTTATTTTTTTTAAAAGAGGGTTTATTATAATATGTTTTATATGTTACGGCATATAAAAATAAAAAGGACAAAAAAGCTTGGTAGTTTTTTTTATAGACAGAACGTAAATTTTTTATTACACAGCAGTGTGTAAAAAGTGAAAGACTGAGTGTAAATTTTTAAGTGTGTATGCACAGCAGTGCGAAAGTGAAAAACACAACAGAGTGTTTTAGAGACAGAGTATGTTTGTTTTGAACAGACAGTGAGTTGGTTTTATGCACTACATTTTGTAGCAGTCCTAATTTTGTAATCCCTCTCAGTGAGGAAGAAGTGTAATAGTTTTTTTTTTTAGTTATTGAAGGGAATATAATTTTTTTTCAAAGTATTGAAACTCCGTCTCCCGTCAAAGAAATTTTTATTTTCTCTGTGTTAAAATAAGGGATATTTATTCTCCATTCATTGTTATAGAATTTTTCAATATTCCAACATGTGCAAGAACAACAAATGTTGTGGTTCCATCCCCAGCTAAATCATTTGTCTTTGTCGTAGCTTGCCTTACCAACTTGGCCCCAATATTTTCAACTGGGTCCTCTAATTCAACCAATAAAAAGGCCAAAACCATAGCATTGAGATACATTTCATTACATTGTCAATAACAATAAAATTTGACTCAACCATAACCCTTTCCTTTTATTGTTGTGAAAATATTTATGCATTACTCTAATGTGGCTAGTCCATAGGCCAAGTAGACCACTGGGTAAAAAATATGTTTCCTTTCACCTTTGACTTTTCAAATTATGCCTACCAAATCTAAGACATTTAAGAGGGGGAACTAATACAACGTTAAAAAGAAAACTAGAGCACACATCTACAAATTACCTCCTTAGCTACTGTCACACCATCATTAACTATTTTCGAAGAACCATGCTTGCTCTCCAAGACAACATTTTTCCCCTCACCCCAAGGGTGACTCCAACAAGATCAGCAAGTTTGTTCACACCGCCTGCAAGACAAATTGATAATGCTTTCAGTAAGTGTGCAATTGAATGCCAGACCATATGCCAAAACAACCCTCCATGAAAAAATAAAATAACACATTAAAATCGAATAGAAGTGGACAAGGAAAGATCCACCACAGTGAAGTTTCACGTGCAGGTGACCTTCCTTTAGACAAAATTTTTTCTCTAACCTGCAATTTTTTTGTCACTGAGCCATCCTTGTTGAAGTACAACTCCTTTTCCATAGCTCTTGTATTAACTACCTTCTCTCTGTCGCGTAATCTCAGAGTCCCTCTTCTACTTGAGCGATTAAAGGAAATGGGTGAAAAAACTGAAAGAGAAGACAATTGTCTACCATAATTATCAAACATTGCACCCAACTTCTTCCCCTTTCCATTGTTACCCAATGAGGTAGATGTGGCAATTGTTGTCATACTGCCCAAAGTAGAGGCCATCTTCTCTTATCCTAAATATAGAATTACAAGATCTTCATATTAGTATGAACCTTAAAAAACATGACTCCCATTGCTAAAAACCACTTTTAAGTTGTAACAGGCAAACTAAACAACTATCGCAACTTTTGGCAACTTTTGGAGCATTAAGACAGAAACAACCAAAGAGAAATAAAACCAAAATCCTCATTTTAATGAGACCAGACTATATATTTGCATTAAGATAATAGAAAGAAATCACGACTATATTAAGGCTAACACAAAACAATCTTTAACTAGTGTCTCTCGCGGCCTTCAGGTTGCCATGGTAGAGGTTGCATATTTTTAATTTAAATTCTTGACCTCTCGTGCCCATATATGAATGCATCCAATGAGATATCTACATCAAATGCTCCTTTATATCCCCAAAAACAAATTCCCTACTACAAGAGCACCAGTATTGATGGATCACCCCACACCATCCCACCCACTAGAAACGGTGAAAAAGGAAACCCGAGAAAACTTCTAAAATATCTCAAGATGACTATATGGGTGGTTAGTATGAATCAACCAACCATTCAGAACATGCTCATCAATCCAAACCATGAGTATTATGTGACGATATTCAAGCAGGCACTGAATCGGATTTCTGAAGCTATGTTAGAGAAACCCTAAACTCTCACTGAAAATAGGTGAAATGTGGCACCAATCAGAGATTGACATGTGCCAATTGGTACAAGTGGTAGACAATTGGCATGCTCAAACAACGAGGTGATGCAGGAATGACATGAGGAGAAAATATCAGAAAAGCCCGAAATCTGGAGAACTAAAGCTCATCACCAACCTGAGATTGACAACTTTACATGATGTAACCTATGAAATCGTAAATGGAGAAATCATAGTAACAATAAAGTAACCTATGTAACAATAAAGTCGGATTCATCCTAGGAGTGGTAATGGGAGAAATCATAGTGAACAACAGGAAACATGCAGAGTTTCTTACAATCAAATAGATGAAAAAACACATACAAAAACCTAGATAATAATCATGAACAAGCTTAATATTGAATTATGAACTGTAAAGGAACTTACAAAATGTGACATTACGAACCTGGTCAAGCGCACAAGCAAAAATATCCTGGACATGACCCTAGTTGACAAGTTGTATTGCTCATGATGCAAGAGGATTTGTACTTGCACTGCCAAGTCAATCAAAATCCATCATTATCTATACAATAAATACAAGTAATTGATGTAGTATTTTTTACTCTAAGATGCATTCTTATGATAATGTTAGAACATATGTTGAAAATGTCAAAAAATACTTGAATAAGCTCATCTTCATTTCAAGAACAATTTATTGGAGTCGCATGAACTTGGAACAAGCCTCCCACGATCTGAAAGAGTAGCAACTAAATCAACAGTGACTTTTTTGTTGCTACACTGGATCGAGGGAGGTTTGCTCCAAGATTAAATCGCTCCAATAAATTATTCTCTACTAAACAGGGCCAACCACGTGAAGGTGGAAGCTCTTATGGCCCCTCCCTCCCCCCTCACATCACTCTCAATTCCCAATACCCAATCTATATTTCATTTTTTACTTTCATGAGCATAAAAAAAAATATTCAATAACTAATAAAAAAACAATTCAACAAAAAGTACGCAAGGAAACATTGCAATTAATACTTGACATAAAAATAGTATGATAAATGAGTTTTTTATATAACGCAAAAAACGTTCCAAGTATGGTAACGTTTGTCTTATAATAATACAATATTTTACATTATCAAATTTTCCTTTTCTTCTTCCTATTTCTAAAGCTCCTAATTACATCATCAATATCATCGTGCTCTGCTCCTGTTTCGTGCCTTTCGACCCGCACTGCTGACCTAGTTGCGTAGTCACGATGTCTGGTCTCATCCAGTGACGGGGCATCGCCTACAAAAACAGATAATATTAAATTTTAATTGTCAGTTTTTAAATATCATTGAACTAGTTAGGTAATATTAATAAAAAAAATTGCAATGAGATTATTTACCTGGTGCACCAGTTGTCGCCGTTGAGACTGTTGCCCTGTCTTCCTCTCTGGTGGTAAGATCCTCAAGGGAAACATTCTCTGTCATTTAAACAAAAAACGTTATAAGGACAACCATCAAGGTATAATTAGAAAAAAATTATAAGTGGAAATTAATTACCGTCACGGCCCTCACTGATAGCAGCATTGTCGGCCTGGTCCCCACTACAATGATCAGGTTGCACAAGAGGATCATCTACATCTGGCTCTAAAACTGGGTTATTTGCCTCGTCGGTAGTGCTGCTCCCCTGATTTAAAAAAAGTTGTTAGACATTAAATTTATGGATGAAAACAAACATATTGAAAGGTTAATGTTTTACCTTATCAGGCATTCTGGATCTTGGGACCTGCCCCAATCTTCTGCGACGTTCAACTACGACTTGATAGCCGAAATGGAAAGCGATATTTTTATCTTCCTCTGTAGTTTCTGTTCCGAAGTCATCACCCTACATTACATATGATTGTGTATTTTTAATCATATTTGATAGGATTACAAAAACGTTGGAAAGCGATACAATTAATTATAAGATGTTTAGCTACTTAATTACAATTCTTGCAGCTAATTTCAAGTAGCCGCCCTGGCCTAGCTTGTGATGGCCCTTTTTTTCAATCCTAGCTTTGGTTGCCTTTGAGGTGTCAGGCAACCTAGCATCAAAAGATTGAAGTCAAATATGGCGTAGCACACTTTTATTTTAGACATAAAGAAAATTAAAGCTATTGAATTGAAGTTGTAATTTACCTTGCGGGTTCAGTTGGCATTTTTCCTTCTTTCTTTGCCCTTTTCTCTTTTCTGTCATGGATGAGTGCTCTCCACTCACTCTTTGGAACTGCGAGAGGACGCTCATATCTAGGGTTAAATTTCATTTGCATCCTATAGGTGTCCCTGGTATATTTCAAATATTTTCCGGCTACCTGAGCCACCGCTGTTTTTTCAAATGTGTCGACCCCAAAAAGGGCTTCTAGATAATCTAGAAGTTCATTTTTCAGGTTGGAATTCTGGGAATTCCACCCTGTGCGTATGGTTGGGCCAAAAATTACCAACGCATGGCTCTCCAGAAACCTGTAGAACTCATTATTTCCTACACAGAAAAAATAAATAAATAAAATAAAATTAAATAAAATTAAAAAATTAAAATAAAATTAAAAATTAAAATTTAAAAATATATATATATATATATATATATATATATATATATTATCATTAATTTAAAAATAAAAATCATGATAAATATGTTTTAGATAAAGTACATGAAATAGTTAAAATATTAAAATTTACCTGGGAGTTGTACATGCTTTATAGGGACACCCTCATCGTTCACCAACAACGTGCCATTAATGGTCCCTGTAGAGCTGACACGTGTAGCTCCAGGAAACGCAATAATGTAGTTGGCCATATCGGCCTCATCATTGCCAACACGTTCAGCGGTTGGCTGGGTGTCTGCTTGGGCAGGGTGTGTTTCTTGGCTAGCACCTAAAGGAGTAGAAGGTGTACGAGAGGGTTGTTGGGAAATCTCTTGCCCTTGTGTCCCACTACCACCAACACCGGGTTCAGCAAATGCCAGAAGACGCTACATACAAAAGAACTTTTTGTTAGTTTATTCAATGTAAAAATTAAAAATCAAACTATCACAATTCATCTCATGCAGAACAAAAAAAATATCCTTTTGACTTTTTATTATTACCTGATATGTTTCTAGCTGGCTCATAAGTTGTTTTATCCTCTCTTCTGTTTCAGGTGTTTGAGGCGTGTCTATCAAAGTATTAAATTCCAACCTTGCATCTCGTGCCTTTTTTCGCAACAAGAACACTAGAGATAGGGATGAAGAAAGCTCTTCCTCAAAGAGGGAATCATCAGGCATACCATGGCTAGGTGTCTGCATATTTGAACAAAATTAATATTATTTCAATTATGTAAATAACTAAAATAATTGAAGATAGAGCAATGCTGGCACTTTACATGTTCTTCCGCTGGCCTCTTTCTGCGATCATCCGTCTCGGGGTTGTTCCTGCACTGCTCTGATCATTCTGCCACATTGCAATAAAATTATAAATGTAAAAACTTGAAAACAATATCTAACTTGAAAACACAAAATGAAAACTGAAATAATTTCTAATAAGACACCGGAAGACAAAGTTAGAGTTTCAAATATACCTTGCATTGAATTCAGTCCTGGAAACATGTCATTGCACATTAAGGCACCCAAACAAGAGACGAGTTGACAATGAAGACCTTATTGAATATATTGTTGGAGCAACTTCTAGTAAACTTGTTGTGAAGACCTTGAGGATATTTTTGGAGCAACATTGTTGAAGCTGATGGTATAGCATTGTTGGAGGCGATCTTGAAGGGCCTTGAAGTGAAGCTTTTGGAGCAACTATTGAAAAATCCTTAGAGCATTTAAGTAAGGCACTTTCTATCTTCCATCACCTTTTCCTTTCAATATCCTTTAAACGATTTTGTTGATATTTAATGTTTGAAATCACGTTATAATTCCTTGATTATATGTGTTTGGGGACTTTCACTTTGAAATTACCCAAAAATACCCTGGCAATTTTATCTTCAGGATGCATGTCTGACCCTATTGTTCAATATTTTGATTGATAGTAGTAAAGATAGAGAGTTAGGGGGCTCTTGACTTGGTTTGGTTGGGCCATTAGATCCCTAACATCTACTAGGGAGAATCCCCCTTGAGTTGGAGGAGATCTAGCCTGAAGTGAAAAGAGGTTGGTGAGGTGACAATGGGGCTATTGAATTACACATGGTATTACACTTTAGCTTTAGGACTTTATCTTGAGAAGTGTGAGATTTTTCTATATCAATTCTCAAATTGTTTACAACACTATTGTTAAGAACTAATAAGAAGTGATGTTGAGGGGTTTTTGGGTATAAGAAACAATACCATTTAAAAACTAGGGTTCTCAGTCCTTGGCATTCCTTCACCTGGGCCTAAGGGCACACTAGAATAATTTCACACTAAACCATGCAAACTTAAAAGTAACTTAACAGATCCATAAAGTAATAATAATCATAATTCCTAATTTCATATTGTACGATATGATGCAAATTATTCAAACATGAAGCAATGAAGACATGCAATGTCTGAATTTCAAGATTGATGAACCAATACAAGAAGTTAGAAACTACAACTTTGATTCAATACTATGTGTCCTAACTCCAGGAAGGAATCTAGTTTGTAGTAAAAAACATGCATCGTGTATTATCAATTCTTAATTGACAACAACTAAAGGTCATCTACCTCATCAATTCCTTCCCATTTTGTGTTTTTATATTATATTCCTTATAAAAGTGTCAAATTTCTCTCAAAGTAAGCAACCACTGAATAAAATAAAAAATAGTTGAGATATGATTGAGAAATGGTCATTTATTTCTTGAAAGGATCTTTACAATTTCTTTGGTTGTTTTTCATCTCAAGAAACAAGAAATGACCTAAGAAACTATCATGATGTAATATAAGAAACAACACGGTGCAATGGCAATTTTCAAGCCAAATGATGTCCATTGAGGACATGGCCTTTATTTGGTTCCTGTTTCATAGGAGTTTCGGGTAGAAATGGAACTTTGTTGGAAGTGAAAAGAAAACATGTCTCATGTTGGATTATGAGAAAATCATGTTGTTCAAGATGCAACAATTGACTGAAAATTGTTTTGGAAATCTCCTGGAAGTTGTAACTTGTGACTAAGGTTCTCATTGACCTTTACCCAACTTTGGAAAAGGAGGGTGTTGATTTTCATCTTGATATATTTGTTTTTTATGACACTAATACAGGGTAATGTCAAAGGGGGAAGATCAAATTACAGTTTGATTCATTGTTGATAATTGGTGCCAATCTTCAAGAGGAATGAAGAGGTTGTTATCTTTACAATCCCATCCCAACATCAAATTCAGTGATAATTTTCTATGAGGTTCTGGGTCAAGGAAACATTCACTCCACGAATGATATATTTAAGTAGGCTTCTCCTATTATGGGAAAACACCATACCTATAATGCATTCACTTGCATGTATAAAGGGAAAGGAAAACATGTTTTCATACAACGGTGACAAAGGCATCTTGGGGAAAGGCATCTTCACTTTTTATTTATGTTGTTCACCCACACCACTCTCGTGTTTTCACTAATCCTGTTTTGTCATTTTTGGATTCAAATTAAGTTAAGGCCTTAAGTATTTTTTGACCTTTCGGTGTAGTTTTTATAAGTGGCATGTATGGATTTTCCATTAATTCTGCACTTTTTTCTCTTCATGCGCATGTTTCCCTGGAAATCAAATGCATGATTTAGTCCCATACATTTAACAAGTTGTTGGATCAACTCCATTGGAAATATCATGTTTCCTATTCAATAAAAATTTATCTCAGTTAGGGTAGGTAGGAAGGTTTTCCCTTTGTATTAATAGGGCACTTCTAGCTTGCATTTTTATTATATCTTTCAAATTTAGTGTCGTTTCAATTAGGGGATGAATTTTTGCAACTTTCAAGGTGAGAATGAACAAAGACAAATTTTTGTGATGGATGACTGTATATGACTCCATGGCCAGAAAAAAAGGCACTAATCTACTTCTTCAAATATCTATAGTTCTCATTCACCTCATACGGAGATGGTCCCTGATTTTGAGCCAAATGTTGCAGCAAAAATTTCCCCCCCCTCCATAATTTGATATTCAATGGAAATTTCTTAAATTGATGATGGGGCATGATTATGGAACATTGGCACATACATATGTAATGGAATTCCAAGATCATGATATATGTTTGCATATGTTTATGGAGGTGGTGGAGCAAAAAGAAGCTCAAATAGAGCTGAAATTTTTCACATAAAAGGGACTATGGGCTTGACTAATGGTTCCATTTAAAAAATGATATCTAGACAGAGAATAAGTGTAGCATGCAAACATGCATTGAAAATCCATCTGAGTTTGCATTGTATTACTTATGATGGATTCAAATTTGGGTTTCAAAATGCCAAGTTATGGCATGATTTTGTTGAGAAACCCTTAGTTGGATTCTCATGTTGGTTTAATTTATATTTTAAGTTTGTTTTGCAGTCTTTGGGTGATAGTAACTCATGAACTAGGTTACCAATGTGTAACAATAATATTTCAAGAATAAAGTTGTGATTTTTTTATATTATTATTATTATCTATTAGCTACGCGTATTGACACCTAATGCCTGGAATTTTGACATCTTGATAGCATGGATAATTTCGAAAATGTTTCTAGTAATGTTAACATAATAACTATCATTACGTGTCTTCACTTTTTTCACCATAATAGACCTGTGATATGAACTCATCACACAACTTCATATGCTATGTCCCAACAAGTTCAAACTGGTTGAACCTACCTCATAGTGTGGTTATTAAGGACAAGTTGCTTGATATATAACTCGATAGCATAGACCGCGTTGCAGTTCTAAAAAGAATCCTCAAGTGTCAAAAAAACTTCAAAATATGTTCTACTATAAAGCCTTTTGGGATACTTGAAATAATATATGTATCATTGATGACTTTTAAAGTATGACAAGATCCAGAGGGAAAGGAAATCAAGGGAAGAGTGATCCACCAATGAGAACCTAGAATTTAGCATCAGATGAGTTAGAGTCTAGGAAATTGAAACCCTATAATTTTAATTAGTGATGAAGGAAATCACATAGGTAATTATATTTTCATGTAGAATAATCTATTAATTCAAATTTAAAATACATAATATGAAAGGCATACCATAAATTTTTCCACGTAAGTCCAAACAACCTATAAAAAGGGAAAACCTTCTTTTTCCATGGGAAATAATTTACCTTTCCTTTTTCAAGATAATCTAAATCACAAAAAATATGAACTATACTGCACACATTCTTGGATAATGTGAAAGTGGAAAAGGAATACCCTACAAGTGATGCACACATGTACATTTGAACACTAATAGATTTTTGTAGTTGAAATGCAATGCTTGTTTTCATTTAAATGTAGGGTTTTTAAAGCAGGGAGAAATAATGGCTGCCAAATTAATAAGCGTTTCTTTAGGAAAAATTTAAATCTTGTATCGGGTGATGAAGATAATAGAGGGTATTGAATCTTGATTCTTGACATCTAGAGAGAACCCTACAGCCTAACACAATCCAATGGAATTGACCAAAAAAACCCAAATAGAGTCAACCCTACTATAGGAGGAAGGGCCTGTAGTAAGAACTTACCATTTTGCAAGAGCTAAGGGTGAATGTTGTTCTGCAAGAGCTGAGGGCGAATGCTGTTCTGCAAGAGCTGAGAGTGAATGCAAGGCGAATGCTGTTCTGCAAGAGCTCAGGGAGAATGCAGGGCGAATGCTGTTCTGCAAGAGCTCAAGGCGAATGTTGAGGGCGAATGTTGTTCTGCAAGAGCTCAGGGCAAATGCTGAGGGCGAATGTTGTTCTGCAAGAGCTGAGGGCGAATGCTGAGGGCGAATGTTGTTCTGCAAGAGCGAAGGGCGAATGCGCGCGTGATATCAGACGTTAATGTAGCACACATGTACATTTGAACACTAATAGATTTTTTTAGTTTAAATGCAATGCTTGTTTTCATTTAAATGTAGGGTTTTAAAGCATGGAGAAATAATGGCTTTGGGCCATAGTGTCGCAATTGCGACGTCTTCCTCAAAACGTCGCAATTGCGACACTTTTTCTAAGTGTTGGTATTGCGACACTTTTCTATAAATTTCGGTATAGCGACGGTTTCGGGCGGGATGGAAAAAATTTGGGGAAATTTCCGACATTTGGTAAAAAGCGTCGGAACCAAGTGTCGGAATTTCTGCCAAATGTAGTAGTGTTGTATTCCAGCTGCTGAGATATAATGACCTAAGATGATTCCCTCGGTCATCATCATGTGGCACTTCTCATGGCTTAAGCAGAGTCTGGTATCAATACACCTTTGCAACACCTTTTCAAATGTTTCTAATGCCGGCTCAAAATCATCTCCATAAGGTGTGAAATCATCCATAGATACTTCGAGCCCTTCATTTATTATATCTAAAAAGATGCTGAGAATGGCCCTCTAAAATGTGGCAGGGGAGTTGCATAGACCAAAGGGTAAAAACCTGTAAGAAAATGTCCCCCAAGGGCAGGTAAAAGTAGTCTTATCTTGGTCTTCAGGGGCAATTTGAATCTGATTGTATCCACTGAACCCATCTAAGAAAGAAAAGAATTTCTTTCCTACTAATGTATCTAATACCTGATCAATGAAAGGAAGGGGAAAGTGGTCTTTCTGGGTTGATTTGTTTAGTTCTCTGTAGTCTACACATATCCTCCACTTTCCATTCTTCTTTGGCACCATCGCTAGTGGAGAGACCCACTTGCTATCAGATATTGGATAAATAAAGTTGACATCTAAAAAATTTTGTAATTCAGCTTTCACAATATCTTTAAGATGAAGGTTTAATCTTCGTTGGGGTTGGCGAATGGGTCTAGCATATTTTTATGTATAAATGTGGTGCGTACATAACCGGGGATCAATTCCTTTCATGTCTGGGTAATCCCATGCAAAATCTCCCTTATATTTTTTCAGTAGTTGGACCAATTTTTCTTCTTGTTCCACAATCAGATTTTTGTTAATATTCAGAGTTTTCCCTGGCTCAATTTCTATAGTTTTGCTATTGTAAACAGAAGTGGTAGGTATTGATTGATCCTGAATGTCTTTCAAGGGATCTTCTTCTTCTTCATTATCAAATTTTGCCTTGATCATGTGACATTGCAAATGGGATCTAGTTTTTGGTTGGTTTATAAAACTGTTAATGATGTCATCCTCTGTTTGGTCTTTAATGTCGAGGGCATCTTCTATGGTTAATGGTGATCTAATGTTTTCTATGAGGTATGATACAGGCTATTTCTTTGTTTTTATTATTGTTAGGCTTGGCTGGGCTGGAGGGTATAAGGCTAAATTCTTGACATAACTCCCTCTAGTTATAGTCATGCTGCCTTGTCGGCAACCAATGTAGGCATCAGCAGTTGTCAGCCAAGGTCTACCTAAGATTAAAGGGTGTCCATATAGCCGGTTTTTGGGGTTAATAATGAGGAAGTCGGTAGGGTATTCCCAGGAGTCTACAGATACCAGTACATCATGTAGTGTGCCTTCTGGCTTGACTACCGATCAGTCAGCCAATTACAATAAGGTTGTTGTTGGATCTAATGATGTAATGCCAAGTTTTTGACAAGTGGTAGTTGTTAGGATATTAATTGTAGCTCCCAAATCAACTAAGGCATTTGGAAATGATTTTCCATTGATTTGCACTGTAACTATAGGATTTCCTGGGTCCTCATACTTTACAAGTGCTTCTCTTCCTGATAGTAAGTCAGATAGAGTGCCGACTACTTTGACAGTAGGGTTAGTTGTTGTTCTCCTCTTTGTCTTTCTTATGCATAGTTCCTTGATGGTCTTTGCATAAATGGGAATATCTTGGATAGCTTGGAGGAGTGGAATTTTTATACACAAATTTTTTAGTTCTCCGAGAAGATCAAAATCAAGATGTTCTATTGGATGAGGTATGATTAGTCGTTCTGGGAATGGTGGAGAAGAGGTGGTTGCTTGCTCATGAGTTTGTTGTGTAACTACATTCTCCTTTTTCAGTGTTTGTTCTGAAGGTAACGAATTTTCAACTTGAACATTTTTGTTTCCCTTTGATTCTATTATGTGCCCAGACCTTAGTTGAAGGTCGTTGCACTCCCTTAACTTGGTTTCTAGTTTTGGTGCTTCAATTATTTGAACAGATTGAACCGGTCTATTATTAGGGTTCGGGTTGGGTTGGGCTGGGAGTTGCGGTCTTAAGTTGGTCTGGGGATTTTGTTGCAATGTATATGGTGATGGCAATGTAGGTGGAGGGAGAGGAATCGTTCCAGCTGGTTGATTCATAGAACTTTTCCAGTTCGACTGCCAGGTATGACTCTGTGAGGTGGAGGGGGACCATTGTGTTGGATATGTATTATTTTTCCAAAATGGTGGACAGTAAGGAAATTTTGGCCAATTGGTTTGATTTGTTTGATTTGGCCATGGTGGTGTAGGAAATGGTTGTTGTGACCAACTAGGAAAGGTTGGCTGATTTTGCCACATTCCATTATATTTCTGAGCATTATACTAAGGAGACTGAAAAGAAGAGGATGGATCAATGGGCATACCTGTTTATCTTGGCTACCATTGACGGCGCTGGTTGATTAGGTATACTATTTTTGTTTCTTCTTCCTCTTCTTTGTAGACTGCTTTCAATTCGGGAGTGAGGGGAAACTTTCTGTACAGTGATCTTTTGTGCAGATGGCACAGACTTGGATTGTATCCAACGGGCACTCTTTATGGCTATGTTTCTTTCTGCATCTAGGGCAGAATATTGCCAAATTTTGTTCTGCTTCTGCTTGCTTTTGTTTAGCTTGCATGATATCAAGCTGCGTTGTCAAAGTCCCTAGAATATCAATTTTGAAATCTTCTAGTAGATTGCCAATTTCTGTGCGGGTTATACCTCCACCAGAGGTCTTACTATCCCTTGTGATCATGTCATGCTCTACTAGTTTTAGTCGTGTGCTGCCTCTTGAACTCCTGATACATAAATCAATAATGTTAGTAAAATTTTCCTGATATATATCACCTTTGCCCATGATGTTTAATGTTTCAACCCATTGTTCCTTCATCCCTTTAATTAATGTAGTTTTTAACACATTATCAGGTAAGGGTAAAGATGCATAGGGTGATCTCTGGAGGTTGTATTGAAAGAATTCTACATATTCCTCCAATGTCTCATTAGGTTTTGCTATCATCTGAAATATTTCATCCTTTAAATCCCTGGACCTACAATAATCCTGATATTTCTTTAGAAAAGCAGCTTTCATCTGATCCCAGTCATTTATAACACCTCCACCTAACCCCATAAACCATCGTAGAGTTGTGGAGGGAAATAATTTTAACTTTTGGGGATCGGTGGTATTGTCATACCCTCTGCATAATACATCGAATTCAAACAGAAATGCATCTGGATCTTCCGATGTTAAGCCATGGAATGTAGGAATATTTTGGAGAGGAATGGCCTTCATCGGTGCATTAACTGTAGTGTCCACAATGGGATATTGCAGTGTGGAAGTTTTGGGTGGTTGCTGGTTGTGGGTCATTTGATCAAATATGTGCCAATATCCTTATGGGATTTCTACGGAATTATTCCTAGGCTGACTAGAAGGAGTAGGGATGACCTTAACAGCACTTCCTTGGTCTGAGATAATGAGTGTCCCTTTCTGAACTATTATTCGAGGGGATTTTGGTTCTTCAATTTCTTCATCTTTGTTTTGGATGATTTTGACAGCACTTCCCTTATCTAGGCTACTTAGTGTTTGGACTACTTCAAGAGGGGATCCTGGTTTTTCTATTTCCCCTGTTTCTCCTTCCCCTTCATGGAGATTACTAGAGTTCCCTTTTTGTAAATAAATTGGGCGATAATTCTCAATTTCTTGAGAATCTTTCTCTTCTGTTTGACTATGCACCTCAGAAAAAGCTACAGACGGTGATTCTGTGGCCCGAAGGGAGCTAGTAGGTTGTCTAGAAGCAATTTTTCTAGGGCCTATTGATGGCTAAGATTCAGCTTTCTTAATGATATTTTCAATAAAGGTTGTTCGCCCAAGGGTCACCGGTCCCTTAGGTTTTTCAGGTCTGGGAGGAATTTTGTTTTGTTTAAATTTTCTCCTCATTCAAAAAAACGCAAACATTCATTCCTACCTTAAATTTTCACTCAATTCTGTTGTGAAGCGGGCAGATGAGCGAGCATGTTCCTCGTTCAGTACGCAGGTTCTTACCTTCCATTTTTAATACTCAATTATTCCCTAGTAGAGAAAATCAAATATACATCACTCTTTTCTAAATAGCTACACTCTCCCCAGCAACGGTGCCAAAATGTTGAGGTATAAAAGGTGTCTTTTTAACTCCTATTTATCCTACATTAATTATCAATCCAGGTACGACTTTTTATCTCAAGAGTGTACTCAGTCTGAGGCAGCAATTTAATCTAAGAGTAATGCTCTTTAATGTGCAGTACAGTGTCTTAAATACAAGAGTAAACGGATGCTTGAAAATGAAATCTAATTACAACAATATGAGACTCAATGTTCTAAAGTTCAATCACTCACTCAACAATCATTAGTTAAGGATGTAGTAGTAATAACTCTTTCCTCTGTCAACTAATGTAAATGAAATCAAATATGAACAAGGTAATCAATCTGAGAACGTAGGCAGTAATGACCAATGTCCTTTACAGTTGATGATATTACACTCCACACTAAAGAAATTAAATGGAAATGGTAATTGTATTAAATCACTAATGCTGCTAATGAAAATAGACTAAGAAAGCTCTCTGTAATAACACTCCAAAGCAAAACCAAACTCTTTCCAAAAGGAATAAACAGTAAAGCTAATTAACAGGAATGCACAGCAAATCTATTTACTGGAAATAAACAGCAAATTCTTTCTAATGGCAATGAACAGCAATATATGAATGGAAATGAATAGCAAACTATTAATGAAAATGAACAACAAACTATGAATGGAAATGAACAGCAATCCTAAATAGCGAAGCTCTGTATCTGCAAAGCATAAAAACACAAATTATGAAAGAATAAATACTCTTGTTATCTGGAAAGGAATGGCAACGCGATTCACTGATGCAACACACCAATTTCATAAATCATTAAACAGTAAGATATAAACTAATATAACTGTGAAGCAATGCGGTTTAAAGGAAATGAAAACTAATGAAAACCATCACACAACTGAAATTGGAAAGTACAAATAGCAAGTGGATCCACCAGGGCCGGGCCCTTAGCCGCTAGTGAAGCACTGCCGAACTACTCAAGTATCAAATAATGAAATGGCAATCAAATTTATGTATTAATCATACGTAGCAGAGTTTACAAGCAATTGCACTCTGTTTTAATCAACGAGATTTGATGAACAATCCTGAAATGACAAAAGGAAATCTGAATAATCATAATATGTCTAATTTCTATGATTTCTACAAACGTTGTTCTTTTATAACAGCTAGCGGATAAAACAAGAAGTACAGATAACTTTGAGTAGAGATCCCTCAGGATCGAGAGATCCTGAGGAATTCTCTCTATCTTTCATCTCTGGCTATCGTTTTGTCTTCTTGTGCTGATGTCGCACTGTTCCTTTCTTTACTTTGACTATGCACTCCGATCTTGATCTTCTTGTCTAGCTATGGCCTTTTGTTGAAGGGACAACAGTTACATCTGCCTTATCTTTTTCTTCTCAATGGTGGCTTCCCACTTCATTTAGTTCCTATATAGAAGAAAACATAATCATTAGTTAATTTCGCAATAAGCACTAATCTCCTCAATTCTATTGTAATTCTTCAATACATTATCATTCTAGAATATAAAGGAGTTATGATTAAAAGAAAAAGATAAAGAAATACATCGCAAATGCATACCTTTTCTAATGCTCAACATTTAGTGCAAGGGTTTTCTCATGCGAGAATTCCCTACTCTTTCTTGGAGATATTGTTTAATAAATCTAAGAGGAGCTTTCTAAGCTGCATTTTCCACTATCAGGGACTTGGCCAAGTATTCACCTACATCTACAGTGTAGTCCCTTGGAGAAACTGTGTTATTTTCAGGGTGTTGCAGTGGAAGGGGTTAAAACCCCACTGTTATGAGCTAGTTTCCCTTGAGGAGGATCAGCCTTCTTCCCGAAAGGCTAGTAGGAGAGTCTACAGCCATTTCTTTGCATGATCAGCCTTATTTATGTAGTGCTTCAACCATATAGCATGATTCAGCCATAGATTTGCATCAGATATTTCATGTATATCATTTCTGCGAAGAAACCCTTTCTGATTTCCTCTTGGATTTGGTTGTAATAATGTCAGATCTAATGGAACCATGGGTTGCATTTTTCTTTTGATGCTTATATCTCTGAAATATGTGTTTTCTGAGCAACTATTTTTTATTTTCCCATTTTTGGATATTACAGTTAGTTCGCAGTGCGAAGGACCAAATTACAGTTCGGGTGGCTCAGGTCGAAGTGGAAAATATGCGCCATCATGACGGGAAAGTTCGGTAAAGTGCTACAGTGGCAGACTCGGGTGATAGACGTGTAGAGTCAGGAGGGCGGAAGCTCTGGCAGACCATGACCAGAACGTAGTTACTTGGTGCAACGATTTGGCAGTGCGAAGCGCGGGCAGGGCGTGACCCGAGGATTGTGCAAACTCGGTGAGTCATGCAGTGACTCGGGAAGACTCCGACCCATCGTGCAGCGTGGGTAAGTTCGTTCAAAACATGCAGGAAGCATGTGCAGTCGAGTCATGACATGCATGACTTGGATTGTTTTTACAAAAAAATGGGTTTTAAGCCAAAGGTTGCCCAAATATTCACTGTAATGTAATTTTATACATGATATTATAAAATTGACATTCTTATTTATGGTTTGGTCTCATGCATGATATTTTATTATTGTTGTTATTTTTATTCCCCATACATAACGTTTAAAAGAAAATAAGAACAAGTAATAATATTTGGAGGCGTAGTCTGGAAAATATGATGAAAAAAATAAGTATGGATATTTAGTCTGTGTCGCATGACCTGCCAATGAGGAGAACGAAATTGGGGGCGCAACAGATGGTATCAGAGCTAATGCAAGAGTATGCAGAGATCAGGTATGTATGCAGGTTAGTGTTTTGAAAAGAAAAGGTTCGTTGCACAGCTTGGGGTTTCTTGACTTTGAGATTCTTGGCAGAACCATCCAAGCTTTGGTAGACACAAGTGCCACACATAATTTTATGATGGCCAAGTTCGCGAAGGTAGTTGGGTTGCAAATTGTTCCCAAGGATGTGGAGGTCAAGGCAGTGAACTCCAGGACTAAAGTATCGAGATTGGCAAGTGATGTGTCGGTCTGGGTTTTTGATTGGCAGGGTTGTTTGGACTTCACAGTCGTGGAGATGAATGCCATTGACATGATATTGGGGCAAGATTTTCTGAAGGGAAACAGGGAAGTTGTTGCACTATTTTGTGATGAGATACTGTTGTTTGGAGACTCACGGAAGTGGACTTTACCTACCCACCAGCAGTGTAGGGAAGTGTCAGTGCAGCATGTTTCTACACTAAGTATGAGTAGGGCAATGAAGAACCCAGATATCGAGACATTTGCAAGAATTATTCGAGTCGAGGATGATGATGGAGTGGGGATGCCTATTCTGACTAAGCTTTTCGATGTATTGGAGCGATATACAGAACTGTTTCTTGATGATCTACCGAAAGTACTACCACCGAGGGGTGCAGTGGACCATAACATTGATTTAGAGCCAGGGAAGCAACCCCCAGCCAAAGATCCTTATCGATTGTCAGGACAAGAGTTGGAGGAGTTGAAGAAGCAGCTGAAGGAGTTATCCGATTCAGGTTTCATACGACCTTCAAGGTCCCCATATGCTGCTTCAATATTGTTCGAGAGGAAGAAAGATATGAATGAATTGAGGATGTGATGTGATTATTGTGCACCTAAGTGTTTTTGAAGTTGGACTTGAGACATGGGTATTATTAGGTGTAGATAGCCGACGGGGACGAGAAGAAGACCACAATAGTGACGAGATATGAGAGATTTGAGTTTCTTGTCATCCCATTCAGGTTTTGCAACGCTCTATCCACATTTTGCACATTGATGAATGATATAATTTGTCCATACCTTGATACATTTGTTGTTGTATACTCGGATGAAATCGTTATTTTTAGTGATAACAAGGAGGATCATAAGAGGCACTTGGATTTGGTCTTTGAGGCACTGAGGACAAATCAGTTGTACTTGAAGAAGTCGAAGTGTATGTTTGCTCAATCCCAGATTTTTTTCCTTCGACACATTGTGGGTCAAGGTCACATACGAATGGATTTGATCAAAGTGTAGGCGATTGAGGATTTGGTTGAACCGAAGGATGTCCATGATATGAGAGTTTTCTTGGGGATGACCAACTACCAACTAAAGTTTGTGGAAAGGTATTCTAAGATAACTGCACCACTGATAGACCTTTTGAAGAAGGACAAGCGATGGAATTGGACAGAGAAGTGTCGTGAAGCATTTTAATAATTGAGGAGAAGGATGGTGAAAACACCGATACTGAGGCTACCTGAATTTGAGAGACCATTTTAGGTCCACACAGATGCATCGGATTTTGTGATTGGAGAGGTTATATTACAAGAAGGGCATCCAATTGCTTATGAGACTCGAAAGTTACAGGATAGAGAGCGACGATATCCGGTCCATGAGAAGGAGATGAATACCATCATTCCTTGTTTACAGGTGTGGAGGCCTTACCTAATTGGGAAGCCTATCACAATCGAATTTTTCAGCGAAGCAAACCTATTGGCAAGAATTATTGGTAGAGTTTGACATGAATATTGAGTACAAGCTGGGTACACTAAATGATGTTGCAGATGCTTTCAGCAAGAAGGGACAGTTGGTAGCACTTGGGGAAGAAGAAGATTGTTTTTAGAGGACAAGGAGTAGAGTCAACATGAGTGATGCAATGTAGAGTAGACTCTTAGCTAGTGTGAAGACATATAGTCAGGCAAAGAGCATTATCAAGCAAGTGAAGGAGGGGAACACACATAAGTTTTTCTTATGGGATGGACTCTTGTTCTATGGGAACCAACTTTACATTCCGAAGTCATCTGGGATTAGGAGGCACCTCTTGAAGGAGTGCCACAACTCAGCATGGGCTAGCCACCAAGGGCATCGTCATTCTTTGGCATTGTTCGAGAGTGGGTACTTTTTGGAGAGGATGAGACAAGATGTGGAGGATTATGTACATATATGCATCATTTTTCAACATGAGAAATCTTATATTCAGAGACAGGGAGTTTTTTGCAACCTTTTTCGATTCCAGAGAGACCATGGATGAGTGTCTCAATGGACTTCATCACTCAGTTACTGCAGGTGTAGGGGTATAATGGGATCATGGTTGTTGTCAACTGTTTTTCCAAGTATGTGATCTTCGTTCCAATGAAGATACCATGTGGAGACGAGAATACTACTAAGTTAATATTCAAACATGTTGTGAAGTATTGGGGAGTACCTTTGAGTATTGTGTTGGATAGAGATCCATGCTTTACAGGGAAGTTTTGGAACACATTATTCAACCTAGTTGGCACAGATTTGCTGCAGAGTTAGAGTTACAATAGGAAGACATATGGGCAGACTAAACATATAATTGCATTGCTGGAGGACTACTTGATACATTATGTGACGGCGGATCAAAAGAATTTACCTAAACTCTTAGATATAGCTCAGTTTAGCTACAACTTGCAAAAGGGTTCTGCAACCGAGTATAGTACATTTGAGTTGGTCAATGTACAGATACCAGTTGCTCCACACACAGTGATACCGGGAGCTTCTATGATGAGTCCACATGTGAGGAGATTCTTAACAACATGGGAGGAGGCCTTGGAGTTAGCACGGCTACACCTGCATGATGTTGCAGGGGAGGATGAATAAATGGGCAGAAAAGGATATGAGGGATGCACACTTTGATGTTGGGGACATGGTTTTTCTGAGGATCACCGGAGATCAATTCCAGGCACCTAAGGGGACTGCGAGAACTTTGATGAGGAAATATGAAGGGCCATTCCAGATCAAGAAGTGAGTTGGGGAAGTTACATAAGTTAGAGTTTCCGCACACATGCATTCAAAACATCTTGTCTTCCATATTATTCAGCTGAGGAAATGTAGATTCGATGTTGATCATCCTAAGCAAACAACACCACCAAGGGGACGACCTATGATAGTGGACAGACTAAAATTGATTTTGGAGAATATCCTTGATTTTCATACTACAGGTGTCGATAGTGCAGCACGAAGGGATTTATTCAATAAATGAAAGGACGCACTAGAGGAGAGTAGTTGGGAGACGGAGAATTCACTGTGGAGATGGAAAAAGGAGATTGCAGATTTTGATGATCAGTTGGTTATGCTCCTAGGAATGTCATTGTTGGTTCTTCTCCTAGGAAGACACTTCACCACCACATGGCACCAACAGGCTGCTGCAATCATGATCCAAACATGGTCAACACATGAACCAACACACCTCCACATTACGTTGTTTTCATCCACACTTGCACTTACTGTCACTGCAATTTTGGTTAGGGCACAAATTGCAGCCCTCAACCATCCAGGCAGTTAGAAAGGAAGCCTTTTTATGGTTGTGGTCCTCCAAGGAATGGCTCCTCCACATCAATGTTGCCTCGAGGAGGCTTTGTTAACCCCAATGTGACCCTTGAAACAACCTTGGTTGTTTTCTATGGCCTTCAACCTAGCACAATAGAAAGTTGTGGGTCTCGACCTCCCTTAAACACAACTTAAACAAATCTCCAACATCCTTGTTTTGTCCCTCTCCTGCTCGGTCCACTAGCCCAACAATCTAACCCTTGAGATAGCCCTTGCGGACTTGCCTTTAGTCATTAATCATCCTGTTATACATTCTACAAACCATCCCAGCACATCAGCCTCCAAAATAGTCCTCTCACGTTGTCCTCGACCTCCTATTACAGACTAGTCCTCATGTTGTCCCAAGTCCTCTTCTTCCTGCGGCCTCCTTCAATTTTAGATCTTCGTTCAAAGGATGTATTTCACATAAAATGGATGCTTAAAACAAATCTCATCACCCTCCTTTTATAGCCAAAATGATGGGCTTCAACGAATTAGTGAAGAGACCCTTCTATTGGAATTATTTACATCAAGCCTACATGACTTGACAACCAATAATTAATTAGTCAACTTCAAAAATTCATTTCTCTCTAACGACAACTCAAAATTGGATGATTCTCTTTGCGTTGGAATCTTCTCATCGAGCACTATCATTCTCATCCATCACACATCGTAAATCCGTCACGGTTTGGCCCAAATCACAATGGGTGCAAAAACGCCAAGCTTGGATTGCAAGACCACAAGCCCATTTGTGTGGCTTTGAACTCAAACCCTTGAACACCAGGGCTTGGGGTACCACCCAAGCTACATAAAAATCAACAACTTTTATTTGTTCTTGCACCTACTACAAAAGTATAAGTAGCCTTTAATATGTTCATGCAATCTTCACTAGGAGGCCATGGAAGAAAAATTTACAACCAAGCAAAGAATTCAAAGACAAGAGACTAAATACTTGTAAGCTCAACAAGAAAGGTAAAAATCAAATATTAGAGATATAAAATTATTATCTCTTGAGAGGATATCAATTATGTATTGATCTTCAGTCCTCTTGCATCCATCTGCAACATCATCATGATGTCATTTCTTCCTTGCAAGGGCTACGATTTCTTCTTTTAGCTGAAACATACAATCCTAGGGTTTTGTCCATAAACCCTATGGTTTTTCTTGTTAAATCCTTTTGCACACAAGGGTTTACAAACCCTAGATTTTCAATTTCATATTTAATTACCAAAAACCATAGTGTGATGAAACTCATCATTATCATTATTTCATCAAGGATGTTTTGTCCACAGATTCTCCTTGGTCCAAATAACTTTGCTTTTTCATAGCCATTGTAGTACTAAAAATATCTTGTTTTGCATGGAATAACTTCATCATTCTTCAATCAAGATATATTTCCTGGCATCAATACTTCTCTCTGCAACAACGGATTTAATCATTTTTTTCATAGTATTGGGTTTCTAAATGACTTCATCAAGAAGGCCCTTGAGGTATAAAATTATTCTCTTGAGAGGATATTAGTTATGTCTTGATATTTAGTCCTCTTTTATCCATCTACATTTGCAACATTATCATGATGTCATTTCTTCCTTGCAAGGGCTACGATTTTTTCTTTCAGCCAAAACATACAATTCTAGGGCTTTGTCCATAATCCCTAGGATTTTTCTTGTTAAATCCTTTTGCACACTAGGGTTTACAAACCCTATATTTTCAATTACAAGGGTTGCAATTTTTTCTTTCAGCCGAAACATACAATTCTATGGTTTTGTCCATAAACCCTAGGGTTTTTCTTGTTACATTCTTTTGTACACTAGGGTTTAAAAACCTTAGATTTTTAATTTCATATTTAAATACCAAAAACTATAGAGTGATGGAACTCATCATTATCATTATTTTATCAAGGATGTTTTTCCCACAGATTATCCTTGGTCCAAATAAATTTTCTTTCTCATAACCATCGTAGTAATAAAAATATCTTGTTTTGCAAGGAATGACTTCATCATTCTTCAACAAATCATCTTCAGATTCTGCAGTGCTAATTTCCAGGCTTCTTCAATCTAACAATTTGACATCTTCGACTCAGATAATCCTATGATCATTCCAATAACCTTCTTGAAATCACTCCATTTCTAAAACATAATCATGATTCTTAAGAGATAGTTAGACATCTTCAAGCAGGCATACGCCCTGGTCAAGTCCCTCAAAGCCTTTAGAACATATGTTTTTCAGTCTCACATTACTGCATACGTCCCTACAGCAGCTGTCAAAGACATTCTCATTCAGGGAGACAGTGAAGGAAGAAGGGGGAGATGGATTGCAAAAATACAAGAGTATGATTTAGACATCCGTCCAACTAAGGTGATTAAAGGACTGGGGCTTGATAAAATGTTATCAGAATCAAATTACCAGGCTCTGGGCATAAATTTATCTATGGTAGCAAATGAAGAGTCTGAGAAAGAAAAAGAGCATTAAGATCTGGAGATGGCTACTCAAAGAGTACACATAAAATATCTCACCAGTCTATGGTACAAAGAAATAGTTGAATATCTTTTGACACTCAGCTGTCCTCCAAGTTGTGATAAAGCAAAATACGGGGCTCTAATATTGAAAGCACAAAAGTATATAGTTGCCAACGGCAAATTATATTGGAGAGATCCTTTAGGTATACTACTATTATGCCTCACAGAAAATGAAGTGGAAAATATAATGATAGAATTTCATGAAGGGATTTGTGGAGGCCATTACAGCTGGAGGGCTACAGCTCATAAAATCCTAAAGGCAGGTTTCTACTGGCCAAAATTATTTGGAGATGTTTTTACTTGGGTCAGAGCATGCGATAAGTGTCAGAAATTTGCTGAGAAACAGAAGTTGGCAGCCCTACCCTTGATTACAGTTCGCGTAGATGAACCATTCCAACAATGGGGACTAGATTTTATAGGTGAAATCCACCCTCCTTCAAGTGGCCAACATAAATGGATATTGACTGCCAGAGATTATTTTAAAAAATGGGTAGAAGCCATACCTGCAAGGAATGCTACAGACGTTGTTATCATAAAGTTCATGGAAGAAAACATCATATCCAGGTTTGGCTGTCCTGCTAGAATAGTGACTGATAACGCACAGGCCTTCAAATATGAAAAATTTGTAAATTTCTGCCAGCAATATAATATTACATTGAATCACTCCACAGCTTATTATCCACAGGGAAATGGCTTGGCAGAAACTTCCAATAAAACTCTATTGAGGGCCTTGAAGAAAATAATCAATGAGAATCAGAAGAATTGGGATTCCCAATTAAAATTTGCTTTATGGGCTAATAGAGTCACCAGCAAGAGAGCAACTGGGAAATCTCCATACGAATTGGTATATGGATGAGCAGTCATGTTTCCGATACAGCTGGCCTTACCAGTGGCACGTTTCATGCAGGAAAATCAGGAAGAGCCTGGTGATATGGTCAGAAGAATCAATCAGTTGGTGGAATTAGAGGAAACACGGAACCAAGTGAACCAGAGATTAATAGAATATCAAGAGAAAATGAAACATATATTTGATCAGCATGCAAAAGACAGGAAATTGCAGACTGGAGACCTGGTGCTCAGATGGGATGTCCGGAGGGCCGAAAAAGGAAAACATGGCAAGTTTGACCCACTCTGGTTCGGCCCATTTCAAATTGTGGAACAGGGAGGCAATAACACGTTTATATTGGAGAATTTATAGGGTGATGTGCTGGATGCCCCTGTAAATGGTCAATTTCTCAAACCCTACTTTCAATTTTGACCCAGGCTGAAAGCGCCTGATGTATCATACTGTATATTAGTTTTTGTCCCAGTTTTTGTTTAAACAGGGTGGGCGTGCAGATGATTCATAAAGTGAAATGTAAGAGGGGCTGAAGAACAGATTTTACGTAAATTATGATCACGAGGTCTGCAGGTTCTCGACACGCCCAGAGATAAACGTGCCTTCCCCAGATGGAGCCAATGTTGACCACGATCTTCTCCTTATTAACATCTCCATTAGCCATCTGGTCTAAATCACCGAATTCTCTCGCCCTGTCTTGCAAAGTTAATTAACTGCCTATCGTTGCCCTCTCTTAGCTCTAATATCGCGTTTTTAATGCCCAAAGCCCATATTTAAGAATAGATGGGGCCTAGCTTTCTTTCGGCCTCAGCCCCCTTTATTTTACGCCCTGCACGACCTGAGCACTAAACCATGTGCCAAACCCAAAAGCACTTTTCGTATACGCCTATCGGGTGTGCTTGAAGCCGTTCGATTAAAAACATATCAACGCACCATATCCCTTTGCTCCCGTGGTCTCTGCCTCACTAAAACCATTAAGAAACCCGTGGTATTCATCTCACTGCTTATCCAAGGCAGGCGGTTTTCTCCAAATCGGAGCGATTCCATTCAGCTCAAGCCACGCGTCCCGGTGTACGACGACAATACCACTGTCCATCGCACGTTATCCTTCGACCAAAGTCGTGCGGCGATATTAACGCTGGCTGTCCGATCTGAGGGCTCTCATCCTATGGCGATCATTCTCCGAAGCCACGCGAAATTTAACACCAAGGAACATACCCCATCGCCCACTACTACCTCGCCGCCTGATTAAGTTTCAACCGTTGATTTAATTTTTTTATCGTGTGGCCCAGATCATTCGCATGACCACCTGTTGACTCAAGCCTCCCTCCACGTCATACCGCCATGTGTTTTCATCGTGCATCCCTCAGCCTCCCATATACCTTTTAGGTCAAAGGTCCATTGTTCACATCTAACTTCACGTATTCCTTCAATTATTTTCCACCATCCCTCCGTGTTTTCCGCCACCCCACATCGTTTTTCCATTTCAATGAGTCTACACTACCATGTCCATGGATCCCGTCACGTCATCGTCCCGGTGCCTAATTTTCTTTAACATGTTTGTGGGTTTTCCAGGTTCCGGCGACGTGGAATTGTCATTAATTTCTGCCTCCATTACAGAAATTGAAGACACATCAAAGGGTCAGCTTGTAGAGGCAGAATTTATGAAGAAAGGTCCTGGGTAGCTGCTGAGACATGACCTTCATTAAATAAAGCAGAATGGAAATCCGTCGGACTCCTCAAAATAATTCGAAGGGCAGATTTCTACAGATAAGAGACATTAATGTCACAGCAAAGGATATAAGTTGGAAATCAAGGAATTCGGTGTCCGACACTGAAGATTTTTCATAGCAATCCAGCATTCAGAAGGCAAAGAGTACAAGTGCATAAAAATCATATCCTCCAGGTTCAACTTCAATAGATTTTTCTCTCAGGGAGGTACAGAATGTTACATATTTTATTCTTCATGTCTTATCCCTGGAGAAATTTGCACCTATAGCATTTATTCCATAGAGCAGCAACTGAGTACTTACAGCAGTTTAGCGTCGTCAAACAGTGTGGGCGGGCACCCTCTCACCATTCAGGTTTTAATGAGTCAATTAAATGTTCACCGACTTCTTCTATTAGGTTTTTCTCCTTCTCCTTCTATAAAAACCTAGGAGAAAGACATTGTAAGGGTTCTAGATTTTTATCAGAGAATTATGCAGTGAAAGGCATTTTTTGGTATACATTTTGTGAAGCTTCTGTATGAAGGCTCAGAGCCCGTAGGGTCTCAGTGAGGAGGAGTTCTATCTGTAATGAGGATTCTGGTCTTTGGTATTTCACAGTATGTAACCTTCTCTTATGTGATTAATACAACACTTCATTTCATATATCTTCTTGTATCATGTACTGGAATGCGAGTGGCTCACTGATTTTAGGTAAGGATTCATCCTAGTTGAAGCCCATACTTGGATTAGTCAAGCGCTTTAAATATGGCTCAGGCATGATATACTGTTTCATGTTCATTTCATCCATATTTCCGCTATATTAGTTGCTTTGGGAGGGTGCTTTTAAAACGCCATTGTCATGTATGGATTCTTAGAATGTTAAGCCCATATATGGTTTTGTTGTGTATCTGGGTATCAGACCAAAGTTAACTAATATCTCCTTATGTTTATTTCACTACATACACCTTCTGATAATTGATTTATGTGGCATATTATTCAAATCGGCCCTCTTTACAGTAAATTGTCTCTTAACTGTCTGATACTTTTATATCGGGGCTTTGCATCTTGTTCCTGCAACATTACTTTCTTTGTGTCATTTTTTGTAAGCTCTGGTCCCATTTAAATTCATTTCCTTGTTTTACAAGAGATATTAGGAGAGCCTTTTGGATTGACACCCAAGTTATATTATGTGCTCCTTGCTATGATAATATGTCCTAGGCACTGGTCTATGGCAACTCTAGGCTGTCTCTAGGGGGACAATAATTGTCGACAACATCTTTCTGGCGCCATTGCCGGGGATCGAATTTAAGAAAATCATTATCCCTGGGCCTCGACAAATCATATTCACTCTCTAATCAGGTGATCACAGAGAGTTGAAGAGTTGCATATCTCTCACCTTGGCGACTCCACTGTTTCTTATTTGATAAATATATTGGTAGTCCTGGCTCCTCGTAAACCACATCTGAGGTCAGATACATCACAGTCAAAGACACCTTCGGTGTCTGACCCTGAGAAAATTATACATAGAAGAAGTTGGAAAGAAAAGAAATCAGTCCATGATGAGATCCCTAAAGATTCTGTAGAAGATTATCCATCCTCTTCTTCTCAAGAAATCCAAGTAGAAAATCTCGAATCCACTGAGGAAAATCCTGAATATTACTCAGATATCCCACCCCGGGGAAGTGCTAGAACTAAAGAGAATCTTCATCTTACCCCTGAGGCTGAAGAAGTTAAAGAAGTTACAGAAGTAACCCCTGTTAATCGTGAATTGTTTCCATCTACACCTCAGGCTTCTGTACAGTATATTCTCGTTGTTATCCATACTCCACTCCCACCTCCACCTTTGCCTCCATTTGTACATCATATTGTTGCACCAACTCCACCTCCTCCAATGGCTAATGTTCCACCTTTTTTATTAAAAAAATATGCTCCCCTAGCATTACTTCAAGCACTAAATGATATGCCACAGGATTATTTGAAGATCTTGCCCAGATTCACTGGTGAAAATGAAATTGATGCTCAGAAACATCTTGAGGCCTTCTGCTCTTTTGCATAGAACTTCAATGTAGAACATTTGGATGTGGTCTTAAGATTGTTTGTGCAGTCTCTGGACGGTGAAGCCAGAAAATGGTTCAAAACATTAGGAAATCGTTCTGTAACCACCTGGGACGATATGGAAAACACCTTTCTCAGGAAATGGGGAGAAAGGAAAGATCATGGGCAGTGCCTTACTGAGTTCAATACACTTAAGAAGAAACATAATGAAGGGGTGTTAGAATTTATCAAAAGATTTAACAAGTTATATCTAAATCTCCCTGCAGATATGAAGCCTCATCAAAATGCTGCCAAAGTTGTTTTCATAGCAGCCTTTGATTTAGATTTTGGCTTCTCTCTCAGAGAAAGAAAGCCTGCCACCCTAGAAGATGCTCAGTCAGACGCTCTTGAGTTGGAAGCAAATTTTTCCTCCACCGGAAAATTAAAAGTGAAAGTGGAACAAGATACCAGAAGAAGAGGTAAAGAGGAAGTATCTACCTCCAATCAGGACAAGGATTCAGATAAAATTGAAGAAATGAGCAAAATGATTAGGAATCGCTCTAATAAACTGGTCAAGCTTGAATTGGAGACTAAGAACTCAGCCTCCAAGAATATACATAATGCTCCAAACAGGGGTTACAATCCTTAGTATAGGAAGCCACCCCTGCAAATACTACCAAGAGAAGCGAAAGAGCAACAAGATCAAGTTCCACACCCATTGTACTTGGAAGGCCCAGTAGATGACTCCGCTGAAGATGCTGCTTATGAACTATAGGATGCAAACCTTGCTTTCTCAAACAATGATGAAGTGGAATGCCCATTGCATGAAGAAGAAGAAGAGATCAGAGATACAGAAGATGCAGAAATCGACCATTATTGCAAACAGTTTAATGATTTCATGCAAGCACATTTTAACAGAAGATACGATCTCAGATCTTCCAAGAAGAGAACTCGAACCCAGGATCAGGAAGAAGAGCCTCTCCAGAAGGAAGCACCTGCTCAAAAGGAATCCGCATTGCAAAAATTTACAGACAAAGGTAAGAGCTCTCTAAATAAACCTTTGCAGTCTATTAATCAAGTTCCTTCTTCTTCAAAAGTAGTCACCCCTCCTAATTCTGAGTCTGTAGCAAAAGAAATTAAACCTGCAGCAGAAAATAAAGAGTTAAAAGAAGTTGTAATAGAAAATTCCCCTCCTGCTTTTAATTTGCAAAAAGAACTTGAGAAAGTCAAAATTCCAGTCTCTTTGACTGAGTTGTTGAAACAACCAGTATATCAATCTCAAGTCACTTCTTTTATGTTCCCTCCTGAAACACCAGTAATTACAGATATTCTTAACCTCCAAGAAGAAATACCCATGGTAGTCTTTGGCCCACATGTCGAGGAGATAGACCCCTCTACTCCTCCTTTCTATGTATCTCTAGTGATTCATGACCTGTTGTTACACAATTGTATGTTAGATTCTGGGGCTTCCCATAATCTTATGCCTCTGTCAGTCATGGAGCAACTAGGACTACAAATCACACGCCCATATAAAGATCTATATTCATTTGATTCGAAAAGAGTTAAATGCTTGGGAATGATTAAATATTTAGTGGTCAATCTGGCCCAAATTCCAGCAAAAAGTGTAGTAATGGACATTGTGGTGGCTGACATCCCAGCTCGCTTTGGCATGCTGTTGTCAAGGTCCTGGGGAACAAAAATTGGTGGGTCACTTAAAATGGATTTAACATATGCCACTATTCCAATCTTTGGTGGCCAGGAGAGGAGGTTATACAGGGAAACCAGATTTTTCAAAATGGTGACCAAAGATGACAGCTCAGAAAATTCACCAATCTACAGCAAGGAAGGATGTTTCTCATGTATGATGTTAGAAGAGGATCAAAACCTTGCTCATGAACCTTCCTTTTGTCAAATCAAGACTGAGCAATCTTTATAAAACCATGAAGCAGGAGTATGGACTCTACATTTTGATGGAGCAAATTCAAGAGAAGGTAATGGGGCTAGAGTATTATTGATTTCTCCTACAGGAAAATGGATCCCACTGTCTTTTAAATTGGAATATGAAGCTACTAATAATGTAGTTGAATATGAAGCATTTTTATTGGGATTGCAGACAGCCAGGAGCATAGGTATACAGAGTTTAAAAGTTCTGGGAGACTCTGAGTTGGTAGTCAGACAGGTCAGAAATCAATGTCAAGCCAAGCATCCTCGACTGAGGGCATACAGGAATGAAGTATGGGACATGGTGGAGAATTTCTTCTTAGCATTCAATATTCAGTTCATGCCCCGAGAGCAGAATAGAATGGCAGATTCTCTTGTTGTAGCTGCAGTACATTTCGTCCCCCTCATAATCCTCTCTTGAGGTATGAAGTTGAGGTACGTTATAGACCATCAATCCCAGATAATATCAAGCACTAGCAGGTAGTTGAGGATGATGAAAAGATGAAGAAATTCTTAGAAACAGTGGGATAATTCTCCAATACGGAGATTAATGATTGTGATGAAGAGGAGACTGAAAATGTTTCAGAAACAAATGGGAAAATAAAATGGCAGGCAGTAAAGTGTTGTAGCTGAAAGGAAATGTCATCCCTAGAGGATTGGTACCGCTAGAAAGGCTATTTGATAAAAATTATGTCCCGTTGCAGCCTAGTAAAGTAATAGAAGAAGATCAGGTAGAAGATCTGAATCTGGGAACTAATGTCGAGCCTAAAATTGTAAAATTATCCAAGAAAGTCCCAGAGGAGTATAAAGAAAAATACCTAAAATTATTTCATTCATATAAAGATGTATTTGCATGGTCCTATCAGGACCTTAAAAATTTTGATATTAATATAATGCAGCATAAAATTCCTCTGAGGGAAGATGCAAAACCTTATAAGCAGAAGCTTAGACAGATAAATCCTCTGCTGCTTCCCTCCATTGAAAAAGAAATCAAGAAGCTGCTAAAGGCCAAAATAATTGTGCCATTAAGGTATTCAGAATGGGTGGCAAATCTGGTCCCTGTCCGAAAGAAAAATGGAGAAATAAGGCTGTGTGTGGATTTCAGGAATTTAAACAAAGCATCTTTAAAAGATAATTATCCACTCCCCAAGATGGACCACATCCTGCGGAAAGTGGTGGGAGCCTCCAGAATGTCAATGATGGATGGTTTCTCTGGTTATAATCAGGTTGTTGTACTTCCAGAAGATCAAAAGAAGACTGCTTTCACCACACCATGGGGAACATTTATGTATGCCAGGATGCCTTTTGGATTGACTAATGCAGGGGCCACTTTTCAGAGGGCCATGGACATAGCCTTTGTTGGGGAGCAGGATAAATTTCTGGTGGTGTACCTTGATGATATTATAGTGTTTTCAAAAGGTGATACTGAACATATTGAACACTTGCGAAGAACCTTTGAAAAATGCAGAAGATATGGCCTTTCTCTTAATCCACAAAATTCTTTATTTGCATTAGAGGAAGGCAAACTTTTAGGGCATATTGTAACTAAATATGGTGTAAGAATAGACCCTAAAAGAGTAGAGGTGATAAATAATATTCCTCTTCCCAGAAGTAAGAAAGAAGTGCAGGTGTTTTTAGGACGAATAAACTTTCTGAGAAGATTCATTCCTAACTATGCTGAGATAGTTAGGCATATAACAGATATGCTAAAGAAGAATAATGAGGTGAAATGGTCACATGAATCACGGGAGGCTTTTGCAAGAATTAAAGCTGCATTTGCTGAAGCTCCTGTGCTGGCCGGGCCAGATTATACTAAACCATTTATGATCTTTTCTTTTGCATCACCTCACACAATAGCTGGAGTTTTATTGCAGAAAAATGAGGAAGGATATGAGCAGCCTATAGCCTTCTTTAGTCAGGTGCTCCATGATGCAGAATTGAAATACAATATACTAGAAAAGTAGGCATACGCCCTAGTCAAGTCCCTCAAAGCCTTTAGAACATATGTTTTGCAGTCTCACATTACTGCATACGTCCCTACAGCAGCTGTCAAAGACATTCTCATTCAGGGAGACAGTGAAGGAATAAGGGGGAGATGGATTGCAAAAATACAAGAGTATGATTTAGACATCCGTCCAACTAAGGTGATTAAAGGACAGGGGCTTGCTAAAATGTTATCAGAATCAAATTACTAGGCTCTGGGCATAAATTTATCTATGGTAGCAAATGAAGAGTCTGAGAAAGAAAAAGAGCATCAAGATCTGGAGATGGCTACTCAAAGAGTACACATAAAATATCTCACCAGTCTATGGTACAAAGAAATAGTTGAATATCTTTTGACACTCAGCTGTCCTCCAAGTTGTGATAAAGCAAAATACAGGGCTCTAATATTGAAAGCACAAAAGTATATAGTTGCCAACGGCCAATTATATTGGAGAGATCCTTCAGGTATACTACTATTATGCCTCACAGAAAATGAAGTGGAAAATATAATGATAGAATTTCATGAAGGGATTTGTGGAGGCCATTACAGCTGGAGGGCTACAGCTCATAAAATCCTAAAGGCAGGTTTCTACTGGCCAAAATTATTTGGAGATGTTTTTACTTGGGTCAAAGCATGCAATAAGTGTCAGAAATTTGCTGAGAAACAGAAGTTGGCAGTCCTGCCCTTGATTACAGTTCGCGTAGATGAACCATTCCAACAATGGGGACTAGATTTTATAGGTGAAATCCACCCTCCTTCAAGTGGCCAACATAAATGGATATTGACTGCCACAGATTATTTTACAAAATGGGTAGAAGCCATACCTGCAAGGAATGCTACAGATGTTGTTATCATAAACTTCATGGAAGAAAACATCATATCCAGGTTTGGTTGTCCTACTAGAATAGTGACTGATAACGCATAGGCCTTCAAATCTGCAAAATTTGTAAATTTCTGCCAGCAATATAATATTACATTGAATCACTCCACAACTTATTATCCACAGGGAAATGGCTTGGCAGAAACTTCCAATAAAACTCTAGTGAGGGCCTTGAAGAAAACAATCAATGAGAAACAGAAGAATTGGGATTCCCAATTAAAATTTTCTCTATGGGCTAATAGAATCACCAGTAAGAGAGAAACTAGGAAATCTCCATACGAATTGGTATATGGATGAGCAGTCGTGTTTCCGGTGCAACTGGCCTTACCAGTGGCACGTTTCATGCAAGAAAATCAGGAAGAGCCTGATGATATGGTCAGAAGAATCAATCAGTTGGTGGAATTAGAGAAAACATGGAACCAAGTGAACCAGAGATTAACAAAATATCAAGAGAAAATGAAACATATATTTGATCAGAATGCAAAAGATAGGAAATTGCAGACTGGAGACCTGGTGCTCAGATGGGATGTCCGGAGGGCCGAAAAAGGAAAACATGGCAAGTTTGACCCACTCTGGTTCGGCCCATTTAAAATTGTGGAACAGGGAGGAAATAACACGTTTATATTAGAGGATTTATAGGGTGACGTGCTGGATGCCCCTGTAAATGGTCAATTTCTCAAACCCTACTTTCAATTTTGACCCAGGCTGAAAGCGCCTGATGTATCATACTGTATATTAGTTTTTGTCCCAGTTTTTGTTTAAATAGGGTGGGCGTGCAGATGATTCATAAAGTGAAATGTAAGAGGGGCTGAAGAACAGAGTTTATGTAAATTATGATCATGAGGTTTGCAGGTTCTTAACACGCCCAGAGATTAACGTGCCTTCCCCAGATGGAGCCAATGTTGACCACGATCTTCTCCTTATTAAAATCTCCATGAGCCATCTGGTCTAAATCACCGAATTCTCTCGCCCTGTCTTGCAAAGTTAATTAACTGCCTATCGTTGCCCTCTCTTAGCTCTAAGATTGCGTTTTTAATGCCCAAAGCCCATATTTAAGAATACATGGGGCCTAGCTTTCTTTCAGCCTCAGCCCCCTTTATTTTACGCCCTGCACGACCTGAGCACTAAACCATGTGCCAAACCCAAAAGTGCTTTTCGTATACGCCTATCGGGTGCACTTGGAGTCGTTCAATTAAATACAGATCAACGCACCATATCCCTTTGCTCCCGTGGTCCCTGCCTCGCTAAAACCATTCAGAAACCCACGGAATTCATCGCACTGCTTATCCAAGGCAGGCGGTTTTCTCCAAATCGGAGCGATTCCATTCAGCTCAAGCCACGTGTCCCGGTGTATGACGGCAATACCATTGTCCATCGCACGTTATCTTTCAACCAAAGTCGTGCGGCGATATTAACGCTGGCCGTCCGATCTGAGGGATCTCATCCTACGGCGATCATTCTCCGAAGCCACGCGGAATTTAACACCAAGGAACATACCCCATGGCCCACTACTACCTCGCCGCCTGATTAAGTTTCAACAGCTGATTTAATTTTTGGATCGTGTGGCCCAAATCATTCACATGACCACCTGTTAACTCAAGCCTCCCTCCACGTCATACCGCCACGTGTTTTCATCGCGCATCCCTCGGCCTCCCATATACCTTTTAGGTCAAAGGTCCACTGTTCACGTCTAACTTCACGTATTCCTTCAATTCTTTTCCGCCATCCCTCTGTGTTTTCCGCCACCCCACATCATTTTGCCATTTCAATGAGTCTACGCTACCATGTCCGTGGATCCCGTCACGTCATCATCCCGGTGCCTAGTTTTCTTTAACATGTTTGTGCGTTTTGCTGGTTGCAGCGACGTGGAATTGTCATTAATTTCTGCCTCCGTTACAGAAATTGAAGACACATCAAATGGTCAGCTTGCAGAGGCAGAATTTATGAAGAAAGGTCCTGGGTAGCTGCTGAGACATGACCTTCGTTAAATAAAGCAAAATGGAAATCCGTCGGACTCCTCAAAATAATTTGAAGGGCAGATTTCTACAGATAAGAGACATTAATGTCGCAGCAAAGGATATCAGTTGGAAATCAAGGAATTCGGTGTCCGGCGCTGAATATTTTTCATAGCAATCCAGCATTCAGAAGGCAAAGAGTACAAGTGCATAAAAATCATATCCTCCAGGTTCAACTTCAATAGATTTTTCTCTCAGGGAGGTACAAAATGTTACATATTTTATTCTTCATGTCTTATCCCTGGAGAAATTTGCACCTATAGCATTTATTCCATAGAGCAGCAACAGAGTACTTACAGCAGTTTAGCGTCGTCAAACAGTGTGGGCAGGCACCCTTTCACCATTCAGGTTTTAATGAGTCAATTAAATGTTCACCGACTTCTTCTACTAGGTTTTTCTCCTTTTCCTTCTATAAAAACCCAGGAGAAAGACATTGTAAGGGTTCCAGATTTTTATCAGAGAATTGTGCAGTGAAAGGCATTTTTTGGTATACATTTTGTGAAGCTTTTGTATGAAGGCTCAGAGCCCGTAGGGTCTCAGTGAGGAGGATTTCTATTTGTAATGAGGATTCTGGTCTTTGGTATTTCACAGTATGTAACCTTCTCTTATGTGATTAATACAACACTTCATTTCATATATCTTCTTGTATCATGTACTGGAACGCGAGTGGCTCACTGATTTTAGGTAAGGATTCATCCTAGTTGATGCCCATACTTGGATTAGTGAAGCGCTTTAAATATGGCTCAGGCATGATATACTGTTTCATGTTCATTTCATCCATCTTTCCGCTATATTAGTTGCTTTGGGAGGGTGCTTTTAAAACGCCATTGTCATGTATGGATTCTTAGAATGATAAGCCCATATATGGTTTTGTTGTGTATCTGGGTATTAGACCAAAGTTAACTAATATCTCCTTATGTTTCTTTCACTACATACACCTTATGATAATTGATTTCTGTGGCATATTATTCGAATCGGCCCTCTTTACAGTAAATTGTCTCTTAACTGTCTGATTCTTTTATACCAGGGCTTTGCATCTTGTTCCTGCAACATTACTTTCTTTGTGTCAGTTTCTGTAAGCTCTGGTCCCATTTAAATTCATTTCCTTGTTTTACAAGAGATAGCAGGAGAGCCTTTTGGATTGACACCCAAGTTATATTATGTGCTCCTTGCTATGATAAGATGCCCTAGGCACTGGTCTATGGCAACTCTAGGATGTCTCTAGGGGGACAATAATTGTTGACAACAGTTCCCACCCCTCCTGGATCAATGAGCGGTGAGATGTTTCTTATCTTCCTATCAGGTGGCCTCCCGGGTGGAATGCCTCCATGTAATGAGACATCAAAGTCTGAAGTAGATTGTATAAGTGAGTGGACTGATTTGTCCCTCCTTTCACTGCGCAAACCAGTCTCCTCCTTCTGTATATAAAACCCCTGAAATAAACAAGGGTGCATGCTTCCCATCCTTTGATGTGGATCCACCTTTTCTTCTCCTCCTTTGATCAAGGTCTTACTACCCATCACTACTGTCACATGCTTCTCCTTGGGAAAATTTTATAAAGATGCAAAAGCTCCTCTAATTGAAGCCATAGCTTCATGCCCATCCCCATGTGGTGATGGTTGTACTCCTAAAGTGACATCATTTTTACTTCCTCTCTACTCTTCCTCCTCATTAATATTTGATAATACGTCATCAACAATGAGAGACCCTAGATCTTGGTCTTCCCTTGAAAGAGGAATCTCCATGTCTTCCCTTTGAGAAGAAGGTTCTTCCTGCAACGGGGATGTTTCCCTTGGCAAGGTGTCATACAAGTTCTTATCCCTCTCAATAGAAATCTGAAGTGGAGTTGGTATAATGGAGCTTTCCAACTCATGCAAAATTTTTGAATGTTTTGGTTTGGCTAGCTCAATCAAATATGTTTCAAATTGTTTTCCATCAAATCTCTTCACTAATCTCTTAGTGAATACTGCATAAGTAGCTTTATCTTCATGATTAAATGAATAATATTCATAAAACCACCAAGTATAAGCCTTACCTTCCAGATTCAGTGTTGCTATCCCAAGGGCTTCCCTTTCTGAAACTTGATGTAGCTACAAGTATGATTCTAGTTGCTCTATCCAATCCTTGGATGTGCATGTGGATGACCCATCAAAATTTGGCAGCAATAATCTACCTCTTCTTCCTTTGTTGTGATTTTTGGGTCTTCTTTCCTCCTTGAGTTGGAAAAAACCCTGGAATTTCAAGTGCTCCTTGAATCTCCAAGATTGAGATTCATACTCCTGAAGATAGTCACTCAAAGTCTCCTCCTTTGGTGCATATTCTTCCTCCGTCTCTCTTGTTGTAAATATGGGCATAAAACTGCACTGTGAATCAGATTGTGTGGCTGAATGCTCACACCCCTCATATAAAAATCTATGGTTTGCTTCATGTTCAAACCCCTTTGGAGATTCCCTACACATCTCCCTTCTCATCTTCTTGAGATCTTCATTGATGCTCTGCATAGTTTGGAAGAGAATATTTGACAGCTTCTCTCCCTCTCTTCCTCAAAATACTAGAGCCTTGTCTTTGTCCCTTTGATACATATTCTCTCCTTGTGATAAGCTTCTCCTTATGGTGACATATTGGCTAAATGCACAGGTTTAGCCAAGATTATACTCCGATACCACTGTAATATTCCCAAATGGGAAAAGCAACAATATATCTCATAAAATGAAAGCAGCAAAAAATATTTAACACATGAAACCATGAGACCAATATGGAGCCATATTATTAATCATATATGTAGAAAATAAGTACAAAGCAATGAGGCACAAATCATAAAATTTGATCACACAAGCCTCCATTACATAAACACTCTCAAAATGAGATGTTGCTGCTATACAAAATGCCAGAGAGACTGCTACAGTGCAGTCATACTAAGAATAAATACATCTACAGATCATACAATGATAGAATAACACTGATATAGGCCTCAATAGATACTACACATACAAATCTAAGCACTATATCAGCTCTCCAAGACAACCCAAGAGGGTTTCTGGAAAATGCACATAATGTGCCAATGTAAGTTGCAGCCCTAGGACTGAAGATATGTTACAACAACAGAAATGAGAAGATATGGTTGAAGCTGATGTAGAAACCTAAAACTCTTCTCCAATAGATCCTCTGGATGAAAGAATGGCTCCCCCTCTGAAGAAATCACCTCCCAAAACAACCACTGCAACTCCTCCCTAAAATGACGCAATTCTAAACTGAAAATGCATTGTAGGGGATGAATACACCTTGGCTTGATGCCAAATATGTCAATAAATCCAAAGGGGATTCTTTACAGGCCCTCCAATGGATGGAAACCTCCCTGCACTGCAAAACTAGCTCTAAAGACACCCAATATAACTCTCCATTGCTACACCCTGCAACACAACACAATATTTTGCAGAAATTGTGCTGATGAAGAAATATGAAGCTACGCATTAAGCCTCAGTGTGGAAATGAAGTGAAATACTCCTCCAATATGCCTCTCAAGGAAAGAGGTGGGGTTCCTGCTCGGGAACACCCGGTGCTGAACAACACTGCAATCTCAACTAAATAGATGAAGAAAGCAATAAGTCTAAACAGGCCATATCAAAATAATACTCTAAAACATAACCTCCTATGGCTGCCATCCTCTTCCTTATAAACAATGTGAGCCTTCTTACCTTGGGTCCCACTTATTAGGGTTTCCACAATCATGTAATCAATCTCCCTCCAAAACTGCGATGTCCCACCATTAATGCCACTCCTTCGTAACAACGTTGTTTGATTTGGTCAAAGTTGACCTATTCAACCTGCTCCATCCTCCTGTTCACACTCAAGGTGCTTAATTTAGCTGCTTAGATGGTCTCCTTTCACACTTGAAGTGCCTTTATTGTTTCTAAGGATATTTATGAGCCTCCCTACCAACTTATTCACCTACCTAGTGATGAAACAATCTATAATATTCCATTTAGCTAAAAGCTAAATTTTAGGAATATTACAGAGCCACAACTTCAAGATGTGTTGTCATTACTTCTTCCTAAGACTATTTGGCCCATACACTTTGAGATTTTTATATCGCCAGTAATCAACAACTGAGATTTTCAAAATTGCTGGAGAAGAGGTAATTTCAGCCTCTTCAAATCTGAGAATTTGGTCCCTTATCATATGAACATATACTGGATCAAGCATATTAAGGTTTGTTCTGACCTTTTCGATGCCTAATGCCTCTAGTGAGGACTTTGACCTTCTCATTGGAGCAAAAAAAATTGACCTTCAATTATTGACCTCAAACTTCGATCTTCAAACATGATTTTTCTTTTTAGCGGGGAAACTAGGGCACCTTCCATAACTTGCTCGAATTAGGGCTTCGTTTTTCTTCAAAGAAAGCTGACTTAATAGGGCTGCTCTTCAAAGTGATCTCAAGTAGTTCTTCAAGACTGATCTCTAAGCTATTTCCTTCACCAAAACTTTGATACCATGTTGATTTTCCAATACAATAGATACAAGTATTTTATTTATGAAAATTGATAATTACTTCTAATGTTGTAGGTAGTTATTTACTCTTTCAAGTTATCATTAAGAAATTATACATTCAGAAATTCAACCATAGAAATACTAGAGAAATAAATATCACAATGCACAAAGAGACAAGAAGATTTTACCCTGGGAAAACCCATAATGGGGGAAAAACCCAACCAACCTTTTCCTTAGAGAATCAATGCCACAAGATATACATAAAAGTCAACTAAATAGCAAGATGACCATCCAACAAGATCCAAGTCAATCCTCCACAAAAACCATGACAAATGTCCACAATTCCGTCCACAGAATCTTTTCAATAAGGTCTCTAAGAGAGCCGAAGTTCGCCCTGCAACACTACCTAGACTTTGCACTATGCAACAAAAACATACCATAGAAACAATGTCTCCAAGAGGGTCGAAGTTCGCCCTCTATCTTAGCCTCAGAATTCAAATTATGCCACAAAGTTAGTGCCTCAGATATGGGAAATATACCTCAGGAACTTTGCACTATACTACAGAGAAATATTCTTCAGAAACTCATACAAAATTTGGCCTACTTGATTGCTAGAGTGGGGGAAAGTATTGCATGTCTTTTCCTTTTTATTTCAACCCTTGTATTCCTTCTCTTATTTAAACAGAACAAAGATATACTTGATGATCTTAAGTGTGTTATTGAAGGTAGATGAATAGGATACTTATAGCCTTCTAACCATACAAATGGGTGTCTCTATATGCAAGCTAACATGATGACTTGGAGGGTCGACTTGGTCACTTGTGGAGGTAAATTCAAAATTCAAATGTTCAAATTTTCCTACTTTTTTAAGGAAATTCCTATTAAATTTAGATAACCATGGTGTTCTATGCTTGATGCTCTTTTACTTCAATATTTCTTAGGCCCAATACAAAATAGCAATCACATAAACTTGAAAGTAAAATTTTGATAGAACACAATAATATATCAATAGAAGACAAGCCAAATATAGATCAGATTTACAATTCCTTTTGTCCAGCAAAGATATGAGATATTGTGGCATTACAGTGGTCAGCATGATGCTTCGACCAACAAAGTATTTCTCGGTCAGCCAACACTTTCATGTCTCATGTTGTAACTCCTAGAGACAGCCTAGAGTTGTGATAGACCAGTGCCTAGGACATCTTAGCATAGCAAGAAGCATATAATATAATGTATGAAGTTGTCAGCTTCAGCTCACATGCTATCTCCTTTAAACAGGGAAAATTAATATGAATGGGACCAGGACCTTCAGAAATTGACACAGAGGAAGGACTACTGCAGAGACAATGTGCAAAACTCCAGTATAAACGCAACAGACAATTCAGAGACAGCTTACTGCAAAGTGGGCCTATTCAGAAATACCTCACAGACATAAGTTATCAGAAGGTGTATGTAGTGAAAGAAATATTGAGAAGATATTAGTTAACCTTGAGCTGATACCCAGATATACAATACCACCATGCATGGGCTTACCAATTTAAGAATCCATACATAATAATATCATTTTAAAAGCACCCTCCCAAAGAAACTAATATAGCAGAAGTATGGTTAGCTGAATAATGAAATAGAATATCATGCATGAGCCATATTTAAAGCGCTTGACTGATCCAAGCATGGGCATCAACTAGGATGAATCCATACTAAAAATCAATGAGCCACTCGCATTCCAAAACATGATACAAGAAAGATGGATGAAATGAAAAGTTCTATTAATATAACACATAAGAGAAAAGGTTACACACTGTGAAATACCAAAGACCAGAATCCTCTTTAACAGATAGAACTCCTCCTTAATGAGACCCTATGGGCATACAAGAGTTTTTACAAAATGTATGCAAAAATCCTTTCACTGCATAATTTTCTGGTAAAATCTGGAACCCTAAATAATTCGTTCTCCTGGAGTTTTATAGGAGGAATAGAAAACATAATAAAGAGGTAGGTGATGATCATTTAATTGTCACATTAAAACAAAATGGTGAAAAAGTGCCCGCCCATACTGTTTGACGGCTTGGTAATGCTGTATGTACTCTGGACCCTGCTTCCTGAAGTAAATGTTGTGGGTGAAAGTCTCTTCAGGAACACTAGAAAGAAGTAAGATCACATAAACATCCTGTCCTTTCCTGAAGGAAAATTCGGCTGAAATAAAACCTGGAGGGTATTTTTTTTTGTGCATCGTACCCTCTACCAGCTAGACCCTGAATTAAGATTGAAAATCTTCAATATTCAACACTGAATTCCTGAATCTTCCACTGATACTCTTTGTCGCAACATTAATGTCTTCATCTGCAAAAATCTGTGCTTTGAATAACTCCGAAGGGTTTGATAGATTTTAACCCTTGCTTCTTTAATAGAATTCATGTCGCAACAGCCTCCAAGCTTTCCTCCATAAATTTTGCCTCTGAAAAATTGTCCTTTGACGCGATCTCGGCTTCTGTAATGGAGGCTGTGAGTAATGGCAGATTGCCTCCATTCGCACCCTGCAAAATACACAAACTTGTTAAGAAAACAGATGCACGGGAGGGTGAAGGCAATGGAGATGACCGTGTAACATAGCGACGTGATGAAATGGCAGAAATATGTAGGGTGGCGACAGAGGATATACTGGAACGATGGTGAATAGCTGGACGGAGGATTTCAACCAAAAACATTAAAATTTAGCTTATGGACGGGACATATAAGGGGCGGAGGTAGGAATGCGATGCACACGTGGTAAGGGTGGCGTGGAGGAAGACTTGGTCAGCAGTTGTTCATGCAAATGATCTGGACCACACAATCTCAAAACGAGATCAACAGTTGAAACTGCATCGGAGGGCGATGGACTGCGGACCCGATTTACTGTACAATTGGACTAAAACTTGTGCAACTTCGAAAAGCCACCGTCGTTGGATGAAGGCCCCCAGATCGGGCGGCTGACAGCGATATCGCTACGTGACTTTTACCGATCAATAACGTGCGATGAATGGTGGTTTTGGAGTCGTACTCTGGGACACACGGCGAGCGACGTATGGAATCGTTGGCCCAACGAGAATTACTGCCTACCGCTGAAAGGCGGTGCGATAAATACCACCTAGTTTTTGCGATGAGAGCAGGCGCGGGGACCACCGGGGATGGATAGGCTGCGGACCGTTGATTTAAAAGTATGATTGGACAGTTGAGATACGATCGGACGGGAAAACAGAGTGGGGACCGCATGTGCGATGGAGTTACAAAATTCGTCGGATCTGCGTGGATCGATGGTTAATACTGCTTCCGATATATGTTTGTGATCGGCGTCCTTTGGGCTGGCACCTGGTCTAGCACCTTAGTCACGTGGAGGAAAATATTAACAAGGGCTAGGGCCGAAAGGGCTAAGCTGCATATATTTTTCAAATGATTGACCTTCAACCTTTTATAATGTATTTCAAGGGTTGAAAAAGGAAACGATAGGCACGGGAATGGATTCTCAAAGCAAAAGAGGGGATCCGGGGTGTCTAAGCAGGGATGTTGGCCTGAAATTCAATATAAGGCCATCATGATCAACATTGGCTCCACCTGGGGACGACACGTTCATCCCTGAGCGTGTCGAGAACTTCGCAAACCGCCTGATCATCTTCTATGCATACTCCGCTCTTCAGCGATTCCCTGTTTCGCTTCATAATTCACCAGGACACCCACATTATTCAAATAAAGATAAAACAGAAAACTATTATACAATATAGTACATCAAGCTATCTGTGCCTGAATCAGAACTGGAAATAGGGTTTGAGGAATTGACCATTTACAGGGGCTTCAAGCAAGTCACCCTGTAAATTCTCTAACCTGAAAGTATTATTATCCCCCCTATCCACAATTTTGAAAGGACCGAACCAAAGTGAATCGAATTTACCATGTTTTCCTTTTTCAGCCCTCCGAATATCCCACCTGAGTACTAAATCACCAATCTGCAGATTCCTATCTTTAACATGCTGATCAAATAGGTGTTTCATCTTCTCCTGATATTCCATTAGCCTTTGATTTACCTGATTCCGTGTTTATTCCAATTCCACCAGCTGGTTTATTCTCCTGACCATGTCATCAGGTTCCTCCTGGCTTTCTTGCATGAAGCAAGCCACCGGTAAAGCCAGCTGCACAGGAAAAACTGCTGCTCATCCATATACCAATTCATATGGAGACTTCCCAGTTGCTCTCTTGCTGGTGATTCTATTAGCCCATAGAGAAAACTTCAATTGGGAATCCCAATTCTTTTGATTTTCATTGATAGTCTTCTTCAAGGCCCTCACCAGAGTTTTATTTGAAGACTCTGCCAAGCCGTTTCCTTGTGGATAGTAAGTTGTAGAGTGACTTAGTGTAATATTATACTGCTGGCAGAAGCTTATAAATTTAGCAGACTTGAAGGCCTGTGCATTATCAGTCACTATCCTAGCAAGACAACCAAACCTGGATATGATGTTTTCCTCCATGAACTTTATGATCACAGTATCTGTAGCATTCCTTGCAAGTATGGCTTCCACCCATTTGGTGAAATAATCAGTGGTCGTTAAAATCCACTTATGTTGACCACTCGATGGAGGATGTATTTCACCTATAAAATCAATACCCCATTGACGAAATGGTTCATCCACATGCACTGGAATCAGGGGAAATGGTGTCGATTTCTGTCTCTCAGCAAATTTCTGGCATTTATCACATGCTCTTACTCTGGCTAAAACATCCCCAAAAAGCTTGGGCCAATAGAAACCAGCTTTCAGAATTTTATGAGCTATGGCCCTCCAGCTGTAATGACCTCCATAGATCCCTTCATGAAATTCTGCTATAATACTCTCGACTTCATTCTCTGTGAGACACAGGAGTAATATTCCTGAGGGATATCGCCAGTATAGCCGGCCATTGGCGACTATGTACTTCTGTGATTTCAATCTCAGCGCTCTGTATTTAGTTTTATCACAACTTGGAGGGCAGCTGAGTGTAAGGAGATATTCTACTATATCTTTGTACCACGGACTGGAGAGGTACTTTAGATGTGTTTCTGGAGTAGTTACTCCAATTCCCTGTCGTTCTTCTTTCTCATCAGATTCCTCACCTGCTATAATGGAAAAATTTATGCCCGGAGCCTTATAGTTTGACTTAGACAATATTTTGGCAAGCCCCTGTCCTTTGATCAGCTTAGTAGGGCGGATTTCTAAGTCATACTCTTGTATTTTAGCGATCCACTTACCCCTTTTTCCTTCACTATCCCCCTGAATGAGGATATCTTTTAAAGCAGCTGCAGGCACAAATGCATTGATGTGGGACTGTAAGACATATACACGGAATTCTTTGATGGATTTCACTAGGGCGTATGCTTGCTTTTCCAATATGTTGTATTTTAATTCTGCATCACGAAGCACCTGAAACAATGTTACCGATGAAATAGGTAACCGCAATGTTACCTACTTTTTTTTGGTAGCATAAAAAGCACCCGATTTTGAAAAGTGGTGATGCAGAATCACCATTTTTTTTTTTTGGTGCACATTTTTGACACTCTAAAATTTTTATTTGTGAAGTATGAATATTTGTTTTAAAATGTTAGTGATTTTCATGCTAATTTTGAAATGTATTGATGCAGCATCAATTTTTTTTTTTTTTTTTTTTTTTTTAAGAGCGGTGATTTTCATGCTAATTTTGAAACGTATTGATGCTGCATCAACCTTTTTTTTTTAGAGCAGTGATTTTCATGCTAATTTTGAAACGTATTGATGCTGCATCAACCCTTTTTTTTTAGAGTAGTGATTTTCATGCTAATTTTGAAACGTATTGATGCTGCATCAGCCTTTTTTTTTTAGAGTGGTGATTTTCATGTTGGTAATAAAACACAAAACTTAGATTTAAAAAAATATATAAAAACAATAAAAAAACCAATAAAAATGTAAAAAAAAACAAAAATAACTCATAAAAATAAAAAATTTAAACAAAAATAAATAAAAAAAACAAAAATATTTGGAAATTATATCAAAGGAAATGACAAAATTTGAAGAAAAAAAACACATAATTTAAAGAAAAAAAACAAAAATTCCGCAAAAAATTAAAAAAAAAAAATCAAAAACATATTTTTCTAACTTATTAAAAAAAACAATATATTAAAAAATATATATATATATTTAAAAAAAAAAATTAAAATAATTAAAATTACAAAATTAAAATTTAGAAAAAAAAATTAAAAAAAAAAAAAATTAAATTTAAAAATTTAAATTAAAAAAAATAATAATAATAAGGAAAAAAATGCAAATTTTAAAATTTACAAAAAAAACAAATTAAAAAAAAAACAATTAAAATTGAAAAAGAAAAAGAAAATAAAAAAATAAAAAAAATAAAAAAAAAAAACTATCATTAAAAAACAAAAAAAATGAAAAAAACCACGTGCAAATAATTAAAAAACAAATATACATAAATATAGTGTTTTTTTTTTTTTTTTTGGTGAAACCATTTACAGATTTTAAAAATGAAAAACTAAATAAACAAAAAAATAAAGAAAAACAATTAAATTAAATTAAAATTTAAAAATTTTAATAAATAAATTTTAAATTTTAACTTAAAAAAAATAATTATTCTATAATATTAAATATAAAAAAGAATTAAACAAATTGAATTTGAAATAAAAAAATTGAATTAAAAAAATAATTTTAAACTTTTTGAAATTCAAAAATTTAAAAAAAAAATCAAATTAAAATAAAAATATTAAAAAAAATAAAATAAAATAAAATAAAATCAAATCAAATAAAAAATAGATGCACATATATATTAAAAATAAAAAAAAAAATAAAAAAAAAAAAAACGAATTTTATTTTAAATAAAAATATTAAATTAAAAAAAAAAAAATTCGAAAAAAAAATTTATATTTTGAAATTTAAAAAAAAATTTTAAAAAAATTTAAAAAAAAACAATTAAAAAAAAAATTAAAAAAAAAAAAACAATTTAAATTTTTTTTTTTTTAAAAATCGATTAAAAATGGGCGGCCCGCCCGCTGGGCGGCGGTGGCCGGCCGGGCGGCGCCACGGGGGCGGCCAAGCCGGCTTCCAGGCCCCCGGCGGGCGGAGGGCCCCAGAATCGGCCCTCCGCCCGCCGGGGCCCGGGAGGCCGGCTGGGCCGCCCCCGTGGCGCCGCCCGGCCGGCCACCGCCGCCCATTTTTAATCCATTTTTTTAAAAAAAAAAAATTTTAAATTGTTTTTTTTTTTAAATTTTTTTTTTAATTGTTTTTTTTTTAATTTTTTTTAAAAAATTTTTTAAATTTCAAAATATAAATTTTTTTTTTCTTTATTTTATTTTATTTTATTTTTAATTTCAAAATATATATATATTTTTTAATTATTTAAAATAAAATTCGTTTTGTTTTAATTTTTTTTAATTTTATTGTTTTTTGTTTTAAATTTATTATTATTATTATTATTTTAATAATTTTTATTAAATTTTGCCCAACTTTTTTATTTAATTGATTTTTTTTTTTTTTAATTTCATAATTTTTCTTTGTTATTAACTTTTATGTTTAGTTTTTTAATATAATTTTATAAAATTCAATAAATTTTATATATATTTTTTTTAATTTATTTCAATTTAATATTTTTTTTAAATGTTTTACTCGTTTTTTTCTTTTTTTTTGTTAATTACATAAAAAAAAATTATTTTATGTTTAAAATTTATTTTTTCTTTCAAATTTTTTTTGTTTATTCATTTATTTATTAAAATTTAATATTTTTGTTTTTAAATTTAATTTGTTATTTTAATATTAACCTTTTTTTTAATTTAATAAAATTTGATGTATATACCTATTTTAATTTAAGTTCATATATATATTTTATTTTTTATAATTTAAATTTAATTTATTTTTTGTAGTTTATTTGTTTTTTTAATATATATTGTTTTAAATTTGATATTTTCATTGTATTTTATTTTTATTTTTTATTTTTAATTAATTTTTCTTTTTTTTCCTTTTAATTTGAAGAGTGTTTTTTTTTTTTAATTTTGAATTTTTAAATTTATTAAAATTTAATATATTTCCTTAAATTTAATTATTTGTTTTAAATTTTTTTTTTCTTTTTTTAAATTTAATAAGCATTTTCTTTTTCTTTTTTAAATTTAATTTTTATATTTTATTTTTTATAATTTCCTTCTTTTTTTAACTTGTTTTTTTTTTTAAATTTAATATTTTTATTTTGTTTTTATTTTTTTAAATTTTAATCTTAATTTTTTTTTGGTTTATTTTTAAATTTTTTTTTCCTTAAATTTTAGGTTTTTTTTAATGATTGAATTAAAAATTTTACTTTGTTTTTATTTTTATTTTTTTTATCTTCATATATTTTTAAATTTTAAGCTTTTAAATGTTTTTATTTTTTAAATTTATTTTTTTTTCTTAAATTTTAGGTTATTTTTTAATGTTTGAATTTTAAAAATTAAAAAATGTTACCTCTATTTTTAAAAATGCCAAAAGTATGACACAATTTTTTTTTTTGTTATTCCAGCATCAACTGGTTTTGTTTTGAGGGTGTTTTTTCAATCTTTTTTTCAAGAAACAATTTTGTTTTTACCATAATTTTATAAAATGTTGAAATTTGACCTTAAAAAAAAACGAAGTGCGTTCTGGAAGACACACTTTTTTTTGGGGGTGTTTTTTCAATCCTTTTTTCAACAAACAATTTTTTTTTTAGCATAATTTTAGAAAATGTTGAAATTTGACCTTCAAAAAAAAACAAGTGCGTTCTGGAAGACACACTTTTTTTTTGGGGGGTGTTTTTTCATGTTTTTTGAGAGTTTTTGGGCTAGAGTTCCCGTTTTGAGGTCAGGTTACCTATTTCATCGGTAACATTGTTCTGACTGAAAAAGGCAATAGGCTGCTCATACCCTTCCTCATTTTTCTGCAATAAAACTCCTGCTATTGTATGAGGTGATGCAAAAGAAAAAATCATGAAAGGTTTATCATAATCTGGTCCAACCAGCACAGGGGCTTCTGCAAAAGCATTCTTTATCCTGGTAAATGCCTCCTGTGATTCTTGTGACCATTTTACCTCATTATTCTTCTTCATCATATCCGTTATATGTCTAACTATCTCAGCATAGTTAGGGATAAGCCTTCTCAAGAAATTAATGCGCCCTAGGAATACTTGTACCTCTTTCTTGTTTCTGGGAAAAGCAATACCATTTATAACCTCTACCCTCTTAGGATCTATCTTCACCCCATCTTTTGTTACAATGTGTCCCAAAATTTTTCCCTCTTCTAATGCAAATAAAGACTTTTGAGGATTCAGAGAGAGACCACTCCTTCATAACAACGTTGTTTGATTTGGTAAAAGTTGACCTATTCAACCTGCTCCATCCTCCTGTTCACACTCAAGGTGCTTAATTTAGCTGCTTAGATGGTCTCCTTTCACACTTGAAGTGTCTTTATTGTTTCTAAGGATATTTATGGGCCTCCCTACCCACTTATTCACCTACCTAGTGATGTAACAATCTATAATATTCCATTTAGCTAAAAGCTAAATTTTAGGAATATTACAGAGCCACAACTTCAAGATGTGTTGTCATTACTTCTTCCTGAGACTATTTGACCCATACACTTTGAGATTTTTAGATCCCCAGTAATCAACAATTGAGATTTTCAAAATTGCTGGAGAAGAGGTAATTTCAGCCTCTTCAAATCTGAGAATTTGGTCCCTTATCATATGAACATATACTGGATCAAGCATATTAAGGTTTGTTCTGACCTTTTCGATGCCTAATGCCTCCAGTGAGGACTTTGACCTTCTCATTGGAGCAAAAAAAACTGACCTTCAGTTATTGACCTCAAACTTCGATCTTCAAACATGATTTTTCTTTTTAGCGGGGAAACTAGGGCACCTTCCATAACTTGCTCGAATTAGGGCTTCATTTTTCTTCAAAGAAAGCTGACTTAATAGGGCTGCTCTTCAAAGTGATCTCAAGGAGTTCTTCAAGACTGATCTCTAAGCTATTTCCTTCACCAAAAATTTGATACCATGATGATTTTCCAATACAATAGATACAATTATTTTATTTATGAAACTTGATAATTACTTCTAATGTTGTAGGTAGTTATTTACTCTTTCAAGTTATCATTAAGAAATTATACATTCAGAAATTCAACCATAGAAATACTAGAGAAATAAAGATCACAATGCACAAAGAGACAAGAATATTTTACCCTAGGAAAACCCATAATGGGGGAAAACCCAACCAACCTTTTCCTTAGAGAATCAATGCCACAAGATATACATCAAATTCAACTAACTAGCAAGACGACCATCCAACAAGATCCAAGTCAATCCTCCACAAAAACCATGAAAAATGTCCACAATTCCGTCCACAGAATCTTTGCAATAAGGTCTCTAAGAGAGCCGAAGTTTGCCCTGTAACACTACCTAGACTTTGCACTATGCAACAAAAACATACCATAGAAACAATGTCTCCAAGAGGGTCGAAGTTCGCCCTCTATCTCAGCCTCAGAATTCAAATGATGCCACAGATTTAGTGCCTCAGATATGGGAAATATACCTCAGGAACTTTGCACTATACTACAGAGAAATATTCTTCAGAAACTCATACAAAATTTGGCCTACTTGATTGCTAGAGTGAGGGAAAGTATTGCATGTCTTTTCCTTTATATTTCAACCCTTGTATTCCTTCTCTTATTTAAACAGAACAAAGATATACTTGATGATCTTAAGTGTGTTCTTGAAGGTAGATGAATAGGATACTTATAGCCTTCTAACCATACAAATGGGTGTCTCTATAGGCAAGCTAACATGATGGCTTGGAGGGTTGACTTGGTCACTTGTGGAGGTAAATTCAAAATTCAAATGTTCAACTTTTCCTGCTTTGTTAAGGCCATGCCTATTAAATTTCGATAACCATGGTGTTCTATGCTTGATGCTCTTTTACTTCAATATTTCTTAGGCCCAATACAAAATAGCGATCACATAAAATTGAAAGTAAAATTTTGATAGAACACAATAATATATCAATAGAAGACAAGCCAAATATAGATCAGATTTACAATTCCTTTTGTCCAGCAAAGATATGAGATATTGTGGCATTACGGTGGTCAACATGATGCTTCAACCAAAAAATTATTTCTTGGTCAGCCAACACTTTCATGTCTCACATGGACAACCCTCAAAGGCAACTCATCACAATTCAATGCAAGTCAAACCAGGGATAGCACAGAAAAGTAAACGCATGCAGCTTTAGAACATTCAACGCAACAAACTAGGGCTATACACAACAAACTAGGGCTATACAGCTCGAAATTCCTCGATTTTAGTTCCCAGCTATACAGCCTCCTAAAATCAGAATTTTTGCAAAATATTGAGGTCAAACGACCAAAGTTTACCAATGGTCAACACTGCAGCAGAAAAACCCTAAACAAATCAGTGTAGAAAACATAAAGCCTTAACAGATCAACGCATAAAACAGAAAACCCTAAATAGATCAGTGCAGAAAACAATAGCTTTGCTCCAGACGTGAGGGAAAAAGGCCTCCAAAGGCTATCGAACCAATCAGATCACAATGAGAGAATGTGTGATGAGATGATGAGAAAATGACCTCCATGTCTCTCCAATTTATATTCATAAATGAGGGTGTGTGACACATCTCTTAGGCATGTGGGATAAATCTAGATGACCTTGCACATGTAGAAAATAAATTCAAAAAAAAAATTTTTCTCATACGATCAAGATGATATTTAGATCAATATTGCACCTCTCCAAAAGAGGAATCCAAAAAAAATATGACCATCATCATATAAGCATTGCAACATGGAGTTTGGACCTAGTTGCCCAAAATTAACACTCCCTCTCAACTAGGGAGAACTCCATATGTCCACAAGTGTCATCCATCATGTACCAAAACAAACATCGTGCGTCATTTCGCCGTAACTTGTTTTGCTGGCTCTTTATTTTAGAATAAAGGTGAGTCACAAAGACATCACACACAGCTGACCCAAAGTTAGCTTAGACGTAAAAACCTCTCTTGGACTCAAAAGAGTCTCCCACTAACCTGAAGTTAGTTTGCTAACCCGTAGTCAGTTTAGAGGTAAGAACCTCATCATACTTGATCCCAGATTAAGGTGTTGGACACGTGTCATCCTAGACATAGAGAGTATGACAATCTCTGATGCGTCCATCGGTCTTGCTATGGTCTCTATCCACATTTCCCACCTCATTGGCCAAATGAGAGGTACTACCCATGAGTCTGAAACTCCATGGGTAGGATGCATGTGGGGCACAGCTCAGAGAGAGGCGAACCAACTCAATATCGTAACAATGGGGCAAAAGCACCACAAGGTTCTGTAAGCCTTGCCCCGTGAGTGCTTATACCTCCAAGAAACTATCCCCAAACCCCCTGGAGCTCCAAGAGCTCATATTCAAACTCAATCAGGACCCTTAGAATAGGGTCTTTTCATGATTCCAAGCTTCTCACTGAAGGTTAAGAACTTGACCTTCCCTAGGGGCTTCATAAGAATATCCATGACCTACTCATCAATTCCTATATGATAGAGCCTTATGGTGCCTCATTGTATCATATCCTAGATAAAGTGGTACATGATATCAATATGCTTGGATCGATCGTGGAACACTGGATTCTCATAAATACAAATCCCACTCTGGTTATCACAAAGCATAATTGTGGTATCTAGCACATGCTCAAATAGCTCACTAAAGAGATTTCACAACCAAACAACTCCACAATAGGCCATACTCGCTGCAATGTATTCGGCCTCAGCGGTGCTTGAAACCACCGACTTCTTCTTCCTACTCATCCAAGATATCGAAGCAGAACCCAAGGCGAAGCAACATCCAGAGGTTGCTCTTGTGATCCACCATGCTGCCAGCCCAATCGGCATCAGTATATCCATGGAGTCTCAAACTCTTGGCAGTGTATCTCAACCCATGGTTGATTTTGCCTCAAACATATCTCAACAGATTCTTGGCACCAATCCAGTGAGTGTGATGAGGATCAACCATATGTTGACTCAAAGTGTTCACTACAAAACATACGTCCGGACGAGAGTTCACTAAGAACATCAGGGCCCCTACGAATTTTCGATACTCGATAGTATTTGCTAACATGGGCCCAGCAATGTTTCCACTCAACTTCTTAAAGTTGATTTCCATCAGTGTCAACACAGACTTATAGTCCACCATACCAAATCTCTCCAGAAGCTTCACGACATATTTTCCTTGAGAAAGGAAAATCTCACCTGGCCTCTGCCAGACCTCCAAGCCAAAAAAGTAGTACATCAGTCCTAGGTCTTTCATCTCAAACTTGGAAGCTAGCTCCCTCCTACACTAATGAATGAGAGGGTCAGTACCTTTCAGGAAAATATCTTCCACATAGAGAAGCAAAATGAGAGGCCTTTCTCTATCAACCTTAAAATAAAGGTTCGGATCAGCATTACTTCGAGTGAAGCCCAGCTTCATCAAGTAGCTATCTATCCTCTCGTACCAAGACTTGGGGGCTTGCTTCAACCCATAGAGGGCTTTTTTCAACCTACATACATGGTTGTATCTAGCTCGGACTTCAAATCCCAGAGGTTGCTCCACATACACCTCTTCCTCTATAGATCCATGCAGAAAAGTAGTCTTCACATCCATCTGATGTAGACTCCATCCTTGCGTAGCAACAAGGAAAATAATAGATCATATGGTGGTATAGCGGGCCATAGGTGAAAATATATCATCATAATCTATGCCTTCCTTTTTAGAGAAGCCTTGGGCAACAAATCTTGCCTTGTACTTTTCATCACTTCCATTAGATCCATGCTTGATCTTATAGAGCCATTTCGAGGTGACAACATATTTGTCCTCCAGTCTCGGGACCACTTCTCAAACATCATTTTTCATAATGGAATCATACTCTTCATGCATAGCATCCTTTCAAACTTGATGATTTACAACTTCTTCAAATGTTCCAGGCTCAGATTGTATTATCGTACTCATGGCTGCTAGATACCCTTGGTATCTATTTGGCTTCTTTCTTTCACGAAATGTCCCCCTTGGGGAAATATGTCTCTCAAGAGATTTGAGAGTATCTATAAGCCATGAGGGTCTTCTCTTATTTGAATTTGGATCAATGGGATCCATATATCCTTCAACATTGGGCATCAGGTCATCCTTTGGCTCTTCCAGCTTCCCTGCTTCTTCATCTTCTTTGTCTTCCTTAGAGATAAGAATATTTCTTACTTTCTTGAGGGCAACATCTTCATTGAAGGTGATATCATGGCATATCTCCACTTCTCTTTGACCAGGCACATAGATTCTCCCTCTTAATGCCAGCTTCTCTACAAAAGCCATTAAACTCATTTGACTCGTACTCAGTCCCATTGTCGGTCCTCAAAACTTTGATTTTATTCTCAGTTTGATTTTCCACCAAGGCCTTGAAGGTAAGGAACCATTTTGATGTTTTTTCCTTCTTGAAAAAAAATATATCCAGGTCTTAAGGGAGAATTCATCTATAAAATTCATGTAATAAGAACATCCTCCCAAGGATGTCACGGGAAGCATACGAGATAAGTCAGAATGTATCAACTGTAAGATATCAGTTGTCTTTGTGACACTTGAGGGGAATGGTCCCCTTATATGCTTCCCTTCGGCACAACCCTAACATATACCTTCATGGTCATCTCTTAATTCGGGCATCCTTATCACCACCTTCCTTGCTTTGGAAAGGGCTTTGTAATGAAGGTGTGCAAACCTCCAGTGCCATAACTATGTTTGAAGAGTTGTATCACATGTCATAGCCCCCAATGGACTTCCTCCAACCTGGTAGAGTGTATCAACTCTAAAACCAATAGAAATAGCTTCCTTGAATTTCTTCTTCCAGATAAGTACCTTTCCATCAACGAATGCCACCTTGGACCCTTTGTCTTCCATTGCCAAAATGGACATAAGGTTATTCTTCAAATTAGGTACACATAACACATATTGTAATTGGAGGACTTGACCTTGAGATAAATGGAGGGTCACTGTCCCTGTCCCTTTCACAGGATAGGTGGAATTATCTCCAAGTATAATTTCTAGATTAGTATCCTTATCAACCAAATCAGAAAGGGCTTCTTTATAACAAGTAAGCTACCTTGAAGCAACACTATCAATTAACCATGCATACAAGGTTTCAGGTGGAGATGCAACAAAGAGGGCATATACAAGAATAAAATCATTTCTCTTATTATCAACAACATTAGACTCACCGTACCTAGAATTTCTTGACCTCTTGAAAGGTTTCCCATTTTCATTACGATCAGAGGGAGCCTTCCTTTTTCCTTGGAACCTGTTGTTCCTGCCATTCCTTCTCGAGTTTTTTTTGTCATCATCCCTAAGAGAGTCCCTTCTATTAGGGCACTCTCTTGCATAGTGACCAGTCTTGTTACAGGTGTAACGTCTTCTCTTTCTTCCTTTGGGCCCCGCTCTAACATGGTTTTGATTTCTTGCGCCACCATGGTTCTTCTTTGCATGAGCGGCGAAGGCAGTAGTGTCATTTCTATTACCATTAGAAGAATACTCCTTCATTCTTCTTTCCTCTTGAGTGCATCTCGTCAATATTTCATCAAAATCAGGAATCATATTATTATTGAGAATAGTGGTATTGAATACATGCCAATCATGTGGGAGACCTCCAAGTGCAATAAGAACCATCTCTCGATAATATATTGCTTCCCCAATAGCTAAGAGGTTATTCCTAATTTTAGTGAGCCTCATAAAATAGGACTGAATAGATCCATCCTTACCCTTCTTAATATTCTTCAATTGATTCTTGAAGAAGAGGATTTGATTAGCATTTCTACCCCTGAACATGCTCACCAACTTATCATACATCTCCTTAGATGTATTTAGCTCATAAATGTAAGCAACCAAGTGCATGATTTGAATAGCATTGCTAGCCCTGAACATGCTCACTAGCTTATCATACATCTCCTTAGATGTCTTCAGCTCAGAAATGTAAGAAACCAAGTGCTTATGAATATAATCTCGAATAATTATCTTTGCTTTGATTTCCCCTTTTCTATACTTCATCTTCATGGCCGCAACTACATTTGATGGAGGTTCTTGAATATTCCCCTATACATAGTCCATGAAATCTTGATCTTCTAGCGTCAAATCCAAGGACATCTTCCATGCATGATAATCAGACTTATCAGTCAATTTATCATCAGCCTTGAAACCCTTGTAGGTTGAGGAGGCAATTTGTCCTTGATAGGATTTCTTCCTTCAGAGATAGCTTCTAACACCAGCTTGGATTCTTGGACTTTGTCTTCACCTTAGTTCTGATACCATGTTAAATTTAGATAACCATGGTGTTCTATGTTTGATGCACTTTTACTTCAATATTTCTTAGGCCCAATACAAAATAGCAATTACATAAAATTGAAAGTAAAATATTGATATAACACAACAATAGATCAATAGAAGACAAGCCAAATATCGATCAGATTTACAATTCCTTTTGTCCAGCAAAGATATGAGATATTGTGGCGTTACGGTGGTCTACAGGATGCTTCACCAACAAAGTCTTTCTCGGTCAGCCAGCACTTTCATGTGTCACACCCACAACCCTCAAAGACAGCTCATCACAAGTCAACACAAGTCAAACCAGGGAAAACACAGAAAAGTAAACACATGCACCTTCATAAAAGTCAGCGCAGGCACCTTCAGAAAAGTCAACGCAAAAAACTAGGGCTTCAATCAAACAGCTCGGAATTCCTCATTTTTAGTGCCCAACTGTACGACCTCCTAAAATCAGAATTTTTGCAGAAAATAGAGGTCAAACAACCAAGGTTTGACCACGGTATACGCTATTCAACACTGCAGTAGAAAATCCCTAAACAAATCAGCACAGAAAACAGAAAGCCCTAAATAGATCAGCGCAGAAAACATAAAACCCTAAATAGATCAGCGCAGAAACAACAACTTCACTCCACACGTGTGAGGGAAAAAGGCCTCCAAAAACTATCGAACCAATGATATCACAATGAGAGAATGTGTGATGAGATGATGAGAAAATGACCTCCAAGTCTCTCCAATTTATATTCATCAATGAGGGTGTGTGACACATCTCTTAGGCATGTAGGATAAATATAGCTGACCTTGCACATGTGGAAAATAAATTCAAAATAAATATTTTTCTCACCTGATAAAGATGATCTTTAGATCAATCTTGCACCTCTCCGAAAGAGGAATCCAACAAAAATATGACCATCATCGTATGAGCAATGCAACATGGAGTTTGGACCTAGTTGCCCAAAATTAACAATTCCTTATGAAATTTCTTTTTAATATAAAACAAATAAATATTAATTTTTCTTTCAAGCACGAAGAACATGCTTTAAATAAAATTTTCTTTTAAAAATATAATTTACATTTCATCATTACAAGTACAAATGAAATATTATGAAGACAAACCATAGCTATAAAATTCAACAACCTAGCCTAAAAGAAATTTAAATATCAAAAGGAAACTATTGTTGTGATTCAAAGTTGGTATCATAGCAATAAATGGTACAAATTATGTCAAAAATTTCTCTTGGTACAAGACAACCTTCCAGGATGTTCAAGAGAAACAAGCTTCTAGGAATACCGCAAGGGGAGTTGGACTTCAAGGATCTTTCTAGACCAAGTGGCAAAGAAGGCTTCTAATTCAAAGGAAGCAGCCAGGGCAACGAATATTGGTCTAGGATTGAAGACATTTCTAAGGGGAAGAAGTACCTCCCTCTCTAAAAGGGAGTGTTGATGTTTGTAGCTTGGGAAAGTGCTTATGCACAAGGCTAAGTATCCAAGCATGCAAAATTCACCCATGAGATCTCCCAAGGATACTTACTTTAAGTTAAGCAAGTTGCTTTGTAACTTAAGAAAATAAAAAAAAGTATTAAGTTAGCTAATTGAGCTAAAGTAAAATTAGAAAAAGAAATTTAAATTACTTTAGCGACTTTGTTTTTATCTCAGTCGTTAGTCTCAAGTGAGGCAAGATCTAATCTCATTCATCAATCACATTGGAGATTACGCTTTGGATAACTCAATGTAAAGTTATAAAAGCAATGTTAGGGAGATGGAGAAGACACAACATACAATAGCACTAGCCTCAAGAGAAAGAGTGTGATACTCTAGAGTGTTGGGTCCAATGAAGTACGAGGGAGCCTAGAGATCCAGATCTGCCAAGGAGATCGAGCATCGATCTACGACATATCTACTGGATGATATCCAACACATTTGTATTTTTTCACTTAGGCCATTTTCCCATAACAAGAGCCCAAGTAAGTTTCGAGGTTATTTTAATGAAGAACTGTGATTGGCCAAGAATCTACATTTCATGGTGATTGAGATCATTATACTTTCTTCTGTTGATTTTTTTGTGTTAAAAAACCTAGCTATGCATTTAATCAATAGATTTGTTAACTCTATTACAAATTAAGTGTTGGGTGCTAGGTTTGCAAGAACTTTAACAAAAATCATGACCCTGAATAAAATCAAACTACATGGCATATGACAAATATGGGGCCATGAATTCTAGACTCGAGTAGGTATAGATGAATTTTAGTACCACCAAAACACATGGTTCTACCACAAATACCCTTTGTAATATAATCCTCTACATTTTAAACAATGATGTGGGAAAACTTGAATCGCATGATGGTATATGTAAACCACCAAGTAACTTATTTCAAACAATTGGTACCAGAGAAAATTCCACATTTCAGAATGATTCTCGTGTGTCCAATTACTCTTTATATTTAGCACACTTCTATAATTTTAATGGAAATGGGAAAGAAAAAATTATTGTAAATAATTTCCTGGTTATTTTATATTACAGTAAATATTGTGTACATTGTGAAAATGATAAATATACATATGTGTGCCTTTCTTCGTCACATTGCAATGATGTGAATGTTGTAAACAAATTAGGAAGTAAATCTTTGTTGACCTTGCACAATTTCATATATATATAGGTGTGTGTGTGTGTGTAAACCTTAGGTAAGTAGGGAAATTATTGTTTTGGAGGTGGCACATAATTGTAAAACTCATGCAAAACATGGCAACAAAAAAATATCTGACAAATGGCAAGCAAGGGAGACAAAGTCCAAATGGCATGAAATTGATTGGCCTACAAGAATGTTAGGAAAAATCATCATAAAAAAACTGAAAGGTAAGGACGGGTGGAGCACTTGTGCTTGGTCCAGAGGGGTTGGGCCAGACTGGGTCCTAAATAATCATGGATAAAAATAAAACAGTAGAAAAGAGGAGTGAACGAGATGGGTGAGACAAGGAGCATCAAAGAAGAAGAGAGGAAAAGGAGACGGAAAGCGTAGGTCAAAGTAGGAAAAAGAGGAAGTTGATCAAGGTATAGTTCATGGAGGGCGTGGTAGCAGAGAAAATGGGCACAATAAGTCTGTCCGTGCATCTTGTACAAGGAAGAGGCCAGGACAAACCTGCATAATACTAGAAAATGGAGGACTTTGGCTAGCGACGCCCTTGGGTAAGTTGTTGAACCATCCTCATTTAATATATAAATTTTTGGAATAATATCCCCAACCTGCAAACCAACTAGCAAGTAAATTGTGGGTCTAATGTTCTTTTTAAGTATAATGATTGTGTCACTAGTTGGGTTGAGATTTAGAACCTTGGAATCCCTTAACTGGAAGGGTTTTTAACTATGATCGTTTCACAATTTTCGAATTAGTTTAAAACAATGAATCTAAAACCAAAATGTTTCTCTTTGTTGAAGGTTGTTTAACAATGGACCTAAAACCAAAAATATTTCTCTCTGTTGAAAGTTGTTTAAATCGATGAAGCACAACCCTTATAAGACTCATGAGTACCCACGGGTGTTGACGGGTCTTATAGCGAGACAGATCACTCACATAGAACCTGTGGTTCTTATAGTACCTGTGAAGACCCACATTAAACTCATCTACCCGCATTGAAATCACATAAGACCCATGAAGACCCTAAAAATTTGATTTTATTTTTTTTTCTTTTATTTGGAGATCATGTGGAGGGAAAGGGAAAATGGAGAGAAGAAAATTTTGTCGAATATTATACAGCCAAGTCAATAGCCAGACGAGTCTTATACAAGTACGAGTTGTGTAACACTGGTTTAAATAACGAATTTGAAACCAAACCATATCTGTTGAAAGGTTGTGGTTATAACCTAAACAGGGATTATACCTATGCTCCAAGGGTCATGAACAATCTTTCTAAAATCCGCATCCACAAGTTATGAATATTTACTGGGTGAAATTAGCTTGGACGTTAAATCTCAAACCAAACTACCTGTGTTGTTAGACTGTATTGTAACCAAAAACATAGATTATAGTTGCAATGACGTCAAGTTGTGATTCAAATGTGTAATCTATGGCATGGATTAGTGTCCTGTTGCTGAAATCTCTTTTCTGTATTTCTTGGCTAGTGGGTGGAGGTAGCAGACCTCTGGTTTCCCTATACTAGTCCTCTTTTCACAAGTACACATCTTTCAGTACTTTGGATTTGTTGAAATTTGATGACTAAAAAGTTACCAGCAATCCCAACCTGGCCTTTCCCATAAAATTACATTCAGCATATAGAATTCTGGAAATGAAATTTTCATATTAAAACACATGGGACTGTCAACACATGATGAAAATAAATATGGGCATAAATAGACCAGCAACACATAAAAAAAATACACACAGATTTTTGGTCAACTTAGACCCAGGAAAAACCCCTTCAATCTTCCCTGGGGAAAACCTATTAGAGATCTCTTCAAATTTATTTATCTTTCAAGTTCAAGAACAATACATTTGCAAACAAAATAAAACAGTAAAATACAACTTATCTCTTCAACCCAAAACTCCTTGAAAATCGTGCCCACTTTGCCTCAATTTTTGTGCCCACTTGAAGCTTAAATATTACTGTACTGACACGGGTTATACTGTATGGATTCCGTATGGACTGTACAGATTTTTTCCTTTTTTTTGCTCAAAAAACTACTCTCAAACTGTGTGCAGCTCACAACATTAAATTATGTTTGTATTGTACCTTTTGCAGTCTTCTATGTCTTCATTTGCGTACCCAGCTTTGCCCAGAAATCACTTCTTCAACTTACTAAACAAATTTCTCTTTCAAAACTTTTCTCCAGCTATCAGCCTCCTTTCTCCAATCTACTCATGAAGAATGAATGAATGTAGTCTCTCTTTTCTTTTCCCCCTTTTTTTTCCGTAAATGACTTTTGGGCAACCCTAAGGTCTAATGGATCAGATAAATTTAGATCAAGGGATGAGAATAAATGTGCATTTAATTCTCACTTTCTATTTTTTAACTCACCCATTAAATAAATTATCCACATTGTACTTTATGTCTAAAGTCACTTTTCACTTTATAATTTAACATTGACTTTACCACTTATAAAGTCACTTTCACTTTATATTTTAATATTGACTTTACCAATTATAAAGTCACTTTCACTTTATAAAGTCACACTTAGGAAAAGAATTATTTTGGACGCTTTTCCCTAGGTAGAGACTAAGCAATGGGAAACCTCTTGTCCAAGGTACATTAAAAATCAACAAGATTCTCTACACTGGGTGGGGATACTGTAGCTACAAGTTTGGGGTGGAGAAAACCTCTGGAATCCCTGAACTAAGTGAGGGTGGAGGTTTTCACCTCTGGAATCCCTCATTGGCTGGTGGGTGGAGGTGGCTTACCTATGGAGACCCAAGACTAGCCTGTAAACAAGTAATTTTTATGCCAGAAGGGTGGAGGTAGGTTAGACCCATGGAAACCCTAGGACATATGGCATGATGGTCATTGGAGTAGTCCTTTAAGGCTAGGGGGTGACAGTTGTCTGAGGGGTTGGTTGCATCATGTTTGTGGTCGAGTGGAAAATTATTGACCCTGTCCCAATGATCATTGATTCTTTCTGAAAATGTTGATCTACTTAGGGAAAATATTGTGATAAATTTTCTACTGTTAATAAATGGCAATTCCTAAAGCTATGGCCTACTAGCGGATCGTGGACTATTGCTATTAAAGATGTCGAATGCAAGGTATTGTGATTTGGTAATGATATTCACACAGTGAAAACCTACTAGTATGTATATTTTAAATTATAGTGCCCTATCATTTTTCAAGTGATATACTACAGAAATAGATTTTCTGGTCTATAAATTTCAGCTTGGATAATTTTATTTTATTGGTTATTTTTGTAGTCTTATGATGAATTGAACCTCTGGTAATATGCTTGGTCCCTCTATAGTTTCTAGGGGTGGAGTGTCATTACTAAATTAGTTAATAAGCCTTGTAAACCATCATTGAACGTCAAACTTAATGAGATAGGTTATCCATACATCCAGGATTAATCCCTATGGGCTAGGTGTGAAGAGTTTGTATGGCCTTGTCTTGCAATTCCTAGTACCTGGACTAAAGGCATATATACAAACTTTTGTTACAAAATTCCTAACATGCATATAGCCTAAAAAAGGGAAAGTTCTAAGATGTATTGCAATTTCTGCTTCATAAGAAGGTTGATTTCTCTGAACTTCTTGTCTTTGCAAACCTCTGTCACAAGGAGTGTAAAAATATCATAACAATAGTATGTGTGTTATATTAATGCAAGTTTTGATTATAATACAATCACTTGTAGTGATGCACCCAATGGCCTACATAGTTGTTGTCATAAGGCTAACCTTACATTACTGGCTAGGGTCTATGGACAAGACTAAAATCCACCAACTTGATAGCACAATTAAATAATTAAATATTGAGCTCAACATACACCAAATCTGAAGCATAACTCAAATCATCCTAAATCATCTTGAATATTGTCTGTTGCTCATTACATAATGTCTTTGGTTACTTCGTGCTAAAACTTCTTTACTTGGCATCTGGATTATTCATAATGTATTAATCGCTCATGTTGATAGTACTACGCTTAACCAACAATGTATTCTCGTTTACTTGGTTACTAGTTACACTGTGGTTGGTACATTTCCTTTTACAGTTTAAAAGTGAGTTGTGTGTTCCCCTTTGCAAAAACAAAATAAAATGTTCAGATTTCCCCTTTACAGGTTTCTGAATGGTTTCATCCATCTCTTAGGTCTAGCTACAGTGCATGTTATGAATTTAATTTTCAAAACAATGGGCATACATCAAGCAGACTTGAACAAGCATATGCTATAATAGATCCAACTTTTTACCACTAAAAACAACATGTATACAAATTCATAAATGAACCCTATTAAATGATGTACAATCAAGGGTCCTATGGCTTAACTAACTACCTCTTCCTCATCTAAACCTATTGCCTATGTACTATATACCGAAGTGTTTGAAATGGAGTGATGAGTTCTTTCTGGTTTTCATTTCTTTTGCTAATAGGAAGCATATCTGGAATGGTGCGTATTGATGTGCTCCACGTCTTCTTTTATGGTTATAATAATGAAAATTGTACATGCCTTGAATCCATGGATATATTTGGTGACCTCTGCTTACTACATTTGTATTAATTTACAACGAAATTAGGCAACAAGGAATGTATTATGGGGACTGGCAAACACAATGAAGTCTTCATTGGTCACATGCATACCCAGCTGGTGGTTTGATACATATACCTATTTTATGTATGCGATTGTATCTTCTATTCTGATCATGGGTTACATCAATAGGGATTTTCATTATCCCCATCATTAGTTGTTAAAAATATGACCCTTGCGGGTGAAAGTAACACCGAGAGGAAAAATAATAGTCCTCAGAGGTAAATTATGACAATTAATTCTATTTGTAGAATCAAGCACGTATGAATTAATCATGAATCCATGTTCATGCCTGTGACTCATGATAAAGCACGAGGAAAGATAATTGGAATCCTTGTTTTGATACGGTGGATATCATCATGTAAGGTTTGTTACATAATAGATGTATGAGGAATACCTTTGAAAGAAAATATGTCAAAACAAAACAATATCAATATATATATATATATATATATATATATATATAACGAATTTTTTTACCCCGTTCTCATAATATCAACTTGGGAGATGGATGACATAGTAACTGCCTCTGGTCAATAATGGGGTATGTTACACCCTTTGGGATACCCCTTTTATTGTATGACTGGGGGAATTATAAGTGAATTGCTTTCTCTCAAGCATTACAAACCAGTGCAGTGTCTATATCAGTAACACTAATATTACAGATTTGGCATGATATATGGGCACTCATATAGGCCTTTTAAGGAGGTTCCCATTAATGAAAATCTAGAGGCGGAAATTGCAAGATTTTCTGAACAGTCCCAACAATATCAACATGATTATCACAAATTGCAATAGACTCGCCTAGCTTTGGACCTTGAGAATTCTATATCATGTGAATATTTTTCGATTCAATGGGAATTGACACAACTTTAAAAAAGTTATGTACAAATTGGACAACCGTAGAAAAATGAGCAAGATCACAATTTACCTCAAGCTTCCTTGGAATTTCTGTAGGCACATCAATATCCTTCCCACCTTTAGCTAACAATGTTGAGGTCTGACCAACAGGGAAAATATAAGAAGGTGAATGTAAAGAATCCTTTGAATGTTCCCTCTCAACTTCCCTTGCAGCCTCTACTGACCAAGGACACCAGGAAGAAGCTGGAACCGACTACTGATGTTGAGATTTTTGTGGGGTACATAGAAACACCCCATAATTATCGTGTGTATTTTCCAAACAATAGAATAACTGTTTTGCAACGGGATATAAAATTTGATGAGGGGAAATCCATGCGGTTGTCCCTTCAAAGGGAGCTGGACTTGCATGCAGAGGAGGAACTGTTGGTTCCCAAGGATAAATCTCAAGATGTGGATCTGCCACATGAGGAGGTTCATGGAGTGGAGGAAGTCACTCATGTAGAGCCATCCATTATAAATGGAAGAAGGCGCACCACAAAATCCAATAGGATGAGACTTGATGTTGCACAAAATGTAGGAGCCCCTACTTCACAACGCATACAGAGATAGTCTCCTGAGTGATTTACTAGAAACATGGCTCTTATGAGAAAATGTATTGTGACTAAACCATCTTCCTTTTAGGAAGCATTGCATCAACCTACTTGGTTTGATGCAATGGTGGAGGAGTATGACTCCATTATCTCCATTATCAAGAACAATGCATGGGAGGTAGTCCCAAGACCGGTCAAAAAATCAGTGGTAGGTTCGAGATCGATCTACAAGGTAAAGCAAGCTATTGATGGGAGTGTGGAGAAATATAAGGCTAGATTTGTGGCACAGGGTTTCTCACGGATCAAGGGGATAGATTATGATGAGACTTTTGCACCTATCACAAGGTACTCTTCCATCAGATCCATCCTTGTACTCTCAACGCAGATGGGCTGGCGCATTCATCAGATGGATGTGAAAACTGTGTTTCTCAATGGGATCATTGAGGAAGAGGTGTACATAGAGCAGCCTAAAGATTTCAAGATCTACAACAATGAGTGACATGCGTGCAGGCTCAAAAGAGTGTTGTATTGGCTAAAGCAAGCACCTCGTGCTTGATACACTTGGGTAGACAGCTATTTCACTAGACCGGGCTTCACAAAAAGTGAAGCAGATGCAAACCTGTACCAGATTGTGGTTGAGGGTAAGCTATTGATCATTGTTATTTATGTTGATGATCTAATTTTGACTGGTGATGACCAGCTGATACACTCATGCAAGGAGGATCTTGCAAGGGAGTTCGGAATGAAGGATATGGGCCTCCTTCATTATTTTCTTGGATTGGAAATATGGCAGCGGTATGGTGAAATTTTTGTGTCTCAAGGCAAGTATGCAAAGCATATGCTGGGTAAGTTTAACATGGAGAGCTGCAAACCCAGTTATACTCCTCTTCCAGGAAACCAGAGGAAAGAGGATGCTACTTCTGGAGAGGTATTGGATGCTACTGTCTATGGACATTTTGTGGGTTCGCTAATGTATCTAGTGAACATGAGACCAAACATTTGCTACACAATTAACCAGCTGAATCAAGCTATGGTTAAACCTACCAAACTCTTTTGGAAGGCGGGGAAGCATGTCCTGAGATACCTGAGGGGCACATCAGAGTATGGTCTATGGTACAGAAGGACAGATGGAGTGAAGTTGCATGGCTTCACGAATGCAGATTGGGTTGGAAGTCCATCAGACAGAAAGAGCACATCAGGGGTATCTTTAGCATTGGATCAACAACAGTTTCTTGGTACAATAGGAAACAATGATTTGTGGCACTCAATTTAGCGAAAGCGGAATATATGGCAGCTGTTAGGAATCTATAATTTAAGCAGATTGGTGAGACTAAAACTGCAAAGACAACATTTGAACCACTTTGGGATTCTAGGATCTAGCCCTCCTGAATCTAGAGAGGGATCTCTCTATAAGTGCAAAGATTGATTTATCTTTAAGGTTTGTGAGTATGATATTAGGCTAGCTATTAAGAGCAGGGGTTTTTGTTTGGTTTGGATGGTTGAGCATGATTTTTAGTTGAGTGGAAAGTCTTGAAATGAAAGAGTTTCAAAGGTGTGAAGTTGCAAGAAAACAGAACAAGATTTGGCTGATAGGATAGATATAACGCTGGTTTTTAGTCCATTGAGCTATGGAGTCATAAAAGGGTTTAATTGTGCAACAATTTCAAGGGTGGTCCAAGGGGCAAGTTATCTATATCACAAGATCTCTTAGATAAAATGATGGAATGGAACAATAAAAGTGTTGAATGGGTGGAACAAGACAATAATTTCAACTAGGATTTATCAGTATTTCCAAACAAGAAAATCCTTTTAAGTAACTGTTTAAAACCAACCAAATGACAGGGCTAACCATAGACTTCTTTGGACAAGCTTGTGTTAAAGCTAACTTATCAGACAAACAATCTAGTAATCCACATAATTACTTTCAGAAGGGATGAAAACAAATAAGGAAACAAAGTGTAGCCTAAGATCAAATATGATACTTTTAAATCTAACCTGCTTTCAGCATACTCTTAGGGAAACTTTTAGAACTACCTTTAGAGAAAGAAACTAGAAGACAGGGCAAACCATAAACTTTTCTAGTCTAAATTTACTTAGAAAATAATGAAAATAACATTCAAGAACTTCTTTTCAAGCTTCGCACTTCAAGACAGGGGCAAACCAACATTCCTTGATAATGTTTACACTTAACTTAAGTCATTCTTAAATACACGATTTGGAGGAAAACATTGAGATAAAGCTTATCAGTCAAAGAAGGGTATTGTAAACAGTAAATCCTAACTCTATGCTTGTTGTTCTTTATCAGAGAATAAATGGACAAAATGGCATACATGAAAGGAAAACAATAACATAGAAAGAAGCACTTCACCAGTGATATAGACCAGGATCCCAAGAATCAGCTTATATATTGATGTCAATCCAGTTACACACTTGAAATCCAATGTTTCAGTTCAGCAATCATCTTCTCTTCTCAGCCTAACTTATTTGATCATAAGCAGAGCTTCAAGAGCCTCTGAACACTATTTTCATGTAGGAAGTTTCGAGCAGAATTATTATATCAAGGTTCTGCAACCAACCCTTTCCCAACCCTTTACAATGTGCTCCTCAAGAAGATTTTATAGGAAAATGAGGAGGTGGATGAGAGAAAAGATCTATAGGTTCAATTAATACAGTTTAATGCTTCTCAGCCTTTGAGGAGCTCAATAGAGAAGATTTCAGATATTTCTCTGTATTAATTGGTTTACATTAAGTATTAATCTTGCTAGGAAGATTTTTTTGACTTTAAGGCTCTGTTTTACCTTTGTAATAACTCTGCTGACAGTTTACAATAAGTTCCTTTGGCTGAATTGACTTTTCAGCTGTATTGAGGCAAATATCACTGACTGAGGCAATAACTCTGCCTCTTTTGAATGCTTTGAGGCTACAGGTGGCTTTTGGTAGCAAAGAGGACTCAATTAGCCTCTGATGTGGCAATGGAGGCTTTCTCGGACAGATAGATCTGATTGTTTTTCTTTAAACACTGTTAGTTTTCTTTAATTGTGTGTGTTAGGCTTAATTCGGCCTAAAATCTATCTTTTGTTCTTCAAACAGTGTTTAATTGAATGGATTAGGCTTTATATAGTCGGTTTAGGCCATAATCCCTCAAAATTGTGTAAACTATCTTCATTTCTTCATCTCTGCTGTGGCTAGATCTTTTAACACTGATACTCTCTGTTTGATTTAGCTTTGTTGTGTCTTGTTGATGTGCAGGTGCGCAAAGGGCTTTTATAATGTTGCCAGTGTTCATGAGGCACTCGTGAAACACGGTGTTAGAACCCTATAGAATGATATTCTTGATGAATAAAGGCCTGGGGGATCGTCATCCCCGGCCTTCATTCTTCTTTTAAAATAATTGAAAAACAATTAAAACCTGCACAATCAAAGAAAAATTAGAAAAAAATCCTACGGGGGAGGTTAAAACTGCTTCAGAGGTTTTGGTTAGATCGTGGTCGTTGGATGAAAGCATCCAATGGTAGAGATTGCGCGCAAAGTTTAAAAGGAGAGGCGGTTGGATAAACGGTGGGGAGATTAAGACGAGGTCGTCGATCTTGCAACGTTCAACGGTCGAGATCGACTGGGGAAAATATAATGTAGAAGGACCACTTTATCAAGAAATGGAAGAATATATAAAGGAAATGGTGAAAAACCTTAGGCGGAAGGAAAATGTAGTTGAATGAATTTTGGGGTTTTGGAAATAACCTGGGCCGTCGGATGAGATCGGCCACAGAGATCAATGGCTAAGAATGACTTAAGAAGTCCCTTGGAGGATGGGTGGACGGCGATGAACTAAGGGAGAAATTAAATTGGGACCGTTGATCTGCAGAGATCAACGGTGGAGATTAATCATGAGGAAATGCAGTGTAAATGGGGAAAGTGGTTTCGGCCAAAGAAACCACTGTTTTGGCACTGCTCCTGAGTGGTTTCCAAATTTCTCAAAAAAAACACGATACACTCTGCCGCCCGCCACATGTCCAGACGAAAACCACTTTTTTCACATAATTTTTTGGCGTTAAACCTCTGGCGCAGGAAAAATGTGAAACTCAATGCCAGCCGCTGAATGGAGGGGTGCAGATCTGACGGTGCGGATCACACGCGACGGAGGGTAAGATGCACCGACGGAAGAAGGTGGGGCAGGGTCTGAGCGGTTTTGATCTGGACCATCAGATCAAAGAATGAATGGTGGAGATTTGATCTGGGAAAGGTAGGACCCAAAGGATTTGGGCCTATCACGTTGAATCTGGACCATGAGATGAAACGGATGAACGGTCCAGATCCAATCTTGAGAACAACTGAATAAAATATGAGGTGATGGTTGGGCAGAGAATGGGTCAATGTGAGCCGTTGATCTACAGAGATCAACGGCAGAGATCCGTTTAAAACTTTATACAGCGGGCTCATGAAAAATAACAAAAGGAAAGGGAGAAAAGATCTGGACCGTCAGATCTCATTGCATGGACAGCCCAGATGCAATTAGAAGGTTTGAAATCAAAGGAGGAGTGAGGAAATGGCGTCGATGCGATTATATGTGGACCGTTGATCTTAAGGCCAAATTGACAGCTAGGAATGAATCGGAGGTCGAAAGGCGGAGGGATGGGCTTATGAAAAAGAGTGATGTGGGCCGTCGGATCTGGGTCTGGTGAGGGAGATCAACGGTTGAGAAGCCATCGTGAAATTTCCAATCAGAGGAGATCAAACATGCATCCAATGAAATCTCTGATGTGAGATTTTGTTGATCGTTGATTGGATTGAGATCAACGGTTGGGAATGGTTTAAACCTTGAATCGGCGGGTTTCCTTTAAACATAGGAAAAATGGGTTTTTCATGAAGTACAAAGGAAAATTGCATCGGGGAAGGGATTTATACAATGTTTAGCGCCCGATTACGGGGCCTTTGGGTATATGAAAAGATGAAGTGATCTGGGGATATAAAGGAGAGGGGCCAATCACAATCGGGAAATTCTAAAAGCGAAAGGCATCAGAACACAAGGAACGCCCGATTGCAATAAGCGCCTGGGACCTTTAACGTTTGGTTCCAGCGCCAAGTCGCATGGTGGGGAAGTGGTTTGGGGGCTTAGCAGAAGGGGGCTAAAGCCTTAGCACAAAAGGCTCATTTTTATGATTTTTTTCAAGGATTTCAGATGATTTGAAAGCTTCCGATAAGGCAAAAAATGAGTTTCAAAGGGGTTTTTATGAAGGGAAGAAGGGAAATGAGGGAAAATAGAGGAATTTGATGGGGGAAAAGGGAGATAAAATGGAGGTTAATTATGAGTGAAAAGAGGGGTAAAATGAGGGGAAAATGGATTTTTGCAGTAGTCTCTTCTTTAGGAAAACAACAAATTTTCAGATTTGAGAGAGAAACAGCAGTGAAGATTAATCAAAGGATAAGATGTCTTCACGAGACTTCAATAACTAACCATTTTGGCAATAAAATTGTTTCTTGAAGGCTTCAAAAAATGATTTAGCAACCATTTGATATGACAAATTTTATAGGTGGCTAACAGTGGCTCCACATGGGGATAGTGCCTTCTTGAAGGCATCAAGAACTTCAGACTTGTATTCTCTGGGATGCTGATCAATGCCTCATCCATAGGGCTGCAACTTTCTTAACTTGGATGATCTTCTTCTGTTCTGATAATGTTAGCAGCCATGAAAAATAATGGAACTTCATCAAACAAGCTTTCTACCTACCCAATCCTACTGATTTAACATTTTTTCTTCTTTGAGAGTGCATTTGGATTGGCAAACTCTTTTACAGACATTTTATTCTTTTGAAAGAAAAAAACTAATCTAAGTCTACTTCTTATTTCTCCATGAACTCAGATTAAACAGTTGAGTTCACGAGCTTCACTACCTAATCTACTATCTGTTAGGATTAGACTGTCTAACAGATTTTTATTCACTAATTTCTAAAACAGAAATTTAAAAGCATACAAGTCAGGATTGAACAGTCTAACTTGTTGTTGATCTATGGCATAAAAACAAGCTGCACATAGATTATTATTTGCAGAAAATTAAATCAAAATGGTGAAGGCTTAAGATCTGAAAGTTTTAAGCACGTCCTTCCCTTTCTTCAGCTCTGTTTTTACTTTTTCTTGAGTTGTCTTACATTCTTTTCTGGTTCAAGTTTTGGGCATATTAGAACCAGTTTACTTCTACCTTTGACTCAAAATTTCAAACAGATTAGAGTCTTTCTTCTTTTGGAAACTTTGGTTCAGATTTTTAGCTTGTTTGAACCTTTATTTTCTATCCTAATCTACCTGACTGATAAGCCAAGATCAAGTTGTTTGGCAAATCTATTTTACTAATCTATCACCAGTAAATTGAAAACTAATTAGTCATGATTAGGCTATATGACTAACTAGAAGTGTGTTTTTCAGGAGTGGCATTTGAGCTTGCACACTTTTAGATTTTGTTTCTCTTTTTTGGTATGGGGTTGTACCTTTTTTGTTTTTACAATCTGCCCTCTTTTCTCTTTTTATTGTTTTTGTATTTTTGATTTTTCTAACTTTGAATGAAATGATGGATGAAATATCTATAATGAGAAAAAATATAAAAAGGCTTCCAAACATGATAGGATCAAGAGAAATAATGTTTGAGCATCCTGCCATTGACAGGACCCCCAAATAGTTCAATTCCATTCAATTCCTGCAAGAAATAAGCGTTGTTACCAACAGTAGAATGAATGAGATAAGGGCCAAGCCATAAGTTATCAAATTTCCCGTGCTTTCCCTTGTCTTCTCTCCTTGAGTCCCATTTTAAAACTTTGTCACCAACATTGAAATTACTGGCCTTTGTCCTTCTATCAAAAAGCTTCTTGATGCTCTCTTGCTTTCGTAATGCTTTGTTGTAGACCTCCTCTATAGTTTGTTGAAGATGTATAGTTTGATTAATCCTTCTGATCATGTCATTGTCTTCGGACTGCACTTCTTGAATCAACTTCATAACTGGTACACCAAAGCTGGTTGGAAAAATTGCATCTATTCCATACACAAGCTGGTAGGGTGACATTCCAATATATTTCTTAAGTGTTAATCTATCAGCCCATAGTGCATGTACTAGCTTTGTGTGCCAAGACTTCTTGTTGTCCTCCAGCAACTTCTTGATTATGTTCACCAAACTCTTGTTTGAGGATTCTGCTAAGCCATTACCTTGAGGGTAATAAGCAGTAGAATGACCCAATGTTATATGATATTTGTGACAGAATTCAACCATCTTCTTGGATCCAAATGCTGCAGCATTATCAGTAATGATCTTCCTATGACAGCCAAATCTAGAGAGGATATGAGTCTGAATGAATTTTATGATGACAGAGTCATTGGCTTGCCTACAAGGGATGACCTTTATCCATTTGGTAAAGTAGTCTGTTGCAGTGAGTATCCATCTATGTTGGGCAGATGAAGGTGGATGGATTTCTCCTATGAAGTCTAAACCCCACTTTTGAGAAGGAGCTTCAACAGTGATTCGATGGAGAGGTAAGGGCAAAAACTTTCTTTTGCCTTCAAAAAGTTGACATTTATGACAAGAAATTATCATCTTGTGTACATCTAGAAAGAGGGTGGGCCAATAGTAACCAGCTCTAAGGATTTTTTTGGCTATTTTTTTCCAGTAGAGGTGGCCTCCACATTCTCCTTCGTGTAACTCGTGCTTAACCTTCTCTGCATCATTCTCAGGCAAACATTTAAGCTATATCCCACTTGCATTTTTCCAATAAAGACATTTATCTATAATGTAGTAGTTTACAGCTTTTAACTTTAAAAACCTTGCCTTTGTTTTTGATAAACCAAGAGGTGTATTCATATTGAGAAAGACATAAACAATATCAGTATACCAAGAGGAATTCATAAAATGATCTTCAATAATGGGAGTTGTCAGTTCCTCTTGTTCATCTAAAGCATTTATCATATTAATATCAAGAACTTCAAAATTTAATTCAGCCATTAATCTAGCTAGTCCTTGGCATTTAATGAGTTTAGTGGGCTTGATCTCTAAATCATATTCAAGTATCACAGCTATCCACTTACCTCTCTTACCGTCTGGGTCCTGTTTTAGAATGTCTTTCACAACTGAACTTGGGACAAAGGAAATGATGTGGGAGTGAAAAATGTATACTCCAAAGTCTTTTAAAGCTTTGACCAAAGCAAAAGCTTTCCTTTCTATGATGTTATACTTCATAGGAGAATCTCTCAATGCCTTGCTAAAGAATGCAATAGGCTGCTCTTGTCCCTGTGGATTTTTCTGCAATAGGACAACAGCTATTATATGTTCTGATGCAAATGAAAAAATATAAAAATCTTTTGAAAAATCAAGACTTATTAGAACTAGTGTTTTGGTTAATGCTTGTTTTACCAGCTCAAAAGATTTCTTTGCTTCCAAGGTCCATTTAACTCCTTGCTAATTTTTCAGCATGTTTGTTATGTTTCCAAGGAGTTCAGCTAAGTTGGGCATGAACCTTCTCAAGAAATTAATCTTTCCAATGAAAGATTGGAGTTCCTTGATGTTTCGAAGATGAGTTATTTGCAATATTGCCTCGATCCTTTTTGGGTCTATCTTTACCCCCTCTTCTGAAATAATGTGCCCAAGAAGTTTACCTTATTGGAGACCAAATAGTGTTTTCTTTGGGTTTAAAGATATCCCAAACTTTCTGCATTTCTCGAATACTTTTCTCAAGTGTTCTAAGTGCTCTTCATCTGTCTTAGAAAAAACAGTGACATCATCAAGGTAAATAATGATGAAGTAGCCTAATTCTTCCGAGAATGCAATGTCCATGGCTCTCTGGAAAGTAGCACCAGCATTCATTAAACCAAAGGGCATTTTCACATACATGAAAGTGCCCCAAGGTGTAGTAAAAGTTGTCTTTAGTTGATCATCAGGATGTACTAAAGTCTGATTGTATCGTAAGTAGCCATCAAGCAAAGAAATTATTTTAGAACCAACTACCCTTTGTAAAATATGATCCATCTTGGGTAAAGGGTAATTATCCTTTAATGAGGCTTTGTTTAGGTCTCAAAAATCAATACAAAGCCTAATATCTCTTGTTTTCTTCCTAACTGACACCAGATTAGACACCCACTCTGAATATCTAATAGGGACAATAATACCAGCTTCATACATTTTCTTGATCTCCTTCTCAACCAAAGGTAACTGAACAGGGTTTATTCTGTGCAGTTTTTGTTTAAATGGCTTTTGGTTTTCCTTGAGAGGTATTTTGTGCTGAATTATTTCAGTGTCATAAGATTTCAGATCCTCATAACTCCACGAAAAAACATTAGAAAATTATTTAAATAGCTCTATATATTTCAACTTGATGTGAGCTGGTAAAGTTTTAGACAGTTTGATCATCTTTGGTTTTATTTCACTGCCTATATTACACTCTTCAACTTCAGATTCAACAGGCTCCAGTTTTGGCTTCTTGGCCACATCATTGAAATCAAATAATTCCTCTAAAGGGACTAGACCTTTTGGTAAACTTTGATTGTTAGACTGCAGAGTTTCTAAGTATTTTGTTTCTAACTCTGCAATTGTTTTTGTTTTGTTTTCAAGTTTGTTAGACAACATATTTACATCAGCCATCTCTGGAGACTCTTCTTCTTCATTAAGTAGATTTTCTTCACTAGGGCAGTCTGTTTCATAGTCTGAATCTGAACTTGGTAGTTCAAATTCATTTCTGGACTGCAGGAAGTCTTCTATTTGTTTGTCTCCATCAAACACTTGCCAATATTTCTCGTTATCAGGGACAGCTGGTCTGAATTTAATCTGGGTTGTGCATTGTTTGGTTTCATAAGGTGTTAAACATGTTCTAGCAGCAAATGCTAAACTGTGGGCAAGGATATTCTTTTTTCTTGGGACAAAAATCAATTGTGATTCCTCAAATGTTTTCAATAAATCCGTGACATTGTTCCTATAGGCTCTAAGTTTGGGGTGCTTAGCGTTGTATTCCCCATTTACTAGCCTAACAATTAACTCTGAATCCCCATGCACTTTTATTCTTTTAGCTCCTAATTTCTTCAACAAGTGTAAGCCTAAAAGAAGGGATTCATATTCTGCTATGTTATTCGAACACTGAAAATTTAATCTGTAGGAATGGCCTTCCGTGTGGTTGTTTTCAGTGTTATGTATCCAGACACCTACACCAACATTTCTCCTAGTGCAAGACCCATCGAAGTTCATACTCCAAAGAGGACTAGTTTTGGGTTCATCAGTTTGGTCACTATCCTCTGCAACTAATGTGCTTTCGGATCATTCTTGAAGATCGGCACTTTGTTGAATTTGTTTTAATTCCTCATATTTTTCATTACGTTGAGGACCGCTTTCTTGACTCTCAAGGTTTAAAAGCAAAAGACGAATGATTTGTAGCTCTAGACCTATGTTTTGTTTGCTGTGGTTTTCAGATTTAGCAAATTGTTTTGAGACTTCAGCGTTGTCTTCCTCCTCCCTATCTGCCATTAATTCAGTTAAGGTCACTTGTTCAGCGAATGTTTCATCATTGAAAAGGATAAATGTCAAGCCTTGTGTTTACATAATAAAGGGGAGAGTTTTGTGGTCTCTCTTGACTAGTAACCATGTATTGCATATGAGACTCCTTGTAAAGTCTTCTTGTTTAATTAAAAATAGGGATAGTCGCATAGGCCATATCCATCTTCATAGTTCCTTGTAACTTAGCTCCCCATGATCTTGATAACAGCATACCATATTTTGGGGGTACATCAGCCACTACAATATCCATGACCAAACATTTGGCTGGTATTTGTGCTAAGTTTACACAGAGATATTTGATTAATCCTAAACATTTCACTCTGCTTGAGTCAAAGGAGTAAAGATATTTGTAAGGTCTGGTGATTTCAAGGCCTAGGATCTCCATTACAGCTTTGGGCATTAAATTGTGAGAGACCCCTGAATCATGCATAGCGTTGTGAAAAATTTTGTCATGAACATTTAAACTAACATAAAAGGGAGGAACCGGTCCTTCTTGATATCTACCCTCAATCTTAGGACCAAATATGAGCTCTAGCTGGTCATCATTAATATTGACAGTATCGTTATTCTCTTATATGTTAAAAGCCTTCAAAATTTGGGATCTATATACATTTTGGGCAGCTAATTCAGTGAGAGGAACAGAGATTTTGATTCTGGCAATTTCCTGCTCCAAACTAAAAGGCATCTGATTCCTTGAAGTACTTGTTTCAACCTTATTAACTGCCACTCTATCAACAAAATCGATTTTTTGATTTCCTCCATTTACATTTGTCAAAATTGTTTTAACAGGAGCACTAGCTGAGGTGTTAACACTACTAAGGTTTGCACTCTATTTTTCATTACTTTGAGTGCCTTTTTCTTTGTTCTTATCAGAATTTGCAGCCACTGTTTTGTCCTTCTATTTTACAATTTTGGGTTTATTTACAGTGTTGTTTTGTGCAGATTTTTCAGAGGTTTTAGTTTTTGGAGCTTCTTGATTGGTTTTACTCCTAAGGTCATATTCCTTTTGAGTCTCTATCATGAAATTTTCCATTTCTTGATAATAACTTTCATCCTCTGCTCTTTTGTCATCATAGGGTGTGTATAGACCTTGTTTTCTATCATAATGAACTTCAAAGTCATCATTATCTACTCCCAACAAGTTGATGTAATCTTCCTCTATTTGTTCACTTGTTTCTTCAACCTCACTTACATAGTTTTGATGAAAAGGAGGGGTGATCTGTTGATCATCCTCCCTTGGTCTATTTTGAGGCTGGTTTCTTCTAAAATTCTTATTTTGGTTTTGATTTCTATTTTGAGGAGCTGTTTGGTTTTGACTAGCCTGTGCTCTCTCAAGTATGCTCATCTTTTTCATCATCTCCTCCATCATTCTCTCCATCTTTGAGCTAGATGTCGAAGGTGTGGAATCCTCTTTAAAGGTCACTTTCTTCTCATTCCTCATTCTTGCTCTTTTCTCCATCAAATTAACTTCCACTGCAAGAGCTCCTTTTTGCATATCTTCAAGAGTTAAAGGATCTCTTTCTCTCAACTGATAGGCCATTTCAGGATCAAATCCTTTAGGAAACTTGTTTAAAGCCAAGCCTTGTGGTGGTTTTAAGTCTGGAAGAAGGGCATTGTAAACGCTGTTGAACCTAGTGCAATAAGCTTGTACACTCTCCCGAGGGTTTGTTTGGAGATTCTTGTAATCAGAAAGTATTTGTAGAGGGTTCTTCCTGACTTCCCATTTGTTTAGGAATAACTGATGGAAGGCTTGGAGATCATTAATACTATGAGAGGTTAAGCCTTTGAACCATTTTCTTACTTCTCCCCCTAAACTTTGAGCAAATAATCTAAGTTTGACAGTTTCATCATCAATTTCATTTCTGTCAAAGTAGTCATTCATCTTATCCACATGTTGTGAAGCAGTAGTAGCATTACTGGCATCATACAATGGTATCTTGGACTGATATTCATGTGGGAGATTAACTAAAGGTAAAGGAAGGACAAGGGGAGCGTACCATGTTGCCATCATAGGAGATTGTGGAAAAAGTGGGGGGTTTACAAGTGGTGGGTTGACAAGAGGGAAAATGGGCTGGAATGGAGTGGTTTGGACAGTGGATGTATGACGAACGGATGTGGATGGACCAGCAAGAGACTGTTGAGCTGATCTTGGATGAGAGACACCTAAATTATGTAGGAAATGTAAATCTGGTGGTGTAGTTTCTCTGCTACCAGGATGTTCACTTGTTTCTGGGGATGAAAGTGAAGACTCTGAATCTAGCTGATCTAAGTCATCAAGCGACTTAGTTCTGAATGGATTTCTTAGGTCAACTTGTGATTTTTGTAGAGCTGCAAGGTTTTCAGGGACAGAATGAGCTCTAAAGGGTGATCTGAAAACAATTGAAGATTTAACCTCAGGAGACTTCCTAAGGATTCTTTCAGGATTATCAACTATCTCAGGAGGGTTTGGGTCAGGGTAGGCTCTAGTATGAATCTTTCTAGGAGCCACTATGCTGTGTTTTTCATACCCAACTAAACAAGAAAAGTGTAACCAAATATGACAATCTTTGAGAGGCTAACTGATCTTTTAAAACAAGAAAACTTTAATCCTAAAGTCCTCTAAGTGAGTCTAAATGATGTTATGATGATAATGAGTCTTCCCAGTGGATTCTTAAGGTATTTTTAGGATTATGGAGTCACCAGGTGGAAATTTTTAGCTTTTTTGGAGGTAAAAGGTTTTATGGTCCACCACCATGTTTATTTATCTGAAATATTTTTGGGTTTTCTGAGTTATTTCAGTCCTATTGGTTCTAATAGTGTCCTAAATCTGTTTCAACACTTAGCTATGGTGATGAGACAAAGAGAGTCTACTCTTATGGCTAGGCTAGCTAATGCTTCAAGGTTTGGCAAGATCTTAAGAGAATCCTAAGGTTTCCTTAGTTTGTCACTGATTCAAATAAGTTATATCATAATTACCATTTGCTTGGTAGTGCTTGAAAAGGGCTGCTTGCACTCAAGGGGTTTTCTAGAATGAATATTGACTCAGTCCCCAGCGGAGTCGCCAGAAATGTTAGGAATCTGTAATTTTAGCAGATTGGTGAGACTAAAACTACAGAGACAACATTTGAACCACTTTGGGATTCTAGGATCTAGCCCTCCTGAATCCAGAGAGGGATCTCTCTATAAGTGAAAATATTGATTTATCTTTAAGGTTTGTGAGTATGATATTAGGCTAGTTATTAAGAGCGGGGTTTTTTTTTGGTTTGGATGGTTGAGCATGATTTTTAGTTGAGTGGAAAGTCCTAAAATGAAAGAGTTTCAAAGGTGTGAAGTTGCAAGAAAACATAACAAGATTTGGCTGATAGGATAGATATAACGTTGGTTTTTAGTCCATAAGACTATGGAGTCATAAAAGGGTTTAATTATGCAGCAATTTCAAGAGTGGTCCAAGGGGAAAGTTATCTATATCACAAGATATCTTAGATAAAATGATGGAATGGAACAATAAAAGTGTTGAAGGGCTGGAAAAAGACAATAATTTCAACTAGGATTTATCAGTCTTTTCAAACAAGAAAATCATTTTAAGTAACTGTTTAAAACCAACCAAAGGACAGGGCTAACCATAGACTTCTTTGGACAAGCTTGTATTAACGCTAACTTATCAGACAAGCAATCCAGTAATCCACATAATTACTTTCAGAAGGGATGAAAACAAATAAGGAAACAAAGTGTAGCCTAAGATCAGATATGATACTTTTAAATCTAACCTGCTTTCAGCATACTCTTAGGGAAACTTTCAGAACTACCTTTGGAGAAAGAAACTAGAAGACAGGGCAAACCATAAACTTTTCTACTCTAACTTTACTTAGCAAATAATGAAAATAACATTCAAGAACTTCTTTTCAAGCTTCGCACTTCAAGACAAGGGCAAACCAACATTCCTTGATAATGTTTACACTTAACTTAAGTCATTCTTAAATACACAATTTGGAGGAAAACATTGAGTTAAAGCTTATCAGTCAAAGAAGGGTACTGTAAATAGCAAATCCTAACTCTATGCTTGATGTTCTTTATTAGAGAATAAATGGACAAAATGGCATACACGAAAGGAAAACAATAACATAGAAAGAAGCACTTCACCAGTGATATAGACCAGGATCCCAAGAATCAGCTTGTATATTGATGTCAGTCCAGTTACACACTTCAAATCCAATGTTTCAGTTCAGCAATTATCTTCTCTTCTTAGCCTAACTTATTTGATCACAAGCAGAGCTTCAAGAGCCTCTGAAAACTAGTTTCATGTAGGAAGTTTCGAGCACAAGTATTATATCAAAGTTCTGCAACCAACCCTTTCCCAACCCTTTACAATGTGCTCCTCAAGAAGATTTTATAGGAAAATGAGGAGGTGGATGAGAGAAAATATCTATAGGTTCAATTACACAGTTTAATGCTTCACGGCCTTTGAGGGGCTCAATAGAGAAGATTTCAGATATTTCTCTGTATTAATTGGTTTACATTAAGTATTAAGCTTGCTGGGAAGATTTTGTTGACTTTAAGGCTGTGTTTTATCTTTGTAATAACTCTGTTGACAGTTTACAATAAGTTCCTTTGGTTGAATTGATTGTTCAGCTATATTGAGGCAAATATCACTGACTGAGGAAATAACTCTGCCTCTTTTGAATGCTTTGAGGCTGCAGGTGGATTTTGGTAGCTGAGAGGATTCAATTAGCCTCTGATGTGGCAGTGGAGGCTTTCTCGGACAGATATATCTGATTTTTTTTCTTTAAACACTGTTAGTTTTCTTTAATTCTATGTGTTAGGCTTAATTCGGCCTAAACTCTGTCTTATGTTCTTAAAACTATGTTTAATTGAATGGAATAGGCTTTATGTAGTCGGTTTAGGCCATAATCCCTCAAAAATGTGTAAACCATCTTCATTTCTTCATCTATGCTATGACTGGATCTTTTAACACTGGTACTCTCTGTTTGATTTAGCTTTGTTGTGTCTTGTTGATGTGCAGGTGTGCAAAGGGCTTTTATAATGTTGCCAGTGTTCATGAGGCACTCGTGAAACACGGTGTTAGAACCCTATAGAATGATATTATTAATGAATAAAGGCATGGGGGATCGTCATCCCCAGCCTTCATTCTTCTTTTAAAATAATTGAAAAACAATTAAAACCTACACAATCAAAGAAAAATTAGAAAAAAATCCTCCAGGGGAGGTTAAAACTGCTTCAGAGGTTTTGGTTAGATCGTGGCCGTTGGATGAAAGCATCCAACGGCAGAGATCGCGCGCAGAGTTTAAAAGGAGAGGCAGTTGGATAAACAGTGGGGAGATTAAGACGGGGCCGTTGATCTTTCAACGATCAACGGTCGAGATCGACTGGGGAAAATATAATTTAGAAGGACCACTTTATCGAGAAATGGAAGAATATATAAAGAAAATGGTGAAAAACCTTAGGCAGAAGGAAAATGTAGTTGAATGAATTTTGGGGTTTCGGAAATAACCTGGGTCGTCGGATGAGATCGGCCACAGAGATCAATGGCTAAGAAGGACTTAAGAAGTCCCTTGGAGGATGGGTGGAGGGCGATGAAGTGAGGGCGAAATTAAATTGGGACCATTGATCTGTAGAGATCAACGGTGGAAATTAATCATGAGGAAATGAAGTGTAAATGGGGAAAGTGGTTTCGGCCAAAGAAGCCAATGTTTTCGCGCTACTCTTGAGTGGTTTCCAAATTTCTCAAAAAAAATGCGATACACTCCGCCGCCCGCCACGTGTCCAGACGAAAACCACTTTTTTCGCATAATTTTTTGACGTTAAACCTCTGGCGCAAAAAAAATGTGAAACTCAATGCGAGCCCCTGTATGGAGGGGCGCAGATCCAACGGTGCAGATCGCACGCGACGAAGGGTAAGATGCACAGACGAAAGAAGGTGGGGTAGGGTCTGAGCAGTTTTGATCTGGACCGTCAGATCAAAGAATGAACTACGGAGATTTGATCTGGGAAAGGTAGGACCCAAAGGAGTTGGGCCTATCACATTGAATCTAGACTGTGGGATGAAACGAATGAACGGTCCAGATCTAATCTTGAGATCAACTGAATAAAATATGAGGTGATGGTTGGGTGGATAATGGGTCAATGTCAGTCGTTGATCTACAGAGATCAACGGCGGAGATCTGTTTAAAACTTTATACAGCGGGCTCATGAAAAATAACAAAAGGAAAGGGAGAAAAGATCTAGATCATCGGATCTCATTGCATGGATAGCCCAGATGCAATCGGAAGGTTTACAATCGGAGGAGGAGTGAGGAAAGGGCGTCGATGCAATTATATGTGGACTGTTGATCTTAGGGCTAGATCGACGGCTAGGAATGAAACGGAGGTCAAAAGGTAGAGGGATGGGCTTGTGAAAAAGAGCGATGTGGGCCGTCGGATTTGGGTCTGGCGAGGGAGATCAACGGCTTAGAAGCCATCGGGAGACTGCCAATCGGAGGAGATCAAAAATGCATCCAATGAAATCTCTGATGCTAGATTTTGTCGATCGTTGATTGGATTGAGATCAACGGTTGGGAATGGTTTAAACTGTGAACCGGTGGGTTTCCTTTAAACATAGGAAAAATGGGTTTTTCATGAAGTACAAAGGAAAATTTCATCAGGGAAGGGTTTTATACAATGTTTAGCGCCCGATTGCGGGGCCTTTGGGTATATGAAAAGATGAAGGGATCGGAGGATATAAAGGAGAGGAGCCAATCGCAATCGGGAAATTCTAAAAGAGAAAGGCATCAGAACACAAGGAACGCTCGATTACGATAAGCGCCCGGGACCTTTAACGTTTAGTTCCAGTGCCAAGTCGCATGGTGGGGAAGTGGTTTGGGGGCTTAGCCGAAGGGGGCTAAAGCCTTAGCACAAAAGGCTCATTTTTATGATTTTTTTCAAGGATTTCAGAGGATTTGAAAGCTTCCGATAAGGCAAAAAAGGAACTTAAACCTTATCAAAGGGGTTTTTATGAAGGGAAGAAGGGAAATGAAGGAAAATAGAGGAATTTGATGGGGGAAAAGGGGATAAAATGGAGGTTAATTATGAGTGAAAAGAGGGGTAAAATGAGGGGAAAATGGATTTTTGCAGCAGTCTCTTCTTCAGGAAAACAACATATTTTCAGATTTGAGAGGGAAACAGCAGTGATGATTAATCAAAGGATAAGATGTCTTTACAAGACTTCGAGAACTAACAATTTTGGCAATAAAATTGTTTCTTGAAGGCTTCAAAAAATGATTTAGCCACCATTTGATATGACAAATTTTATAGGTGGATAACAGCAACAAGCCAAGCTACATGTGGGGCTATCTAGAAGAGAAAGACCTTGTTTGGATTTTTTGGTTTTTAGATGGATCCGACAATGATTTTTTGTGATAATCAGAGTTGCATTAAACTCTCGATTAACCATGTGTTTAAAGATAGTTCCAAGCATATATATATCTGGTACAATCATCTCAGATATTGTACAGAGGAGGATCATGTTGCTTCAGTACATTCCCACGAAAGATCAGGATGCAGATATTCTGATGAAGGCGCTCACCAGGAGCAAATTCGAATACCATAGAGATTGGATCGGGGTGAAGGATAACCCCTTTCTTGTTGAGAGGGAGTGTTGAGATCCAAAAATAAGATTTAGCACACACACCTAGTGCATTAAGAACCTGGTTTCATTTAGCACCCGGTTTCATTAAGCACCTACACTAGGGTGGGGCCCACAGTGCTATTTTTGGGTGCATGTCTATTTTTATTATCCCTTAATTTAGATGGACATTAAACTGTAATATATTCTCAATGTGGACTTAAATGAGTTAATTTAAAGCGATAAATTCATTTAGCTAGTGGATTTCGAGTTAAAGGTTGGTTGGTGGGACATGCATAGTAATTCTAGTTGTAACAGTTCGAAGTGCAGTGGTGCATGAGTTGGTGCAAGTTGTAAATAGTTTAACTTAGTTAAGTGAGTTAAACTTAGTTGTGCTAGTTGTAAATGAATATACACTAGTGATATATCTAGTGAATTAAATATTAATTAATTCACAATCATTGATCTCACATGCAACTGAGGATTTACTATTATTAGCTACATGCATGTCAGATCCAGTGGAGACCCAATTGAGTTCTAGGTGAAAGGGAGGTTGACTATCAGTTGCAGGATTATCTGCTTGCACACATGCAGGCAAACACCTATTGGAGTGTCCATGATACTTGCACAATCAAGGCAGGAAATAATTCCTATCTTTTAGGGATCTTTACCATCACGGATTGCGCAAGCAAGTCAAGTTGTCTGGAGACTGAGAATTGGCTATGTGTTGGTAAGTTTTGCATATGACAGTGTGAGACAATTAGCTGATGTATAAAGAGCTCTTGTGAGAATATTTTTGTATGTAATTGTTTCATGATCCATGCTTAATATACAATAGAAGATAGTGGGGTTTTTAGCTGTAAGCTTTCCCTGGGAAATTATCTATGTTGTGTGTGATTAATCTTTCTTCATGTTCATGTGATTAGTGATTGTGTTTTTAATTTCGCAAAATATTTGTAGAAGCGATTAAGTATTTAACTTTAGCACATTGTTAGATTGGGTGAATCCAAGATATACATGCTTGTTGTATAATTTCTACAATTTGCAGTATTGATATCTGTATCACAATACCTTAGCACATTGGCATCTCAATGAAGCAGTTATTATGATGGTATGGCAACTCAAAAACTTTGTTGATGGTGTCATCACTGTTAGGTTTAGTCTCTAACAAGTTGGCATTACATATAGTCTCGTTGTACTTGGATTTACATCTCTCCTATCTAATTATGTGTAGATCAGTTTGGATACTTGTCAAATATATTTAGTTACATTTCTTATCTGGGATAGCTTAATTCATGAGATCTTGTACTCTGTATCTTTTTTATGAATTTTTGGTAACAACTAATTGAAGAAGAGAAAGATCTAGTGCAAGAAGGATCATTTGAAGTCAAGCTATATTCTCTGTGGATCCTTCTCTTAGTACAACTCTAATTATCATATATACCTTTAGTAGACCAACCAATCTTGGCACTAAAAAGGAATAATTCATTTTTCTCTCTGAAATCAAGTATGGCCTTAAGGAACTTTACCTCTTCAAAGGGACAATCAAACAATTCTTACGAAATGCTAGAACAGGCATACCAAAAGATAAGTAATAATCCATAGAATGTGAAGAATATCATCTTACCATTCAATTGTCTTTTTTAGTGTCACAAATCATCCCAATAGTGTGAAAATTAGAAATAGTAGAAATAAAGTAAAATTAAGGTACACAAAGAAAAAAAGAAAGGTATGTCAACAAAGAAAAGAAATTCAAAATAGTCAAAACAAGAGCACATATAGACATGCATCAACAACTCGATACATTTTTCTACCAAACTAAACCCCTTGCCTAGAGAGGTACCTCCTTGAGATTTGGTTCATACTAAATCTTGGTGGGGAAACTAGGGTCCAAGCAAGAAGATCTACAATGGTAGGGTAATAATGAATCACAAATATTGTATTATTTTTTCTCTCCATCGACATATCAACCAAAAGCTGAATTTGGGGCTCAAATTTAGGGACTAACATAAGTACTAAATAAGGAAATGATACACTCAATATTGAAAGAGACTCCACCCTTCAGTAATTGGCTTTCAAATAAATCGGGTATCAGAGATTGGATTATTCTAGATATCTTGAGGAAATTTGTAATATTCCCAAATTTTCACATGATATTTGGAATATTAGAGTTCTTAATAAACTTAATTAATTAAGTAAATAAAAGGGTGGAGGGACCCATAATCCTCAAATATGAATAAAATCCACTTTTTATGTGTGTATGTGGATATTTCATATCTATATCTACATAATGGAGTAATAGAGCAACCAGTTAATGTGAAAGGAGTGGAGATCATGTCTCATTAATGAGACAGATCATGGAGGTTGATAAAATAAACTAAGATCTTGGAAGGGATCAAACATAAGATCATATAGCATTTATGATGAGATGATGGAGGAAGTGGTGCATTAATGCACACATGATGGAGAGGGTGATCATTGCATTCACACATGATGGAGATCATTGAGAGATAGTGCAGTCAACATGGAGACCTCTGTCCACATGTACAGCATTGTTATGAGGTGGGCCAAGTTATGAGGAGGCTCATAATCTATATAAAGAATATGAAGGCACAATAGAGGATATGTTGAAGATTATTATTGATGTATGATCTATTTAGATCTGGAATTGTCATGTGACATTTCATGCTTTCTTTGGCTATTTATCTAAGATTGCATGTGATGTTTAACACAGGGTGTTCCTGGTCGGGAATCTCACCTCTTTCATTGAGTAGCTCTTGAAAGAGTATTGTACTTCATTCTACATCAGGCATTGGTGCCACATATATTTTCCTACTTTTTGCAGAACATCCATATTCAGAAATTGCAGATTTCTGAAGATCAGTTTGAGATGAGGAGGTTGTCCTTCAATATTTCAGTTGAGGAACTAGTGAAGGATTCATCCTATCACCTTGAGCTTCAAGATCAGTCTTCCAGTGCTTTAGATCTATATTATGCATCAGGCCATCTACTATTCATCTCCTAGTAGCAATAATCCCTTCAAGAATTGCGCAGTCCAGTCTTGTAGATCCAAGGGAGAAGGGAAGTTGCTAGAATTTCAGCTAATAATCCAGTGGAGGACCATTCCTTCACATTTTATACATTATTTCCATCAGTCCTGAGCTTCATAGCCATATTTTGCAATAAGCTAAATAGCCTCCTTCCTTTACAGTGTAGTTTTCATGAGCAGTTGTGTAGCAGCAACTGCAACCTTCTTTGGAGGATTGAGGAGCTGGATCTTCAGCTTCTAGCTTGTGGATCTAGAGAAGGGATCAACCCTTCAAGCTTAGATCTAATCTTATAACATATTTCAACCATCTATTTGTCAGATCTAGCTTCAGATCTACATAACCCAGCAGTCAAAGGATCAAACTCTAGGATGGTAATTTTCCAAAGTTGTAGATCGATAAAATCCTTTCTGGGTTATCTTGGGTATCCATCATAGAGCCCAGATCTTGAATCTTGGCATCACCAGAGCTCTAGATTTCCATAGATATACATTTTCATTTTCATCCTATAGTCATATTTTCATATTCTGTTGAAGGGACAATGCAGTATTTTCTTCCAACATCTCTCCAGTTATGCAGTGCCTACTTTGGCATGTTTTTAGGGTGATTCTAGGCCATCTCTTTGGCTAGATCTACTCATCTTTCGTACATTGTGTAACTGAATATTCTCCTATATAATAAAATGGCTCAGCTATTCTATCTATATTTGTGTTGATCATAAAATTACATGTACACTTTTTGTGTTACAAATATTGTGCTTGTGTATCTATGCATTATTCCATTTTTGGATATTACAGTGGTATCAAAGCATGATCTTTGGCTCAGCTTGTGGACATTTTGAAAACATATGAAAAGAAGATAGTAGAGATCTACTATGGGGGGATTAAGTTTTGCCTCATCTTCCTCCAGATCTATGAAGGATCTCTCTAAGGATATCAATGAAGAAGGAAGAGAAAGGCAAAGAGAAACCTCCAGAAGGTTTCAAGATGAAGAAGGCCCCAATACTTCTTTTCAGCAACAAAGAAGACCGGAGAAGCAAAGAGCTTCACATTATTCCACTAGATCCACTTTCTATGAGAAAGAGGACTGGTCTGAATATGATGAAGGCTTGGGGCATGAGACCCTAAGTGCATATCTATCTGAATACAAGTCACAGCCTAGAGCATTGAAGGAGAATCTTTCTCTCCAACAGGTTCTACAACTCAAAGAAGAGAGGAGATCCAGAAGCAGCAATAGAAGAAAGAGGCATAGATTCGTCTTGCCTACATTTGATGGATCTTCCAAAAGCACCTTGAGGGCTTGAAGGGAAGAATTATTTACATTCTTTCTAAAATATCCTATATCAGAAATAGAGGCTATGGAGTTTGCAGCACTGCACCTTGAAGGTGAAGCAAGAAAATGGTGGTTCAGTCACTTGTCACACATGAAAGTGTCTGCTTATGTAGATTTTATTCAAATACTGAAGGAAAATTATGGTAGAAAGAAATCAAAGACATCTCACATAGTGACATCTCCCATCATCAAGGAGATAGTGCATGCATTAGGGGAATTTTGAGGTCTAAAATGGGCCTCCTAAGGAAAATGTACAATAAAAATTCACTTTATGAGAACCAATCACATTTTAGGAGATGACATCATCCTTAATGGTTGAGGTGGCATTGCTTGAGTTAAAGCTACTTACTTGTCACATTCTCAATGGTGGATAAAAACTCATGGTTAATCATGGTAGTGCTCTAAGTATTTTTAAAGTCATAAACTAAAGTACTCATAATAAATGTCATTTCAAATTTTTTGAATAAAATATTATGATTGTCATTTCAAGAAACAATGCATATCCTAGACAATCTTCATGTATTTACACACTTTTCAATAAATATTATATTTGTATATTTTCATATATTTATTTTTAAACTATATATTCATCTCATTAAGAATTTATGAATTTATATTTATATTTTATTTTAAGTTATTTAAATACAAAGGAGAAATGCATTAGTTGTGAAATGATAATGAATTTTTCTTGAAAACCCCATTCTTATTTATAGTCACATCATTACAATTTTTTTATTAATTTTATTTTGGTACAAATTTTGAATTGAATTTAACCATGGTTACATGGATTTGGGTGCAAAAAGTGAATTTCAAATTTATAAATATTATTTTATTGGTTTAGCTATTATTTTATTATTTCCTTAGGATACCTTAGTGATACCTTCATCTTCTTATCCTTAAGATAAGGCACATACCTCAAAAATTCTAGAAACTTAGTCGTGTACTCTTTGTATGTCATAGATCCCATCTTCAATTCGTACAACTCCTAGCCTTTCTGTCATAGTATCTCTGACAAGTACTTTTTTCTAAAGAGTCTTTTGAACACATGCCAACACAAATCCTCTGCCTTGATGCCTCTAACATGCTTCAAATATTCCCACTAGATGTTTGCTTCCCATTTGAGATTGAAAATAATTATCCTAACCTTCATGTTCTTTGAATAATCATGTAGTTCAAATAAATTCTTCATTCCAAGTAGGCATGCTTCTACATCTTGTAATTTCTTTACTTTGGCTCAAAGGTAGTTGGCTTGGCTTTCTTGAACTCATCTAGTAAGTACCCCCTCTCACTCCTCCTATAAGGATGATAGCGATGATGACCATGTTGTCAATATGAACCAGAACTAGAATAAAACCAACAACCACCACCTCTCCCATCAGGTTTATCCATCCATCTACCACCTATGATTGTATCATCCCTATCTGACCTGTGCCCTCCATGAGACATGCTACCATATGCCCCATTAGTCCTTTCCTCCTGTCCATAACTGATCCTTGGTTATCATTGTCTCTACAAATCTGATATGCTTTGAAGGATAACTCTACTTACTTTTCCTGGGCTTTGGAAATCCTTTCCTGTGATTGAATTATTATGTCATTATATGCTTTTGTGACTCTTGATGTTTGCCTTTAAAATTATTAAGGTATTTTCTATGTTAGAAGAGTACTCTTCTCCTTTCCGCTTAGTTTAGATTCACATGAACTGTAATCCACCATTTCTCTTGTCATTTATGATATTCTTCTTCTCACAAACATACCTTGTTAGCTAAACCAAATATAAACATAATCTAACATATCTTAATGAAGTTCAGGGGAGGCTATATCGTCTGCATAAATTAGTCCATATTAGCGTAATATATATATATATATATATATATATATGTATATGTATATATATATATATGTATATATATATATATATATGTATATATATATATATATATGTATATATATATATATATATATATATATATATATATATATATATATATACATATATATATATATATACATATATATATATATATATATATATATATATATATATATATATACTAACATCATCAACCTCAACATGATGACACAAACTATAAAAAAGACCATCACGAGAAATAAACAACATACATGATTGGTTAACACATAGACAACTAACCATGCATGAATAATAATCACACCTAGCCCATCCATTCTAAGTGTTTGAACCTAGAACACGCCACCCCACATTTACCCACTTTCAGAGGCCCTCTTGGGTAAATGTGAAATGACCTGCCCCTACGAAATGACCCGGAGTCCTAGTTCTAGTTAAGGAAGTGAGGCCTACAACTCATATTTACTGACCTTCCTTAGGAACTACAGATCACTCAGAGGCCAAATAACCACCCCAAGTGACCAATCCCTGAGTTGAAACACTTTTTCTATGACCTAGACCTATAATTGCACCCTTGACACTGCATGCATATGGTTGTTAGCCTCCAACCACACTCACAAGCCTTGATCCATGTTTATGACCTCAAATCCTCAGTTCTATGCCTACAGTCTTGGGATATGAACCAATTTTCTAGGATAGTCTTCAGACCACTGGCCATAACTTCTTGTAACTTTCCAAAATCATATTTCTCATTACAAAAATGATAATCATTCAAAATTGAAGTCAAAAATTGACCTAGACTGACTAGAACACAATAGAAATTTTGTCAAACCTATGATTAACATGTAAGTTACAAGTCATGAATGCATATGAGTGTAAATATCTATACTTTAGTTGAAAAATAATCGATAAGGTCTAATTCCCTGTCAAGTAGCTGCAACAACACTTTTTATCCCATGCATTAGTTAACTTATCAAATCATAATAAGAGCCATAGCTAGAGCACATCGTAAATAAAATTTATAACCAACATATAACCAGAATATTAACCATGACAGAACAATAATAAAAGCAACATAATAATAGGTAAAAATACTCATAAATCACAATAGGAAAATAGTTCTTATTAACATATGCAAAATCCAACCAAGTCATGGGTTTCCACGTCCCACCCGACCATAAATTGAGCTAAACCAAATATTTCTTTCATCCAGTCACCCCTATGTCATATTCCAAGCATGAATGTGGGATCTCATGGTATAAACCAATACATGAAAAACCAAGGGAATCCAGAGGTTAAACCACCTTCACCCTCAAACTATTGTGATCTCACCTAAACTGGTCCCGAGATGACAAAACCAAACCAAGCTTGGATGCCTCAAAAATTCTTCACCATAGCTTGAGGAATTTACCTATATCCACCCACCTTTCGCGGGATTCCCATAGAAAACCATATCCACCCCTAACCCTTGGATATTTTCCTAAGACCACCTCACCTGGTTCTAAAACCTTCCAACAATCCAAATATTAAACAACAATCAATCCCATCACACCATGGTTATCCAAGAAATGGAAAGGCAAGGTTAAAACCACTGTCAAACTAGTTAAAACCCATGATAATAAAAATTTAATGGGCCCCTACCCTCACATCTACCCACTTTCACCAACTTACCTAGGTAAACATGAGATGAGGACCTGTTACGGCAAGGCTCAACCTCCTAGGTGACCTTAAGGAAACGGAGTCGACAACATACCTTACTGACTTCCCTCAGGTGCCACAAGACCCTCCAACAGTAACCCAACCCCTCCAAGTGTCTATCCCCTGATCCAACCTATCTTTTACCTAGATTTTACCCCCATTAGCTTCCTTTACAAGGCCTTAGTGTGACTAGAACCTCCCAGTTGCTCCCATTATGCCTGCATGAGTGCGGTCAGGGACTTTTTCCACTTGTGCTATGCCTACGAATGAGGATTTTAAGGCTATATTCTAGGGTTGGGGCTAGAACTCTGCCCAAAAATTCCTGTGACTTCCAAAATCCATAAATTATGGAAGGAAAATGATTGTAAACTAAAAAATTACACCGGGACTAAACATGACCATCCCCAACCAAAACTGACAATTTGTCAAACACTTGGCAACAATGCAACCTACATGTCCCAAATAAAATATTGAGCATAAAGGACTAAAAATTCATATGATACTTAACCAGAAGGATCACCACCCTCTCTCTTTAGTTGTTTTAATATCAATCAGGTCTTGCATCCAATATTCTTTCATTTACAAGTAAAAAGATGAAATGAACCATGAGTATAACCAGTCACATAACCATGCTTATAACCAACATACAACCATGTAAATAACAATGGGATGATAACCATTAAGCCACACATTAAAAATTACAAAATAAAGGGAACTTAAATTTCATTAAACATAGGCAAGAGCCAACCAGGTTCGGGACTTCCACGTACCACTCGACCATAGACATGGTTGAGCCAATTCTCTCTTCAGCCAATCATCCCAGTGCCATATTCCACGCATGAATGTTTGATATCATGGATAAACCAATCAAAAAACAAACAAGGGAATCCAGTTGTTAAACCACCTCCACCCTCACCATACCGTGATCACACTAGAACCAGTGTCGAGATCACAAAACCGAAACAAGGTTGGAATGCCTCCAGATCTCAACATTGTCCTTGAGGAATTTTCTGTCTCATTGTCTCTAGGATTTACCAAATCCAGACTATATCACTAGGCCCTTACTGAGACATCTCCCTCAGGCTTTACCATGTATTCAACCAAAACTGACCAATGGATTCATAGGCCTTTGGGAACAATCCTGATACCACCTTCGTCCAAGATTCTGAAATCATTTGATAAGTCCAAAGCTCAAAACTGAGAACAATACCATCACGCCATGGCTATCTGGAAAAAGGAATGGCTAGGCTAAAAACCACTATCAAAACCCAGCAAAACCATGCCAAATATAACAATAGAACTAAATACCAACATGCATATGCCATGCATGCCAAAACTAGCTAGGAAATCACACATGCAATATGTTAACTGCAAATATTCCAGTTGAAGTTACTTGCTCCTTCCTTTCCTTTTCTTTCCTTTCATTTCCTTATCTTTCCTTTACTTGCTTTATTTCTTTCTCCTCTTAGTGCTCTTGATCTGAAAATGGTCTGGATAACTTGTATGTATTTCAAGAACCGACCACTCAGTTTAAACTAAAATGATCTAGCTTGTACTTGACAATTTTGTGGAATTATTTAATTGAAAGTGGTGTATGAATTTTTATTGTTTATGTGCCTTAAGTTCATTTATTCTTGCTACAATTTAACATGTATGACAGCAACATAATGCAGCAAATAATCATTCAAACACAACATCAATTTTAATCTAAGAGTTCACCCAAAATCTCATGGGCTACGTCTCCTTTGAGCTTTGTCATCGTGACTCAACTCTTTGGGATTATGGTAAGTTTCTTTTAAAAGTAAATACTTAATTCCAATGAATACAAAAATGATCCAAAGGACTGAAAATACCATTTAAATCCCTCTAATGGCTATCCAAACTTTGTAAACAGCTTTAGGCTCTTGTTGACACGATTCCTTCTGTCGGTGCATTAAGATACTCTGAGCTTCCAAATGCCACAAACTCCCTCATAATTATGTTTCTTTCACTGAAAACACTGCTTTAGTATCCAACACACATCATACATCAAATATCACCTGATAAATTTCTCAAATTGAGCACTGCATTCCCCAAATAGGTTATCCTCCATGGTTTGCCCAGGGCTACCCATAACTTCACATCAGCTTTTTGAGCTCTAGAAGTTCTCAAAATGTTTTTAAACCACTCCCATTGATTCCAAAATGACTTAAATAGTTAATATAGATTTTTGTTTCATCAAAAATAGCCTCCGACTACTCCGGTTTCGCCTCAGTCACCTATCGGCACCCCTTGGCACTAGGGTCAAGGAAAACTTCTCTGTTGAGTTTTAAACCTATAAAAATCTTTACCACTTGCTGAAACCTTTTTAAATAGATTCATAATGTTATTTTCAGTCAAGAATGACCACTGGTTCACTGCATATGGTCTCAAGCAACTCTGGCTCAGCGCTGCATTGATGCCGGCAAAAGCTGGCACTAATGGACCCTGGAACTTTATTGAAGATTTTAGGCCTTCAAATGTTCTCTACAGGCTCTGAAAATAATTTCATTAGATCCAAAAAATATGAATTATCCAATTTATACTATTGGAACTCTGGAAAAGGACTCTAGCTCCCCTGGCTAGGCCTTAAATTGAATTTGTCTCATGGTGGCCCTATTGGCTCCTTCATCTTCCCTGAAGAAAAAGCTATTGAAGATCACCTCAGTTCGACTTGAAACCTGTCCCAAACTTTCCAGAAGGTCCAAGAGACCCAAAATTTACTAAAATTTCACTCAATTTGGTTCAATAATGAGGGATTTATGGCAAAATCAAATTTTGCCCAATATCCCTAAACAAACTCCTCCAAAACTGGAGGAAATCTAGTTAGGAGCGCCAAAGTTGGCTGATCTCTGAAATTGTTGGACCTGCCATAAACATATGGCACAACGGTCGGTTGTGTGCTTTTCTGCAGACAGGTCCAGGGTTCAAAACCTGGAAGTTGCACAAAATTTTGTCTGCTGAAATTTCCACCGGCCTAAGGCCATGTGACAGCCTCCGGGCCTGCCACGTGGCAGCCCGTGATAGGCCAATAAACTTCAAAGTCAAACAGACATCAAACAGATTAATGCCACTTGTCATCATAGGATTGGCCCGAATGAAATATTTTGAGGAATATTCCAGAAATATTCCTTGGAATATTCTTTTTTTAATTTTTACAATGTTGGAAAGTCAAACTTGGTCAACTGAATTTTGGAGTTTACTGGAGACTTCAAACCTGAATAACTTTCGCATACGACCTCCATTTTGCGAACCATTCATAGCACCAGAATCAAAGCGACGAGACATTTCCAGTCGTTTAGGTTTGGCACTCTTCCGAGCACTTTCAATTTTGAGCTATCATTCTGGTCCATGATCCAGTTCTGATCAGCTCTTCTGCTCTTCGAGACTAATTCCAACTCTAAAAAGAAAAAAGGTTAAAACAAAAGAAAATTTAATTGACAAAAGCTTACCATTATAGATTTGAGGCTTCTGCGATGAGTATTTTGTGTAGAGAATTTTTCCGGATTAATCACATCCATTCTTGTTGATTTCGACGTTTTGAACCCAGCCAACAAGGTTCATCTTCAGGAAAATATCCATGGATATTTTCCTAAAGATGAACCTCGTTGGTTGGGTTCGAAACCTCGAAATCAACAAGAATGGATTCGATTAATCCAAAAAACTTCTCTACACAAAAGCTTACCAACTGATGCTCTCAGGTATTTTTATTGACAAGGCCTCTAATTTCATCAATTTTACATTATTTTCCTTCAATATTCTCTTCACATGCTAACAATGAACTTTCACATTCCTTTTCTCCTAATTTCCTTTATTTTCGTAAATAAATGTGCCAAAAATATTGTTTGCCTTTCGAAAGCCTTAGCCATTGCCTTTTTCATTTCTCTCTTAGCCATAAACATATCCAGTGATGCCCACTAGGATATGTTTTCCCAACATTCAGCGTGGAATAAGTGTCCCTTAACCATGGTATTATTTTGCCTTTATTAACTTTTATTACCTGAAATTTTAACCCGGGTCTGTTACAGAACCCTCCCCCTTGGGGGAACACCATGCTCGATGTTAAACCACACCTATACCTCAGCAAAACCGCTGAAAAGAAAACATACTCCCCATGGAGCTTTATAACTTAGCTTGATGTAGTATTTACAGTGAATAACCTTCTCAAAAGAAAAAACCATCATGACAATATAACAACCATACTACTTATTGGAGATTTATAACTTAACTCATTGCAAAATTTACAATAAGAACCATACATAAATATATAAAAATACCAAAATTCATTTGCCTTCACCAAAAAACAATGAAGAATAAATGGACCACATATGATATGTCATCTCCCATGTGGCTTCATCAGCCCCAAACTGCTTCCACTACACCTTAACTTGCTCGAGTGCTATGTTCCAAAGCATGAGATGTTTCCGTTGCAATATGCACTGAGGTTCCAGCTATAATTCTCCTTCTTTCTCCACCTACAATACAAACAAATCAATAACATGATGAACATCCTTGAAATATATTTTAAGTAATGAAACATGAAAAACATCATGGAATTTCACTATTTGAGGTAGTGCAAGTCGATAGGCCATTGGTCCAATCCTCGCAAGGATATCAAAATGCCCACAATACCGAGGTTCCAACTTGGCACACAACCCAATCCTCAAGGAGATCTTCTTGGGCTTGATGGGAAAGTACATATGCTCCCCAAATTGAAACTCCTTAACTTCCCCATGCTGGTATGCATAACTTTTCTGCCTGTCCTATGTTGCCATTAGATTCTTCTTTATAACCTGCATTTCTTGTTCCATGTCTGCCAGCATGTTCGGTTCAATAAGTACCTTTTTCACTAGATCACTCCAACTAATGGGGGTGTTACAACTCCGCCCATAAAATGCCTCAAATAGACTCATCCTCAGTTACTCCTGATATCCGTTGTTGTATGCAAACTTAACCAATAGAAGGCACACTTCCCATCTCTATTGTTGGTGCATCACATACATCCTCAACATGTCCTCCAGGATCCTGTTGACCCTCTCTATCTTTCCATATTTCTGTGGATGATAGATGGTACTGAAGAATTTGTCCCCAAACCTGCAAACAACTCCTTCTAAAAATTGGAAGTGAACTTCGCATCCTTGTCCGAAAAAATATTCTTTAGAACACCATGTAATCTCACAATATCCCTAGTGAAGGCATGTGCCACATCACTAGTTGAATATGTAGTCTTCACTAGAATTAAGTGAGCCACCTTGCTTAACCTGTCGATCACAACCATGATAGAATCATGTTTCCTCACTGTCCTCAGAATACCTGTGATAAAATTGACAGAAATTACCTCCCATTTCCATTCCAGAATCAAAATAGGATGTAGTATACCACTTGTATGCTTACATTATGCCTTTCATTGTTGGCATTCCAAACATATAGCTACAAACTTTGCCACTTCCTTCTTCAAATTCAGCTAATAGTAAAAATTCTTTACTATTTTCAATGTCTTCAGATATCTTGGGTGACCCGAGTATGTATTGACATGAAATTCCCTCAAGATAAGCTTCTTGAACTCACTCTCATCCGATACATAGATCCTATCCCTAAATATCACCAAACCATCTATCGTAAGACGATATTTTTCATCCTGATCACATGTGCCTGCACCTGTACTCTGTTGTAACATGTGCTTGAGTTCCATATACCTATCATCCTGTTGACCTACCTGAAAAATCATATCCTGTAGATCTGTCCCATACGAGCTCATAGTTGCTATATGGTTCACCTATAGTTTCCTACTAGGATTATCCAAGTGGATATTGGTGGCCACCCACCTATTCCATTTGGATCCACACCATAAGTTCTTTCAATTTTCCACTTTCAGCACAACTTACTATTTTTAGCAAGTTGTCGGTTCCTGAACTTTCGGAGCCGTTTGGAGGCCCTAATGAGCCACGTGGATATTGGTGGCCACCCACCTATTCCATTTGAACCCCCACCATCGGTTCTTTCAGTTTTTTAGTTTCCGTACGACTTACTATTTTTAGCAGTTTTTCGGGTCCTGAACTTCTAGAGCCGTTTTGAGGCCCTAAACGACGTTTTTTTGGGGAAATTGGGAGAAACATGGGTCCATGGACCGATGTTTCTCACACAAAAAGTTTTACTCCTAGGATAGATATTTCTAACGAGGTATGATGCACGTCAAAAAGAGATCGTATGCCAAAGTTATGTCCCCATGAAGTTTAAACACCAATTTACCCAAACGGGGCCCATAGTTTTGGCGCTTCATCTCCTACAATTAAGTTTTTGGATGTTTAGGGTTTTGCATTGTTTCTAAACAATAAATAGGCCTTCGAGCCTCATTGTAACATATTTCAAAGGCATGTAACATAGTTCTCAGAGATAAGCCTACCAACGCCCTAGCTGTTTATTTCCATTATGTCTGTAAGCATATTTCTGTTATATGATATTAATGAAATGAAGTTTTATTTCCGTTGCATCTCTATGTTTATGGTTATATGCGTATTCTGTTGTGTTCCTGCATAAATCCGGATCAGTGGTATCAGAGCGATCTACTTTTTCTCTGTTTTTCTTTGCATGTCCCCAACGCGGTCAAGGTATAAGGAGTTAGGGATCAATCTAGTTGAACTCTTGCAAGATCAGCCTCGCAAACCCGGACAACCTCCCATGGCGGAAGAAAATAAAGACGAGGGAGCAGGAGATCCTATAAAAATATTGCTTGAGGAGGCCCTCGAGAAACAAAGGAACGTGATGATGGATAACTTTGCTCAGATCCTTCAACATTTACCCATCTACGACGCATATGCATCTAATAGCCACTCTGTAGGCGCCACACCCTTCAAGGTACAGGTGAACATTGACATTCCTGTATTTGAAGGGCAGATAGATGCAAACACCATAGATAGATGGTTGAATTTTCTGGAAGGGTATTTCTAGGTCCACGATTTCTCTGACCGAGAAAATATTATTTTTTCACTCCTCAAAGTTGCCCCCCATGTCAAAGATTGGTGGGAAACCTACTATAATCAAAAGGACGAGGGGGAACCCTCTCTGTTCTCGACCGCACCCACTTGGAATTCGTTCTGAGAAGGCATCAAGGAACAATATTACCCCGTGGGGAGCTATGAGGACAAGTACATCCAATGGACCTTGTTGCGGTAACAAAGGGATCAAGATTTGGATTCTCCAAGACAAAGTTGTGTCCAATCTCCCACAATGACCTAATTATGGACTGGTTCAGTAGAGTTAAATTGTACGAATTTCCACGTGTCACTGTTTCATCCTTTGGATCTAAAATTGATAGCCAAGAATATACAGTCTGTGTACTTGCAACCACTTTTTACGGCACTCCAATCTGATGCTCAGAGAGAGAGTTATGAAGATTTTCCCACGATCACCTCTTTGAGATGAAATTCAGGAACCTGAAAAAGCACTACCTTCCACAGATCATATCTCCGAAAATATTGTGAACCAAGCTCTAAAATTTTTTGACGATTTTCCTTAGGATTTCAGCTTCGCACCCTAAAAATTTCAGCTTCTGAAACTTCGTATAAAAATAGTTATAGTGAAAATTCCACGATGACCTGTTTAGGAGCCTGAAAAAAGACCTAACTTCCACGGATAATATCTCCAAAACTATTACGTCCCAAGCTCTGAAATTTTTTGACGATATTCCTCTGTATTTTGGCTTCGCACGCTAAAAATTTCAGCTTCTGAAACTTCGTAGAAAAAAAATTATAGCGAAAATGCCACGATGACCTGTTTGGAGCAGCGAAACCCTAGAATCCAAAGCTCTTATACCAAATGTTGTGTAACCAGCTCCAAAAATAGAAGAAAAGAGATATCAACGCCTTATAAATAAGCCACTTCGAGGGGGCAACCTCCAATACATTACATAAATGAACAATTCTTGGATGATACAATTTACAAAACCTCCTTTCTATATATAGGAGTCCATGGGGCCATAATGTAGTCCTAGTGGGCCACAATGTAATCCTAGCCGACCTAACAATAATAATTTAAGGGCACAATAATAACAAAATGGGGGTTACAAGGGTACAATAATAACAATAAGGGGGTTACACTAACAACAATAAGGGACTATACTAGTAATATAGGGACCTAACATGCCCCTCTTCTTCAAAAAAGTGTTGTCCTCAATGCTTGAGTAGCTCTGGGTGCTTCTGTATAAAATTCTCATCCTCCCATGTAGAATCTTCTGTGGGTAAGTTCTTCCACTTGATGAGATACTCTGAAATTGATCGATTTCGTAGCTGTCGAGTTCTTGTTTCCGTGACTGCTTCAGGTTCCAATATGATTTTTCCTTCCTCATCAAGTTCGGGCAATATTGTTTGAACTGGAAGATTTTCACCTATAACCTTCTTTAAGCATGAAACATGGAAAACTGGATGCACTCGTGAAGAAGCAGGAAGCTCCAATTTGTATGATATAGTACCAATATTTTGCAACACCTTGTAAGGACCATAGTACTTTGGCGATAATTTATTATCCTTCTTAGCTTGCTTGAGGGACATTTGTTTATATGGTTGTAGCTATAAAAATACCCAATCTCCTACATCAAAACTTCTCTCGCTACGATGTTGATCTGCCTGTTGTTTCATTCGATTTTGTGCCAAATTCAGGTTATCCTTTAAGAGTTGGAGAACTTCTTGCTGATGCTCGATGTGATCTTCCACTACTTGAACCTTCGAGTTTTCCCTTAAAGATGATGTGATGGATGGTGGATGATATCCATAAAGTGCCATAAATGGGGTCATTTTTGCTGCAGTATGGAAGGAAGTGTTATACCACCATTCAGCAAGAGGTAACCACTTGACACATTGTGTTTGTTTATCAGATACAAAACAACGAAGATATCCTTCCAAACATTTATTTACTATCTCAGTTTGACCATCAGATTGAGGATGATAAGATGAGCTATGAGCCAATTGAGTACCCAAACAAGAAAATTACTCCGTCCAAAAATTTCTAGTAAAAATGGGATCTTTGTCGCTCACAATAACCCTTGGGCTTCCATGTAGCTTTTGAATTCTGTCCATAAATGTAGTAGCAACTGTACTTGCTTTAAATGGATGAGATAATGCACAAAAGTGTGCACACTTGGTAAGTCTATCAACTACCACCATGATGACACTCTTTCCTTCGGACTTAGGTAAACCTGTGATAAAATCCATTGAAATCTCCTCCCAACGTTGACTTGGAATGGATAAAGGTTGTAGAAGTCCTGTGGTCTTAATTGTTTCCACTTTATTCTGCTGGCAAACCAAACATTCCGCCACAAACTTTCGAATATCAGATTTAAGGCCATCCCAAAAAAATTCTTTCTTCACCCTGTGGTAAGTTTTTAAAAATCCTGAGTGTCCTCCTAAAGGAGAAGTGTGCAATTCCAAAAGAATCTTTTGTTTTAGTGGGGAATTCTTACAAAGATATAAGCGATCTTTGTACCATAAGGAATCATTTTTCCAACTAAATGTATCAGATGTACTAGGATCTTGCTGCAACTTTTGAATGAGTGTCCATACATCTTTTTCTTTCTTCCATTCATCTCTTGCTTCGGTTATCCAATCTGGTTGGATAATAGAAATGGCACAAAGCAATGCTTCCACCTCTTCATTCTTTCTTGAGAGTGCATCTGCAACAACATTAAGCTTTCCTTTTTTGTAGATTATTTCAAAGTCATCACCCAACATCTTTGTGACCCATTTTTGCTGCTCTTCTGAAGATAGTCTTTGTTCCAAAAAGTGTTTAAGACTATCATGATCAGTTTTTACCTTGAAGTGTCTTCCCATTAGGTAAGTTCGCCATTTCTTTAGTGCATGTAGTATTGCTACCATTTCCTTCTCATAAATAGGTTTCTGTAAATACTTTCCTTTGATTGGACGACTTTCAAAAGCAATGGGTCTTCCTTCCTGCATTAAAACTGCACCAATTCCATTTCCTGAGGCATCACATTCCACAATAAAGGTTTTGTGAAGTCTGGCGTAGCTAAGACCGGTGCTAGGCACATTGCCTCTTTAAGATGTTCAAAGGCCTTAGTTGCTTCAGGAGTCCATGAAAATGCATCTTCTTCAATAATGTTGTTAGAGGTGCTGCTATTATCCCATAATTCTTAACAAACTTGCGATAATACCCTGTTAACCCGAGAAATCCTCGCAACTGCTTTATGGTTGTGGGAACTTTCCATTCCTTAAGGGCTTTAATTTTGTTAGGGTCTACTTTAACACCCTCGTGAGATACAATATGACCCAGATATTCCACCTCTTGTACTCCAAAGAAACATTTGGATTTTTTTGCATATAATTGTTTCTCCTGCAATAGTTTGAGCACCCTGTTAACATGTTCAACATGATCCTTCCAAGACCTGTTGTAGATTAGTATATCATCAAAAAATACTAGCACAAATTTTCTAAGGAAGGGTTTGAAAATGGAATTCATCAACCCTTGAAATGTAGAAGGTACATTGGTAAGGCCAAAAGGCATGACCAAAAATTCATAATGACCCTCATGAGTTCGAAATGTTGTTTTTGGAATATCTTCAGTCTTCATTCTAATTTGATGATATCCTGAATGAAGATCCAACTTGGTAAAATAAATTTCTTCATGTAATTCATCCAATAATTCATCAATCATAGGAATGGGAAATTTATCTTTAATGGTGAGCTTATTGAGCTCCCTATAATCCGGACACATTCGCCATGATCCATCCTTCTTGTGTATCAATACTACAGGAGCAAAGAAAGAACTTTGACTAGGTTGATTTATACCCGCCTCTAACATTTATGCAATCATACGTTCAATTTCGCTCTTTTGGACGTAAGGATATCTATAAGGGCTTATGTTTGGAGGAACACTTCCTGGAATCAAATGAATAGCATGATCATGATCACGAATAGGTGGGAGTCCTTTGGGAGTTTCAAACACTTGGAATGATTGTCCAAGACTTGTTGGAGATCTGCAGAAATAGATGATTTTGATGTTGGAACTTTTAGTGAGCATAATTGTGCAATTACGCCTCGTTGTTCTTTATTTAGAAGCTTTTTCATGACATTAGAGCTTATTATCTTTCCCGGCTTCCCCACAATACCCTGTAATTCGACTTCCTTTCCTTCTGAAAAAAAAATTTCAAGAAAATTTCTTGAAAATTAAAAGCTACCGTCCCCAAAGATTGTAACCATTGTACTCCTAGTACAACATCAACACCTCCAATAGGAATGGAAAGTATTGGACTAGTCAATACATATTCCCCCATGTTTAGCTTGATCTTCTGGCATTTTCCAGAGCAGTTTATAGTTCCTCCATTTGCAACCATCACTTGACATTCTGGTGTTGGGTATAGGAAACAATTTAATTCCTTGGCTACCTTACAATGAATAAAATTATGGGTGCTACCTGAATCAATCAACACTATCACCTTTTTCTTCTTCATATGTCCTTCTATCTTGAGAGCTTGAGGAGTGGTAATTCCTACCAGTGCATTACACGATATGGTCGGATTCATTTCTTCCTCTTCTAGGGCTGGTTCCTGGTGTATATCCTCTTCTTGTTCATTTTCTTCTTCCTCTTCACAGTCTATGTAAAATAATTTCTTCTCAGCCCACTTATGACCTTTAGTGTATTTTCTATCACAACTGTAGCAAAGCCCTTTTTCTCTTTTTTCTTCCAATTGTTGTGGTGTCAACCTTGTAGGTTGTGGAAATCTAGGCGTAGCAACACTTCCTTCTTTATATAATTGAGTGGTAGGCTTCCTTGTCGCCATTATTTTACATTCAACTTTTCTTGCTAACCTGAATGCCTTCTCCAATGAATCAAGTTCCAAAACGTGAACTTCATGTTGGATGTTATCCTTTAAAGTGCCTATGAAGAGGTCGATCCTGTGTTCCTCTAGAATATCAGTTACCCTTATATTCAACTTTTGGAAGTCCTCAATATGCTGCCCCACTAAACCCTTTTGTTTGAGATTTATCAATTGGCTAAAGAAGGTGTTGCTCTTTGTATCCTCATAATGTGCTATCATTTCCTTCGTAAAAATTGACCAAGTGACAATTTTTTTACGGGAGCAAAGCCATCGATACCATACAAATGTATTTTGTTATAAATGTAAAGTTGCAATGCGTACCTTTTGTGTGTTTTGCACGTTATGGAGATCAAAATATTGCTCCATCTGTAGTATCCATGTTACAGGATCCTTTCCATCAAACTTCCTCATATCCATTTTTGGAATATGGTGGTTCTTTCTGCCAACATTAGAGTTTATGAAATCACGATTAACATTTATTTTGTTCTCATCATGAGGTTCTTCTACTATCTTTTCACCATTAGGAAACATTTCTTGTATCAACTTTGTCAAACCTTCGATGTCTGCTTTTAGATCATTCTTCATGTTTTCCATGTTATCTTTCATGTCATCCATCTTATCTTCCATGCCAGCTTCCATGCCATCCATCTTAGCTTCTACACCTTTCTTCAAACCGTCCATCTTTGCCTCCACGCCTTTCTTCAAAACTTCCATTTCATTTTTTGTTGCTCTTTGCGAGAGTGAAATTTGTTGCACTTACTCTTGTAATTTTGATAGATCATGTTGCAATTCTTCATCTTCATGAGTCATAGTAGAGACTTCTGAAGGCTTAATGGGTGTTGAATTATTTTTACCGGGCATATTTTAGAACCCAATACTGATATCTGTTCTACAATATGCCCTTGGAATCAATTCAAATTGATTCTTCAAACAAGACTTATGCAATTCGGAAAAAAAAAAATACACACCTTTTTCTTGTTTTTGAGGAGCTCGATATTGAAATTGTATTATCTCTGTGATTACAGCACTTCAATATTTGAATTTCGGTACCAACATAGCCCTCTTAATTATCTTTCAAATGCCACAGGTCTGACCTGATTTGTATTCTCCAAGACAAAGTTGTGTCCAATCTCCCACAAGGACCTAATTATGGACTGGTTCAGTAGAGTGAACTTGTACGACTTTCCACGTGTCACCGTTTCGTCCTTCGGATCATAAATTGATATGAAAGAAACTACAGTCTGTTTACTTGCGACCACTTTTTACGGCACTCCAATCCAATGCTCAGATAGAGAGTTATGAATATTTTCCCACAATCACCTCTTTGAGATGAAATTCAGGAACCTGAAAAATCACTACCTTCCATAGATCATATCTCTGAAAATATTGTGAACCAAGCTCTAAAAATTTTTGACGATTTTCCTTAGGATTTCAAATTTGCACCCTAAAAATTTCAGCTTCTGAAACTTCGTAGAAAAAAATTTATAGCCAAAATTCCATGATGACCTGTTTAGGAGCCTGAAAAAAGACCTAACTTCCACAGATCATATCTCCAAAAATATTGCATCCCAAGCTCTGAAATTTTTTGATGATGTTCCTCTTGATTTCGGCTTCGCACCCTAAACATTTCAATTTCTGAAACTTTGTAGAAAAAAATTTATAGTGAAAATTCCACGATGACCTGTTTGGAGCAGTGAAACTCTAGAATCCAAAGCTCTGATACCAAATGTTGTGTAACCAGCTCCAAAAATAGAAGAAAAGAGATATCAACGCCTTATAAATAAACCACTTTGAGGGGGAAACCTCCAATACATTACATAAATGAACAATTCTTGGATGATACAATTTAGAAAACCTCCTTTCTATATATAGGAGTCCATGTGGCCATAATGTAATCCTAGTGGGCCACAATGTAATCCTATCCGACCTAAAAATAATAATTTAAGGGCACAATAATAACAAAATTGGGGTTACAAGGGTACAATAATAACAATAAGGGGGTTACACTAATAACAATAAGGGACTATACTGGTAATATAGGGACCTAACAGGAGCTACCCACTCCATGATGGCCCTTATCTTTTCCGGATCTACTGTTATGCCTTCCTTGGAAACAACATGTCCCAAGTAGTGTACCTATGTCTGAAATAAACTACACTTTGTAAGCTTATCATATAACTGATGCTCTCGTAGCAATCTCAACACTATTTTTAAATGATCGGAATGTTCTTCTTCATTCTTATAATATACCAAGATGTCATCAATGAATACAATAATAAACTTGTCCAGATAAGGACGCAATGCACTATTCATTAAACACATAAATGTAGTTGGGGCATTAGTCAAAATAAATGGAACTACAACAAACTCATAATTCCCATACCTAGTCCTGAAGGCGGTCTTGTATATGTTCTCTTCTTTGATGCGAACTTGATGATATCCTGATCTCACATCTATCTTTGAGAACATTGCTGCTCCCTTCAACTGATCGAACAAATCGTCAATACTCGACAATGGGTACTTGTTCTTCATTGTCACTTTGTTCAACATCTTGTAATCAATGCACAACCTAAGAGTACCATCCTTCTTCTTTACGAACAACATTGATGCACCCCAAGGTGATGAACTCGGTCTAATGTATCCCTTATCAAGAATTTCCCCAAATTGCAAATTCAACTCTACTAACTTTGGCGTGGTCATCTTGTAAGGTATCTTTGATGTTGGTGCTCCCAATAATACCAAATTGATAGGAAATTCTACTTCCTTGTGAGGAGGTAACTCCGAAATCTCTGTTGGAAACACATCCTGAAATGGTAGCAATACAGGATACCTTTGGAATATTTTTGCATCCTCTATGCCCTTACTCTTGTCACTGGAAATATGCACTGCAAACATCACACAAAATTTTATGCAATTACGTTTAGTCTGCATAGTTGTGATCATCCTCACTGATGTAGGCTTCTTCTTTCTATGCAAAATTCTATTTTCTCCATTATCATCCGGACACTCAATGTACTTGTCAAAACAATCCACCTTGGTCATGTGAAGGTACAACCAATCCATACCCAAAATCATGTTATACAATCCCAATGGAAATACATTCAAAATTGTTGTTGTGGGAATACCATTTAACTCAAATGCACAAGCTCTTACCCAATGGTGAACTCGCTTCTTCGTACCTCTAACCAATTGCACCAACCAAGATTCTGCATGCACTTATTTTATCAAGCCACACTTATCCACCAGGTGAGGATTGACATAACTATAATTAGATCCAGTATCAATCAAATTATAAATAACTTGATCACAAAGCTTACCGTCCATCTCAATAATAGATGCCCAGTGGTCTACCTGCCTATTATCTGTAGCTGCATAAATCCAAGGAATGCTACAACCAACATCCCCAACTATAGACACCTCCTTATCACTATATATCTGGGGTCTACCACCATGATATTGTGGACAATCCCTCTTACTATGATCCTTGCCACATATCTGACACTGCAACAATGCTCTACTATCACCTCTAGTCTGCTTCTCTACATTTTGTGATCCATGTCCCTTCTCAAATGCATTAAACTTCTTGTAAGGAACCAAATTTTCTTTCACCTACCTCTTGAGGTATTCCCCGATTTGGTGCCCATCTTCCTTTAGCTTTCTCATTTCCCTTCAAGTCATGATTAGGCTCAACTTTGTGTTTTTCCAGCTCCTAACAATGCTTCAGATTTCAAATGACCTCCTCCAAATATCTAGGATCATCGAACTCAATCAGGTCTGTGTATGCTACAGGCACTACACTGATGAATCTCTAAACCTTGGCCTTCTCCTCCTTGGGTAAGGAACATATCTCAACAGATCCAAGAACCTACTAGTATACTCGTCATCTTTCATGGAACCCATCTGCAACTCATAAAACTCCTTAGCTCTAGCATCATTGTACCTCTCTGACAGGCACTTATTCTTATATAGTCTCTCAAACGCATCCCATGTCAAGTCATCCTCTCGAATACCTTTAACATTCTTCATCTCTCCTTCTAATGTAAGCGACTTGAATTTCTTGAACTGCTCAGGAAAATCCTCACCCCTCATATAAGCGTGATGACAATGATGACTATGATGATGTCTCATGGAAGAGAAACTACAATGATGCACATACATACTAGTCTTCATGTCAAGTGTGTCCAATGATCTACCACTTCTAACTGTGTCCCCTCTATCCAACCTATGTCCGGACTGAAACCTGCTACCATAGGCTCAATTATTATTTTATTCCAAGTCTTGATTGATTCTCATCTATCCCTGTTTCTGCAACTCTGACAAGCTCTGAAGAATCGCTGCATTAACCTCTATTTTCTTTTCCTGAGTCCTTGCAAGTATTTCTTGGGCCTCAACCAACCTATCATTATCTACCTTACAACTTCTGATCTATGCCCTCAAGCTCCTCAATGTAGGTTTTAACCCTGTACAGAAATTATCTGCAAACGAATCTTAAAGACAAAAAATAAACAATAGCAAGAGCATAAAACATAAAACAGATATACACAGAGATTTTCCCCTGGATCCCAAATCGGGACTACCAGCTTGATTTTTCATTATATTCCTTTTAGTGTTACAACACATATATATACATGTCGAATCATACATAAACCCCAATCCATTAACCCTAGATTAGAATATAACTGTAGTTCCCTTGACCGGATCTACAAAATACTAGGGGCCGAAAACCATCGTCCCCCAAAACCATGTGCAAACCCATGCACATACCCAAAATTCTCCCACTTGTTGTTTTATTTCCGTAGGGCGCCACGGGAGAGCTTAATAATTAGTCCAGCTCTGCAAAACCCATTGTTTTTCTACACCAAGAGAACTTCTGAATGCTCACAGACTTTGTCAATGCATCTACAACATTCTTCAAAGTGTCCACCTTTACCAGCAACACCCTTTTATCCTCAACCATATCTCTCACAAAGTGATATTGAACATCAATTTGCTTTGTATTTGAATGATAAGCAGGGTTCTTAGCCAAGAAAATTTCACTTTGGCTATCACAGTCCATCCTTATAGTTCACTGCACCAACCCCATACTTGAACACAATCTCTGCAACCAAACTGCTTCCTTGCTTACATGAGGGCTGCCATGTATTCTGCCTCTGTAGTTGAAAGAGCCACTGCAGACTGTATTTTACTCATCAAATTGACTGTACCTCCAAATAGGCTAAACACATACCCACTTGTAGATCTTCTTTGGTCCAGATCTCCAGCCCAATCTGCATCAACAAAACCACGAATGTCCAAAACTCTTTCCAATCCTGGTCTTCCCCGGTAGCACAAGCCATAATCAGTAGTGCCACGCAAATATCTGAAAACCCTTCACTGTTGTCCAATGCTCCTTCCCTAGGTTTGACATAAACCTGCTCAATAATCCCACTGCATGTGCAATGATTGGTCTAGTACAGACCATTGCATACATCAGGCTATCCATTGTACTTGCATATGGAACATGGGACATATCCTCTTCTTCTTCTTGTGTCTCGGGACACTGTTCAGCAGACAGCTTTACACCTACAGGAATAGGAACATTCACTGGTTTACTATCCTATATATTGAACCTCTGCAATATAGTCTTGACATACTTTCTCTAGTTTAACCAGAGCTTCCTCTTTGCCCGATCTCTCTTAATTTCCATGCCCAAAATATAGTTTGCAGCACCAAGATCCTTCATGTCGAATTTGGAGAACAGTTGGGTCTTCAAATATTGGATAATCTCTTTGTCATTTCCAATCAACAACATATCATCCACATACAAGACCAAATAAATAACACGGTCACCAGTTAATTTAAAATAAACACAATGATACTCCGTACTTCTGGTGAAGCCAAGTCCCCGTATATAGGTATAAAATTTCTGATACCACATCCTTGGTGACTGTTTTAACCCATACAGAGACTTCTTTAACCTACATACCAATTCTTTCTTACGCTTTACCATAAATCCTTTAGGTTGCTTCATGTATATCTCTTCTTCCAGATCCCCGTGAAGAAATGTTGTCTTCACATCCATCTGTTCTACCTCAAAGTCAAATGCAACAACAACAGATAACAGTAATCTAATAGAAGTAACCTTGGCAACAGGAGAAAAAATATCACCAAAATCAATTCCCGACACCTGGGAATAACCTTTTGCTACCAATCAATCTTTGTATTTCTCCACCTTGCCTTCTACATTCATCTTCTTCTTAAACGCCCATTTGCTTCCGATGGGCTTCCTTCCAGCTGGCAACTCCACCAGATCCCATGCCTAATTTTTGTGCAAGGATGCCATTTCATCAACCATGGCCTCCTTCCAGAGTTTTCCATCCTCTGAATCTACTGCCTCCCTGACATTTCTGGGATCATCATCAATTATAGTTAAAGTAAAATTTGAACAGAAAGCATATGGACTATACCTTTCTGGTTGCCTTCTTTCCCGAACTGATCTTCTCATAGCCAGAGTTTGTGGCTCTTCCTCTTCTGAATCTTCTTCTGTTGTAGAGTCTAATTCATCCTCATTTAGCTCAAACTCTATCTTCTCAGGTTCCTTTAGTAGGACTTGATGTTTAACAACATATTTCACCTCTCTAAACACCACATCTCGACTATACACAACCTTCCTTGTTTCCGGGTTCCAAAGCTTGTAACCTTTTAAACCATCCTTATGCCTAATAAATATGCACCTTTCAGATTTATTATCCAACTTGGTCCTTTTCTCCTTTGGAACATGTACATATGCATCACATCCAAACACCCTTAGATGTGAAAGAGATGGTTTCTTACTAGTCCATACCTCATGTGGAGTCTTATCCTCCAATGCTGATGAAGGTGATCTATTAACCAGGTAACATGCGTTCTCCACTACTTCTGCCCAGAATTCTTGTCCTAACCTAGTACCACTGAGCATGCTTCTTGCCTTTTCCATCAGCATTCTATTCATTCTTTCTGCAACTCCATTTTACTGAGGTCTATATGGATTAGTCTTCTGCCGTGCTATACCACACTTCTTACATAATCAAATTCCTTCTTGCAAAACTCTCCACCTTTATCTATCCTCAACACCTTTATCTTCTTCTCTGTCTAGTTTTCCACAAGAGCCTTAAATTATTTAAATCTGTCAAAGGGTTTAGATTTATTTCTCAAGAAATATATCCATGTATTCCTTGAGAACGCAAATATGAATGAAACATAGTACACAGACTTTCCCAATGATGGAACCGACACAGGTCCAAACACATCATTGTGCACAAGCTCTAATATCTTATTTTCCCTCTTAGCACCAGAATGAAAACTCACCCTATTTTGCTTCCCATATACACAATGTTCACAGAAATCAAAATCCAGAGAGAAATTAGACATACATTCTACCATACCATTTCTATACAGTATTCGAAGGCCCTTCTCTCCAATATGTCCAAGCCTTTGGTGCCATAGCATGGTCTTTTCTGCAGTGACCACTAGGCTTTCCGCTCCACTTTCAGGAACCACAGAACTATTGCACCCATCAATAATAGTGCTACCCTGAAGCTTGTATAGAGTTCCAATCCAAACTCCCCGCATTAATACCAGTGCTCCCCAAACCATATTGCAGGTATCTTTCTCGAGCACTGTTTTTACATCTGCATCATCCATCTTGCTTACAGGAATCAGATTTCTGGCCAATGCAGGAATATGTAGAACACCAGGAAGTGTTCTAATCCTTCCACCCTGCAGCTTCAGCTTGAATTTTCCACGTCTAACGATTATGGCCTTCCTATCACCCCCTAAGAAGACCTCACCACCATCATACTTCTCATACTCGCAAAACCACTCCTATGGGGAGTGAAGTGAAAGGATGCACCTGAGTCAATCAACCATGAATCATGATCTACATGTGTATTTGAAGAAGAGGAAAAATACACATTCCCACCTTCATCCGAGGTGGTTTTTTCCTCTGCAGAAGAGGCATCCTCATATCCCTTTCCATTCTCAGGAGCTTTAGATTTGCAGTCCTTTTTGTAGTGCCCTTCCTTTCCACATTTCCAACACACCTTTACAAAATTTCTGAGAGATTTAGATCTCCCACTTGAAACCTTATTCATGTTTATGTTCTCGGACGTTCCTTGTACAGACAAGGCATCTCCATTCTGGCCCTCCATATTTCTCCGTCTCATTTCCTCCGACAGCAAGGCTGAGACAATGTCATTAAAATTCAAGGTAGATGTATTGCTACCTATCACAATCACCAGACTGTCCCACGAATCTGGTGGAGAACACAACAAACTGATGCACTTATCTTCATCTGAGATTTTAATATCAACAGGTAACAGCTGACTTACCACGGTATTGAAGCCATTCAAATGCTTTGTCACCGAGTCTCCATCCTTCATCATTAGGTTATACAGCTTTTTCCGTAGGAACAATTTATTCACCAAAGACTTAGATTGGTACAAAGTCACTATCTTGTCCCACAAAGTCTTCGTCGTAGCTTCCCCAAATACATTCAACAATATTGAATCTAAGACACACAACCGTATTGTGCTCTTTACCTTCTGATCTAGCTTCTGCCAGTCTTCATCTGACATTTTCGTTGGCTTAGTACCCAGATCTACCACGATCCAATGATCTTTATCCACCATCAGATCCTCCATCTTGAGCTTCCACAACTCAAAGCTCTGACCATTAAATTTCTCGATCTCTATCTTTCCATCGCTTCCCATCTTCTTTCACCGCAAGCATCGATCCCGCAAATCTCCCACTGAATAGGGTCTACCACAGGCCCGAGAAAAAAAACCCTCAGCAGCAAAGGCATCCCCTTGAAGCCTAAATAGCTCTGATACCAAATGTAGGTTTTAACCCTTTACATAAATTATCTGCAAATGAATCTTAAAGACAAAAAACAAACAATAGCGAGAGCATAAAACATAAAACAGATATACACAGAGATTTTCCCCTGGATCCCAAATCGAGACTACCAGATTGATTTTTCATTATGTTCCTTTTAGTGTTACAACACATATATATACATGTTGAAGCATACATAAACCCCAATCCATTAACCCTGGATTAGAACATAATCGTAGTTCCCTTGATCGGATCTACAAAATACAAGGGATCAAAAACCATCGTCCCCCAAAACCATGTGCAAATGTACAACATGTGGGACTAATCATGGAAATAATATAAGACATACCCAACACTCAATGTGTCTGCTACACTAAGATAATACTCATCTCCTTGCTTCCCAATTGATATGTAGGGAGAGTCACGAGAAATATAGTCTAACATTTTTCTCGACATCCTTGATTCTCTTCTTCCTGCAAGTATATCATGTCAAGAGAATAAATAGATACCAAAACACAATCCATAATTAATTGTTGTTCAGGGGAGGCTTATCTCATCTACAAGTTCAGCCCACATTAGCACATACATGTATAATCACAAACATATCTAGATAATCAACATATCAACATATACCATTATGCATGACCATACCCACAATATACCCTAATACCATGCATGCCAACAATAACTTTGTCAACATCAGACTTTCCCCTAAGAGAGCACAACCATACTTTGATACAACCTGTCATGGGTCCCACTTTCACCAACTTACCCAAGTAAACATGAGATGAGGACATATTATGACAAGACTCAACCTCCTAGGTGACCTTAAGGAAATGGAGTCGAAAACAGACCTTACAAACTTCCCTTAGGTGCCATATGACCCTCCAGGAGTAACCCAACCCCTCTAGGTTTCCATCCCCTGAGCCAACCTAACTTTTACCTGGATTTTACCCCTAGTCTCTCCCTTTCCAAGGCTTCAGTGCAACTAGAACCTCCTAATCTCTCCCATGAGACCTTCATGAGTGCGACCAGGGATTTTTTCATACAGTGTTATGCTTGCGATTACAGATTTTAAGGCTAAATTTCAGGGCTAGGGCTAGGCCTTTGCCAAAAAATCCCTGTAACTTCCAGAATCCATAAATTACGCAAGGAAAATCATTGTAAACTAAAAATTGACACAAGGACTAGACCTTACCATCCCCAACCGAGACTGACATTTTGTCAAACACTTGGAAACAATGCAACCTACAGGTCCTGAATACCATACTGAGCATAAACGATTGAAAATTCATATGACACTTAACAAGAAGGATCACCACCCTCGCTTTTTACCTATTTTAACATCAATTAGGTCTTGCATCCATTATTTTTTCAGTTACAAGTAAAAACATGAAATGAACCGTGACTATAACTAATCACAAAACCATGCTTATAACCAACATATAACCATGTAAATAACAATGAAATAACAACCATTAAAGCCACACATTAACAAGTACAAAATCAAGAAAACTTAACTTTCAACATATGTAAGAGCCAACCAAGTTCAGGACTTCCATGTACCACCTGACCATAGACATGGTTGAGCCAAATCTCTCTTCAGTTAGTCACCACTGTGCCATATTCCAAGCATGAATGTGGGATCTCATGGATAAACCATTCCAAAAACAACCAAGTGAATCCATAGCTTAAAGCACCTCCACCCTCACTATACCGTGATCACACCAGAACCAGTGCTAAGATCACAAAACCGAACAAGCTTGGAATGCCTCTGAATATCATCACTATCCTTGAGGAATTTTTCGTATCCCTCTCTCTAGGCTTTACCACAATCCACACCGGATCACTAGGACCTTACCGAGAAATCTCCCTTAGGCTTTACCATGTATCCCACCAAAACTGGTCAAGGGATTCCTAGGCCTTTCAGAACAATCCCGAGACCACCTCACCCCAAATTCTGAAACCATCTGACAATTCCAAAGCTAAAAACTGAGAATAATCCCATCACACCATATCTATCCAGAAAAATGAAAGGCTAGGCTGAAAACCACTCTCAAAACTAAACAAAAACATCACACCGAAAACAAGAGAACCAAATACAAACATGCATATGTCGTGCATGTCAAAACTAGCTAGGAAATCACACATTAAATATGTTACCTGCAATTATTCATGTTCAAGCTACTTGATCCTAGATTTTATTTCCTCTCATTTCCTTTCCTTGTCTTTCCTTTTATTTCTTTCTTTGTTTCTCCTCTTGGTGCACTTCTCCTCTCTGAGACTAATCCCAACTCTAAACTGACAAATGGTTAAACCAACAAAATTCTTAAAAAACAAAATCTTGCCAACAGATGATCTGAGGTATTTTTATTGATGAGGCCTCTACTTTCTTCAATTTTCGATCATTTTCCTTCAATTTCCTCCTCACATGCAACCTGTCACCTTTCACCTTCCTTTTCTCCTAATTTCCTTTGTTTTCATAAATAAATGTGCCAAAAATACTTTTTTTCCTTTCCAAGGCCTTAGCCATTGCCTTTTCCATTTTCCCCTTAGCCACAAACTTATCCAATGATGTCCACTAGGATATATTTTCCCAAAATTTAGCTTGGAATAAATGTCTCCCAACCATGGTCTTATTTTACCTTTATTAACTTTAATTACATGAACTTTTAACCCGAGTCTATTACAAACAACAAAAGAACCAAATACACAAATGCATGAACCATGCATTCACACCTCAACTAGGAAATCACACATGCAACTTGTTGGGCCAGAATTTTGAATTACGGATAAATCACGCTTCCCTAGACAGGTGCTAGTATAGAACAACAGGTGAAAGAATATACGACTATTTCTCCTAACTAAGAACAGATACACAGAGAGGATTAGAAGGTTACTTGTGATCCAAGCGCTTCTAAATGGCTCCTTCTGTCACTTCTGTTGCAGCTTCAAATTCAAGTGGTTTGTGTGGAATGCTTCCTGCAAGAAAGAACACTGAAAAAACAGAAGATGCAATAATATAGATATATATTCAAGTTAGTTTGCTAAATCAGTAAAGCATAAACCATACACATCAACTAACATCTTGCAATATGGAAAATCAAAGCCAATACTGATGCATATAGGAAAAAATAAGTAATATTCTTTATTGATGATAGAAGGAGAGGTTAAAACCAAATGACTGATTTGAAGCGACCCTTCCAGAAATGTTCCCAAGCCTCATCACTGTATAAATCTCTCCAACAGCAGCTACACAAATCTAGCTCTCAATTTAAAATTCTCCAGCATTTCTCTACTCAAATTCTTCCTCCTCAAGCACTTAGATCTGTGCTCAATTTGTAGATGAACTCTAGGTTTTTTTTCAATCAATGACTTTCCAATAATAGACAATACATGTTTCCAATCATGCAGATGTCAAATGGACACTTGGATCCGAAGCTTGACACATGTGAACTCTTCTAGAAGGCACTGGCCAAGTGGAGATTCCGGAACAATGAGAATTTTTCTCCCAATGTGACCAATGCACCTGTGAATGTCGGGAAGTGCTTTGCAGAGCAGCCTTGCATGGGGCTACCTACATATGCAACGCACTTAGGCCCCTTAGAGCTTGTGTTGGTGAGCTCTCGTATGTTATATAATAAGCTTCAAACCTTGGAAACCTTTGCTTGATGAAAGTCTTGCTTGATTTGTCCTGTTTCTTGTCTTAGGGCATGTAGCAACTGAAATGATAGGGAATGATAGACCCTTGATCATTGGTCCTGGAGATGATGTCCAGTTAACCATGTCATTGGGAATGGTGCCCAAATTGAACAATAACAATTGCCCCCTAAAGCATGAGATCCAAATAATAAAAACATTTGATTGAGATGCTTTACACCGTGATGTGCCTGGAAATGAAGTAGAGTGGTCACCTGCATCAATCTTACAATACATTACATCATGATATATCCTCTTTGATCATAATTTGTTAGGTTAGGCATTCCCATGTTCAACACTTAAAATAATCTAATAACAGGTACATAATTCAGAAAGTTGTCTTCATTAGAATGTTGCCCAGATGCATACATGCCTACAGATATAGGCCCATGTTTGGATAACAATTTGTATGTAAGGTCACCGTAAAAATGATGTGTACAACAATCCTGAAATCACAGCCTGGATGGCTGAAACTAGATCCGGGGTCTTCTTATCTCGTTCACTCAATCATTAAGGTACAAGTCTAGCCGTGCGAATATATGATTTGTAGTCGAACATGGAAAGACATCGTTTGATTACCAGCCAATGATGTGAGTTGTTAACAAACGCGAGAGAACCACCATTAATGTCAACGGCCCTCAAGTTACTGCAATACATTTTGTAAGGCATGAATAGATGATTTGATGTCGAATGCCAAACAAAATCTTTCGGTCAAAGGTCCAGAAGAGAGGATCTTGTCAATGCTGTAGCAAGCCTCATGGTATTGGAATCTGATGTTTCTAAGTGAACTTCTTGGATATTGATTTATCGTCGACAGGAAGTCACCTTATTGCAAAACTGGAGTTACTGATTTCGGAGACAAGGGTATGACTTGATATACCAATTCTCAGGGATGACGGTCCTGAAAATGAAGGTTTATGAGTATTACAGAAGGATGAGTTTTTAATCACTGGATGACTTCTCTTGAACATATCGGCGACACTGTGATGAGTTGGCAGCATTGACCCAAAACCGAAGTGAAGGTATGATGAACCATAGGTATGAATGAATCGTCAAGATGATTACCCAACCCAAATAGTCACGGACATGGAGTGAAAGAAGTGTCATGTTCAAGAGCGACTTGCTACCAAAAAGAAATTTTGCTCACTTTTCCCAAATTTTCCCCGGTCATTTGTCGACCAGTACCTCTTTATTTTTTAACAAGCTTGACCAGGATAACATTTTCATGATCTATAATTCAACCCTTCGGGCGAATAAAGTATCGCTATTTAATAATTTAATAAGTCTAGTGATGAATGAAATTCGATTCTTGCCATGATCGACAAGCCCGTCGCTATTTTATGTTTTAACGAGCTTAACGACAGTGATAGCCCGATCCTTTTTCATATTTAGAGAGTCTGAAAAAAAAAAGACGAAAGAGAACTCCAAAAGTAATTTTTTGTAAATTTGTCACTCAGATCTGAAAAAGTGTAAAATAATATTTGAGAGAACCTCTTTGGTCATTTTTAACCAAGGTATTCCTTTTTTGTAAGTAATCCATCTCGGTCCGGAAAAGGGTTAAATTTATACTAAGTAGATATCAATTAATTTACTTTAACGAGCTCAAAAAGACAAGTGCTTGATAATATTTTCACATTATCAGAGTCTGAAAAGAGTTGAAAGAAGACTCCAGGGGGTTCCTTCACTAGTACATTTAGCGGAAATTCTGACACTTTAGTTCTGACACTTTTGACCAAATGTCGGAAATTTCCCCAAATTTTATCAATTTTTCAAATCCCGCCCACAAGTGTCGCTATACCGACGTTTGGAGACAAGTGTCGGTACTGCGACACTTAGAGGTAAATGTTTGTCTTGTGACGTTTGGAGAAAAGCGTCGGAATTGCGACGGATTGGAGGAAAGTGTCAGTCTTGCGACACTTAGAGCTAAGTGTCGCTATTGTGACATTTCGAGCAAAGCGTCAGAATCGCGACGGATTGGAGGAAAGTGTCAGTCTTGCGATGCTTTCCTCCAATCCATCGCAATTCTGACACTTTTCTTCCAACGTTGCAATAGCGACACTTAGAGATAATTGTCACTATTGCGACATTTGGAGCAAAGCGTTGGAATTCGCTATTGCGACGTTTGGAGCAAAGCGTCGGAATTGCAATGGATTGGAGGAAAGTGTCACAAGACTGACACTTTCCTCTAATCCGTCACAATTCTAACGCTTTGTTCCAAACATCATAATAGCGACACTTAGCTCTAGTTACCATGTTCCATACGAAAAGCTAAGCAACCAGCTTTTGGTCAATGGTTCTTTATAAAATGAACGGTTATTTATAAAATACGAGTGAGCGGATAGGGGTCAAACACCTAGCAAGATAACATAGCTTTTACCATCATAGTATAGTTATATGTAGCTCATAGGATTCTTCATTGTTATGGAGATTGTATAGTTTAATTACTCTCGAAAGCATAAAGCATCGGCCAAATTGAAGAAAATTGGCACAGTGGATCTCCAAAAAACCCAATGAAAAACAAACAGGGCAACTGGCTTTTGCAACTCCAAAAATTAGGCTGAACTCTATATGTTGGTTGTACATCAAACACAAATTTAAGTGTCATCTTTCATTTTTAGTAGTAAATTAATAGATCACCTAAATCGAATCAGATGGAAATTTTCTTTTCAACGTCAAAGCAGTTGAAATAGAGATCCAAATATGTAAGAATCGGTAGCTTCCTAGATCTGTAGAAATAAGCGCTCAAATTTTTTTATTTGAGTGATAGAGTTTTGTAAATTGTTTCGATAATATAATGTCAATGAACAAGCTATTAGAGCGATAGAGATTTGTAAATTGTTTCCATAATGCAATGTAAATGAACAAGTTGTTAGGTATGGGTCAAAGGACCCATTAATTGATTTTATCCTTTCGTGCATTACTGAAACTTGAGGGAGTAACAAGATCTGGGAAGGAAATTTTCTAAGAAAAATGGTTTATAAGGAGTGAGATTCATTCCATCCCTTACAATTTTCAACGCACAAAAATCCATAGTTTTGTAGAAAATATATCCCTCACACAATATATTCAATCTTTGTAGATAATGAATCACATTGCATATGAATTAATCAAAATAAATATCCCTTTTGTTGACAAATAAGTTGCAAAAAAAAAAAAAAAACCTTAGATAAAAATAGCTTAATGGATTGACCTAGTGAAGAACCAATCCTCTTTGGTAAGATCCTCTCTTTTTTTCAAAATTTTTAAGAAATGTTAACCATCAAAATTTGCTAAGTTGTGACAGCACGGGTGCCCTGTGCACGTTCGTGCAGCCTGTCTTCTGTTGCTCCCTTATGCCTTCGTTCGGTCGTGCGCGTCATGTCGTGCCGTGTGAGGGCGCCCGCCCAAACGTGTTCGGGTCGGGTCATTTCGTTTGAGGGTGGTCGTATCAAATTTGCTAAGTTGTGACCGCACGAGTGCCTTGTGCATGTTCGTGCAGCCCGTTTGTCGTTTGCTCCCTTTTGCCTTCGTTCGGTAGCCCGCCGTGTCGTTTCGTTTGAGGGTGCCCGCCCAAACCCATTCGGGTAGGGCCGTTTCATTTGAGGGCGCCCACCCAAATGCGTTTGCGTCGGGTTGGTTTGGTTGAGGGCGGCTGTATCAAATTTGCTAAGTACTTGTGACCGCACGGGTGCCCTATGCACGTTCGTGCGGCCCGTTTTCTAGTTGCTCCCTTGTGGCTTCGTTCAGTCATGCGCGCCATGTGAGGGAGCCCGCCCAAACGTGTTCGAGTCGGGTCGTTTCGTTTGATGGCGGCCGTATCAAATTTGCTAGGTTGTGACCACACGGGTGCCTTATGCACGTTCGTGCGGCCCATTTATCATTTGCTCCCTTGTGTCTTCGTTTAGTCGGGCGCGCTGTGTCGTTTCATTTGAGGGCACCCGCCCAAACCCCTTCAGGTCAGGTCGTTTCGGTTGAGGGTGCCCGCCCAAACGTGTTCGGGTCGGGTCGTTTCGGTTAAGGGCACCCGCCCAAATGCATTTGGGTCTGGTCATTTCGGTTGAGTGCGCCCGCCCAAACGCGTTTGGGTCTGGTCGTTTCAGTTGAGGACGGTTGTATCAAATTTGCTAAGTACTTGTGACCGCACGGGTGCCCTGTGCACGTTCGTGCGGCCCGTTTTCCGGTTGCTCCCTTGTGCCTTCGTTCAGTCGTGCGCGCCATGTCGCGTCGTGTGAGGGCACCCGCCTAAACGCGTTCGGGTCGGGTCATTTTGTTTGAGGGCGGTCGTATCAAATTTGCTAAGTTGTGACCGCACGGGTGCCTTGTGCATGTTCGTGCGGCCTATTTTCCGTTTTCTCTCTTGTGCCTTCGTTCAATAGCCCGCCGTGTCGTTTCATTTGAGGGCGCCCGCCCAAACCCGTTTGGGTAGGTTCATTTCGTTAGACAGTGGTTGTATCAAATTTGCGAAGTTGTAATCGCACAGGTGCCTTGTGCACGTTCGTGCGGCCCGTTTGCTGTTTTCTCCCTTGTGCCTTCGTTCGGTACCCCGCCGTGTCGTTTCATTTGAGGGCGCCAGCCCAAACCTGTTCGGGTAGGTTCGTTTCATTTGAGGGCACCCACCGAAACACGTTTGGGTAGGGTCGTTTTGGTTGAGGGCGCCCGCCCAAACATGTTCGGGTCGGGTCGTTTCGGTTGAGGGCGCCGCCCAAACGCGTTTGGGTCAGGTCAGTTCGGTTCAGGGCCGCTGTATCAAATTTTCTAAGTACTTGTGACCGCACGAGTGCCCTGTGCATGTTCGTGCGGCCCGTTTGCCGGTTGCTCTCACTAGTAAATTTGGCGGGAATTTCAACACTTTAGTTCTGACACTTTTGACCAAATGTCGGAAATTTCCCCAAATTTTATCAATTTTTCAAATCCTGCCCATATCAGTTTTGCTAAGTTGTGACCACCCAGATGCCTTGTGCACGTTCGGGCGGCCCATTTTTTGTTTTCTCCCCTGTGGCATCATTCGCCATGTCGTGCCGTGTGAGGTTGCCACCCGATCGGGTGCATTCTTGCCGGACCGTTTCGTTCGAGGGCACCCGTATCAGTTTTGCTAAGTTGTGACCGTCTGGGTGCCTTGTGCACGTTCGGGCGGCCCATTTGCCGTTTTCTCCCTTGTGGCATCGTTCGGTCGGGCGCGCCATGTCGCACCATGTGAGGTCGCCCGATCGGGCGCATTCGAGTCAGATCGTTTCATTCGAGGGCGCCCATATTAGTTTTGCTAAGTTGTGACTGCCCGGGTGCCTTGTACACCTTCAAGCGGCCTGTTTGCCGTTTTCTCCCTTGTGGCATCGTTCGGTCAGGCGCGTTGTGTCGCATTGTGTGAGGTCGCCCAACCGGGCGCATTCAAGTTGGGCCATTTTGTTCGAGGGCGCCCATATTAGTTTTGTTAAGTTGTGACCACCGAGGTACGTTGTGCACGTTCGGGTGGCTTGTTTTCCATTTTCTCCAATGTCGTTCAGTTAGGAGCACCGTGTCGCGCCATGTGAGGGCGCGCAACCAAGCGCATTCGGGTCGGGCCATTTCGTTCTAGGGTGCCCATATCAGTTTTGCTAAGTTGTGACTGCCCGGGTGCCTTGTGCACGTTCGAGCAGCCCATTTTCCATTTTCTCCCTCATGGAATCGTTTGGTCGGGCGCATCGTGTCGCGCCGTGTGAGGTCTCCCGACCGAGCGCATTCGGGTTGGGTCGGGTCGTTTCGTTCGAGGGTGCCCATATCAGTTTTGGTAAGTTGTGACCGCCCGGGTGCCTTTTGCATGTTCGAGCGGCCCGTTTGCCGTTTTCTCCCTTATGGCATCATTCGGTCGGGCACGCCGTGTGAGGGCGCCCGACCAAGCGCGTTCAGGTCGCGTTGTTTCGTTCGAGGGCGCCCGTATCAGTTTTTCTAAGTTGTGACTGCCCGGGTGCCTTGTGCACGTTCGGGCAGCCTGTTTTCCGTTTTCTCCCTTGTGGCATTGTTCAGTCGTTCAGATATCCCTTTCAGGTCGGGTCAGGTCGTGCCGTGTGAGGCCGCCTAAGGAAACATGTTCGTACGGTTCGGGTCAAGTCGTGTATTAATGGTGCTCAAGGAAACGCGTTCGGGCGGGTCGGATTGGGTCTAGTCAGGTCTTGTTGTGTGAGGCCACCCAAGGAAACACATTCATATGGGTCAAGTCGAGTCGTGTGATGGCGCCCAATTAGCTGGAAACGAGTTTGGGTTATAAGGTCAGGTCGGTTCATGCCATATTGTAAGGGCGCCCAAGGAAACACACAGTTTGGGCGAGTCGAGTCAGGTGATCTGGTCGAGTCAGGTCGTGCCATGTGAAGCCGCACAAGGAAAGGCGTTCGGGCGCGTCAAGTTGGGTCTGGTCGGGTCATGTCGTGTGAGGCCACCTAAAGAAATGCGTTCGTACGGGTCGGGTCGAGTTGGGTCTAGTTGAGTCGTGTCCTGTGAGGCCGCCCAAGGAAACACATTCGTACAGGTCGGGTCAAGTAGTGTGATGGCGCTCAAGGAAACGCGTTCGGGTGGGTCGAGTTGGGTCTGGTCGGGTCTTGTCAACGTGTGAGGCCGCCCAAGGAAACACGTTTGTATGGGTCGGGTCGAGTCGTGTACTGATGGTGATCAAGAAAAAGCGTTCGGGCGAGTCGGGTTGGGTCGGTCGAGTCTTGTCATGTGAGGCCACCCAAGGAAACACGTTCATACGAGTCGGGTCGAGTCGTGCGATGGCGCTCAAGGAAACGCGTTCGGGCGGGTCGGGTTGGGTCTGGTCGGGTCTTGTCGTGTGAGGCCGCCCAAGGAAACACATTCGTAGTACGGGTCGGGTCGAGTCATGTGATGGCTCCCAATTAGCTGGAAACGAGTTCGAGTTAGGTCAAGTCGGTTCGTGCCGTATTGTGAGGGCGCCCAAGGAAACACGTTCAGGCGGGTCGGGTCGGGTCAAGTCGGGTCAGGTTGTGCCGTGTGAGGCCACCCAAGGAAATGTGTTCGGGTGTGTCAAGTTGGGTTTGGTCGGGTCGTGTCGTGTGAGGCCACCCAAGGAAACACGTTCGTACGGGTCGGGTCGTTTTGGGTCCGGTCGAGTCGTGTCGTGTGAGGCCGCCGAAGGAAACACATTCGTACGAGTCGGGTCAAGTCGTGTGATGGTGCCCAATTAGCTAGAAACGAGTTCGGGTTAGGTCATGAGGTCTGTAGAAATTTGAATAACTGATATTTTATTTTACCGAGATTCTCCTGATCACACACTATTTTAACTTCATGCACAATACAGAATCTCTTCTACCATTTATCATTAATTGCGGAACTAAAAACAATCGCATGTGCACATTAAAACCATAAACAATCACACATATGAACACAATATGTAATGGGAAAGTTTAAAGCTGAAAACCCCCAAATATCTGTATATTATATGTCATAGAGATCATGTAACAATCATTGTACAAAACTCCTCACAAGCTCTCAGTACAATCTCCAATTTCTACAGACTAAACAAGCTCAGATCTAGCAAAACACATGCTCCAATCCCTGCCACCTGTTAGCCTGCCTCTACTGCACAATCCCTGCTGAAGATGGGCTATGAATGAACTCGAATCCACCTGGTATGCACTGGGCAATCCTCATTGGCATCTCCATCAATGTGTGGTGCAAACTCATGCACCAGTATATTCACAACTGATAGTCACACTGCTCTTTCACCTACCTCTTCACTGGTCTCCATTGAAACTGTCCATGCACTATAGTTAACTGATGTATTCTTTAGTTGATTAATGATTTAATAATTAGTGAATTAATTAATAATTAATTCACACCACTCTCACTAGTGTATCAATCAGTTAGACTGGATACAACTAGCTCAACTATGTTTAACTCAATTAAACTAAACACAACTCCATCAACTAGCTCAATAACTCCACCAAACTCTGTCACATGAGTTCTAACTGAAGTATCCATGCAATAGCTCCACTTAACCCTCAGGAATAACGTAATTCCTTCTGTCAGCTCCTGTGCCACATCTGTGCACTTAACTGAAGTGCTCCAAGAGAATAAGATAATGTTTATAGTCCAAATATTATTAAGAGCTAATAATATTTGACATATCTATTCTTAGACTGGCAATCTAAAAATAGATTCCACCCAATATGTCTAAAAATAGAAGTCCATCTATTTTTCCAACTTTACAAACCATCCACAAATAGCATCCTGCAACTCATAGAATCATGATCGACATGTCTAAAAATAGACATAGTCTAAAAATAGACTTTGCGCCAAAAATAGCCTGCGGGCCCACTTAGTGAAGGCGACTTCTTTCCACTAAGCTCATCATTTTGTTGCAATCTCAACAAGTTCGGTTCGTGCCATATTGTAAGGGCGCCCAAGGAAACACACGGTTCGGGCGAGTCGGGTCGGGTCGGGTCATTTAGGTCAAATCGTGTGAGGGAGGTCGTATAAAAAAATGCTAAGTTGTGACCGCCCATGTACCTTGTGCACGTTCATGCGACCCATTTTTCATTTTCTCCCTCATGCCTTTGACGTTTAGGCGGGTCCGGTTGGGTTGGGTTGTGTGATGTCGCCCAAGGAAATGCGTTCGGGTCGGGTCGGGTCGTGTCGTGTTGTACCATGAGGGTACCCAAGGAAACATGTTCGAGAGGGTCGGGTCAGGTTGGGTCAAGTGAGGGCGCCCAAGCTGGAACATGTACAACCAGTTCAGGTCATGTCATGAGGGCGCCCAGGGAAATTACGCGTTCAGGTGGGTCGGTTTGAGTCATGTGATGCCGCCCAGGGAAACGCATTCGGGTTGGGTCAGGTCGGGTCGTGCCATATTGTGAGGGCACCCAATGAAACACGTTCAGGCGGGTCAGGTCAGGTTAGGTTGGGTCGTATAAAAAATACTAAATTTTTATCGCCTTAAAATCCAGTGCCTCCTCATATAATCAACCACCATTACAGATGTTTACACCACATTTGGTTTAGACATTTAGTAGGTAGCTGGTAGGGTTCCCCTATCTCCCATCTCCATATAGAGTATTTTGGTCACATATTCTTTCTTCTATGATACTAGTTCCTCTCTATTAAGTCCTATCTCTTGTCCTTCTTCTCTCTCCCTTTCTCTCCTTATACCTTCCTCTCTCTTCCCCAATCTCCCTCTCTCTCTCTCTCTCTCTCTCTCTCTACCCTCCAATCCTCTCATTATACCCCTCCCTCTATCCTTCTTTCTACCCCCCTTCCATCTTTGTGTCACTATCTCCCTCTCTTACCCTTCTCTACCTCTCTCACTCCTCTCCCTCTCTCTCTCTCTCTCCATTCCTTCTCTCCCTGCTCCTTCAGTTTATCTCCATCTCTCCCTTAATGTGACTCCCCTTGTCTCGCCACCTCTATCAATCTATTTCTTTATTATTCCTTCTCATATATATTTAGAGTTAATATATATCATGACATATTGGGAACTACGATTGGGTTAATTCCGCCTTGTTGGCAAGGTTAAAATGGTTAATCTTCGATAGACAAAATGTAGATCAAATATTTCATCAAAAAGAGGGAACCATACCCTATCTTCCAGGCTGTGCCTAGATCAAATATTTCATCAAAAAGAGGGAACCATACCCTATCTTCCAGGCTATGCCTATTAATCACTTGGCCTCTTCTTGCTCTCACATGAATGTAGTCTTGCTTGACTGGTACAGAAGAAGGTTTCGCATTATCAACTATTTGTTTGGGACAACTTTTAGTTGTTTCAAAACTGCTACATTATTCAAGCTTATCCTTTAAACCATCTTAGTCTTTTGTACTCTCTTCAACTTTGTAGTGCTTTCCATTCCTCTCAGTCACATATGTTTCCTTGGTCTGTTAAGGGACAAGGTCGACAACATTAGGATGATTTTGCAATAAAAAATGGTATTTCCAGGACACAGTCAGGTGGAGAAAGAGTATAAGAGCCAAATTTCTCATGAATGTGGGACACTCGAACTTAATATTTTCTAGAGTCGTAATGAGGTGCAGTCTAGTTACTAAGACTTCATCAGATGGCCATTCTCTGGGCTTAAATTGTGTGACAACATTGTGGCTGAGTTTGAAATTGGAGATTGAACATACATTTGGTTTGATTGAAATAAACATTTTCATCAATAAATTTAAATCAATGGCTAACAAATACTATAAATTAATAAATAAATAAGACATGACAACAAGAAAAAATACTTACAAAATTGTTACATTGAGACGCAAATAATAAGCAACTATTGTGCACAAACAGGGACCAATGAAACTATCATCTTAACCCCTAACCCCTTAAACACGAATTCCCAACCCCTAACCCATTTAACCCCCTAAACCTCTAAACCCCTAACCCATTTAACCCCTAAACCATAAACCTCTAAACCTTAACCCCTAACCCCTAAACCCTTAACCCCTAACCCATTTAACCCCCTAAACCCCTAGTAAACCCCTAACCCATTTAACCCCCTAAACCCTAAACCTATAAACCCTTAACCCCTAACCCATTAAACCATAAACCATTAAACCCTTAACCCTAACCCCTTAAACCCTAATTCCAGACCCCTAACGCATCTAACCCCTAAAACCTAACCCCATTAGCCCCTAAAATCCTTAACTACTAAACCCCCTAAACCTCTAACCCATTTAACCCCCTAAACCCTAAACCTATAACCCCTTAACCCCCTAAACCCTAAACCTATAACCCCTTAATGGTGGTGTATTCATACTCCTTCTGAATAACCAATAAATGGTCAAGGAAATTGACCAATATGTTGTCAAGTTTTATCTTATCCATCTCTGGGGTAAGTTGCTTTTCGGCTAGCTCCACTGCTTTTGATCTCAATTTTGCCAATTGCTTCCTTCTCTCATATGATACCTGAGCCCTTGCCTTTCTCTTCCCTTCTAATTCCGTAATAGTGTCATAGTGATGCCAGCCAACTTATTTGGAAAGCCTTCCTAACAAACAATACTTGTGACCTGGCACCTAAATCCCCTAACCCCTAACCCCAAATCCCTAAACCCTTAACCACTAAATCATTATGATCTCACTAACCCCAATCCCTAATCCCTTAACCACTGCAAAATCGTTACTCCCCTAACCCCTAAATGTACCTAGATCCCCTAACCATTAAGCCCCCAATCCCTAACCCCTTAACCTGCACTAACTCATTATTCTAGTCCTAACCCCTAACTGCTAAACCTTAAACCTCTAACCCCTAATCTTCTATTCATCGAACCCCTAAGCCCCTAAAAACTATGCCATGAAAACCCTCCAAAAAATTCTTAAATTATGGGAATTCCTATTCAATATGCGTGAAGCTAGTCATGGAATGTGACAAGTCATCCAAGATACATCCAAATATTTGATTTGTGCCTTGGGGAATGTGAAATAACGGGTAAGATACAATCACTAGTGAGAAAATCATTGGTTCGAAACTATGTGGGAAAAATTCCAGTCAAGCTAAGGGATGGTGTGAACTAGGTTGGATGCGATCCCTAGGTGATTTTGACGGCTTAAAAGCCCTTGGTTCATGGCAACTCAAATCACATGTTAGGCATGCAACTCATCTCAAAACTCACATTACCTAACAAAATAAAAGTAATGGATTAATGCACAACTTATTTATTTCCTGGGCATATGTCTAGGTATGTTGACATAAATTATTTACTTATTCATTAGGAATAACATATAATGGTTCAATATATGGAACATTAGAACTTTAAATATGAATATTTGTATTTTCAAAAATTTTCATAGGATTAGAATATGCACTAAAAAATTTATGTGACATATCATTATGTATATTATTATTATCATTCATAATATACAACCCTCCTAGAGCCAAAATCATTGACATGGTTGAATGACCATAGGAAATGAGTGGATGTTCTCGCCAATGAAAGTTCCCATTTTATGTATGGAAACATACAAATAACCTACATACTTTAGAAAATAAATTTGTACTTCCTTAACTTTTCATTTTTGTGTACAATTTAGAATTGATTAGATATAATCTTATAAATAAAATACAATGGAGAAAATTAAAACCCCTTAGAATTCTTCTTCACAAGGGTGTTCGATTTGAACATTGTTCCTAATCGAGAAACTAGGATATGATTTTTTTCTTAAAGGTCTAATTTAAAAAGTAGATTGATTTTAGAATTAAGACTATGTGAAACCAAATTTTAGATTTTATACCTATTCAAAAAAAAATTCTCGCTCCACTTGTTCCACCTATTCAAATTTTCTTAATCGACCTATTCAATTTTTTTTTCCCGCTCCGCTTGTTCGACCTTTATGCCTTCTTTCCCATGATTCCATTCTTCCCTATGATGCTTGCTTTTTTCCAGATTCTTGCAAAATCATGGACGCTCTGAAACCCTAAAGCGGCCATAGCCCATTAACGGCTTGAAAGCCATAGTAGCTGGTGGAGATATTTCTAGTTTTGCCAATGTTCAGAAATCTGTGGGAGATCTGAAGAGAAATCGATCGTGGAAGAATGCTCTCTTCTTCTAGAAGAATCGGATTGGTATTTCCCTTGTTTTACCCTATTCAAATTCGCTATTTTTTCTTCCACGCTATCTTAAGTGTCAGTCTGCAAATCTGCAAATCTAGGGTAAAAAGTATTTCACCCAGTGGAGGCCTGGTAAGATAATGTATTTCACTTGCACTTGGGATTCCTATTTTCAATGGATTAAAGAGCTACACAAACCAGGATCCCAAACTATACCCCTGACAACAACAAGAATTGGCCCACTAGTTTCCCTAATCCTTTGCCACGCTAAGGGCTCCTCCCATACACTAGAGGAACAACTCAGAGCTTCGATAGGTCCATGGGAAGATATGGAGCCGTTATCACCCACAATTGCACCATGTTTCCTTTCGTTTTTGTTATACCAAATTTTTCCTCAAGAATTTTCATTAGGAAGTTTCGTGACACCCTCCCGCTACTGTGTTTTATCGTTACCCTTGCCGCGAGGGGATTTATTGTGTCTATCCTCTCTTTTACCCTCCTTATTTCTCACCCACAGTAGTGATGAAGTGTCATTATTGATCAACTCTTCTAGGGGGACCAAGTCATAAAGGATTATATATAGAGGTCATCCTGAAGAAAAATCTTGATTATGCTCTGATATTCCCGAACTTTCTAACCAATCCGCCACTTTGGAACCTGTCCTCATGGTGTGAGTAACTATCACATATGGAAAGGGGAGTAGTGAGTACCGGATTATAATTATCTACATCTCTAGGTGCCAACTCTTCACCACCTTAAAAGTGAAATTTCCATTAAGTGTCCTTTGAGCAGAGTTAATCACCAACACCAAGTGTCCAATGAATTTTATCTTAGGTAACACTATCCTTCTATCTATTTGGAGGACTTTCACAAGAGTTGTGGTATTAGAAGAATTTTTGGTTATGGTTCCACACGAGCTTTCAAAGTGGCCAACTGGGCAACCTAATGAGTCATGTTAGAGTCGGTCTTGTCAGTCCTCCGTCAGTGATCACAACTCTTTTTGCATTTCATTTTTATGTGTCTCGCTTGATTTACTCAGTTGCATTCCGCTAGGGGGCATGCCATTTACTGACGGAAGGGCTTGGTTCTCTCATTTTTACCCCTTATGCCTTGTTTTGCTGGTTCAGCTCTGTTTATTAAAGGTCATTAAAAGGTCATTAAGTCAGTCTTGAAATCATTTACAGTCTTGTTTTTGTCGCTTGATGGGCAAAGATTCAACTTGGTCATGAGGTCTAGGTGCAAATTGTTGTTCTCAAGGCGCTTCATAATACCTGCAAGCCAGAGGGAGCTTCAATAAGTGTTCATTTTAGGATTGTCATCGACACAAATGCTCAAAAATATTTATTCTTCAAAACTCTGTTTTGAAGAAGAAATTGTCAAATTTGTTTTATGTAAATAAGATGCCATGTGAGTTTTATGTTCTTCAGCCGTAGCATTTCTCCATTTAAGGTTCTAGTCACCTTGCCAAAGACATGCTAACATTCCTGCAAAAGACAACAAAGAAACTCATTTTTCAGTCCAAGAGTCAAAAGCCATCAAGAATAGAATTTATTGTGAATTTGCAACTAATGGGTTTTTATTAAGTCAAGTCGAGATCTTATGCCCATTACCTTGAAAAAATTGTCATTAACCAAGTAAGGAAAATCAAATAAAAAACAACATTGAGTTCATGCCAAATATCAATGCCAAAGGTTATAAAATGGGTCTTGTAAAACCAAAAATCAAACTCCACGGTTTTAAAAGATCTTTTCATATGTTTTAAATATTCTTGTGCATCCAAAGGTTGAATGAGAAGTCGAATTCAAATCGTGGAAGGCAAAAATCATGTTTGGTGAAGAGCTGACTGTGTTGACACAGGGCGCGGCGCGTTAGCATAGGGCACGGCGCATAGAATGTGCGCGGCGCATAAGAGCAAAAAGTGTCAGAGTGTTTTACCACCGACGCGGCGCGTGGGTGCAACGTGGCGCACTGAGAGTGCGCGCAGCGCATTGAATCGACAGGCATATTACCTCAACAAAATTCCAAATCTCGTGCCCCCTCTGCTCTAAGTAAATCAAATCTTCTTGTAAATTTCTATTGATCGATGTTTGGTGCGGAGAATGTCGGGAGTCTTGTTAAATTTAGTAAACGGATATGGATCACTGGCATTGAAAGCGATATTATTTAGATGGGGCCCTGAACTGGGATCATTATAATAACTGTGACTGCACAGATGAAATGTTGGCACTCTTATGCAATCAAATGTGTGTCGTTGGTGGGTGTTCTAAACTTCTTACACCATATTTTCCAGAGGATACTTGGACTCGTGAAGATTTTTCTGGAATCACTGCAAAGCCCTCAGTTCCGTCAACAAGTGGAAGCTTTTAGTTATGTTCTCCGGACAGGCCAAATTGACTTGTCCCAGTTTGGGATTGATCCTAGTAAGTATAATTTCACTGTGGCATCTTTTCTGGAGGCCTTAGATGATGCGGTTGTAAAGACCCCAGAAACAGGCAACGACTCGTTATTAAAACTTTTTTGAGCATCTGCATTTTGAAGAATGGCTTCAGGGGAAGCCCCCGAGAATGTATTGGAGTGGGTGCACAAAGAGAATCATAGGTTTCTTCATGTTGTTTATCGAGCTGGCAACCTGGAGAGAACCATCAAATTCTACACTGAATTCTTAGGAATGAAGTTGTTAAGACAGAGGAACATTCCCGAGGAGAAATACTCAAATGCTTTCCTTGGATATGGACCAGAAGACTCTCATTTTATTTTGGAGTTGAAATATAATTATGGAGTTGAGAGTTACGATATTAGCACAGGGTTTGGACACTTTGCAATTGCAACTGAAGATGTTTTCAAGTTGGTCGAGGACATTCGAGCAAAGGGAGGTATTGTCACAAGAGAACCAGGTCCTTTTAAAGGAGGAAACACAGTGATTGCTTTTGTGAAGGATCCAGATGGCTACCTGTTTGAGCTTATTCAAAGAGGTCCAACACCAGAGCCACTATGTCAAATCATGCTTCGTGTTGGTGATCTTGATCGATCCATCAATTTTTATGAAAAGGCATGTGGGATGAAACTCCTTAGAAAATCAGATAACCCTTCTTATGAGTATACAATAGCAATGCTGGGATACGCCAATAAGGTAGAGACAACAGTTCTTGAGCTAATATACAATTATGATGTAAATGAATACACCAGGGGCAATGCATATGCACAGGTTGCCATTAGCACAGATGATGTATACAAGAGTGTAGAAGCTATTCGGGTAGTTACACAAGAACATGGAGGCAAAAGTCAAATTCTTTTATTTTTTTTTAGCTTTTATTTAAAATGAAAAATGTAAGATGGAAAGTCAAAAGGCCGAGAGCCTAAATTTAAACGAAAGATATCAACCATAAACGGAGAAATAGGAAAATATTGCCTATTTTGGTCTTCAGTTGCAATTCACAAGATCTACGCTACAGGTTCTACCTATTCATTGGTCCATCAACAGATTTGAGTAGAGAATGTAACGCTGCTCCTTTTACAGATGATTGGCTCATCCTCTTTTGATTAAACAAATCCCTTATTTTTGGTCGATTTGTTTTCTCATAGTTGGGTTTATTTATTGTATTGAAAATCATTTGTAAAGGGTTGGAGTTCTGGGAAATAGAGGAGAAAAAAATACAGAGCTTCATTGTACAGTTTTTTGACTGAGAATTAATGAAAGGATGCGGCTCTGTTTCATGAGACTCTTGTGGTATGAATTTGGCATATGTTTCTTCTTCCTGTTTCATATGTGTTTTTTTATGTTTTACAGGTCATTCATAATCATTTCTAATTGAAAGCTTTTAAGTGAGAAGGGAAGAATCCAGTTTACTGCTCTACCTTGAGAAATCTTTTCATGTTTTTGTGTAATTTCTTCTGTTTGATAAGGATTCATCTACTATGCCCTTGTCAACCTCTCAGCAGTCTTTCCACTCCATATAATTTCAATTTGAATGCTGAACCTCTTGCCTATGTTGCCTCACGAAATAATCTGTGTCTTTGATTAAATCTCTCTGCTCATGTTGTTCTTTGTCCCATACAGCCCAGAAACCGAGCCCTAAAATCAAATACCTCTTTCATATTTATTTACTAGCCTAAAATCATTGTCAGATCTGCATTTAGGTCATCTCAGGCCCTATTGGACATCTTTTTCCGAGATAGACCCGGAGAGAGCCCTCTCTTGTCCTCGTAGGGCTAGCTACGAGGCTAAAGCTTGGTTTTATGTTGCCTTGAGTTTTACCTTATTTCAGCCTAAGGTAGATTCAAGCGCTAACATAGTGGCAACCATCCTCGGGAAGAAAATGGTTTGCTTGTGAATGTAACACTTGACCTGTATATTGTCTCGCCCCAGAACCTGTAATCAAGTTCAGATCTGATGGTTGATGGTGAACAACGATCAGACACCGCAAGGCTGAAATCATTCACCTGGCGACTTCATTCACTGACAAATCCATAAATCAATGCTTCATGGTGACTTCACTGCAGGGAGATCAGTAGCTTTAATATTGTCAAGATGGAACGGATTGCAAGAAGATACACTCCCATGAGCCGAGATCACATCCCTGGTTTTCCGAATAAAATGCCCAAGGTGGATTGGCTTCAGAATTTGCCTATGTTCAGAAATGTGGAAGGTAATAACACTGCTCTTCATCTGGTGAAATTTCACATTCATGTGCATAAATTAAAAATTGATTTTCCTGAAGACTGTTTGATGAAGATGTTTATGGCTACCCTGGAGGATGAAGCCCGATCCTGGTATGAAAGTTTTCATCTGCTTCTATCTATTGTTTAAAGGGTTTTCATACCATGTTCTTTGAAAGGTATAGAGAATCTTGTCCGTCTTTAATGTTAGTGCAGAATTGTTGTGAACACATTAGTGGTTTCATTGAAGATCTTGAGAATTTTTATGGGGATAATGAATTGATGGACGAAGAAATCATGGAAGCATTGTATGAAAACCCATTTCAGCAGCACACAGAAATCTTTAAGGATACTTAGCTAGATCAGCAGGTTGAAGTTGAAGATTTCCATATGACGGAAAATGATGAAAGAGAAAGTTTTGTTTCAGATCTGTCCACAGAAGAAGACAGCATGCAGGGAAGTCAAGTTTCAATTGCAGATTGTGATAATGTTAAGTCAGTCATTTCAGATTTAGATTCAAATTGTGATGACCAAGAATACCTTGTGCTGAATCCCATCAAGGAGAATTCTACTATTGAGATCATCTGTTATGCAGAAAACACAATAATGGATCCAAATGTTCTCAGTCCATTAGAGCAAAGCCTTCATGAAGAGGTAATCCAGTCAGTTGATGAAAAACAAGACGAAATTTTCGTTCAAGTAAGTGAAAAAGTTTTTCTTGATGAATTTATGATAGATGATAGAAATGATATTGTTGGGTTTGCGCAATCATCTGAAATTTCTTTTCTCATGATTGAAGAATGTAATGAGAATCTGGCTATCATATCATATGAAAATGACCTACAATATATTCAAGCTATAGAAGATCAGAACATTCAGGATTGCCTTTCACATTTTTCTTCATATTCTCATGTTTTGAAATGTTCTTTGAAGAGGAGATCTGCTCATCTACTTGTTCAGAATTTTTTGAGGACCAGGAACATACTTCTACTGAAGTACATTTTGAAGGAAGATCAGAAGCAGGAGAAAAGGACACCTTGTTTCCTCAGCAGGAGGTAAATCTTCATGTTTTTCAGGATCCAATGGCCAATCTGTTGCAGTCAGCCGTGAAGGTGTTTATTGCAGTGTTCAGTGATGAAGGAGATCATGGTCAACTATATTTTTGGATGCCCAGTTACCAGTTTCCATTGTTGACCAGGAAATCTGATCGGGAGAATCAGTCAAGAAGGCATCTGCTTGATTGGTTACATTGGCATTTTGATATAGTTTGATGGTATATTTTCTTGTAAGAAACACAGGTGGTCATGTACTGCCATCAAGTTTTAAGTTTTAAGTTCAAGTCTTAGCCATTCTGAGTTAGTTTGCTAGAGTCAAGTTTTTTCTGTCATTTCAGTTTGTATCGAGTTAGTTTGAGTCGAATTTCCAGTCAATAAATTATTCATGTCGATTTCTTGCAATAATGGACTCCATAGCCCAATGGATGGAGGCACTGTCTAGCTCTCCCAGAGATCTGCCATTCTTGGCACCTCCAAGGAGCTACCATCCCCATTGGAGCCAATGTTAGATTCGGTCTTGTCAGTCCTCCGTCAGAGATCACAACTCTTTTTGCATTTCATTTTTATGTGTCTTGCTTGATTTACTCAGTTGCATTCCGCTAGGGGGCATGCCATTTACTGACGGAAGGGCTTGGTTCTCTCATTTTTACCCCTTATGCCTTTTTTTGCTGGTTCAGCTCTATTTATTAAAGGTCATTAAAAGGTCATTAAGTCAGTCTTGAAATCATTTACAGTCTTGTTTTTATCGCTTGATGGGCAAAGAGTCAACTTGGTCATGAGGTCTAGGTGCAAATTGTTGTTCTCAAGGCGCTTCATAATACCTGCAGGCCAGAGGGAGCTTCAATAAGTGTTCATTTCAGGACTGTCATCGACACAAATGCTCAAAAATATTTCTTCTTCAAAACTCTGTTTTGAAGAAGAAATTGTCAAATTTGTTTTATGTAAATACGCTTCCATGTGAGTTTTATGTTCTTCAGCCGTAACATTTCTCCATTTAAGGTTCTAGTCACCTTGCCAAAGACATGCTAACATTCCTGCAAAAGACAACAAAGAAACTCATTTTTCAGTCCAAGAGTCGAAAGCCATCAAGAATAGAATCTATTGTGAATTTGCAACTAATGGGTTTTTATTAAGTCAAGTCGAGATCTTATGCCCATTACCTTGAAAAAATTGTCATTGCCCAAGTCAAGAAAATCAAATAAAAAACACATTGGGTTCATGCCAAATATCAATGCCAAAGGTTATAAAATGGGTCTTGTAAAACCAAAAATCAAACTCCACGGTTTTAAAAGATCTTTTCATATGTTTTAAATATTCTTGTGCATCCAAAGGTTGAATGAGAAGTCGAATTCAAATCGTGGAAGGCGAAAATCGTGTTTGGTGAAGAGCTGACTGTGTTGACACAGGGCGCGGCGCGTTGGCATAGGGCGCGGCGCATAAGAGCCAAAAGTGTCAGAGTGTTTTACCACCGGCGCGGCGCGTGGGTGCGACGCGGTGCACTGAGAGTGCGCGCAGCGCATTGAATCGACAGGCAGATTACCTCAACAAAATTCCAAATCTCGTGCCCCCTCTGCTCTAAGTAAATCAAATCTTCTTGTAAATTTCTATTGATCGATGTTTGGTGCGGAGAATGTCGAGAGTCTTGTTAAATTTAGTAAACGGATATGGATCACTGGCATTGAAAGCGATATTATTTAGATGGGGCCGTGAACTGGGATCATTATAATAACTGCGACTGCACAGATGAAATGTTGGCACTCTTATGCAATCAAATGCGTGTCGTTGGTGGGTGTTTTGGACGTCTTACACCATATTTGCCAGAGGATACTTGGACTGGTGAAGCTTTTTCTGGAATCACTGCAAAGCCCTCAGTTCCGTCAACAAGTGGAAGCTTTTAGTTATGTTCTCCGGATAGGACAAATTGACTTGTCCCAGTTTGGGATTGATCCTAGTAAGTATAATTTCACTGTGGCATCTTTTCTGGAGGCCTTAGATGATGCGGTTGTAAAGACCCCAGAAACAGGCAACGACTTGTTATTAAAACTTTTAATATTTTGAGCATCTGCATTTTGATGAATGGCTTCAGGGGAAGCCCCCGAGAATGTATTGGAGTGGGTGCGCAAAGAGAATCATAGGTTTCTTCATGTTGTTTATCGAGCTGGCAACCTGGAGAGAACCATCAAATTCTACACTGAATGCTTAGGAATGAAGTTGTTAAGACAGAGGAACATTCCCGAGGAGAAATACTCAAATGCTTTCCTTGGATATGGACCAGAAGACTCTCATTTTGTTTTGGAGTTGACATATAATTATGGAGTTGAGAGTTATGATATTAGCACAAGGTTTGGACACTTTTCAATTGAACTGAAGATATTTTCAAGTTGGTCGAGGACATTCGAGCAAAGGGAGGTATTGTCGCAAGAGAACCAGGTCCTTTTAAAGGAGGAAACACAGTGATTGCTTTTGTGAAGGATCCAGATGGCTACCTGTTTGAGCTTATTCAAATAGGTCCAACACTAGAGCCACTATGTCAAATCATGCTTCGTGTTGGTGATCTTGATCGATCCATCAATTTTTATGAAAAGGCATGTGGGATGAAACTCCTTAGAAAATCAGATAACCCTTCTTATGAGTATACAATAGCAATGCTGGGATACGCCAATAAGGTAGAGACAACAGTTCTTGAGCTAATATACAATTATGATGTAAAGGAATACACCAGGGGCAACGCATATGCACAGGTTTCCATTAGCACAGATGATGTATACAAGAGTGTAGAAGCTATTCGGGTAGTTACACAAGAACATGGAGGCAAAATTCAAATTCTTTTATTTATTTTTAGCTTTTATTTAAATGGAAAAATGTAAGATGGAAAGTCAAAAGGCCGAGAGCCTAAATTTAAACGAAAGATATCAACCATAAATGGAGAAATAGGAAAAGATTGCCTATTTTGGTCTTCATTTGCAATTCACAAGATCTACGCTACAGGTTCTACCTATTCATTGGTCCATCAACAGATTTGAGTAGAGAATGTAACGCTGCTCCTTTTACAAATGATTGGCTCATCCTCTTTTGATTAAACAAATCCCTTATTTTTGGTCGATTTGTTTTCTCATAGTTGTGTTTATTTATTGTATTGAAAATCATTTGTAAAGGGTTGGAGTTCTGGGAAACAGAGGAGAAAAAAATACACAGCTTCATTGTATAGTTTTTTGACTGAGAATTAATGAAAGGATGTGGCTCTGTTTCATGAGATTCTTGTGGTATGAATTTGGCATATGTTTCTTCTTCCTGTTTCATATGTGTTTTGTTATGTTTTACAGGTCATTCATAATCATTTCTAATTGAAATCTTTTAAGTGAGAAGGGCAGAATCCAGTTTACTGCTCTGCCTTGAGAAAGATTTTCATGTTTTTGTGTAATTTCTTCTGTTTGATAAGGATTCATCTACTATGCCCTTTTCAACCTCTCAGCAGTCTTTCCACTCCATATAATTTCAATTTGAATGTTGAACCTCTTGCCTATCTTGCCTCACGAAATAATCTGCGTCTTTGATTAAATCTCTCTGCTCATGCTGTTCTTTGTCCCATACAGCCCAGAAACCCAGCCCTAAAATCAAATACCTCTTTCATATTTATTTACTAGCCTAAAATCATTGTCAGTTTTGCATTTAGGTCATCTCAGGCCCTATTGGACATCTTTTGCCGAGATAGACCCGGAGAGAGCCCTCTCCTGTCCTCGTAGGGCTAGCTACGAGGCTAGAGCTTGGTTTGATGTTGCCTTGAGTTTTACCTTATTTCAGCCTAAGGTAGATTCGAGCGCTAACGAGTCCCATAGGATACCTTCATATCCACCTAGACCTAGGTTTCCCTCATAAGCTCCCTCAAAATTGAGTTTTAAAAAACTCTCGGGCGGAGGTATGAACATCAATTTCAATTCCACCTTCCCTTGGGATATGTATGGAGCTTCGATGCCACCATGTACGGGGAAAGGTACAAGAGTGCAATAATCGGGGCTTCCTACCTATCAACTTTCTATTCCTCTTCGACCAACATTTCATACAAAATAGTCTCTTGGATGTCTGCCTTCGTGAATTTCCAAATCAGCTGGGCTTTATGTCCTTAATATTTAGAAATGGCTCTATTATGGCCCTTCCATATGTTGCATAGAAGGAATGATATTACTATAACCCATGCTCAATCGATAACTAGATTTTTAAACAATGGCATTCTCCATTGTTTTATGGTTTCTATAATATTTTTTCTCAAGTGATCTAGATGGATGAAAGTGCTTTTTACCAATCCCCACTGGGTATCAACAACTAGGGAAGTTTTCAAAATATTCTCCATGTTTTCCTTTTGTTTTTGACATACAAGGCATATTGAAAGGCCAATATATCCCGTTCTGAGCACCTAATCTCCTTCCTACCAACGAAATAAAATTAAACACCTCTGGCCATAAGTTTTAGGGATGTGTCTTTATCCAGATTGGGTCACTAGGGAGATTCACATGATCTACTACGATTGAGTAGGATTATTTTATTGAGAAGATACCCTGCATATTATAGCCCCGCCAAATCATATCTAGCCACTGCAATATAGGGATGTGAGATTCCTTTAAAGTACTTGTGAAGGGTGTCCAGTTTTGAATGGTCTCTGACTGTTTCCAATTAATTTTCATTTTCCATTTTCTCCATTCAGCTTTAGGGATCATATCATTCCAATAGTCTGCTACCTTTCTGGCTCTTTGAGATCCCAATCAGGCTCTAAACCTGTCTAGCTGAGGGTTCCTTTTCAGTTTGGGTGACTACTACAACGAGTCTTCCCAAAAGGATGTTGAGGCCCCACCATGAATTTCCCAAAAGAAGTGGTCGTTTACAATGTGGTTGTTTTGACAAGTTAGGTTCCATAAAGCATAGTCAGGGGATATTTTTCTTATCTGGTCATCTCTACTAAATTGTGGCCTTCGACCATACTTTTTACCCCAGATTTGAAGATAGGTTAAGTGTTGTCTTGAAAAAATGGACCTCTTTGTAGACTGACTTTTTAAAACGTCGGAATATTATAAATGGCAATGTGATAACTGCAACTGTCATCAAAGTTTAGCTAGATATATAGGGGTGATTGTAAAATTCCAAGCCTACCTTCTGATATGAATTTTAAATTGGCATAGGCTATCAATTCAATTCATCTTGCAGCCATCCATTTTTTATCTGCATTACGTGAGCCTTTCTGGACCTTCTTGTCTTGTGCGTTTAAAATGTCTTATTGCATCCCAGTTCCTAAGTTATAATCACATTTCAAAATGGTGTTTCAACCTTTCCATCTTTCAATGCATCATATGTGGGTTTATTTGTTAGTGAAAATAAGTTATATTTTTATTGATTAAAGATATTTCATAGCTGAGAACCCCTACTTTTTCTGCTTTCAGTAACCAGAAAATCATGATTATGCACTGCCAAAGAGGCATACCATTGTCAAATGCCATCCTTGAGAAGGCAAAATGAACATATAAGAAATTTGAATAGATCAGCTTTGAAGGAATATTTATCTATATCTATATATCTATAAATAATATAAATAACATTGGGAAACAACTGTTAGGAACATAGATGAAATAATTTTTAATCAGCAATTAATCAGTGAGAGCCTTGAAAAGATTCAATCTACAATAATCAGGAAATAATAGGGAAAAATCAGCTAATCTCAGCACGCCAGTAATGTTAAACTAAATAATTAAGATTATTTCAAAATAATAATTTTTTTAATTGCATTGGGATTGATTTGATTAATTTGAGATTATTTCATATATGGTTTGTAACATTTAAACCAATTGCTTGTGACTATCCCCATGGAAACTAATAATTTCTACATTGATCAAGATGGTCTCAAGATCTGACAATCTTTTACATGGTTTTGAATGCAAATATATTTGGGAAAGTTTCAAATGAGTGGGATAATGTTGACATTGGTGTTTTTGTATGTGGTCCTGAAAGTTTAGAGACAAGCGTAGCAAAGGAATGCAGGTCATACAACTTAAGAAACTTGAGAAACTCAAGAAACAAAGCTATGTTTCATTTCAACAGTCATAGCTTTTATCTGTAATGAAATAATTATAGAGATATCACTATGACATAATGGCTCATTGTATTATGTTTACATAGGTTTCATATGCAAGTCTATAGCTTCCTTGCTATTAGTTTGGCCTATTTCATGAATTGACATGATTATGTAAGGCTCACTAAGGCCAAAATTGCCTCACGGGACTTATACAAGTTAAAATCTATATGATGTAATTATTGATATGTAAATTAATATATTTTCATATGAATTTATAACTTTCCCAAAGGTTATTTTACAGTATGCAATAAATTATACAGACAATGATCCTAATGATTTATTAATTTATTTCTGTAATATTAATCCGTTTCAGTTATAATCTATTAGGAGTTTAATCTTTAGGAAAGCCCAATGGAAGAAAAAATGTATGTGGCATTGTCTAAAAATGGTATCCTTTTTCAAAGGTGACGTATTAAACATGATTTTATGATAGGTGGATAGTGACAAGGTGTATCTTGGGCTTATTGCTTGTTATCTAAAAACTTGTATGAATCTATGTTATAAACAAATATTTTCTTTGGTGCATGTTTCACTATAGAAGAATGATGAGGATGGATCTTTTAGGGACTTCAATAAGAATGGAAAAAGGAAACTAGTCTTCTTGACTTTTAAATAATTTCAGGCTCTCCCCTGCAAAGCTTGTTTGACCAAGAGTGACCTTTCCGTGGGTCTTTGCCTCTCCTTTCCAAAGGCAGAAATAACGAAGCATATTTTTTAGGACTGTCCTTTTCAGGGTCTTGCTAGGCAGAGGTGCAATATCAGTTGGAAAACATTCTTCAGGGCCATTTGCATTGGAGTGCATTCTGATTGGGAGATTCCTGATGTGTGATTTGGGATTTTCTAATTGGTATTTTGCACTGTTTGTGAGTTTCTGCATCGTGTGTTCTCTGGGGACTCCACTGCAAAAGTGTTAAAAAATGAGGTCAGTTCTTTGGTTGCTTTTTGTTGACGAGGTACATATGGAAATGCTGGAAAAATGATCATTGTTGATTGAGGATACCAAATTGTTAAACCATGCATATTATTCTGATTTTATTTTCCTTAAGGAAAAGGATATAAATTTCATTGTGTATGCCCTTCCATTTTCATTTTTATTTTTTGCTGGTGAGTAATTAATTATGTATATCTAAGAAATATTTTTGCAAAAGTAGGGATCCAGATAGAAATTTCCACTCCAAGGAAAATCCTTTGGGCACACTTAATGTCTTGATTTTTCTTTTTATATTTTCTGTCAGAGGCTAGTTGCTCCAATATGACAGTAATTTGAAGTCTTTTCACAATACTTTGTTATACATGACTTTCATTTTCTTCTTGCAAAATTTCTAGAAATGAATGGATATCTTGTGGACTGTTGTAAAAAAAAATTAGTTCTATTACCATGCTCAAGAGAATTTAATTTTTGTCATTATTTTGCCATGCAAAAGTTGATTATATGCATCTGGTTTTTGTTATGTAGATGTATGAACTATTCTAAACATGTAATAGGAACCTTCTTTTTCACTGGTCCTGATACCGCCATTTCCATTTTAATAGACGGTGCATAAAGAATCACTATGCAAAGGTTTAGTAGATGGATGTAAATCACAATGTCAATAAACATATACTATTTGATCTATTTGATTTGTGATGCAACCATTATGATTAATCATTTAAACATCAAATACTTCGTTTTGACAATGAAATTAGGCATGGTCGATAGGATATCTTATCAATCAATGTAACACCCTACGATTGTTTGGATCAACTCAAACACCTTAAAAAATGATCATGGAGTTTATTAGAGAATTATTAGTACAACTTCGTTCTATTAAGAGGTAACCAACGGAATAGTCGTACGAGCAAAGTATCCCAGTGTTAATGCGTGAAATCCTTGCTATGGCGGAAGGGCTCGGTTGCTTGCTGGATGGAGTGTCTGTACGGGCTGTATGGTATGGCTGGTTGTTGGGCATAAAAAGGTGAGTTGCTTCCTATCACCTTATAGTTCTAACTCAATAGTAACAGGTTTAGGAGGGAGATTCTACATTCACGAATCAATCGCTGGAACTGGTGGCGAAGATGCTTATGAAATTTCAACTTCTACTTATGTTTCTCTCGGAATTGATCATACAAGCTATATAACAAGTTTTTATATGACAATACAAATGATATGGAAAAAGTAATGGGATCACTAGTATATTTGGTGTAAGGTGTAGCAATGGAAGACCGACATTTTTTTTAAATATTTTTATCAAAGCGTCGGAAGATCGACGCCTTACATGTCGGAAGAGCGACGTCCCTTTTTTAAATATTTTTATTCAAGTGTCAGAAGACCGACGCCTTACATGTCAGAAGAGTGACGTTTCTTTTTAAATATTTTTTAATTTTTCGTCGGACAAGCGACGTTACGTAAGTGTCGGAAGAGCAACGTTTATTTTTATAAATATTTTTATTTTTTCGTCGGAAAAGTGACGTTACATAAGCGTCGGAAGAGTGACGGTTTGGAAATGTCGGAAGAGCGACTATTTGGACATCGTCGAAAGAGCGACAGTTGTTTGCAAACGTTGGAAAAAGTGTCGCTCTTCCGATACTTTGTTGAAGTGTCAGAATTGAGACGTAATGGCTAACCACGTTTTGCCTAGCCTTAAATTGTCGCTCTTGCGACGCCTATGTGTCGGAATAGCGACGAAGTGGCCGTCGGAAATTGGGAAAAATATACTAGTGCTTTTTCGCTGTTATCGAAGCTCGAAAAAGAGATAAAAGTGCACTTAAAATACTTTTTAGTTTTTAACAAAGCTCGAAAAATAAGGAGAAAAAGTATGCTTTGTCGTCAAGTAATTCATTGAATAAATCTGCACGACTAATCTGTTCATCAGTCATTTTCATTTTGGAGCTTTGAACCTGATTTTTCCCCCGAACTTCAGTTGTTGATTGCGGTCATTTCTATTGACAGATTTCGTCACCGTTTAATCCAGGTTAGTACCTGAACCTCCTCTTCCCTTTGGTATTATTTCATTTCCATTCTTTGCAGATTTTTAGGGTTTTAAGGCCCCTAGGGTAAATTCTGTCCAAAATGAGGGCAACGCACCCCTGAATGTCAAAAATTGCGTTGCATAGCAGGTACAGCGAAGGATACTTGCATGTGCAATGCACTATCTTAGCCCAGGGAGTGCGTTGGGCGCAGTTCAAGTTTTTGGTTTACATGTTGTGCCCAAAATTTGCCTAGTTTTTTGCAATGAATAGAATCTAATGGATCTTATGATTGTATTCCAGGTTTCCATCAGATTATAATGATGATTACATAGAGGGAAAGATAACATGAAGAACAAGATATGATTTCCTTGAATGAACAGGGTACTGTAAGAGCCATAAGAGATTGTGGACTACTTAAGTACTTCAAATTATCGGGAATGAGGCAACAAATAGAACTCTTGGAGTTCTTAGTTCGAGCATGGGATCTGGCGATAGAGGAATTTCACATTAAAAATCAAGTGGTTCCCATAACAGTTGAGGACATGTATTTTCTCACAGGTTTGTCGAGGAGAGGTTTACCCATTTCTCTCACAGGGTCTACCATTGGAGGAGAAACAGTGAGGGATTATTTTATGCAATATTTCTATTCAGGGGCAGAACCTAGCAAAGATGGAAAAATAAACATCCAGGATGTCAAGGATGTCAAGGATTTGCCTCTGAGAACCATCCTTTTCATGATTGCTAAACATGCTGGCACCGTTACAGTACATGTAGCGAACAGATCGTATATGCAGTATGTGCTAGAGTGTTTAGAGCCAACAGTATTCAACTGGTATGAAGTTGTTCTATCTCAGATAAAGGAACAACTAAACAAAGCAAAGGGAGGAAGGAAGAAAATTTTTAGTTATGGTTCAATCCTTATTTTCGTCGCTTTGGAATGGATTCCACTGATTCAGCCACAGCATGTAACACTGGATATATCTGGTCCTAGAGATCCTCGAATGCAGAGATGGGTAGAACTCATGGGTCAGCATGCAGGCCAATTGACCGTTGTGTTCTCTACTGCATTCTTCGCCTGGTTTCGGTGATAGATCGTCGCCATCGATGAGTACGCATACACAGGCGTTGAATTCCAAGGAGATCCAGATCTAGTATTACTAGAAGGCACTCAGTGGGGTGCAATAGGTAAGAATGATTTGACCATGTTTTTTTATTTTTCTAAGGTTTATACAATGTTTTTGTGTTTTTATTTATTTCCAAGACTAAACTAAATGTTTGATGTATTGCAGATTCGGTCGTGTTCAACCAGTAGAGGAACCAGAGCGCGAAGCAGATGCGCCAGCAGAGAGGGTTGTCGGGAGAGCAATCCTTCATGACCTTGTTATGGCTGAGACTGTGGCTGAGCTTCAACAGCACATAGAGGGTTTGACCTTCGGAATTCCGGATTTCCAAATTTAAGAGTTACCCATGCGACTGTAGCGACACAATATTGGGGTTCCTAACCGTTGGATGCGGTTGCTCCGTAGGATTGCTATATCTACAGCATGTTACCATGAGCACCACTAGTTTACTTGTGAAATTTTGTATACATTTTTAGGTCAAATGACCAATTTGTCTCGGGCACAAATTTTGTAAAAACCTATAACTATCTATTTATATGATTTCAGAGTTTTTCCTCTATTTATTGTGCAATCCTATTCAATGATGTGAATGTTTTCTTTACCTATGTTGTAAATGTCTGTCTAAAACTTGATTAGCTAATGAATCAGTCAATGTGTTAAATCTTCTGGAAATTTGTTGATATTGAACAAAATCAAAATGTCTTTCTAAAATTCTAACTCTTAGGAACAATCTAAGAAGTGTTGGATTTCTAACAGTATAAACACTAGTAAGTTGTAATACCACAAGTTGTGAGTCTAACCTTACGATTATGTTGTTAATACCAAATGAAATGGCATCAAAGAGAAGTTAGATAAACACGCTATACTCAGCGATATTGTTCATCGATCTACCAATATGAAAACTCACTAACTCGTCGTTCAAAGCGTAAATGGCCCACGTTGCAGAGGATAGATTATGCGTACTACGACTAACACCATCAGCATATCCAACAAATGGTTCCTAAGATTCATACATCTGTGATAAAATGTAAAGCGGATTACTAACGTCAAGAAAACTCTAAAAACAAATTAAGATAGTGAATGCAAATAAACAGCATATATACAATATAATACAAAAAATTACCACGCTCATGATTAAGCATAGTAACGTTTCAAATACAACCCATTTCTAGGTTGTGCCAATGGAATCCCATCGTAATCAACTAACTCATAGGCACCCTTAGCAAGAAATTTTTTGACAATATAGGGGCCATGCCACAATGGCTCGAATTTCCCTGTACCTATTACATCAGCTTCTTGATCATAAAGAAGGACCAAGTCGCCCTCTGAGTAGATGCAAGGCTGGACATTTTTTTCATATTGTGCCTTTATACATCTCTTATGCGCTTCGTTATAAAATTAGGCTTCACGACCCATTTCATCTAGATGGATGAGGTTAAGGAGACGCGCTTCTTCTTCTAAGGTGTCAGGTAACAAGTCTATCGCGAGTTTTAACGATGATATTTCGCGTTCGATTGGTAAGATAGCTTCCAGACCATACACCAATTGAAAAGGAGTAAATCCGGTTGCGTTTCTCACCGAGGTTCGATACGCCCATAATCAGAGTACAGGATCAAATGCCAGTTCCTTTTACGAACTCCTATCATTCATTGAAGCATTCGTTTAATAATTTTGTTAATAGCCTCAACTTTTCCATTTGATTGTGGATAATAAGGAGTAGAATTATCATGCGACAATCCTAACTTGGTAGTCAATTCAGAAATCATATGATTGTGAAAATGCTTCCCATGATCCGTAACTATAGCCTGTGGGACCCCAAACTGTGCGATAACGTGGTTGAAGAAAAATAATGCAACTGTTTGTCCTGTGTTATTGAATGTAGGCATTACTTTGGCCCATTTGGTAAAATAGTCGACTGCGACAATAATATAACCATGCCCCCTGGATGAAGGAGGGTTACATGTCATGAATTCAATACCCCATTTCGTAAATGGTCCAGCAGAGACAACAGGATGCATTGGTGTTGGCGGTTTGCGGATTTTACGATAAAAAATCTGGCATGCATGACAACTTCTGACTACGAGGATGCAATCTCAAAAAATAGTAGGCCAAAAGTAACCGGCGCGGAGTATCTTCTACGCGGTAGCATATCCAGATAAGTGTCCACCACAAGCCCCAACATGACAATCATTTAACACTTTTTCGGCCTCCTCATGATTGAGGCGCCTCCTTAAAATGGTATCGACACCACGACGATAAAGTGTATCACCGACGATCAGATAATATTTGGCTTGGTATCGAATACATAGCTATTCAGAGCGAGAGGTATTAGGTCTAAAAGTTGGGTTTGGAGATAAATTATGAAATCCCCATACCAGGGATTAGATGATCTAATAAAAAACAGAGACTCATCTAGAATAGATGGTTCCGACGTAGTAGCAGTACTATCAGAGGGAAGGTCACAGAGAAGCTCACCCAAAACTAAATACTTCTTTGACTTGGATTTGATGAATTCCAAATCAAATTCCTACAAAATGACAATCCATTTTGAATATTTTCCCCCCAAAAATTGACGTGATAAGATATAAGTCATGGGGTTGCAATCCAAAACTATTGTTGTTTTTCGGAGCAGGATATAATGACGAAATCTTTGGATAGCTTGAACAGCTGCCAAGGCAAGCTTTTCCACTTATGAGTACTTAACTTCCATATCATTGAGATTACGACTCAAATAATAGATCAAATGTTCAATTCCATATTCTACTTGGACCAAAACCATAGTGATGGTCGTTTCAGCTGCAACAATATATAGGAAATAATCATTTTGATAATTAAGAGGATATATTAATTATGCTCGGACAAGAGTGTCCTTGACAGCATCAAAAGGAGCTTGTGCAACTTGATCCCAATGGAAGGGAACCCCCTTTTTCAATAATCGAGTAAATCCTTTAGCCATTTTGACGTAGTTTGGAATGAACCTTCTCAGGAAGTTAGCCTTTCCTTGAATTTTCTGTATCTGAAGTAAGTTTGATGGTGTAGGCAAATCAAGAATGGCCTATACCTTCAGTGGATCTATTCGAATTCCTTCTTTTGAGACTATGAATCCAAGAAATCGACCAGAACCAACACAAAACACACATTTATGTGAATTGAGGCGTATTTTGTAGTGTCGACAGTGTAAGGAAATGGCTCTCAAATGCATCGGGTGATCAGTCTGATTTCGTGAATGCGCTGGTAAATCATCTAGATATGGTGAACAATGTGCTTGATTTCGTTGAAAGCATAATCCAGTGCTCTCTGAAAAGTTGCCCCAACATTCTTTAAACCAAATGGAAGTTTCCTATATGTGAATGTACCCCAAGGACAGATGAATGTTGTCTTATGCTGGTCATCTGGGCAGATATTGATTTGATTGTAGCCGAAAAATCCATCCATGAACGAAAAAAAATTTCATCCAGCACAATCATCAATAATCTGGTCGATAAAGGGAGTAGGATAGTTGTCTTTTGGACAAGCATGATTAACATCCCGATAATCAACGCACACTCTAATGGTTCCTTGTTTTTTCATAACAAGAACGATATTGGAAACCCACTCAGTTAGCGGAATAGGGTATATAAAACCAGCATGCAAAAGTTTTTCGACTTCTGCTTTGATGGCAGCGGCTTTCTTTGGATGAACAGGACGAAGCCGTTGACGCACCATTTTGACATTAGGATACATATTAATAGTGTGTTCAACTATACTAGTATTTATGCCTGGCATTTCCTCATAAGACCAAGAGAATACGTCACAAAATTCACAAAATAAAGAGCGATATGAATCAAGTTCTGATGGAGAACAAGATACACCGGCATGAATATTTTCTACAACGCCCGGTTTGGTCAAAATATCGATAGAAATCGTTTCTTCGATATTTGATAAGTTTCACTCGGAATCGATTGCATTAATCGGTAAAAAATTCGAAAATAAAGTTTTGATGGATGAGTGATATAGTTCACTTAGATTGTTTTCTTCATAATCAGAAAGATGGGAACGATGATGATAATCTTCCCATGGTTCTCCTTCTGACATCATAGCTTCCAAAATATTTTCATCTGTCAAAAACTTTGAGGAAAGATGGAGTACCAAAATCTAAGGAACGATCAACCCAAACACTCGGTGACGCTGATTTCGGATTTTCCACCCAAGCCAAATTGATTGATTGCTATGCTAGCTCAATTGGGTTGAGCGGTAGAAATTCATCCAACGTAGAAATATCATAATCACTCGTACGCTCCCTTAAGCCAGATAGAGTGTAAGAGATCATGTAGCAGGTCTTTATGCTTACAATTTTTGTCGACGTCGCGGGCGGTGGTAATGCAAAGGTTCCCATAAGAGTGGAATCCTTTAAGAGTCCTACACCAATGTTCTAAATTTCTAGTTGGGGTAAGTGAACAAACGGAATGCTTCCAGTTACCTGCGAAGCGGAGGCAAAAAAGTATAATTGATTAATGACTGCGATTGTACCTTTATGTGGAAAGGAAATCATTCTAAAGTATGTAGAAACAATGGAAGTCATTGCATATACCCATGGTCTTTCAAGTAAAATATTATAGTCAAGGGGTCCATCAACAACCTCAACATCAATATTCATTGTTTTGCCCCCTAGTTCAACATGCAGGTTATTAATAATACCACAATGTTTATATGTTCTTCCATAAAAAGCCTTCAACGTCACTGATGATTGTGATAATCACGGTGAGCCAAGTGACTTCCAACAGTGTAGATGCTCCCTCATGAATAATAGTGCGATGAACAAGGTGATTGAGAAAATTTACTTGTATGGAGAATGCAAATTCTGCTAGTAGTTGTGGTACATAACCCGTATGATTAAAGACGACAAGATTAGAATTAGTCGGATCAATTCCACCAATGGCCGACAATAAAGCCTACTGTTGTTGTGGATTCGATGCACGGGTGTATGAAATTGCACGAGATTAGAAAGTGTGGTCTACTCTCTAAACTATTAGTAACAGGAAGAATGTGGGGGGAGCTCAAAAGCATAAAATTTAATGGAAATAGTATGTTGAATTATGCTCTGGTTAAACTAAAACTAAAAACACAAAAGAATCTATATAGAGAGTTCCAAACAGTAATAATGTAAAAGATGGCTTGGTGGCCTTTTCTTATTAAATGTTCGGAATAAAAGGAAATCTTACCCACTTGCTAAAGGGCCCCTAGGCAATGTCTCTAGGTCCCGATGCAAGGATGTTTTCCTTCCAAGTTCTGCCTCTGATGCAGTCTAACTCTTTCTCTTTGTTGTGGTGGACTAAGATGTTGGGTGGCCAACTATCGAGTCCTCTTTAGCTCCAGCTCTGGGTCACACACAATGCTGGTGTTGCTTGGGCAACTTTGGCCAACATAACCTTGTGATCACCATTTTTTCATCTCTTGGTGGGTTTATATAGGTGAGCTTCAAATCCTCCTTCCCTCCCTTGGTACATGATGGATGGTGACCCAAGGGAGAGGTGTGATTCCATTGTTTGCTCAAATATTCTTTTGTGTGCTCACATAATGTCTAAGGAGGCACTGATGGATATCCTTAGGTGGCTTTCACATAAGGAGTAACTATCCTTTGCTTGTTGTGGTCCCAGAAAGTGACTTTTTTCCATTTCAGGAATACGACTTATCGGTGCAAAAAGGCACGATACTCACACCTCTTCTCAAAGGATAAAGCGCGCAATTCAGCATTTATGACTAGTTCAAATCTGATTTTCTCAAAACCTTAGAGATTTCAAATACTTCTTGATTCCATAATGTGTTCCTACCCTGTAAATAACTAGGCTTGACATTAATTGATGTCGCCTTCTGTTGTACGATTTTCCAGTGTTAACACCTTCCCCCTAATGTGTGAGGTCTAGGAAGAACTCAGAGGAAATAAACATTATAGCTTTATAGTCCATTACCGTAGAGAGAGAGAGGCCCACGTGTATTTTTGGAATTGACAAAACCTTGCACTGTTTCCGAGATAACCATGGCCTAAGGGACCCCCTGCAAGCAGACAAAATATACAACATATTTACAAAATTTCAACAAGGCGAGCATGTCCCATGCTCATGATGCTATGGCTAGTTAAACAAAATTGATAGATACATGTGTTGTATGTGCCACTACTGTGGTAGTGATGCTAGTGGTTGTTGACGACAACTTCTGACGCCCTCAGGGGAATTTTTTCTTTGACGATAGGTGGAATGTGGTACCCATATGCGTAATCTTGGTATGGCATATCACTGTGCCATGTACACATATGTACTGGCTGGGACCTTCTTGTGTAAGCATTGTTGTCAGAGACGCTTATAGAGACACGGGTCTTCGACGGATCTTGATCAAAGTGCAATGGTGGTAAGGTATGCTACCATCCTGACATGAAAGCTTTTGCTGTAGTCGAATGTCAAGAGGATCGATGACATCTATGGACAATGATGTCTCCCACAGTGCCACCCAAGGATACCCCTTTGCATGGGGAGGGGTCATCCAAGGTACCGCTTCCTTTTTGGAAAAGAGGTGTTGAGGTCGACAAAAAGGAAGCCTTAACCGAACCATGGTGGATTTAACATAGGCATGTTGGAGAGCGGTGGCTGAAAACAAATGATGGGGATTCAGTGGCCCGAGGTCGGAGTATACTTGAGCAGCTTGGTAGCAATCATAGGTATTTCTGAAGGAAAATACCTAGAGTCGGTAGGATTTCTAGGGCGGGTGTGAACCAGCTATGATTTTCATAATGGTGCGTGCATGGGAGGGGAGAAATACTTCGACCAAGGGAGATGGGGGGCTGCTGCCATGGGAGAAAATATGAAATATGAGGGCGAAGTGGTGAAGGGCATCGTTTGCTGTATTTGTACACTTACCAAAAGAATAAAATAATGGGGTTTGGTTTGTACAAAACACAGAGACGAGTACCCCAAAATATGAAAGAGGGTCGCTCACTGAAGGTGTGAGGGAGGATGGTGTTTTGTTGGGCGTAGGGGTCCCATTGGTTGGTCTCATGTGCAGGGTTGATGAAGCAGAAGATGTCGCAGATAGGAGTATGTTGATGGAGGTATGGTGGGCCAAATGCGGTGCGCAGAGGTGTGCTTTCAATCTGCTACAACCTAATCGTCCGGGAAGGGGGTTGAGTTTAAATGGTGAACTTGACCTTATGCATGATATGTGGATGGGCATGAGGTGCTTCCTGAACCAAAATGGTATGGCCATGGCATCACTTGTTGGGTGATGTATGGTCTACTTTGGATGACGATCGCCATGGAGGGGAGGCTCTACCGACCATCGCGGACATTTATCATATTCAAGGTGAGGTGATGATAAACATGGTCGGGTATGAGGACCCTATGGTTTATTTCTAATGGAGAAATGATGTCAGGATATGCAAATTTTTATGGGACTTTATCATGCTGAGGGTAGGATGATACCTGCTCCGGAACTTTCAATGGGTGGTGCTATGAATGGTTTGCAGGTTCTTCCTGCAAAAAAAAACAACTACCTCAAGTGAAAGCATCTTCTTTTCATCCAATATTATTGGAAAACGTGAATTTTGGAAAGGAAGATGGGAGGATGCATACCTGTAGGTGCTTGAAAAAATATTTTTTCGGAAAGCGAATGTGGGGCATCGCTTTCGTTCGTCATGGTATATAGATGATGGTGCAACTTACGGTTTGCAGAACAGACCTTCTGATCTCCTGTTATGGACCTCCGAAGTTTTGGAAAAGGGCGATAAATATGGGATTATGGCCCTAATCCTATTCATTTGTACTTGCTGAGTTTTGGGAGGTCAGAGGTGATAGTAGAGATTTTCTTGCCATTGCGGTCAGCCTGTGTACCGGGGATTAGTGATATTATTCCGAGGTAATTTCCATGACGTCCTGCATTTCAATTTTTCAGTTTGGTGATGCCGGGGGCCGTACAAATTAAGTTTGTACGGCCTCAAAGGGGCTTTTTGTCCTAGATTGCGTGGGTAATCTAGGCAAAGAGGCACTCCCCTTACGCTTATTTTCAAGGTACAGTCGCGCAAACGCGCGATGTTCCTTCTTTTTTGTGCACAAGGGCGCACTTGTGAAGGAAATAGGCATGCAAGGGTAGGTTTTTTGTTGTCCCTTTTGATGTTTCTCCTCTATACTAATGGGTGCCTGTTGCTTGGCAGGTTGGTGTGGAGAGAACGAGATTAGCCCGAGATCCGGACCGCTCTGGCTACTGATGTTGGGGCGTGTCGTCAGTTAGCCGCATGGGGCCTTCTAAAATTTGTTGAAAATGAGTTCATTCGGTCACAGGACTGATTGTTACGTTATATCATACAGCATTGGCGCAGGAGGCACAATATGTTTGTCCCGAGGGGGAAGAACTTGATTATCTGTCCAGAGACGGATATATACTTTGTGACCAGATTACTGTCTCAGGGCGAGGCGCTGAGGTATCCACTTCCTGCTGGACGAGTGAACATGGACAGGTTCCGGAGGAGGCATTGAGGTGGTGCGCAACTTACTAAGGGGTGCATCAATATCGCATAAGTGACAGATGTGGCCGAGCGGTGTGCTCTGCCCATTATTGTGCGACTGGCGGGGTCGTTTGCGCCACATCGGGCATCGGGTCCACAGGTGGGATTTTTACGCCATTTGAGGAACGGGCATTTTTTCGATTTTGCCCGCTTCTGCATCGATGGTATGGTGTCGCAACTGAACAGGGTCTAACGTGGATCCAAATCATTTGCGTACGCTAGCATCTTATGTAGCATTACATACGAGAGGGTCATGCTGCTGAGGCCCATGGTGGTTGTGCCTATTGGGGGCACAAGGGAGCCACGCATGAGGAGGTGGGCTCCAGTGATGCCACGTGGTAGTGGTGGCATGGTGGGTTGTTATTGGAACGATACGACGGAGGCCTAGTTTGAGGCCAATCCGCAGATGTTTTTGCCATTCTTGTACACGAGAATGGACTTTCAAGGTGATCCAGATATCGGTCTCCCTTTCGGCTATGTTTTGGGTCCTACATGTATGTGCTATATTTCTGCATTTATTCGATTTTTTGTGTACTTGAGTGTTTTTTATTAACACTAACATTATTTTGGTTACTTGTGCAGATGTTGGCAAGGTGGGACGCCCAGTGGCCCGACTGCTAGGTCATGGTCCTCTACCACGACCGCCGGGTGGTTGGGGAGGAGGTGTCGTAGGTGGACCGAGTGGGGGTGCCGGTGGACCTGGCGGGGATGGTGCTGGACCTTCTAGTGAGGGAAGCCGCTCGGCTGCAATGGAGGTAGTGGTCGAGCGAGCTCGTGCCGATGCGGCTGAGGCGCGCATCGCAGTACTTACGGCTCAGGTGGACACTCTAGAGGACTTTTCGGGGTCGAGTGGACCATTTGACCCATGGGATGCCTGCCCGAGGTTTTATGGATGACCTCGAGGAGGCTTGGCTAGAGACAGTGATGGCCCATGAGAGGGATTACTGGCCCACTCTACGATGGGTAGCTATTGCAGTGGCGACAACAGCTACGGTGGTGGCACCAGGAGCAGTGGTGGGCCCTGGTTCTCCTCTTGAGGGGGCACCCCCCTAGAGTAGATTTGTACACAAGGAAAGCACCCGTTATGAGGATGCTTCCCTTATTTTTGACGATCATTGTATTTTTGGGATGGCCAATGGGCTAGTGATGTGCTCATGTACACATATTTTTTGATATATATATGAGAGATCTTTTTGCGGCTCTACATGGTGTGCTATCTATTTCGATTTATGCATTTTGTGTTATGTTGATGGATAGCTATGTTTTTGGTTTTTTATGTATGGTGGTTTATTCACGATGCATTCCAGTTTAGGATATTTTTAGCTATGCGATCAGCTGCTTGGTTTTGATTCCTTGATACATGTGAGAATGTAATATAATCAAACTGTCTACTTAATCTTTTGGCGCGCAAATATTTTCTAAATAGGTTTGCGTCTCTGGTTTCAAATGTTTGGTTTGAATATGATACCACTAACTAGGAATCTAGGTAGACATGTATATGGTGGATGCCCTGATGGAGGGCCTTGCACATCAGTCCGATAATGGCGTCATATTCTGTCTCATTGTGTAATGTTCGTAAATTAGCTTCAGCTAATGGGAACATTATTTTTGCCTTGTTTATTTTTTCATTTCATAATTGATGAATAAATTGTAAAGGAGGACATGTAAAACTCCTGAAAACCAAGAATAAATCAATGCCTATGTGAATAAAGACATATCTGGGCTATACAAATAAACTCCTGCAAGTGTAAATGGGTTAAATCACAAGAATGGGTCATCTTTGACCAAGTCAAATAGCGCATTCTAGATGCATTGAACCTCTTTGACGAACAGCGCAGTTCTAGAAGGAGGTTGTAATGTGAAAAGGGTTAAGTGATTCAAGGTGGTTTAGGGTTTGGAAAGACTCCTATATTATAAAAGGAAGAGGAGGGAAACAAGGAAAAGGTTGTTGAAGATTATCATTTCACAAGGAATTGTCTGCTAGACATCCTTTATTGGGCATTCCTGTTCAGGAATCCCACCTCATACCTTGAGCAGCTCTTGGAGGAGAATTGTGCTAAAATTCTCCACTATCAGGCTTGGGCCAAGCTTCACCTTACATTACAGTGCTACTCATGTTGAGGGTTGAGTTTTCTTGTGAGATGCAGCAAGTGGAAGACTAGATCTGCTTAGATCTAGATGATAGCAGTGGCTCTTCTCAGTGAGTGTGTCTTTTAACCTCCTGGAAGAGTTCATCTGTTGATTGAACTTCATATCTACATCTTGGAATCAGGCCAAATCATTCTCAAAATATATAGCACTTTTATTTTCCCTAATACAGCGTTATTTTCAGATCTACAGCTGCAAGGTGTTTTGCTTGCTTTTTCGAGGAGAGATCTTCGGTGTTGGGATTCTTCCTTTCACTGTGGTGATCCATGGATTGGCCATACAATCCATGCTTGTTTCAGATACGATATGTTGTACCACTACGTTATTCAGAAATTTCTAAATCATTCTGCAGATCTGCATACTTAGATCTCAGATCTACTTCCGGTGCTTCATGCTGTGAGCAAAACCCCAAGGGGAATGTATAGATCAGCCATTCTTGTACATGGATCTGTATTGGATCTAATTTTTTATGTACAGATCTGATCTAGATCTGAATAATTAATAAATTTCTGCTTCAGCCTTAAAAATAACACTGTCATGGTTCTGCAGTCTTTTCTCATGTGTTGCAGCACTTCTTTTGAGGCCTTCATTTATGAAAAGATATGTTTTTATTAGTCTAAATCATTTGAATATTATTATAAGTTTACACACTAATTTTCATGCATAAACTCAGCTAATCCCATCAGAAAATCACGTTGTAGGAGCTTCAGTAATTTCTGCATACTCCAAGTCATGGGAAATCAGGGTTTTCTAGCCTAGTCGGGAATGGAGGAACTGTTTAACATAGAAAAACGCATTTTTTTTTGGTGAAATTTTGCATGGAGGTTCCATATAGCCTGAGATAACATATCCCAGGTCCGTTTCCCTTATTTTTACGCAGATCTCTGAATATACTCATTTTAGGGCCAAAATCATCACTTTTCCCCACATTTTTGCCCATAAAACATTGTATAAAGTTTCTGTTGTTGTATTTATTGAAGGATCTGCATTATAACATCTGTTAAAATATTTTTTGATGCTGCATAACCAATATTTTCTCAAATATTTCTTAATTTCCATATTTGTAACATTACAGTGGTATCAAAGCAAGATCTTTGGCTCAGCTTGTGGCTTCAAGACAAAGTGTTGTAGAGCAAGGAGAAAGGTTAGAATGATGGAGAACATGATTTTACTCTCATCAGTTTTTAGATCTAAGAAGAACCTCTCCAAGGAGGTTGGACAAGAAGGAGAAAGAAGAAGCAGTGAAACTCCTGGAGAGTTTCAAAACCAGAAAGATCTTCCGATCAGATCTACAAGATATATACACGAGGAACATTATAAATCCTCATCTCATGGATATGTGCACTCAAAAATATCACCAAAGCTTCAGCGTTCTGTCAGAGATTTATTCATGAAGAGGAAGAAGGAGATGTACCCAAGAAGGAGACTCTTAGAGAGTATTTGCAGGAGTATGAAGATCAATCCAAGGAGTTCAAAGATAACTTGAACTTCCAAGGGTTTGACAATATCAAGGGAAACAAAAGCAAAAAGGAGGAGCAGCATGGTAAGGGTAGATTCTATCTATCTATCTTTGATGGATCACCTAAATGTTCAGTAAGGGTTTGGGTGAAGGAGCTAGACAACTTTGTGCAACAACATCAAGTTTCAGAGGTTGGAGCCATCAAAGAAGCAGCGCTGAATTTTGAAGGTAAAGCATATGCTTGGTGGTTATTTGAGTCTTTTTCCTTTAGGAATGAAAATACACCTACTTATCCAAGATTTATTGAAAGATTGATAGAGAGGTTTGATGAAGCTCCATGTGTAACATATTTTGTTGACACTATCAAACCACATCAGACAATTCTTTTTCATGAGTTGGAAGGGTCTATGAACCCAACTCCATTTCTGAAAACCATGGAAGAAGGTGTAAGCTTGTTTGACACCTTGCCAAGGGCAAGATCTCCATTGGATGAAGGGTTTCCTTCTAAAAAAGAAGGCATGAAGATTCCTCCTTCAATAGAGGGCCAAGATCTAAGGTCTCTTAGTGAGGATAAGGCAACTTCATCTATTGAAGAGGAGGATGGGGAAAAAGGACCTAATAACACAGTCATGACAAGAGCACCTCAAGCATCTCATGAAGAGGAGGATGGAGCACTTTCTCCCATAAGAGAAACTCTTGCACCCTTGCAAGGAGTTCCAAAAGATCTCACACATGGAGATATTGATACAACACAAGAGCAGCATGCATCATCATTGTCAAATGATGAAGTCTTGAAGATAGGAGGAAGAGCATCTCAAAAAAAAGAGCATATACCCTTCTCTGTTTCAAGGGTTGGAAGACCAAAGAAGGCAAGAGAATCCATGCAGCAATGGTAAGGGAAAATCTGTCCACCTACATCCACATTCTTCTCTATGCCTTGATGCCTCTTTGCAAGGAGGCATTCCACCAGGAAGACCTCCTTATTGGAGGAAAACTAAAGTGTTCTCTCAACTATGGGCAGAATTTTCATTATTGGCTAATGAAGGAGCCTTGGGAGAAGTAAGCACAGTGGAGAGGATCTTTCATGAATTTAGAAAAGAGGTAAGCAATTTTCTGAATATGACATTGTTATCTTCCATTCATTCATCTGCGCTGAGAAATGAAAGATCAGAGATCTATGATGGTATGGATATGAGGATACATGGAAAAACCATATCTTTGGGGCAGCCCATGGTCTTCTCACTTACAAAAGAGATTTATGAACATGACAAGAGGATCTTAATACTCTTTCATGCATGGGCCAAATTGAGGAACTATTGGAGGACAAGAACTTTCCAAGGGGAAGTTGATTTCCACATGCTTCAATCTTGTCTTGAGCAAGATCAGCTACAAGGGAGGCAGCAAAAGAAATTTTATGGGACTCCAACATGTGACCTTGGCATCAAGTATTTCAAAGAGGAGAGTCATGACATGATAGGGGCTGCATTTCAGACATCTACAGCGTTATCATTCTTGGGGAGCCTAGATCCTTATTGGGATTCTCAACTTTTGATGGAATACAAGAAGGACCCTTTCACATGTGAGGTTATTGATGGAAAGGTAATGTATGGGAGGTATAAGGTAGTTGGAGGAGCCATCTATTGCCATGATCAGATTTATTTGGTTAAAGGCTCCAAGCTGAAGGAGAAACTGTTGAATGCAACCTATGAGATCCTGCTTTTCAAACCCATTGGTTTCATTGGAGCATATCATACTATCTTGGATGGATTCATGTGGAAGAATTTCAAAGAGGAGGTGCACTCTCATATGAAGAAGTTCATGGACCATTTGTTAGATGAGGAGGAACATAGCTCTTGGGAAGAATTATCATCTACACCTCCTTATTCATTGAGTGTGAGAGGAGGCTCATCCATAAGCAACCTTGCTGATTTTAAACAAGTGTATGACAAATATTATATTGCTGAATCTCATGATGTATACTTGTATTTTTCTAACACTCATTTTCAGGGCTGTGCTCCAAGAGGCAGCACTATTTATGATGGGCTTCATGGGCCACTTGAGGCCATGAACTTTATTGATGATGATCATCCTTCAAAGGGTCTTGGAGGGGAGATACACTTCCCGTGGTGTGACTCCTTTACACAAATCATAAAACACCTTCTCCAAGCATGCAAGAAGGATGGGGCAGCAAGCAAGTGTTGGAGGAAACACTTGTCATCTTTTATTCTATGGAAGTTGATGGTAGAATTGCGCTGGTTGCACATGAGGAGGCATCTTCCTTCTCCTTTATCATATATGGCAGCTAGCATGATCTTAATCATGATTCCACATGTTGAATATGTTCTTATTCTTGGGAACATGGTTGGAGGAGAGGCACATTTGTGGAATGTGTCCTTGGGGAAAGGAGTTTCCCACATACTTTGCACTACATGTTCTAAGGGGAGCATGGTCGACGATATGGCCACTATAGAACATCACTTGTCTCTTTATGATGTGGACCATATGATTGTATGTAGCACTTGTAGCATGCCCCTCATGGCATTTGGGAGGAACTTCACTATGAGTTACCATACTGGAAGGTAATTCATTTCATTTGGATGATAGCATGGAGGTGGAAGACCTTCATTGATGGTGAAATTCCCCATCATGACCATCACTTCTATCTTGATGAGGCCATGGATTAGCAAGAGGGTTTCCATATAGACCTTCCTTTACTTAATAATGAGAGCTATTTGGTTTATCTACCAAAGGCCACTTTGCACACTTGGGAGGAACCGTTGGGAGATGGGATTATTGCAGAAAAACTGAAGCAATGGTGGAGACTGTTGAAGGAGAAGGCCACAGGAAGAAGGGGGGAGATTTTGCAGCACCCTTGCAGTTGCTTGAGGACAAGCAACATTTGGGAGGGGGAGACTGTAATGTTCATAAATTAGCTTCAGCTAATGGGAACATTAATTTTTCCTTGTTTATTTTTGCATTTCATAATTGATGAATAAATTGTAAAGGAGGACATGTAAAACTCTTGAAAACCAAGAATAAATCAATTCCTATGTGAACAAAGACATATCTGGGCTATACAAATAAACTCCTGCAGGTGTAAATGGGTTAAATCACAAGAATGGGTCATCTTTGATCAAGTCAAACAACGCAGTCTAAATGCATTGAACCTCTTTGAGGGACAACACAGTTCTAGAAGGAGGTTGTAATGTGAAAAGGGTTAAGTGATTCAAGGTGGTTTAGGGTTTGGAAAGACTCCTATCTTAAAAAAGGAAGAGGAGGGAAACAAGGAAAAGGTTGTTGAAGATTATCATTTCACAAGAAATTGTCTGCTAGACATCCCTTGTTGGGCATTCTTGTTCAGGAATCCCACCTCCTACCTTGAGCAGCTCTTGGAGGATAATTGTGCTAAACTTGTCCACTATCAGGCTTGGGCAAAGCTTCACCTTACATTACAGCACTGATCATGTTGAGGGTTGAGTTGTCTTGTGAGCTGCAGCAAGTGGAAGACTAGATCTGCTTAGATCTAGATGATAGCAGTGGCTCTTCTCAGTGAGTGTGTCTTTTAACCTCCTGGAAGAGTTCATCTACTGATTGTACTTCAGATCTACATCTTGGCATCAGGAAAAATCATTCTCAGAAGCTACAGCGTTTTTCTTCTCCCTAAGACAGTGTTATTTGCAGATCTACAGTTGCAGGGTGTTTTGCTTGCTTTTTGGAGGAGAGATCTTCGGTGTTGTGATTCTTCCTTTCACTGTGGTGATCCATGGATTGGCCATCCAATCCATGTTTGTTTCAGATCTGATCTATTGTACCACTACATTATTCAGAAATTTCTAAATCATTCTGCAGATCTGCATACTTAGATCTCAGATCTACTTCGGTGCTTCATGCTTTAAGCAAAACCCCAAGGGGAATGTATAGATCAGCCTTTCTTGTACATCGATCTGTATTGGATCTAAATTTTTATGTAAAGATCTGATCTAGATCTGAAGAATTAATAAATTTCTGATTCAGCCCTAAAAATAACGCTGTCATGGTTCTGTAGTCTTTTCTCATGTGTTGCAGCACTTCTTTTGGGGCCTTCCTTTATGAAAAGATTTGTTTTTCTTAGTCTAAATCATTTGAATCTTATTCTAAGTTTCCATACTTATTTTCATGCATAAACTCATCTAATCCCTTCAGAAAATCACGCATTAGGAGCTTCAGTAATTTCTGCATACTCTAAGTCATGGGAAATCGGGTTTTCTAGCCTAGTCGGGAATGGAGGAATTGTTTAACATAGAAAAATGCATTTGTTTTTGCTGAAATTTGCATGGAGGTTCCATATAGCCTGAGCTAATATATCCTAGAGCCGTTTCCCTTATTTTTACGCAGATCTCTGAATATACTCATTTTAGGGCCAAAATCATAACTTTTCCCCACCTTTTTGCCCATAAATCGTTGTATAAAGTTGTTGCTGTTGTATTTATTGAAGTATCTACATTATAAAATCTGTTATGAGATTTTTTGATGCTTCATAACCAATATTTTCTTAAATATTGCTTAATTTCCATATTTGGAATATTACAGATTATTGGTTGTTGATCCGATGCACACGTCGTTTGAACACAGTGATGATCGGTCAGGGTGGTGGATGACCCAGGTGGTTGCAGCTAATTTTTTAGACCATCATGATGCTCCATCAAAAAATCTAAAATAGGGTTCAAGTTGGTGATCCATGGTGGTACTTTGAGAGCGTTTAGGTATTTGGGTCAAAAATATTTTGGTATTGGGATTTTTGTGTACTCTAACTCTAGGGGATAAGGGCTACTGGGGCCCTTATGGGTAGAATTTCCTAAGGTAAAATCCATTGACAGGGTTAGTGAGGTAGGTCCCGTCTGGTTCTATCAAAATGTATACCCCCTGCCGGAGACAATGTTTGATGATATAGGGCCCTTTCCACAAGGTTTCGAACTTTCCTGGCCCTAAGGCTTCTTTTGCAACATCATAGCGAAGGACTAACTCTCCCTCGGTAAATGAGCGAGGGGTGATGTGGCAATCGAATGATGCTTTTACCCTTTTTTTATGGGCCTCATTGTGTTGCAGCGATTGTCGCCTGTTTTTGTCAACTAGCTCTAGTTGTACTAGGCATTTTTCTAGAGGCTGGGTGTCATCAAGGAGTTCGATGACGGTATGCAAGTTTGGGATCTTGCGGAATTAAATGCAAAAGCGTAAGGTACCTTGGTATTTTGCGACATGAATAAAGTGGAATTCCTGCAAAGAGGAGGTGGTTGAAATCCTGTCTTAGGCGTGCGATGATACAAGTTGTATGTGGTGAATTGTGTCGCTGGCATGCAGCAGGGGAAGGATCTCAGTAACAGAGTCTTGTGTGAGCCTAAGGTTGGCTTTCTTGCTAGGATAGTCAATTTCTAGCAGGTGGAAGTTTTTTTTATGACAGAGGTGCCTAAATGCTTTTAACAACGGGCATACCTCCGGCACATGATCATGACCGGTGCAAATGGTGCATGGTATCACAGTGCTGACAGAGTAGATAGTGTGAGATTCTACACTACTCGATGTTCCTGATGTGGACACTTGGAAAGGGCCAATTGTGGACCAGGTAGTCTTATGCTTCCATTTTTACATCGTAGGTTGAGGCTTGCCTCCCTTTTTGGTGGGTGGTTGACTTAATGCCACTCTAGATGCTCTCAGCTTGGGGAGATGTGTACACTTAAACGTATGATGAAAGTGTGAGAAAATTCAGTAATAAGTGCGTGTGATCTTCTCTTGATTAGAGAGAATTTTTTGAGGAAGAGGTGAGATTATGCAGAGACTTTTTGCAAGGGGTTTGAGTTCTCTGCATTGGTTTACTCGGTGATTATTTAGATCACGTAGGCTGCATGTTATCCTAGACTTGGCCTGGGGTATACGTGGTTGGTTTGTGGTCTTATCAGGCTTGACACACCACTGTGGTGGTGGGGACGTTGGGTTGATGAGTATCTTTTATGCCATTCTTGGAGATCGCTCGTTCTCTTTTCTATAGCATTAATCAGGTCGATAGTGGGGCGGAGTCATGAGACATAAGTACAATGTCGATCATAATGATTACCCTGACATATCAAGCAAAATATCTGTGATATGGTGGTCCCATTGTGCTTGGTCCGAGGCTGGGCGGGGTACCATTGTCGTAATGCTGCTAAGTCAGGGCAGTGGACTACTATATGGTTTGTCTACTTGCATAACGTGCATGTGGGAGGGTTTCGTGAAGTGCCTTTAGGGGTAACTATGGGTTCCCTGCTAGGTCGTTCTTTGGCTGACAAGAACATGATAGGCCTGCTCATCTCCTCTGCTTGGGTCATGGAGCTGCTGATGGATTTGGCATCCATAATGACTTCGAGTATCAACTATGGCCGAGCAGAGGCTAGCAAGGCTACGTGTTTAGGTAGGACAATCCCCTCCAATAGGTGATTGTCGATGCATAACGGCATGTGAATTCAGCGCCATAGCCCTACGGAAAACCCTTTCACGGATACTAGTGAATGAGTTTCAATGCAGCACACTCTTCGAGGTAGTGGCCACATTCATCGCATAGCGTGCAACGTATATGTAATGTCCCATAATAATTATAAAATAATAAATAATATATAAATAATTTAATATAATTTAATAAATAAGTAAATAAATAAATAGTCAAGAGAATAATAAATAAATAATAAATAAAACATTAAACAATAAGTGGAGTTCTAAATAAGATGGTAAATAATAAACTGGGTGTCCTAAAACAATAAACAATAAGTAAAGTTAAGGAAATAATTAATTAACAAAAGTAAATAAATTAACAAAGAGTTAAACTAATAAACTAATAAAAAGAAAGTTAGACTAGGAGAACACTAAATTAAGTAAAGCTAACAAAAAGTAAGAGAGCACTAAATTAAGTAAAACTTAAGTTGCATGTTGACACAGTGAATGTATGGTGAGGCAAAGGATACCCTGGCAGTAGTACGTTGATTGAGGGCTCGGGGGTGGATAGTTGTGGAAAGATTACATACAGCTGAGCCTACGGTTGGGTGGAGAGTTGTCCCCAAAACTTTGTTGCGGTTAGCAGGATTCAGCTAGCATTCAACCTTGGAGTCTCAAGTAAGGAAAAGCGCCATTACAAGTAAGTCGTCTTGCTCATGTTTATGAAATTTCCAGGATGATTAGTTAAACAATTTTTGGGTTGATTATTCATTGTTTATGTGATATAATTAATTGCATATTTAAATTGGGGTTGTTACATATGGTATCAGAGCGGGTTTCAACTTTAGGTGACCTCTAGGTAAAAGTTAAAACCTGATTTTTTTATTGTGATGATGAAGAGAGGGCTCTAAATTGAGTAACGTAGTGATTATAAATTTAATATAATAATTGTAATTATTATTAAAAATAGATTTGAGATTAGAGTTTTAAATTAAAAAGAAAATTAGAAACCCGCATGCTTCTCCCATGCACCTTCGTTTTAAGTAAAATATATGCATGCACTTTTATTTTAAATAATATATATATATATATATATATATATATATATATATATATATATATATATATATATATATATATATATATATATATATATATATATATATATATATATATATATATATATATATATATATATATATATATATATATATATATATATATATATATATGTATGTATATTAAAAATAAAAAATAAAAAATAAAAAAAATTGTTCTTTTAATATATATATTATTAATATGGTTCTTTTAATAATATATATTTAACTTTAAACAAGCATGCACCATTATTTGTCATGTGTTGGTTTAATATAAATTATAATCATATTAGGTTTAACATAAATTATAATTATATTAGGTTGAACGCATAGATCACACTAGTTGTAAATCATACCATCTTATATATATAAATATATAGTTCAAAAGTAAAATGTGTTATTCAAAATTTATATATATATTTTTTGTACTTTTGGATTAGTTAATTATGCATATGCCAAACTGTAGAATTAAAATGTTGAAATTGAGTTCAAACTCATGCTTTTACTTAATCATTTAAGATTATTTCCTTTTAATATAAATTAAAAATATATATATATAGATAAATATAAAATTTAGAATTAAGTTTCATAACAAAATTGCTATATCTGAACTAGTTAATATATATATATATATATATATGCATGTCACAAATTAAAAATATGTATGCATGTCACAAACGAGGAGTGCGCCGCCTAGGGCAAAGCAGTGCTGTCGTAGCTTTCTGCTGACCTCCAATCTTTTCTTGGGCAGCAGGCTCTTGGACCTACCCAGGCTGGAAGCCACGGGGTCAATGTAGGGCTAGGCACCGATGTAGGCGCAGGCACCAGCTTCTCATTGATACAGAACGCTCAACGAGGCTTATAAGGTTATGCAACTCCAGGGCCACAAGTTGCACCTTTCAGGTCGCTCTATTTGGCCACGCTCGGCGGTGCGCGGGCTTTGAGGCTTGCTCTATTTTTCAGTATTGTGTCCCACACAAAGCAGTCCCATTAGAATATCCTGCAAATAGAAGCCTACCAGAAAATGAGAATGCAATTTCAGTCATAGTTGGAGTTTGATTTTCCCTGGGAGGTTGACGATAGACTTGCAGTTGGTGCCCTGCTCGTATGTCAAATAACCTACAACAACCATCATCAATTGGTGAAAAAATCTAAATTTCCCAGCACAATCTAGGGGAATTGAACAGGAACCGTCATCTGAGCCAGATCCAAATCTTAGCCCATCAAGAAAAAAAAAAATCACATTATTTACATCTGCCTCATGTCCATGAAATGTTCGTATGGCCCTACAAGCAATACGCGTATCCCATAAAAGGATTGTTGTATCACAAGAGCCTGAAACAAATTCCTTGGGGTTTGTTGCACTGATGGATACACTCATAACATCAGCAGTGTGACCCAATGGAAATTCACCTCCAAAGATGGCAACCCTTTGTCCTGTTGTTACATCCCACTAAATGCATGTTCGATCACCAGAGCCAGTTATTACATGTGTATCCCCATCTGGAACATATTGACAAGAAGAGACATAGCTCCTATGACCACTAAGAATTCTAGAAATAGTTAGATTCCCATCTCTGTCAAACTGGGAGTTAAGCTGGGAAATGGAGCAGACACTATCAAGCCCACCACATACAACTGCCTGTCCACTAGGAGAAAATGTTGATGTTATCGCCCAGGCACAGGGGAGTTTAATTGCATGCATTTTTTGGCTTGTCAAAGCATTCCAAACTATCAACCGTCCATCTTGAGATGCACTCACAATGCGATTTTTCTCGAATGTCCAATCTAATGAATAAAATTTTCCTGTGTGCCCTTGAAGTGTTCTACAGCAAACCAGATCCGTGAAGCTGAAGCTGATCGGGGTCCTTCCATTACTGCTGGCATAGGTTACAACGTCTAACAGCTGGAGGTGCTTAGCCTATATCCATTCTCTGAGAGCGTTAACTCGATATGGTATCCACCAGCCCATTTATTGCATCAGAAGATCTTGGCTACTTGCAAATATCTGCTAATGAAGTTCGATTCTCACCTTACCTTGCAATTTGTAAGGCAGTGCATATTCTTGCTGGTTAACTTGTATGTAAATTAATTTACACCCTTGAAATAGCGAACATTTTTCTCTTCCAGAGCTTTGTGTTTCTAATTATTTTACAAAAGCATGTACTACATAAAAGAAGGCAATTCGATTGCCTCCTGCCAGTTGTAAATGAAAACTTCCTTGTATTAGTATTATTGTTTCTCGTAATGTTGTGATAGTTGTCCCTCTCCCAATGTGTGATGTTTCCAGTATGTGCTTAAGGATATGTGTTATGAATTACCTATATCTTTCAAGAATAAGATATATGTTTCTCAGAAATTTTCTCCTGACTCTGTTAAAGTTAGATTGATGGTAAGTTGTTTTCCACTATGATTATCATTGAATACAATAGCATTGAATAGTGAGTAACTTGTCACAATTTCAAATCAAAACCATATTTTTTCTCTTTTCTAATATTTTAATGCCACATTTGTTAGTGTAAAAAGTTTGTATAAACTTCTTTTGAGAATCCATGCTCATATGAAGAATATTTAACAAAATAACTCAATATAATGTTTAATGTAGAATAAAATACTCCCCCGGTTGAATAAAATGTGGTCACTGTGGAAATTTCAGATTTAGGGCAATTAAAGTAAATCTGAATTTTCACCTCTCAGTAGAGATTTCTCGTTTCTAATCTCTCAAAGTTTTCAGCTTATGATTGTTTTGATATTTACGTACAGCAACATACAACGGAAAATAATTAACTTGACGTAGTCCAAAATAACCGAGCAACTTAGGAGAAAAGACATCAAACAAGTGCTTGTCAATGACAAAACGTTACAGCCTTTAGAGCACACTTTTTCATGCATATAACAAATAACTTTATTGCAACAGAATTTAGAGTAGGAAATATGCCTTCCTTATCTGCAATACATATGTTAAATCCCTTAATAATTTCAACCATATGTTATGTCAAATCAGCATGAACAAGTGCTGGAAATTACTCAATCAAGGAGACAACACTGAAAGTCAAATCTGCAAATGCATAATAATTAAACATCTGAAACACTTCATTAATATAAAAGATGAAGTACGTAAACATATTCACAGCTTCTCACATGCTCATATGGTATAATTAATTAAACATAGTATTTCATGGTAAGTCTAAGGTTATTGATATTCGAGTAGGGTTTCAATGTTAATAATAACAATATGAAAATTTAGGATTGGAGTAGCTAATTATATTCATGCAATTCTTTAAAGTGTATTAAATTGGGAAGGAAAATGTGGCAATGTATTATTTTCTAAGGATAATTTATGAGGCCTATATTAAGTGGAAAGTTCTCTTAATGGTATTAATGAGTGGACTGAACAACAAGATTGGCAAGGGTCGTAGTGATGACCTACAAAATTTAAAAGTGTTAGGATTGGAAATTGTGAATACTTGTAACTGGTGAGAAATGACAAGTGTTAAATTGGGAAAATATTTCAAGGATAATGATGGTTTAATTGTTGGGAAAGGATATAAACTATGTATACTAAGGAGAAAACACCGAGCATGAAGTTTAGGAAGAGGTATTGTTGGAAATTTTATAATGAGACCTTGATAAGGACTACACACAAATTAAAAAAGAAGAAGAAGAAGAAGTGAAAATCCACTAATAGAAGGTGTACTTGAATAAATTTTACTCATTGTTTCATGTATAGATTGATGATATACTAAGGCTTTTGTAGAAAAGAAAAACTTATCAAGTTTATACCATGGAAAATGGTAGGAGTTACTAAGCACTAAAACATATTAAATGTTTCGGTGGATGATAAGGGTATTAGTGGTTCAATGCTTCACATTTTAAATCAATAACAATGTTGAATAGCTAAAAACGGAAGGTAAACATTAAAGATAATAATTTTGTACCATTGGTAAGGGAGATAAGTTGAGGCTTAAGAAATAATGAAAAAAACCAAAATAAATGTGAAGGGCGAGAAGTTGTTATGTCATTGACAAGTTATGCATTTGGATTAAATGAGTCAATGTATTGGAAATAAAACAATGATTCAAGGAATGATGGTAAGACCAGTAATAGCTTAACTGGAGATTACGACTCTAGATGGTGAAACTTGCAAGTAAAGAAACTGTATCAAAACTAGAATAAACTGATAGTGTGGCTATGGATATACGGGCACTTTTGAACTTTCTTATTGAAAGACGAGAAAATGATTATTGAAGGAAATTCACATCTTGTTTAGAAAAAAAGCACTAACATTGTTAATGATGTACTAGATGAATATACCTACGGTGTAAATGGTCAACTTCCTAATACAAAGAACAAGAAATGATTATTGAAAAGTAGTCGGTATCTTGATGAAAATATGACACTAATATTTTTTGAGATAACATAGATCCTAGATAGATGTTGAATAATCTTAGTTCATAGTAGGTATTCAATGTTTATACAAGCCAATGAAATTGATTTTTCCGATGAATCATGATAATAATGCTTATATGTATTATTGTTCTATATTTGATAAGTATTATGAACATGTGGTTTGTTATGATAATGATGTTACATGCTCATGATGAATATGATATGCATAACGTGGCATAGGAATTATGATGTTATAATGTAATTTCAAGATATATATTTGATGCAAATATGTTGATGTTATAACTTATGATGGTATTTCATGATGTGAAGCATGTGGAATCGATACAGATTTTGTGACATGTGTGACGATGCAATTCTTTACTATTTAGAATGTGGTTATTAACAATGATGTTATAATATTACGATGAAATGCAGGAGTTAGAAGATAAATTATTTCTATGATGTTATGATTATAACTAATGCATTGGATGCATGTTTAGATGTGGTGATTGGCAGGAAAGCCACAGATGGGCCGAGAGGGCCGGTTTATTTGATGATCTCGTGGGATCCCATACCTACGAGGGAGAATATGTAACACCATATGGGCTGGGGACGAACTCAATCAACACTACATATGCCAGTGGTTCCTTTGTCTTGTATATCTCTTGATGGATAGCTCTTGAAGGGATATGGGACCATCTTGAGGAGGCCAAGGGCCTGATATTGTAGGCCAAGTGCCTGGTATTGGATGGGAACGCCAAAGTCTAGAAGTGGGTGTAAGACTTCGATGCCTGGGGCTATGCACCTTAAGGAGCTGTGGAGGGAGTGCGCCAGCCTTGCGAGATGCCCAGATTCATTGAGTACTGGGACCGGATGCCTGCCTTGGGGTAGATGAGGTCTGAGTCAAGCGCGAACCTTGGGGCTAGCCTTGGCTAGGGACAGACTAGGGAGGCTTATGCCTTGTTCCGAAAGTGGGAAAAAGGACATAGATTCCTTGAGATTCCCGGGCTCTGTGATGAACTTTCAATGCCTGTTGGTTATACTAGTTCAGCAGAGGGTGTTGGTCACACATGAAGTAATAAATAATAAATAATATAATATAATTAAATACTTAACTTCGGGACGAAGTTCCTTGAAGAGGGGGAGTATGTAATGTCCCATAATAATTATAAAATAATAAATAATATATAAATAATATAATTTAATTTAATAAATAAGTAAATAAATAAATAATAAATCAAACATTAAACAATAACTGGAGTTCTAAATAAAATGGTAAATAATAAACTAGAGTCCTAAAACAATAAAAAATAAGTAAAGTTAAAGAAAGAATTAATTAACAAAGTAAATAAATTAACAGAGAGTTAAACTAAGAAACTAATAGAAAGAAAGTTAAACTAAGAGAACACTAAATTAAGTAAAGCTAACAAAAAGTAAGAGAACACTAAATTAAGTAAAACTTGAGTTGCATGTTGACACAGTGAATGTGTGCATGTGGTTCCCATTCCATGGTTTGGTCTATTTAATAGACATTGAGGAAGGTTCAAGGATTCATTTCTTTCATCCATTCTCTAGAGAGAAAGGTATGGTCAGGCAAAGGATACCCTGGCAGTAGTACATTGATTGAGGACTCGGGGGTGGCCAGCTGTGGAAAGATTACATATAGTTGAGCCTACAGTTGGATGGAGAGTTGTCCCCAAAACTTTGTTGCAGTCAGCAGGATTGAGCTAGCATTCAATCTTGGAGTCTCAAGTAAGAAAAAGCACCATTACAGGTTTGCTCATGTTTCTGAAATTTCCATGATGATTAGTTAAACAATTTTTGGGTTGATTATTCATTGTTTATGTGATATAATTAATTGCATATTTAAATTGGGGTTGTTACAATATAATGGGCATTATTAGGGGGCGCTCTACGTATCGGTGCTCCTCTTGTAAGTATAGGATGATACGCGACTCGTTATTGATAGACTGGGTGGGGGGATCCTCTTGGTAGGATCGCTTGATTGCGTGTAAGGCGTCCCTATACCGTGGTATTTTTGGACAATGGTGGGTATAATGCCCATAGGTGTCACAGAGGGCACATGCGTGATTGGTACGCAGCGGTTTGCCTATACTTTTGGTGGCAAGTTCCTTTTTATGGGAGCATCGTGTCGAGGTGCCTGCCTCGCAGTCAAGGAGTGGTTTTAATTCGTCCAACTCCGGGCATATGTGGGTAGGGTGTCCTGTGACATCACATATAGCGCAGGCTGATGACTCCCTTTGCATGGTGGGGGTCACCACTTTCTTTCCTTTCTTGGAAATTTTCTTTGTCGTGGTCACCGGTTTCGCAGTGGGAATTTCCCTTACGGGGGTGGTTTCGACTACTTCTTGGGTAGGTTGGGGCTCCTCAGGACCAGGGGGCTTTAACCCAAACGTAGTAACGTTGGTAGTTGGCGTTCCTGGAGGAGGAACGAGATACCACACTGGGAATGCCAACGATATATTGGGTAATACCAATTTTTCCAAGACCTGCTAGGAGGTGACACTAGTACATTTGGCAGAAATTCCGACACTTTTGACCAAATGTTGGAAATTTCGACAGTTTGGGCGAAATTGTAGAAAAGCGTCGGAACTGCGACAGTTTGGGTGAAATTGTCAGAATTGCAACGACTAAGAGCAAAGTGTCTCTATTGCGACGGTAAGAGGCAAGCGTCGCTATTGCGACAGTCTAGGCGAAAGTGTCGCAATTGCGATGGTAAGAGGCAAGCGTCGCTATTACGACGGTAAGAGGCAAGTGTTGCTATTGCAACGGTAAGAGGCAAGCGTCGCTATTGCAACGGTTTGGGCGAAAGTGTCGCAATTGCGACGGATAAAAGCTATGTGTCGCTATTGCGACGGTTTGATTTTGAGTTTTTTAGAAAGTTATTCCTTTTTGTTTTGTTCTTTAGCCATTTTTCAACGAATTCCCATAACAATTCTATAGTTATCTCATGTTTGAGTTGAATGGTAAAGGAATAATCATCAATCTCCTTTAGTTCAAACAAAATTTTATGCGTTGTAGTTTCTTGGTATTTATTTAAAAAGTGTTTTAGGGATTTACATTGGTGACACACCTTTGTTACAAAGAATTTATCCAACACATAATAAGGAAAAAGTAAAATCTTTCCTTTAAAGCCGAAAATCCCTATGTATGAGAGTTTTTCTTGACACTTAAAAAAACCTTTCTCATAAAGAAAGGATATACCTTCTTGAGATTATTTGTCAATGATTGAGCTAGCTGAGAGCATTTTCTTAAAACTCTATTATGAAATCGTTCGGTCGGGTGCGCCATGTGAGGTCGCCTGACCGGGCGTGTTCAGGTCAGGTCGTTTCATTCGAGGGCGCCCGTATCAGTTTTGCTAATTTGTGACCGCCGGGGTGCCTTGTACTGCATGTTCAGGTGGCTCGTTTGTTGTAATTTGATCCCTTGTGGCATCGTTCGTTCGGGCGCGTCAGGTCGCGCCATGTTAGGTCGCCCGACAGGGTGCATTCGACTTAGGTCGTTTCGTTCGAGGGCACCCGTATCAGTTTTGCTAAGTTGTGACCAGGCGCGTTCGAGGGTGCCCATATCAGTTTTTCTAAGATCATGTGACCGCCCGAATGTTGTGTACACGTTCGGGTGGCCCATTTTCCCTTTTCTCCCTTATGGCATCGTTCGGTCGGGCACGCTATGTTGCGCCATGCGAGGTCACTCTACCAGGCGCGTTCGGTTCGAGCCGTTTTGTTCGAGGGCGCCCGTATCAGTTTTGTTGAGTTGTGACCGCCTGGGTTCCTTGTGCATGTTCAGGCGGCCCATTTGCTATTTGCTCCATTGTGGCATATTTGTTCGATCAGGCGCGTCGTGTCGCGCCGTGTGAGGTCACTAGACCGGGCGCGTTCGGTTCGGCCAGTTTCATTCGACGGCGACCGTATCAGTTTTGCTGGGTTGTGACTGCCAAGGTGCCTTGTGCACGTTTAGGCAGCCCATTTTCCATTTTGCTCCCTTGCGGAATCATTAGGTCGGGCGCGCCCTGTCGCGTCATGTGAGGTCGCCCGACTGGGCGCATTCAATTCGGGTCGTTTCGTTCGAGGGCGCCTTTATCAGTTTTGCTAAGTTCATGTGACCGCCCGAGTGCCATGTGCATGTTCGGGTGGCCCGTTTTCTATTTTCAACTCCCTTGTGGCATCATTCGGTTGGGCGCGCGGCGTCGCGCCATGTGAGGTCGCCCGACCGGGCGCGTTCGGTTCGGGCCATTTTGTTCGAGGGCGCCCGTATCAGTTTTGTTAAGTTGTGACCGCCCGGGTTCCTTGTGCACGTTCGGACGACTCGTTTTCTCTTTTCTCCCTTTTGGCATATTCGTTCGGTCAGGCGCGTCATGTCACGCCGTGTGAGGTCGCCCAATCGGGCGCGTTTGAGTCGGGTCGTTTCGTTCAAGGGCACCCGTATCAGTTTTACTAAGTTGTGGCCACCCGGGTGCCTTGTGGACGTTCGAGAGGCCTGTTTTCCATTTTCTCCCTTGTGGCATCGTTCGGTTGGGCACGCAGTGTCACGCCGTGTGAGGTCGCCCGACCGGGTGCGTTTGATTCGGGCAGTTTTATTCGAGGGCGCCCGTATCAGTTTTGCTAGGTTGTGACCGCTAGGGTGCCTTGTGCACGTTTAGGTGGCCCATTTGTCATTTTTCTCCCTCGTGGAATCGTTCAGTCAGGCGCGCCCTGTCGCGCCGTGTGAGGTCACCCGACCGGGCACGTTCGATTCGGGCTGTTTCATTCGAGGGCGCCCATATCATTTTTTCTAAGTTCATGTGACCTCCCAAGTGTCGTGTGCACATTCGAGCAGCCCATTTTTCGTTTGCCGCTACCTTGTGGCATCGTTCGGTCGGGCACGCAGTGTTGCGCCATGTGAGGTCGCCCGACCGGGCGCGTTCGGTTCGGGCCGTTTTTTTCGAGGGCGCCCGTATCAATTTTGCTAAGCTACTAACCACCCGGGTGCCTTGTGCATGTTCGGATGACCCGTTTTCTATTTTCTCCCTTGTGTCATATTCGTTCGGTCAGGCGCGTCGTGTGAGGTCACCTGACCGAGTGCATTCGGGTCAGGTCGTTTCCTTCGAGGGCGCCCGTATCAGTTTTGCTAAGTTATGACTGCCCATGTGCCTTGTGCACGTTCGAGCGGCCCATTTTCCATTTGATCCCTTGTGGCATTGTTCGGTCGAGCGCATTGTGTTGCGCCGTGCGAGGTCGCCCGACCGGGCGCGTTCGGGTCGAGCTGTTTTGTTCAAGGGCACCCGTATTAGTTTTGCTAGGTTGTGACCGCCTGGATGCCTTGGGCACGTTCGGACAACCCGTTTATTGTTTTCTCCCTTGTTGCATATTCGTTCGGTCAGGTGCGTCGTGTCGCGCCATGTGAGGTCGCCCAACCGGGCGCGTTAAGGTCGGGTTGTTTCGTTCGAGGGCACCCGTATCAGTTTTTGCTAAGTTGTGATAGCCCAGGTGCCTTGTGGACGTTCGGGCAGCCCGTTTTCCATTTTCTCCTTGTGGCATCATTCGTTCAGGCGCGTGGTGTCACGCCGTGTGAGGTCGCCTGACCAAGCGCGTTCAGTTCAGGCAATTTCGTTCAAGGGCGCCAGTATCAGTTTTGCTAGGTTGTGACTGCCAGGGTGCCTTGTGCACGTTCGGGCAGCCTGTTTTCCGTTTTTCTCCCTTGTGGAATCGTTCAGTCGGGTGCGCCCTGTCGAACCGTGTGAGGTCGACCGACTAGGCGCGTTCGGTTCGGGTTGTTTCATTCGAGGGTGCCTGTATCAGTTTTTCTAAGTTCGTGTGACTGCCTGAGTGTCGTGTGCATGTTTAGGCAGCCCATTTTTCGTTTGCAGCTCCCTTGTGGCATCGTTCGATCGAGCGTGCGGTGTCGCGCCATGTGAGGTCGCCTGACAGGGCGCGTTCGGTTCGGGCCATTTTGTTCGAGGGCGCCCGTATCAGTTTTGCTAAGTTGTGACTGCTCGGGTGCCTTGTGCACGTTCAAACAGCCCGTTTTTTGTTTTCCCCCTTATGGCATATTCGTTCGATCAGGTGCGTCATGTCGCGCCATGTGAGGTCGCCGACCAAGCACGTTCGGGTCGGGCCATTTCGTTCGAGGGCGCCCATATCAATTTTTCTAAGTTGTGATTGCCCGGATGTCTTGTGCACGTTCGGGCGACCTGTTTTCCATTTGCGACCTTGTGGCATCGTTAGGTCGGGCGCGTTGTGTCGCGTCGTGCAAGGTCGCCCGATCGGGCGTGTTCGAGTCGAGTCATTTTGTTCGAGGGCGCCCATATCAGTTTTGCTAAGTTGTGACCGCCTGGGTGTCTTGTGCACATTCAGGCAGCCCGTTTGTTGTTTTCTCCCATGTGGCATATTCATTCGGTCAGGTGCGTCATGTCGCGTCATGTGAGGTCGCCCGACCGGGCGCATTCAGGTCGAGTCGTTTTGTTCGAGGGCACCCATATCAGTTTTCTCCCTTGTGGCATCGTTCGATCGAGCGCACGGTGTTGCACCATGTGAGGTCGCCCGACCGGGCGCGTTCGGTTCGGGCCGTTTTGTTCAAGGGTGCCCATATCAGTTTTGCTAAGTTGTGACTGCCTAAGTGCCTTGTGCACGTTCGGACGGTCGGTTTGTTGTTTTCTCCCTTGTTGCATATTCGTTCAGTCAGGTGCATCGTGTCGCGTCGTGTGAGGTCGCCCAACTGGGCACGTTAGGGTCGGGTCATTTCGTTCGAGGGCGCCCATATCAGTTTTGCTAGGTTTTGACCGCTTGGGTGCCTTATGGACATTTGGGCGGCCCATTTACTGTTTTCTCCCTTGTGGCATCGTTCGGTCGGGTGCGCGGTGTCACGCCGTGTGAGGTCGCCCTACCATGCATGTTTGGTTCAAGCAGTTTCGTTCGAGGGCGCCCGTATTAGTTTTGCTAGGTTGTGACCACCAGGGTGACTTGTGCACGTTCGGGCGGCCCGTTTTCCATTTTTCTCCCTTGTGGAATCGTTCAGTCAGGTGCGCCTTGTCGCGCCGTGTGAGGTCGCTCGACCGGGCGCGTTCGGTTCATGCTGTTTCGTTCGAGGGCACCCGTATCAGTTTTTCTAAGTTCATGTGACCTCCCAAGTGTCGTGTGCATGTTCGGGCAGCCTGTTTTCCATTTGCAGCTCCCTTGTGGCATCGTTCGGTCGGGCATGCAGTGTCGCGCCATGTGAGGTCGCCCGACCGAGTGCATTCGGTTCAAACCGTTTTGTTCTAGGGCGCCCGTATCAGTTTTGCTAAGTTGTGACCCCCCGGATGCCTTGTGCACGTTCGGACAACCCATTTTTTGTTTTCTCCCTTGTGTCATATTCGTTCGGTCAGGCACGTCGTGTCGCGTTGTGTGAGGTTGCCTGACCGAGCGTGTTCGGGTCGGGTCGTTTCGTTCAAGGGCGCCCGTATCAGTTTTGCTAAGTTGTGACCGCCTGGGTGCCTTGTGCACGTCCGGGTGGCCCGCTTGCCGTTTTCTCCCTTGTGGCATCGTTTGGTCGGGCACGCTGTGTCGCGTCGTGCGAGGTTGCCCGAACGGGCGCGTTTGGGTCAGGTCATTTTGTTTGAGGGCGCCCGTATCAGTTTTGCTAAGTTGTGACCACCCGGGTGCCTTGTGCATGTTCGGGCGGCCCATTTACTGTTTTCTCCCTTGTGGCATATTCATTCGGTCAGGCGCATCGTGTCGCACCGTGTGAGGTCACCCGACTGGGCGCGTTCGGGTCGGGTCGTTTCGTTCGAGGGCGCCCGTATCAGTTTGCTCCCTTATGGCATCGTTCGGGCGGGCGCGCCATGTTGTGCCATGCGAGGTCGTCCGACCAGGCACGTTCGGTTCGGGCCATTTTGTTTGAGGGCGCCCGTATCAGTTTTGCTAAGTTGTAACTGCCCAGGTGCCTTGTACACGTTCGGGCGGCCCATTTTCGGTTTGTTCCCTTGTGGCATATTCATTTCGTTGGGCACGTTGTATCGCGCCGTGTGAAGGCACCTGACCGGGCGCGTTCAGGTCGCGTTGTTTCGTTCGAGGGCGCCCGTATCAGTTTTTCTAAGTAATTGTGACCGCCCGTGAGGTCACCTGACCGAACACGTTCGATTCGGGTCATTTCTTTCAAGGGCGCCCATATTAGTTTTGCTAGATTGTGACTACCAGGGTGCCTTGTGCACGTTCGAGCGGCCTGTTTGATGTTTTCTCCTTTGTGGCATCATTCGGTCGAGCGCATCGTGTCGCGTCGTGCAAGGTCGCCCGACTGAACGCGTTCGGGTCAGCTTGTTTCACTCGAGGGCGCCCATATCATTTTTGCTAAGTTATGACCGCCCGAGTGTCATGTGCACATTCGGGCAGCCTATTTTCCATTTGATCCTTTGTGGCATCGCTCATTTGGGCACACCGTGTCCTACCGTGTGAGGTCGGCCGACCGGGCGCGTTCAGGTCAGGACATTTCATTCGAGGGCACCCGTATCAGTTTTGCTAAGTTGTGACCACCCGGGTGCCAGCTTGTGCACATTCGGGTGGCCCGTTTTCTGTTTGATCCCTTGTGGCATCGTTCGTTTGGGCGCGCCATGTGAGGTCGCCCGACCAAGCGCGTTCGAGTTGGGTCGTTTCATTCGAATGCACCCATATCATTTTTACTAATTTGTGATCACCGCCCGCGTGCCTTGTGCACGTTCGAGTGGCCCGTTTTCTGTTTTCTCCCTTGTGGCATCATTCCTTGAGGCACACCGTGTTGCACCGTGTGAGGTCACCCGACCCGACGCGTCCAGGTCGAGTCATTTCGTTCGAGGGCACCCGTATCAGTTTTGCTAAGTTGTGACCTCTCAGGTGCCCTATGCACGTTCGAGTGGAATGTTTACTGTTTTCTCCCTTGTGGCATCGTTCGTCAGTTTGTTTCGTGTCGCGCCGTGTGAGGTCGCTTGACCAAGCGCGTTCGGGTCGGGTCATTTCGTTCAAGGGCGCCCGTATCAGTTTTGTTAAGTTGTGACTACCTGGGTGCCTTGTGCACGTTCGGGCGACCCGTTTGCCGATTTCTCCCTTGTGGCATCATTCAGTCGGGCGGGCTGTGTCGCGTCGTGTGAGGTCGCCCAACTGGGCGCGTTCGGGTCGAGTCGGGCCATTTCGTTCGAGGCCGCCCGTATCAGTTTTGTTAAGTTGTGACCACACGGGTGCCATCTTGTGCACGTTCCGGTGGCTCATTTTCCATTTTCTCCCTTGTGGCATCGTTTGTTCAGGCGTGTTGTGTCGCGCCATGTGAGGTCGCCTGACCGAGCGCATTCGGGTCGGGCATTTCGTTCGAGGGTGCCCGTATCAGTTTTGCTAAGTTGTGACCATCCAAGTTCCTTGTGCACGTTCGGGCAGCCAGTTTATCGTTTGCTCCCCTGTGGCATTGTTCACCGTGTGAGGTCGTCGTGTCGTGCCGTAATCGAGTCTTGTCGTGTGAGGCCTCCCAAGGAAACACATTCGTACGAGTCAGGTTGAGTAGTGTGATGGTGCCCAATTAGTTGGAAACGAGTTCGGGTTAGGTCAGGTCATTTCGTGCCGTATTGTAATTAAGGGCGCCCAAGGAAACACATTTGGGCGGGTCGGGTCGGGTTAGGTCGTGCCGTGTGAGGCCGCCCAAGCAAACACGTAGGTAGGTAGGTAGGTAGGGTGCCCCTATCTCCCATCTCCATATAGATTAATTTGGTCACATATTCTTTCTTCTATGATACTGGTTCCATCTCTCTCTTAAGTCCTATCTCTTGTCCTTCTTCTCTCTCCCTTTATCTCCTTATACCTCCCTCCCTCTTCCCCAATATCTCTCTCTCTCTCTCTCTCTCTCTCTCTCTCTCTCTCTCTCTCTCTCTCTCTCTCTCTCTACCGTCCAATCCTCTCACTATATCCTTGTTACATTAAGACGCAAAGAATAAGCAACTAATGTACATAAACAGAGACCAATGAAACTATCATCTTAACCCCTAACCCCTTAAACACTAACTCCCAACCCCTAACCCATTTAACCCCCTAAACCTCTAAACCCCTAACCCATTTAACCCCTAAACCATTAACCTCTAAACCCTTAACCCCTAACTCCTAAACCCTTAACCCCTAACCCATTTAACCCCCTAAACCCCTAGTAATTCCTTAACCCATTTAACCCCCTAAACCCCTAGTAATCCCCTAACCCATTTAACCCCCTAAACCGGCTTAAACCTATAAACCCTTAACCCCTAACCCCTTAAACCCTTAACCCTAACCCCTTAAACCCTAATTCCCGACCCCTAACCCATCTAATCCCCTAAAACTTAACCCCATTAGCCCCTAAATTCTAACCCCTAAAATCCTTAACTGCTAAATCCCCTAACCCCTAAACCCCTAACCCATTTAACCCCCTAAACCCTAAACCTATAACCCCTAACCCATTAAACCCTAATTCCCAACCCCTAACCCACTTAACCCCCTAAACCATAAACCTCTAAATCCCTAATCCATTTAACCCCTAAACCCTTAACCACTAACCCTTAAACCCTTAACCCCTAACCCATTTAACCCCCTAAACCCCTAAACCCCTAAACCCCTAACCCATTTAACCCCCTAAACCCTAAACTTCTAAACCCTTAACCCCTAACCCCTTAAACCCTATCTCGCAACCCTAACCCATTTAACCCCCATTTGTCGGTTTCTCCCTTGTGCCTTCGTTCGGTCGTGCACGCTGTGTTGCGCTGTGTGAGGGCGACCGACCAAATCTGTCACACTCCTTAAGTACCTCTTGTGACCGCATGGGTGCCTTGTGCACATTCACCCAGTTACTTTGATTTTTTCTCCTTTTTGCCTTTGTTCGGTCGGGCACGCCATATTGTGAGGGTGCCCGCCCAAACGCGTTCAGGTCAAGTCGAGTCATTTCGTTTGAGGGTGGTCGTATCAAATTTGTTGAGTTGTGATCGCACAGGTGCCGTTTGCACATTCGTGTGGCCCATTTTCTGTTTGCTCCCTTGTGCCTTCGTTCAGTCATGCGTGTCGTGTGAGGGCGCCCAACCAAACGCGCTCGGGTTGGGTTGTTTCGTTTGAGGCTGGCCGTATCAAATTTGCTAAGTTGTGACCGCACAGGTGCCTTTTGCACGTCCATGCGGCCGTATCAAATTTGCTAAGTTGTGACCACACAGGTGCCTTGTGCACGCCCGTGCGGCCTGTTTTTCGTTTGCTCCCTTGTGCCTTCGTTCGATCGGGCGAGCCCTGTCATTTCGTTTGAGGGCGCCCACCCAAACCTATTCCCTAATCCCTAATCCCCTAACTACTAACTTTTTATTCAACCCCTATCCCCTAAATGCACCTAAATCCCCTAACCCCTAATCCCCAATCCCCTAAGCCCTCCAAATTTGACAAATTAGCTTTGAAGAAGTAATTGTTTTCTGCAATATGGTTTGTAAGTTATTTAAATAGAGGTATCTTCTCTAGAGTTCTTTTTTAGATCCACAATTTCATTTACTCATTTTTGAACAAGGTGTATGACACTCTTCATGTCTATGGGATTATTTGTTGCTTCAAGGTTTTCCTAAACCTCTAAACCCCTAACCCATTTAACCCCTAAACCCTTAACCATTCAACCCCTAACCCCTAAATGCACCTAAATCCCCTAACCCCTAATCCCCAATCCCCTAAGCCCTCCAAATTGAACAAATTAGCTTTGAAGAAGTAATTGTTTTCTGTAATATGGTTTGTAAGTTATTTAAATATAGGTATCTTCTCCAGAGTTATTTTTTAGATCCACAATTTCATTTACTCATTTTTGAACAAGGCGTATGACACTCTTCATGTCTATGGGATTTTTATCTTGAAGCTCATTATCTATATGAGTATTTGTTGCTTCAAGGTTTTCCTAAACCTCTAAACCCCTAACCCATTTAACCCCTAAACCCCTAACCCATTTAACCCCCTAAACCCTAAACATATAACCCCTTAACCCCTAACCCATTAAACCCTAATTCCCAACCCATAACCCATTTAACCCCCTAAATCGTAAACCTCTAAACCCCTAACCTCTTTAAGAGCCCACTTTGTAGCCTCCACAGTCTTGAATGTCACAAATGCAAATCCCCTGGATTTTTTGGTATTATTATCATATGCAATCGAACCTTCTTCTATCTCTCCATATTTGGAAAAAACTTATAAAAGCTTATCATTGGCCGTGTCATATGAAAGACCGCCAATGTAAAGTTTCCTTTGAGCCTGATCTGTACTTTGACCAGGACTTGTGCTTGCCACATCTGCTAGATTTCTTATAGTAATCCTCCCATCAATAGTCTTGCTAGGCTCTTTCAATGCCCTTTGAGCAGAATACATATGCTTAAATGTGACAAAGCCAAATCCTCGCGACTTTCCTGATGTCTTATCCATAATAACAACGCCTTCTTCAATCTCCCCATACTGTTCAAATGCATCACATAGGGTCTATGAAGAAGTCTCCCAAGCTAATCCACGCACAAACAGCTTCCGATGAGCCGGGTCCTTGCTTGCAACATCTTTAATTTATTCTGCAATTGCAGGGTATGAAGAACCTACATTGACCATCAAAGAGATCAACTGCTCTTTGCTCAGTGGCTCCAACAACGAGTGTAGATCGTCCTTATTTATTATAGAAAATGTATCTAATTTGAATGAATAATTACATAGATTACTATCATTAAAGAAAAAAAATGTAAATTTCAATTTTAAAGTAATACTTAAAAATAAGGAAAAAACAATATATAAATTATAAAGAAAAAATATTTATAAAAAAAAAGAGATTAAAACTCCAAATATTTAAAATATAACATAATTTAATAGTGGAAAGTTTAAAACTCCTTTTAATAAAGCATGATGATTTAGTAGGGTAGAAGGATTACTATATGCAAAAATCAGTCCATTATTTACTCATATAATTTTAATTGCTTCTCAAAAAGATATGTTTTATTTTTTTATTGTAAATATTTTTAAACAATCGAAATAAACAAACATTTAATTATTTAGAAATTATTTTAATTATTTAGAAATTATTATAATTATTAAAATATATATATTTTTAAATTAATTTGAGTGGCCTTAAAAAACACACGTGTTTCATTTCAAAATGGAAAAAAATTTGAAATATCAAAAGTTTTAATTTCCCTCGTTCATTTCCCTCCAGTTGCATGGTTTGTCCAGGGAAGGAGGGAGAATGCGGCCATACTATACTCGCCGATTTTGAGGAAGGATGAAGCCATACTATTGCAGGTTTAAGGGAAGGATGTGGGAGATTTGTGCCCCAAGCCGTGCTCATGGATCTGGCACCATTGACAATGTGAGGATCTCTGCATTGCTCTCAACTCCACAACTCCAAAAACAGGTACTCTTATTCTTCAATACAACAAGAATTTTGGTTGGCGTTTTAGTTTTTTTTCAAATCTTGTCTCATGGGTCTGCTTGTAATTTGTTCTATTGGGACTGCAACCCATTACCAACTCGATCTGATGAAACAAATGCACAGTGGCCTCTATTGGAGCTTATAATCCTGATCCATAGGTGTCTTTTCCTTGGATCTGCCTCTCCAGGGAAACAATACCAACTGCGATCTCAATTTGGGTTTTGATCCCTAGCTAGAACTTATATTACCTGCACTATTTTGATCCCTAGCTGGAACTGGCCGTAACTGTTTTCCAACCAGGGGTAATGTACCTAGCATTGGCGATTATCCCCTCAGTTCGAGCGTTGATAATTTCAATCGAACTAGACAGAGAATTGAGATGTTTTGACCATTTTTTATCTTTTCGCTCCTTTCATCACGAAAAATGCCCTGCTGCGTTGGATTTGTACACTGTTGGGCCATTCCAAATTCCTCCTGCAGAAGAGAGTCCAATTCATGAAGCCATTCATTAAATCTCTTAACCCAGGCCCTAACCTCTGACATCTTACTTCCCTTCCAAGTGATTACTAGGTGGTAATGCTGGATTTGCCTGGAGATCGCTTCGATGCTCATTACCAATTCTCTCATAGCCTCCATGCTTAATACCAGTTCTTTTGGAGACTTCAACTCATCCTTTTGGCGAAGTGAATTGTTCATGTGATGAAGTGTCTGCTTGATTTTTTTCAATCACTCCCCTCTACAGACAATAGTATATGTAGTCCCCTTCAAACACTCCTTGGAAAATCTCCTAATGATGATTCTACTCTCCAGCAATAACAACACAGAATTCTTTAGAATGATATGGGCACACACTGCGATTAAAACCCAAACTTGTTGCAACTAATGTGGAGGCTTCCTGAAGCTTTTGACACTAAAACTCTGTGCAAGCAAGCTAGCCGACCCTGATATATATAACTGGTCTCGGGGAATATATGGTAGGCTGATTTTCCCGGGATTTTCCTAATATTTCTTTCATTCCTGGAATTTTTTTCAGAAAAGAGAAACCACCTTCATTTATATGAAGAAGAAGCACATGAGAAAAAAATGACCCTGCTCACTGAGAACCTGAAACGGACGTCCTGTACTTGCATAATGAAGATCTTGAAAGTTTGGAAATTTCAATAAACAATCCGTATTGGAAATATGGAAATATTGACTTGCCACTGCATAAACAGTTAATATGGAAATCATTTTTGGCTACATCTGTAAAGAGAGTGAAACAAATTACTTTGAGTCTTCCATTTCGTATGGACGTTCCAAATTATTTGTTTTCTTGCCACTGCCTCACTTTTTTGGAGCTCACGGATTTTGATTTCAAACTACCTTCAGACTTTTCCAGTTTCAAATACCTTAGAACCTATTTTCTATCATATGTATATATTATTGATGATATGATCGAGCAGCTTGCAACAAAATTCCCTCTTCTTGAAAATTTGAGAGTTGGATCATGTACTATGGGCCTGAACACTTTGAAAATTTCTTCTCAGAGTCTCAAGTATTTTAATTTTTCGGGAAATTTCCATAAAATCCCATTGACATTAACAGTGAATTGCCCGAAGTTGGTGAATGTTACAATACACAACTCAATATTGAGTTTGGAGTTAAATTCTTGCAGGGATCTGCATTTTTCCACAACAGGGATTAATGTACTAGAAGTTCTTTCTAACAGGAACTCTCTAAGAAAAATTACTCTTTGTGGGTGGAGTATTCACGTGCCTTCACTCACAGTACTTGGCCATTTTTCCAATCTCGAAGAACTCTCCATGGAAAGCAATTCTTTTGAGGCAGCAAGTCCATCTACAGGAAGCTTGACCCTCCCACTATTGACAAATCTCAAGAAAGTGTGTATAAGGATTTTAGGGTTGGATGAGGAGGAAATTTCTCTGATCAGCTGACTTTTCATAAATTCTCCTTCTTTGCAGAGCATTAGGAGCATTATTGAAATGAAATCATGGTCTAGAATGTAAATAACTTCACTTGTTAATGTCAGATGCATTTTTTCAAAAAGCAAAAGCTTGGTTTCAAAATTATCAATAAACCAAGGTACAACAAGACCCCAATTCTGTTTCAATGTTTTGGTTTATCTTTCTGTTTGATTTTAGGGCTGGACAGTTAGAGCTGCACAAGAAATTTCACGTGGGACATTCATTTGTGAATACCTTAGAGAGGTCTTAAATGATCAAGAAGCAAATAAAAGAGGAGAAAGGTAAATTTCTATCTTGTATTAAATTATGTTTTTCTATTTCTTCATCATAAATGGTTCTCTAACTGAATGCAGCTATTGCTTACCGCCATTGCTTTTCTTGTTTGTTCTAAATTACTACTATTCAGGTATGACAATGAAGGTTGTAGCTACCTATATGATATTGACACCCATATTGATACAAGTGATTTGATTGATGGTGTACAACCATATGTTATTGATGCTACCAAGTATGGGAATGTTGCACGCTTTATAAATCACAGGTAACACACATCGTTCTGCTTTCTTGGTTGTTTTATAACTTTTAAGAATAAGTTTGCATATTGAACATAATATTCCTAAAATCATTTTTTCAGGGGCTGAATGTCACTTCTCTACTGGGTTTTTCTTTTCAGTGGCACCAGATTCTTTCCGCTTCAACCATGGGACTAATATATTTTATGTTTGTGTATTCCAGTTGCTCCCCAAACCTAGTAAATTACCAAGTATTAGTGTAGAGCATGGATTGCCAACTTGCACATATTGGCTTGTATGCAAGTCGAGATGTATGTGGTTTCTTTTGGAGTTAGTTTTTTTTTTTTGGGTGTATGCCTTTATGTGTAAGTTGTGCAATTGGATTGCCTTGAATATCATATCTTCCACCGTTCTTCGTATTGAAATCTTGCTTTTGTTTTAATGAAATATAGAGTGATGTTGTTCACTACAGTAGCTGAGGAAGTTTCATATTCATTAACTTAAGTTTTGGGTTGATGTCAGATTGCTTTTGGGGAAGAGCTAGCTTATGATTATCGTTACAAGCTACTACCTGGCAAGGGATGCCCCTGTAACTGTGGGGCTAGTAGTTGTCGTGAAATTTTGTACTAGGGGGTGAGTTTGCAGTTCAGCAATCACAGACTCTCTACTGTTTCCTCACATAAATACTATCAATGAAAGCAGGAGAAAATCTTGTAACGCTTCAGATGGTCAATGTGCATATTTGAGTCTATATAATTAAGGTGAGGTAAGGATCACAAGATCTTACTTTCACATATATGTTGAAGTTACTGATCTGAAATTGTGAGAACAAATTATTTCTCATACAGAGATTGACTGTAGGGGCATTCACCGGATCTTTCACCTTTCAAAGAAAGGATGAATCCGGAGGCTACCTGGCCCTTCTACAGACTCTGCCTAAAGAAATAAAATGTAATCACTGAGATCTGATCAATGAAAGTATTTGTTTTAAGTTCAAAGTATTCATTGATCCAACTTTAATGTGTGAATAGACAAGTATACATATTCTGCAAATGAAGTATAATGGGTTGAAGATGAACTAATAAGTTTTGTTCACTGTTTAAACCTGCATGGGAAAAGATTGCTTATAAAAATTTAATGTTTAAAGGAGAAGAATCTGAAAATATGCAGCAAAATTATACAGTATGACATCAAATAATTGTTTAAGCGGTTCACCCCTCTCTTGGGCTACCTCCGCTGGGTCCAAAAGCCTCTAATTAGGTTTTTTCCTCTTTGATTAAATGCTCAAAATGTGAATACAACTGTATAGAAGCCTAAAATGGAAAAATACACTGCAAAAATAGATTCAGAAGGCTCAAATCAGTATAAAATGACTAAACAAACACCTCCATTGGATGTAGATAGTCCAAAACAGCTCTTCTTCCCTTAGGCCCTAGTGGCTCCACGACCAAAAATGCTGGTAAATTCTCTGTTAGAGCACCCTGATGGCTTTGAAAACACTTCCAACAGCTCAAGAATGATCAATTACCCCATAATCAAAAAAAATTTCGTCCAAAAAGGACTTTCCTAGCCAAATTTATGGCTAACTGAAGTTTGCCCTTCAAAAGCTCCACTAATTGTGAAGAACTGGAGTTAACTCCAGTTAAAAACAGCAACTGCACCAAATTTGGCGGGCGCGCTTCAAAATCATCGGACAGTTAAAATAAATGCTGGGGAAAACGTGGTCACATGCACCACCGAACTCGCCGCAAACAATGTTAAGTCAAACAGTTTTAAAAACCGTGGCAAACACCTGCCGTGACTTACGTTCATATGCAACGGTTACATAAATGCTTCATTATCCGCTCCGACGTTTTGAAATCCACTCCACTCATTTTGAATACCCCACGTGCTTTGACACGTCATCCAAACACATGTTTTAAAAACTTCAACCATACGTTTCATGGTAAACTTTTGTTACGTGGGTTTTAAACTTTCAAAACATTACTTTGCCATTTGACTTATTATTTAATATATATGTGTAGTTTTAAAATTTAAATTTTAATAAGGTTTAAATATAATTTAAAATTAATTAAAATATATATTAATTAATATAATATATGATTAATTTAAATCATATAAAATATTAAAAAAATATATAATTTAATAATTTAAACCTTAATAAAAAAATAAAAAATTTCCCACATAATATTAAAAAAATTTCTTTCAAAATTTGAAAGTTATTGGGTAATTTCAAAATGCAATATCTCCTCCATACGGTAACGGATTTCAGTGCCGTTCACGGCATTGGGATTGTATCACCGAGCTCTTTCCAGTCAATCTGTTTCGGAGCAATTCCGAGAAACTTCATTTTTGAGCATTTTTCTACAAGAGACTTGATCTCCTGATCAGTTCGCCTTCTTATGTGGTATTGAATCAGAGCCTATGATGTAATCTTCTCATAGTTCAATGGAAGTGAATTATAGTATCATCAGCCTTTACAGAACAGATTTGTAAAGTGAAAATTATGTACATCTTTCTTACAATTAATTTCCAGAGCTCAGCTCACAGGATAGCATGTCAATGTGGAATAAAGAACACAAGGAATTGATAGTGAGATAATGCATTAATTAAATTTACATTGAGGTGACCAATAAGTCACAAACATAGTCATTTTTTCCTTCTTAAGCAAGCCATGTGTTACTGCTTCCATTATTGATCAAATTCATAGATTTATTTACTGGAGTAGTGAAACAAAACTATGCTTACCATATCTATGTAATTTTCCGGCAGGCATTGTTTTGATGGTGACCCTTTTTGGGTCGAAATCTTTACAAAGTTGAATGCACTTTAAATGGAAATAGAAAATGTAGATTTTCATACCACATTGTGTCAGTGTGACAAAATCAAACAGGTTCTTGAAAATGGTTGCATGATTGGTGTAAACCCCTCAGTTGAGATTTTGTTCTTATTCATCATTCTGGGAAAATTAAAGAGTTTGCATTTATACAAGGAGTATGTCCATAAGTACAGGTGTGAAGGTGCCAAATACAATTTTCATGTTGGGAAATGTCTCACCTAAAGAAACAATGATGAAGGCAACACCCTTACCATTCAAATCACATGTATTTTTTGGAAAAATTGATGGAGATTGGGAATACGGATCTTTCCATTGAGTTATCTGATATTCATATTCATGTTAATTGTTCAAATTCCCATATTTGTTTGTTGATTGGATGTTCTATGTAATTAATCATTATGGTCTCTTCTATGTGGAAAGAAATCGATATAGAAGTCCATTCTTTATTACTGATGGAGTCAAATCCCCTCTCTAACTTCAGAAATAGGTTGGTTCATATGTATTTAACAAAACAGTATATATATATATATATATATATATAGATTATGATACATAATTCTAACTTCAGGAATAGATTCATATAAATTTCACTTTGGTGATTATACTCGTTGAAATGGTTTGAAACTAGGGTATAAGAGAGTGAAAAATATGGGAAAAAAATTACTTTCAACTTTCTTTTACAATTGTCAAATAGACAAGTATCTGTTTTTGAAGCTCAATAGGACAACAAGTCTTCAGATTTATTTCTTTTAGCTCTAGGAGTTATATAAATAACTACTCCTTGCTCTTGTAGATTCATTCATGTTGAATGACAACTGAAAAAGAAAAGAACATACCTTAAGGGTGAATTCTATCATATAAATATGCATTTTGGTAGTAAGATTTGCTACTTGTTATCCTATTCTTGTCTCTACCGAAGAAAATGGTTGGTAAATTTAACATTCTATTTGCTTAAAATTATTGATCGAATTTGCTCAATAGTTTTATCCAAGAGTTTGTTGATAAAGGTTGTCCGAGAATCATATTTATGAATCTGATATTATTTACACTAAACCAAACATGAAAATGAACCAGTAACAGATGCTCAAAATATTGAGTAATTTTTGGCCTTGGTATATAAGCATTCATGGCTTTATTCCAAACACAAACAAATATTAAACTAGATATAGCCATCGGTAAAACAATCCACACGGAAATTTCCCTTCTTCTTCTTCTTCTTCTTCTTCTTTTTTTTTTTTTTTAAAACTATCCGTTGGTATAAAGCGTCGGTCTTGCAACGTCCCAGCAACATCGGTCTTGCGAGTAAAATTTCGGTCTTGCAACGCTTTGAAATCGTCAATATTGTGACACCTTAAAATCGTGTTTAGCAAAAACGTCGGTCTTGCGACATCCTAAAAATGGCAGTCTTGCGACGCCTTGCAACAAAAACGTTGGTCTTGTGATGCTTTGAAAGCATCGGTATTGCGACACCTTAAAAGCGTGTTTAGCAAAAACGTCGGTATTGCGACACTTTGAAAGCGTCAGTATTGTGACACCTTAAAAGCGTGGTTAGCCATAGAGTATTGCGACGCTTCTAAAGCGTTGGTATTGCAACACTTTGTAAGCGTCTATATTGCGACGCTTTGAAAGTGTTGGTATTTCGACACTTTGGAAAACGACGGAAGACGACGGTTGTTTGAAAACGTCGGAAAAAGTGTCGGTATTGCGACACTTTGGTAAAGCGTCAAAATTGCAATGTAATGGCTAACCATGTTTTGTCTGACCTCTAACTGTCGCTCTTGCGACGACTATGTGTTGGAATAGCAACGAAGTGGCCATCAGAAATTGGGAAAAATTTTCTAGTGTGAAGCCAAGAGGTGGATAGAGGAAAGGAGTTTGGGAGGCAGCATAGACTAGGGAGGCTGCAGTAGCTAATGCCTCGGTGTCATTATTGCTTGAATACGTGTCTTGACTAACCTCGGTGCTTGATGTGGACATCATGCATACCAAGGCCCCTATGGCATTGGGCGATACCTCAGGGATAATGGGAGGATCTCCTAGGAATGACCCTAGGATGGACGACGGTTTGAATTGGCCAAGGCCATATTCTTGATACCGTAAAATACCATCTGTGGTTGTATCTACATAGGGTAGAACCATATCTGTGTTGGTCAAGGGACGCTTTTCACTGTGCATCAGCTGGTCTACTGTGATGATTCGATCCTCATGGGGGAACATCATGATGCGGAAAACAGAGGATGCTATGGCAGACATGACGTACATGTAACTCCACCCAAGGAGTATATTGTAATCCAAGTGAGCGTCCAAGACTTTGATGTCTATGTGGACCGTCTTGCTGGCTAAACAGACCAGTACATTTTGGAAGAGACCGACGGGGGTCAAGGGATGACCGTCGTATGCTCTGAGTGTGATGACGGAAGGTTTGAGTTCGGGGGCTTCTAACTTTTTCCATACATTCTTTGACATGATGCATGTGGATGCACCCTCGTCAATGACACATCGGTGAATAGTGATATTTTGTACCGATACTGGTATCTGGAAGGCGACCATGGAGGGAAGCCTAGGGGTGGCTTTGTCTAAGTCAAAAGCCATCATGCGCATGTCGGTAGGGTCAATGGCGCCTAATGCGAAAAGTAGGGCTTTCCATTGCTTTGGGCACGACTGCAGTTTTTCCAATGCGGACATAGCAGCAGGTGATTGAGCTAAATTTTCTACGATGTTGTAATTGTGGGCTGCTTTGGAGTAGCTACCTGCTCGCCTATTAGGCCCTTTTACCATTTTTGGCAACAGTTCCAAAGGAATCTTTGGAATGGTTAAAGATGCAGTCGGTGTGTTCGTACTATCCCCTGACGTACTGGTGTCTGGTGGGGTGTCGTAGCTGCGATTCCGAGTTTGGAAAAACATTTCTTCCCCAACCATGTAAATTTCATGGTTGTTTTTCCCGAAATCGTCGGGGTTTTGCTGCTGAGTGCTGATCGTTCCTTGATGGGGGAAGGGTTCTTGCATAACTGTAGTTGTCTAGGAAGATCCTCCTTGTCCTCGGTTACTCTGAAGTTTTTTAAGCTCAGGGAGTTCGGGATAGTGGTTAGTATAGTTTCCGTACTCACCACATATTGAACATGAAGGGTTTGTTCGTAGAGGTGGCCTTTTGCCTTGCTTTTGGGTATTGCTTGGCTCCTAGTTCTAATTCTGGTTGGAGTTACCTCCTACTTGGGATCGCAGTGGACGTTGTTGGTTTCTGCCCCCCTGTCTAGGGTTCCCTTTGGGCTTGTTTTTTACCTTTCTCTTAACCATTTTAGGAGGATAATTCTCTTGATCATACTGGTGTGGTTTATTTTGGGATGGTTGCATAAAGTTCACCTGTGCATTGTTTTGCGTATGTGGGTTATGTGCTTGGGACTGAGCATATTTTTGTCCCATGTTTGCCCCTGGTCGTTGGGGGGGAGTTCTTCCATCAGTTTTTCTTCCTGCGTACTGGTTCCCCTCAGCCGGAGGATAAGGTCCTCCTTAGTGATACGCTGGCGCCCTATTAGTGAAATCTTGCTGTTGCATATGATGACTTTGAAATCCAGGTTGCGACATGTTCTGGGTAGACCCATGTGTGTAACCGAGATTCTGACTACTGCTGCCTGGGTACCCTTGGGTCATTGACCCAATAAGTCTGTCTGCAGAGTTAGACGCACCTAGCAATTCTTGATAAGATTGCAGATGCGGGGCGTTAGGCAGGATATTGTATATGTATCATGATTGCGTGTAGATCAGTTCAATTTGTTGGGATTTACTGATTGCGTCCTCTTCGGATGTGGGGTTACGTTGCACCACATCCTTTGAAATCTCCGCCATCAGATTTTTCAAGAATAAATCTAAAAGGACTCGGTTGTTGAGTTGTGCTTTGCATAAACTACGACACTGTCTCCACTCATGGAGATGTTTTGAAATATGGGTAGAGGGGGATTGTCTGAAATGAGTTAGTAACTCCATTCCCGAATCGTGGTGAATGGGTAACTGAAAGTATGTGAGGAATGCGGTAGCAAGGGCGCTAAAAGTTCTATGTGAAGCAGGGGGTTGCTCTACGTACCATTTCGCGGCCACTCCCGTAAGAGTGCGTTGAAACAGCCTCAACCAAATAGTATCGTCAATGATGCTATTCAATGAGCACCATAGGTGAAAGGTCATTATATTATTTCCTGGGTCTTCCGCTTGCTTGCCTTCAAAATTTGGTATGTCTGAAGGGAGTTTCGTGGGCATGGGAGGCTAATTAGGGTCGTGTGCGATGGGGTCATTGGTGAGCTTGGTCAAATCTGATAGATTTAATGCCGCTAAGAAGGGTGGCTAGGAGGTTGACGCAATGGCAACGTGTGAAGACATGAATTTCTGGTTAGAACGAGGGTTATTCTGTGACATAACCTGTTGTGAATTCAGCTGGCTTCCTGTATGGGATGCACTCCTCTGCCCCCCAGGGGACGAGGGGGGAGTAGTGTGCAGTGTAGTGTTGGGAGATCGACTAGGGTTCCCAACTAAGGTTGCTCCAAGAAAGGAGGAACCAACCATTATGGAAATGTTCTGTCTTTGATGCCTAAACGACGAAAGACCTGGAACCCCTTCCAGTAATGGGGGGAGGTCCAAAAGACGCCTGGACCGATGAGGTTCCGTTGGAACCGTTTGAGTGTCCACCAGGTTAGGTTTTGGAAAAAACTTTTGAGGGGATCGAATCTGTGATCACGACAAATTTATGGCCACATACATAAAACAAAGTGAAAATGAAATGAATTTTCCTTTAACTTAATCTATGTGATCATTCAAGAAAAAAAAAGGTTTTGTTTGTTAGCGTGTGATACTCAAAATCCTAAAAGACTTAATACGTCCTCACACACTCAAAAGTAACTGGGCCTTGAGAGGATTTCTTGCAAGTCCTGGCACAATGTACCGTAAGAGCTGGCGACGCCCCCAGTCAGCCGAAGAGAATCAACCAAGGTAAGGGTAGAGGGTCTGGCGCTTTCCTGCACCGTCACCTATAGGGTAAAGGATGCCCTAGTTTTGGCCACTAAGAACCATTGTCCCACGTGAGCATTCGAGTCTTGGGCTTCTTGGTAGTCAGCTAACAGTACCGAGTATCAGTCGGGTTAGGTAGCCCCAACTGATACCACATGCACTGCGCCTAAGCCTAACCCCCTCTGAATCGAGTCTCTGTCGCGCTCAGGTTTTCTTTTCTGTGGGCTGATAGGTGGATTTTAAAGCTCCCTAAAAAAAAAACTTCTATGTTTCAATGTGAAGTGTGATCAAGGCAGCTTATTGGATGCCTACCCCCTTGATCCTAACTTAATCTATAAATTCTCTTGTGGCCCCTGTGGGGAGAATTTAGTGAGTTGGCTTAAGTTATTTTTAGGTGGCTTTATTTTCTTAGTGGGTGAATGTGTGTGAGTGTATGGTGAACAATCTCATAATTTGAACATATGGATATCGGTTATCCTTTACAAAAGTCCCCTAGTTAAACTATTTGATGTTATTCCTTGCTCAAATAGAAAGCATTTGCGGATAATGGGCCGCTTCCAAATCCTCCTAGTTAGTCTATGTGAGTGACTAAAGGGAGATGGTGAATCACGAATGTAGAGCGTTCATATGCTTGTCTAGGGTCACCAAATGGTACAATGATAGCAGATATTACTTGCTCTAATTGGCCATTCAATCCTAGTCCCGCAATTTCCTAAACGCAAAAATTGAATTTAAACTAAACAATTTCTACACTAGCTTATGCATATGTGGCTTTGAGCCACTTATTTGGACTAGTTAAGCTAAGTGTGCATACCAGAATGTGCAGAAAACATAAATTTTTCAGAAATCAATGGTTAATTCGCCCCCTACTTAAACTATGTGAACACTTTTTGCAAAAACCAACTTAAATGAAAACTAACTAAATGCCTACAGAAAGCAGCAAAAAATTAGTTCTCAGAAGCTGTGGGGTATCAACACAGGTGTTGGCAGATACATTAGGGGTTTCCCAACACACTTACAAGTAGAAAAAATGCTGAAAATAGGGAGAAAAAAAATCTCTTTGCAATTTGCATGCAAAAGCCCTTGACAGGTGTGCCTTCCTGCACGCAGGTCACTCCTAAAAAACTGCGCGCAAAAATCCTGCAAGTAAAAATATTAGGAGCTGACTTCTTCAGTCTGTCACCTCAGTGAGTCTAGGGACTGCAAGATGGGTCAGAGGACTGTTAGCTCCACTCTAGCATAGACAAAGGGTCTCCTGCAAAAGATGGCACAACCACATAAACTTAAAACACGTCAGTGGAGTCGCTAATCCTGTTGTTGTGGATTCGACGCACAGGTGTACAAAATTGCACGAGCTTAGAAAGTGTGGTCTACTCTCTAAAATATTGGTAATAGACAGAATGTGGGGGGAGCTCAAAATCATAAAACTTCATGGAAATAGTATGCTAAAGTATGCTCTGGTTAAACTAAAACTAAAAACACAAAAGAAGCTATATAGAGAGTTCCAAACAGTAATAACGAAAATGACAGCTCGGTGGCCCTTCTTATTAAATGTTCGGAATAAAAGGAAATCTTACCTACTTGCCAAAGGGCCCCTAGGCAATGGCTCTAGGTCCCGATGCAAGGATGTTTGCCTTCCAAGTTCTGCCTCTGATGCAGTCTAACTCTCTCTCTCTGCTGTGGTGGACTAAGATGTTGGGTGGCAAACTATCGAGTCCTCTTTAGCTCCAGCTCCCGGTCACACACAGTGCTGGTGTTGCTTGGGTAAATTTTTCCAACATAACCTTGTGATCACCATTTGTTCATCTCTTGGTGGGTTTATATAGGTGAGCTTCAAATCCTCCTTCCCTCCCTTGGTACATGATGGATGGTGACCCAAAGGAGAGGTGTGATTCCATTGTGTGCTCAAATATTCTTTTGTGTGCTCACATAATGTCTAAGGAGGCACTGGTGCCTGTCCTTAGGTGGCTTTCACATAAGGAATAATTGTCCTTTGCTTGTTGTGGTCCCGAAAAGTGACTTTTTTCCATTTCCAGGAATGCGCTTATCGGGCAAAAAGGTGCGCAGAAGGCGCTCTTCTCAAAGGAAAAAGCGCGCATTTGAGCATTTATGAATAGTTCAATCTAATTTTCTCAAAACCTTAGAGATTTAAATACTACTTGATTCCATAATGTATTCCTGTCCTGTAAATCCTTGGGCTCGACATTAATTGATGTCGTCTTCTGCTGTACGATTTTCCAGTGTTAACACCTACTTCTGGGAGGGAATATTTTGTAATACCTCAAGAGCATACATAACTGAAGGGGATTGAGCCAAATCTTCAACTATATTATAATTCTGTGCAGCTCTTGCTCAAGGATATATGTCGATTTATGAATTACTCCCTTTGGTGGCTTAATTGTTAATTTAGGAATAACAGTAGGTGGTACTGATTCAGTGGATGGATTTGTTGTCGAGGTAGTCGGTTGATCAGTGGCCATACTACCATAGTCTTTATTACACGTCGACACCAAAATATCTTGTGAAGGTTTTGTGGTGGATAACATTAACACTTGGGAACTAGTAGTTGGATCCATAGCAACCAAATTAGTTTCTGGATTTGGAAATCTGTCAGCACAGCTGATGCATGGGAAGTCTTGATGATTTTTGAGACTTCAGCACGATGAGGACAATACCTAAAAAAAAATTCCTCGTTACAAATTATGCATGGATATCGAGGTTTCCGTGGTCCAGACGGTTGATCAGATGATCTTTCCCGCGGGTTAGAAGCTTGTTTTTTCTTTGATTTCCCCTTTTTCTTACTTCCTACTTGCTTGTCACTTTTGCCTTTGTCAAATGACATGGCATTAATTTCGGAAGTAGGAGCAGGATCAGATGCAGTAGCATGGTGTGAATTTGTAGAGCCTATCAATCCGTCTTCGACATGAGAGTCCTTTATTTGAGGAGGAACATTGAAATTAGATCGCGGCGCATTAGGAATTTTTTCATACAGCGTGTCGGACTAAATGTAAATCAAGTCTAAATATTGGGCATGAGCGATAAATTGCTCTTCTGTGACGACGCCAACCTTAGCCACATCCTCAGTTATAGATGGTAACAGGGACTTAATGAACCATTCAGCAAGGATCTGATCCGGAACAAATGTCTTAACCATTCATCGACGACGACACCACTCATGAATATGATCAGAAATGTGAGTATCATTAGTCTGTTTGAAGTTGTTCAAGAGTTCCGTTCCAGTTTCGTATCTGATCGGTAACTAGAAATGGGTCAAAAAGATAATAGCTAAGGCAATGAAATTGTCAAAATAAGCTTTAGGTAACTCAATGTACCATTTAGCAGCTGGACCTGTAAGCATACAGTGGAAAAGACGTAGTCAAACAGAATCATCATTCAGGGAATTTGATGAACACCATAAATGATAAGTCATGACATGAGTCAACAGATCTTCTCCAGGGTTTCCATTAAATTTAGGAATATCGGAGGGTAATTTATGAGGTATCACCAGCCACCAAGGAGCATAATTGATAGGATCATTGGTTAACCGGTTTAAATCTGGTAATTCTAAGGTTGCAACAAAAGGCAACTGTCAATTAAGGTCAGGTTGAGCATAGCCTGGATAAGATGGAATTGCTTGGGCAATAGGTCTTTGAGCACCAGCATATGGAATCTGCAGCTGGTAACCCAGACAGGGGTTATTTTGCATAGCAAACACTTGAGGATTCTGTTGACCAAAACCTGGATATGATACTTGTTGAAATGAAGTTTGAGGCATTCGCACCTGTGGCTGCTAAGGGGTCTGTCCACCAATTTTATAACCCAAATTAGTATAACTTGGATTTGGTTGATATGTATAACCAGGTTGCGTTTGTGACATCCCATAAAATGGTACACCAGCTTGTGAATAAATGATTCCTGATACAGGTTGTTGTAAATTAACCAAATTATTTTGAGTCTGTGGACCCAACATTTGATGATATTGAGTTGAAGGACCCGCCTGATAAGGTTGATGTACAATAATTTGATTCTGTAACAGGGGTATATATGTATTAAAAAGTGGTAATGAAGTGGGCGTAACAAATTGAACCGGTTGATACGAGTGTACTACCGTTTGTGGTTGGATAGGCAGAGTGGGCTGGCATTGACAAACATTCATGTCAACATTAGTTTGACCAAAAACGGACAGAGTACTGTCATATTGGGTGACCAAAGGTTTCCCCCCAGCATGAGGAGGATAATAAGACGGAAAATAATTTTCTCCAAATGCTAGGAGTCCAGTTGATATGGTACTTAAAGGAATTGACCCAAAAGGACCGACTTGATATTGCGCTGATGATGTATGTAATGATTCAATTCGTTCAATACTAACGATAGGAATACTAGTTAAAACACCGGATGATGACATTGGCAAAGACCATGATCGTGAAGATGCACCAAAGAAAGTGCCAGATAATGATTTGTAACCTGTTGGGACTAAAGGGCCACCGTGAAAATATGACTCTGGTGAAGTTATGAACATCAACAGAGTAGCAAGGGTAGGAGCTGACGTAATTGGAACATCAGACCCAACTGAAGATGTTGGTTCAGACATAGTTGTTTGACCAAATGTATACCCTCGAAAATCAAGAGGGGATTGAATGGGAACAGGATCAACAAAATTAGATGGAAACGATTGAGGAAAAGACTCGTACAAGTAAAGGTCCCCCAAAAATGGGTTGGAGTTAAAGGTGTATCGTCTTGTGGGATTTCTTCAATCGCAATTAAACCAGGAGGAAGAACTTCACCGTCAGGCCCAAATATATTTAAGATGGTTGACTGTGTGATATAGGAGTTTCAATAGCTACAAAACTTTCTAGGATGACCAAGGTAGGAACAACTTCCAGTTGTTCGACTTCAGGATTCAGATGTTCTTGCACAGAAGAGACGGGATCTGGATTAATTTGTGATTGAACAACATCGGGTCCAGGAAGTATGGTCTCAGCGATTGAATGGATCGTGACCACGGGTAGCTGTGAAGACTTTGTTTTGACAACAGTAGACGAACCGGGATGTGTGGAAATAATTTGAGCTAACTCTGGGTTAAAAGATGATGTTTCACCAGAGGTACAAATTGTACCTGATTCGATAGATCGTGATCACCTTCGCCTACCAGAAGTAACTTCTGGCAGTAAAGGTGGTTTTAAAGCTAATCTACAGAACGACGGGGGATAGGATTTTGTTCTTCCATGATTACTGATTTATTTTAACCAAAAAACAAATAAACAAAAAGAGGTTAATGCTAGGCAAAAAGGTTTACAAAGAAATTGTGAACTGCAGAATACCTCCTGGCGAACCAAGAAGTACGGGCAAGTAATCTCCCCGAATGTTGTGTTCAGTGTATCACAATGTCAAGGCAGCCAACTCGGTTCACTATGGATGGATAGCACCTAAAAGTTGTCCTCCCAAATATACCCGAAGGTACGTGGAGGCCCAAGTCCGTATTAGTGTTGTCTGATGTGAAACCGCACAGTGAGAGCACCCCTTTATACTTATTGTACTGTAACACCGCCCGATATACCTGAAAGTACATGGACGAGCTACGATATACTTATGTACGTGGAGTGAGGTATCACACTCGGAATGTATCGCAGACAAGTTAACGACCACTGCTATGTTTTATGACACCGGAACACGTCTCTAGCCTAGACCTTCTAAATGTTATCGTCATGGTTCCAATGCATTGTTAAGTAAATTGAGATTAATTTATGTTGATCTTCCTTAACAATTTGCCTTTCAAAGGTTCACCGGGATAATGTGTATGAAATTCCTAAAATGCAAGCTAAGAATGATAAACAATCTTTCACTTTCAGCTTTTTCAATGAAAAACCTAGCTACTAAGGGAAGAGAGAAAATAATGTTTGAGCAAACAAATCAATGAGCACAAACTAAATGCAGATTTACTAATGTTCCTTTTGCAAAACACACATTATTCTACATGCAAATGCAAGTTTTTCTTTTCAGTTTCCTTAATGTTATGAATGCAAAAAAGAAACTAGGTGCACTAAACCAATAATTCAAATGCTTTTTACTTTTGAGAAACGAAGAATACAAACAATAATTTCTCTTTTGAAGGAAAAACGAGGATTTCAACAACAATTTCTCCTATCAAGGAAATGAAGATTTTACGACAATTTCCTATTTTGAAAGAAAATTATTCTTAATGCAACCATAAAAAGTACTTTGAAATCAACTTATCAATGATAAAGAAAAACTTTTTTAAACCAACATTGAACAAATTTTCAGTCAAAGGAGGAAGAAGTATATAGTCCCTAGTCAATTGAGGATCAAACTTTTCAAAACACAGCAGCAAACAAAACTGAATCAAATTGCAAAGGCAAATTCAAGGGAATTTGGGTGTTTTCAGGAGTCAACGCAGTCTCCAAGGGGAGACAGTGCTTTGCAAAGCACTGTGTCCAGTCTAAGCGTGCGTTGGGCGCAGTATACAAAGAAAAATACTACTGTTTAATTCACTATCTTTGCAAATTTGACTTTGAAAAAGTTTAATATTGATGAGTAACAACTACTGGGTGGATAAACAAAGCAAATCAGAGGCTTAAACACCTAGAACTAAGAATTTGTTGGGCCAGAATTGTGAATTACGGATAAATAACGCTTCCCTAGACAATTGCTAGTCTAGAACAACAGGTGAAAGACTATACGACTATTGCTCCTAACTAAGTATAGATACACAGAGAGGATTAGAAGGTTACTTGTGATCCAAGCGCTTCTAAATGGCTCCTTCTGTCGCTTCTGTTGCAGCTTCAAATTCGAGCGGTTTGTGCGAAATGCTTCCTGCAAGAAAGAACACTGAAACAACAGAAGATGCAATAATATAGATATCTATTCAAGTTAGTTTTCTAAATCAGTAAAGCATAAACCATACACATCAACTAAGATCTTGCAATATGGAAAATCGAAGCCAATACAGATGCATATAGGGAAAAATAAGCAGTATTCTTTATTGATGATAGAAGGAGAGGTTACAACCAAATGACTGATTTGAAGCGACCCTTCCAGCAACGTTCCCAAGCCTCATCACAGTATAAATCTCTCCAGCAGCAGCTACACAAATCTAGCTCTCAATTGAAAATTCTCTAGCATTTTTCTACTCAAATTCTTCCTCCTCAAGCACTTAGATTTGTGCTCAATTTATAGATGAATTGTAGGTTGTTTTGCAATCAATGACTTTCCAATAATAGGCAAGACATGTTTCCAGTCATGTAGATTTCAAATGGACACTTGGATCCGAAGCTTGACACATGTGAACTCTTCTAGAAGGCACTGACCAAGTGGAGATTTCAAAACAATGAAAATTTCGCTCCCAATGTGACCAACGCACCTGTGAATGTCGGGAAGTGCTTTGCAGAGCAGCCTTGCATGGGGCTACCTACATATGTAATTCACTTAGGCCCCTAGAGCCTGCATTGGTGAGCTTTCATATGCTATATAATAAGCTTCAAACCTTGGAAACCTTTTCTTGATGAAAGTCTTGCTTGATTTGTCATGTTTCTTATCTTAGGGCATGTAGCAACTGAAATGATAGGGAATGATAGACCCTTTATCATTGGTCCTGGAGATGAAGTCTAGTTAACCAGGTCATTGGGAATGGTGCCCAAATTGACCTATAACACAACTTGTTACCTGCAAAATTTTCCTGTTGAAGTCGTTAATCCAACCTTCTCCTTGCTTTCCTTTTCTTTCCTTACTTGTCCTTACTTGCCCTTTTCCTACTTTTGCTTGCTTGCTTGATTTCTTCTCTTGGTGCTCTCCCTCTCTCAAACTAATTCCAAAACCAAACTGACAAAAGTTGTGAATTGGTTCTCTAAAGCCTTTTTAATGTTGATGTCTCTATTTTTTTCATTTTCCTTACTTTTCCTTCTAATTTCCCTCTCTTGAAAATCTATATCTCTTCAGCTTCCTTTTCTCCTATTTCCTTTATTTTCATAAATAAATGTCAATTAATGCCTCCTTGCATTCACCAATTTCCTTAGCAATTAATAAACCAAAAGTGATTCCCACTACAGTGTTTTGCCCAACATTCTACTTGGAATACGTGTCCCATGAACTTGGTCTTATTATTTTTGCCTTTACTAACCTTTATTACATGAAACTTTAACCAGGGGTTGTTACATTCGTCATGAGGGAATTTAGTGTTTATTACAAGAGAAACAAAAACCCTCATTTTATCCTCTATTTATAAATTAATTATTTTATAAAATTCCAAAGGATTCACTTTTATAATCTCATATAGGCTCTAGACATGAACTCATTATGGGCGAAGTGATAGAGGTAGATGACATGGTCAGTAAAATCCCTATGAAATAACCCATTTATTCTTCTCCATGTAAATATGTGACACAAATGGGAAATAGGAGAAAAACACAGGTGGAAGCTTCTTGGGGAATTCTATATGATCATATACAAGAGTTGAAATTCATTGTATTAAGATATGTGACAATAAAATTGAGTTTTGTGATGCCTGAACTTCAAATGATGGGAAAAAATGTAAATGAAGCATGATGAGGCACAATTACCAAAGGAAAAAAGGATCAACCACAAGCTTCCTTTAGAAAGCTTGAGAAAGAGACGTTGAGTTCATTTGATAATTGAAGAAGCCTTGATCAAAATAAATAATGAAACCTTGGCATAAATGCGTGACATTGATGGGAGGGAATAAATAGATGGTAGTGTTGCTTGTGGAATTGTAGAGTGCAAGAGTTTATGAGGGCATATATAGGGCTAAAAAGCATTTTCTTCAGCTACCTAGGAATATAATCAATTTTTGTAAGGCTTGCGCACAAAATCATGCGACAAAATGTCAAATGGTAGATGATTATCCACAATTAACAAAGGAATAAAGGAACATCAACATGCCTCTATAGAAAGCTCAAGAAAGATACATAGCCTGGAACACCATGAATACCAAATATGCATGTGGACTCCCCTCGATGTAGCTCAATCTCCTCATTTTCAAGACATGCTTAGACCTATATATAAACATATTGGTGGATCCCATGTGTGATTCATAAGTTGAATATTACATTAAAATAATTGTGAGAGTGGATTGTTGATCAGATTTGGATCATGGACCTAAGTGATATCTCAAAATTCAAAGTGTTAGGAAGTGTGACGAACCTGAGCGACCAGATAGATCTCGTCTTCCTGATTCTGGCACTACAAACGGTTCGAAAAAACAACACCGTATGAAGAAGTTATCACGATTTGAAAAGTCCAGTAAACTGTGATTTATGGCTTTTGACCAAGTTTGACTGAATTTGGAAAATTCAAAAAAAAAAAAAAAAAAATCCCAAGGAATATTCCTCAAAATATTTCGTTTAGACCAGTCATATGCTGACATGTGGCATAGTTCGATTGGGCAATTATTTGACTGTTTTGGTTTGGGCCAATGGGAGGCTGCCATGTGGCCCATGCACATTGGTGCAAAATTTTGTGGCTCCCCAAGATTTGACTGCTTGACCTCCTCGCCTGCACACAAAGGTCCTAACCAACTTGGCTACCGATTAGTTCTTCACTATATGGTGTAGCAGCATTTATTTATGGTTTAATGAAAATGCATATGGGGGTTTGGGGGCCAGCCCCCCCCCCCCCCCATGTGACTGTAGCCCCAGAACCACAGGCCAAACGTTAAGCACCAACAGACTCCACGATGGTATAACAGTTGAAACGAGGTCACATTCAAATTTAATGATGACGGTTTCAAAATAGTGACATTAAACCGCCCACGAAAACCACGGAGTGTGGTCATGTGGCCACTCCAAACAGTTTACATTAATCACTACGGTTAGTGCTGGTGGAAGTTATGGATCGTGCCCCAAATTTTGGGATTTAGCCATTTTTAACAAAAGTTAAGTCTAGTTCCTCCACTTTTACTGGAGCTTTTTAGGGGTCACTAGATAAATTGAGTTTAGGCTCTATCTTGAGCTAGATTCGACCAATTTTGGAGCGCCAATAGTCAATTTCGACTATCTCAGACATTCCAGACTCATTTATGAGGGTTTTAGAGCCATCATAGGAATTTTGAGCAGGTTTTTTCTTCAGAGAAGTTTTAGGGACCACTAGGGCCACCAAGGGCCAGCAATAGTTTGAGGCCTAGCCAGTGCAGCAAGAGGCCTTATTCAGAAATACAATAGTCAATTTTGGATGTTTCAGATGTTCTGGAACTAATGGTATGGTTTTAAGAGCCTGTACAGGACTTTTGAAAGCAAATATGCTTCAAATAAGTTCCAGGGGCCACCAGGGCCAGCAAGTGCCAGCAGTAGTTCGAGGCCTAGCCAAGGAAGCTAGAGGTCTTATTCAGCAAACCAATAGTCATTTCTGACTGTAATGAGAATTTTGAATCCAATGGAGGAGTTTTAAAAATATTTTTATGTCTTCTAGAGGTCTATAATCCACAAAGAAGTTTTCTTTGACCCTAGAGCCAAGGGGTGCCACCAGGTGTTGGAGGCGAAACCGAAGCAGCTGGAGGCCAATATTAATGAACCAATAGTCCATTCTGACTAATTTTGACATTATGAATCCAATTAAGGGATTTTAAGATCCATTAGAATAATTCTAAAGGTCTAAGAGCCACAGGGAAGTTTTGGGCAACCTAGGGCCAATGGTGGAGCGAGGCCTAGATTGGGGATGCAATGCTCTTTTGGAGAAAATGATCAGTCCATTTTGGAGGTTTGATATGTGTTGGAGATAGTAGGTGACGTTTCAGGGACAGAAAAATAATTCTGAAGGAGTTAGTGCCATAGATAAGCTCAAGAGCACCGAAAGAAGGAATAAAGTCTAAGGGAACCTAGATTTATTTTCAGAGTGATGAAAACCATGAGAGGGATATAGATGGTATTATAAACCCATTGGTTTAGTTCAATTAACCATTGGAGTTGATTTTGTAACTTTTGAAATAAATTTTTCCTTAATCCCAAAGAGACAAGTCAAGATGACAAGAGCTCAAGGAAACGTAGCCCACGATATTTGGGTGAACTCCTAGATTTTTGATGTTATGTGTTGATGTTTATTTGTTGTATTATATGGCTATTGCATATTTTTAATTTCAGCAAAAAAAATGGAGTTAAAGCACTTAAACAGTTAAAAAAATACACCTGTTTCAAGTATAAAATTCTGCAAAAGTCAAGTATAAGCTAGATCTTTTATTTGTTTAACTGAGCAGGGGATTATTAAAAAGCATAACAAGTTATCCAACCCATTTTCAGATCAATTTTTGAAATAATTGTAGAAGTAACTAAGATCGTGACGTCTTTTAAAACCAAAAGCCATGCAACTCATGAAAGACAAGGACCCATTCAAGTAGTAAGTCAAGAATAGGGCATATTTACTGATATGTTATGTGCTTCTTTATATTTACTATTTATGTGTACAAATTATTGTAGGCTTTGGATAATTATTTATCTATTTCGACATTTTCAATATTGTGAATATTGTGACTCATGGAATGAACTCCACCATGCATGCTTATACATTAAACAAGACTGGGAGTATTACACTCGGTTCTCCATGTTACATCAGACCATTAAAAAAATATATCTTAGATGGTGTGAGAACCATATTGATAAGTGTTAATCAATTTATAGGTTCAATCAATTGACGTATCAACCAAAATGAAAATAGGAGGACATGAATCTAATCTTTGATTGGTCCTGAAGCTGCCTTTGTTTTTAGTGGATCTGGTTAATCAACGGGCTTTGGTCCCGACTCTCAATCTGCTCAAACTCCAAAATGATTTGCCTCTGCATCTATACCTGGAGTTGGAATTTATTGTGTGACTAACATATTCATTTCTCACTAGGCTTCCTGAAAAGAAGTTAGTTTTTTCCCACCTTTGATACCAATGCCCCTTTAAAATTCGTTTTTTTGTTCTTAATGATGTGGTTTCCATTCTCATCAATGGTAGTGATTTCACTCGATTCTAAAACTATTTGCCCTGGCATTTCTAAAATAACAAAAGAAAAATAATTAAGAACAATGACCACAAACAAAATTAGATATTTTACTTGGTTTTTGTTACAAAATGTAGAGTGAAATCAAAAGTATACATATATCTCATTTCAAACTATTCAAAACATAAATTGTAGGTAAGAAATATTTCAAAAAATGAGTAGATAAAAAAATCCATGGCATGGTAGGGAAACCTTGTTTTCCAAAGAATATTGTTGTACCACTTAGTATTAAAGTCTTTTCTGAATTATAACTATTGCTATCTTGTGCTAAAGTATTGTTAGCATGCACTAAAGCAAGCTATTGCAGGGTGCAGAGGAACGAGAAGATGGCCACTCTTGCAAAAGAAATATATGATAGAAGTTTATTAAACAACTCATAACAAACAAAACTATCATATTAACCTAATGTATTAAAGTAGCCATTGGCATAACGTAGAGCGAAAAGAACCAATAGCTTACAATAGAGGTATTTTTAACCTTGGCGTATCCAATAAAATGCAAAGATATGATCATTAAACTCGGCTGATAAACTACAAACGTTTTGATCACTTTTAAAAATATTACTTTTAAACATATTTTAGGTGTCTTTTTAAACAAATAAAATTTTAAGTGACACTATAATAGTTGGACACATGGTACATATCACACATGTGTAAAAGTATACCACTGCATGGGCCCATCCTCTAACCACTTTTCCACACTCACATAACATTGACATGTATGTATTTAACCATCCACATGTCCATTATACCTATTGTATGTTTGGCTTAGTGGCAATAACATACGTTTGAAAATGTTTTTTGCAAATTTATTTGTTCACTTGATACCTTAAATTGGCATTTGCTGGTGGAGTTATGAGATTTGAATTTCGAAATGGATGTATAACTAGAAGGGATTCCATGCACTATGGATTTGCATTTGAATAAATAACTATTAGAATGTGAACAATTACGAGGCAAATTTGATAACACAAGGTGTTCCAATTCAATAATGGATGCAAGGGTTTTGTGTTGGTCATGGGTTAGCATTTATACCACTTCATATTCCGCTTACCCCCTTTATCATCCAGTGAATGCGCTGAGAGGCGGGAGATGATAATTATTCATTGGATGTGGAAACCTTCATATTTCTTCTTTCTTGCTCAAGTTAGTCGAAGAATATATGCCATTGCATCGTATGGGAATCAACTGTGGCTATGGGGCCATTGATCGAGATGTATGGGCTCCTGATCTCTCAATTGTAGTTGTCCAGATCAACAATCGTGAGTTTGGAGCCAGACAAAAAACCTCATGCATTAGTAACAGCACCACTAGCCTCTGTGCTAGCAATAGATCCTAGGTATGGACCCTTCATGACATTCTATATATAGGCTCCAACTCCTCAAGTCGAAAAATAGGGAAAAAATTTAATATATCCACAACTTCATTACTAGAAGCCAATGGACCTTAATCAATAAGTATGTCTTTGATTAGTGAAAGTCCCTTTTCAAGGGTCGAAGAATTATGTCGTGCCTATTGTTTTGCTTCATGCACTTGCCTATCCAAAATAATATGGACATCCCAATGATCTGAACTTATGCAAGAATTCAACAAAATGCAAGAATAAACATAAACACAAAGATGCATAAGAAATAAATTTCATTTCATTAATATCAAAGAATTGAAAGATGCTTATATACAGAATGGAAATAAAATTAGCTTGGGTGATGGTAGCTTATCTCTGAGAAGAGATGTGGTGGCTACATGTCTGTAAAATGTGTTATAATGAGGCTCAAGGGCCTTTTTATTATTGAACAACAACAAGAAACCCTAAACAACCAAAACCCTAACCCTAGGAGATGGAATGACAAGAGTTTGTGGGCCTCGTGGGGGTTAGTTGGACAACCAAATTCTTGGGGTCATAACTTGGTCATATGATATATGTTTCACACGTACTATACCTTGATATACATATATCTCTGAGTATTACATACGGCTATGGGCTTGCTACAGACCTAAAAAAATTTCGTTTAAGGGGTTAAAACAACTCTGGAAGTTCATGACTCCAAAAAATGCTAAAAATAGTAAATTGTGTTATAAAGGAAACCAATGAAAGAAACTGGAGGTCCAAGTGGAATAGGTGGGTGGCCACCAATATCCACCTTAATCACCCAACCCTCAATTTCTCTAGCTATGCATACAAATACAACATTAACCAACACATCCCAGTGATGCCCCAACCCTAAAAGTCATGATAATAAATAGTGGTTCTTGATCCAAGCCCTTCTTAGAATAACAATCCCACGATTAAGGTGTTCACTACTAATATCTATTAAAAAGGAAACCTTCATATAGCCTAAGCTTTGTTCCAAGTGACGCTTAGTCATCTCTAATAGCTTACTGATGAAATCTAAATGAGGGCATGGGAATTACTTCTAAATTAGGCCAACTTGTATGATAATTTATCTGAAAATGGAAGTATTTGTAAATGCTGTAAATGTTGTGAAAATTATCCATTTCCATTTAATTAAATGTCTGTAAAATTCTCCATGTCTTTCAAGTTAAACAAACTGTATTTGGTAACTGTTTCTGAGTTTATGTGTGAGATAATGTTAATTAATTTTGTTTTTTAACATATTAAATCAGAAATATACAGCAAAATAACTTCAGCATAACATGACTCAGATATTTGGTGAGCAGTTCACCCCTCCTGGGCTATGTCTGCTAGACCAAGCCTCCCAAATTGGCTTGTACTCTTGTATTAAAATGCTCCAAAATGATAACATAAGTTTAAAAGTGCCTCAAAAGGAAAATCTGACTATAAATACAGAATCATAAGACATGGAAATGCTAAAAATGCCTTTCCGTATTCACTAAATAGTGAAAATTTATCAAAAATAATGCCTTCTTTAACAAGGCACTGATGGCTCTTTGAACTCCTATGAAGCTTTTCGGGCTGTAGAATTCCTCAAATAGTTCTAAAACCTCTTCCATTAGGTTCAGAAGGTAGAAATTAGCTGAAAATGGTTTTTGGTTCACCTCAAACAGTGAGGTACAACTCAATATAACTCCATTTCCCTAATGGCCCCGGTGGCTCTCCAAACTTCCCTGAAGCTTTTCGGGCTATGAAAGTCTTCAGACAGTTCTGAAACCTCTTCCATTAGGTTCATAAGGTAGAAAATATCTGAAAATAGTTTTTGGTTCACCTCAAACAGTGAGTTACAACTCAATACAGCTCCATTTCCCCAATGGCCTTGATGGCTCTCCAAGATTCCCTGAAGCAAAACTGGCTGTAGAACACCTCTACTGCCTCTGGAACCTATCCCAAACACTCCAAAATGCTCAGAATACCCAAAATTGACCAAATTTCGTCCAATTTGGTCCAATATTGGAGAAGTTATGACAAAAACAGTATTTTTCCCAATGTCAAGTGAAAACCCCACTAAAAGTGGGCTAACTTCAGTTAGTCCGACTAATCTGGCCAATCCCACTAAAAATGGCATGCCACCATAAATTCCGCCAACTTAAGAAACTGGATTAGTTTAATTTAAACATGGTTTATGGGCGGTTTAAACCAGTTTAATGCTAAGCGCGTTTTTAGGCACTAATGAAGGGGATTAGTGGCTAAGCCACGTTTAGTGGTTAATTAAACCTGCATTAAAGAAATCTGCCATTCAAAATTTCTGAGCTCCTGGTTATGCGGTGGTCACATGAACATTTATTGCGGACGAGTTATATTTAAATTTTGAAATAGTTTCCGCCAGAGGGAAAAGGGGCTAGCCCCTTTTCCCTCCGACGGAAACTATTTCAAAATTTAAATATAACTCATCCACGATAAATGTTAAGAAATACCGTTGTGGCTCAACGGTAGAGTGCTCCGCTTGTCGACATGAGGTTCGGGGTTCAAACCTATGGACTTTCAAAAATTTTGAACACCCAACTTTCCACGGCCTAGGGGCCACGTGGCAGCCTCCCATTGGTCCGCCCATATAAAAGTAAAACCATAAACCAATGAGCGAATGCCACTTGTCTACAAAAGATTGGCTCAAATGGAATATTCTAGGGAATATTTTGAGGAATATTCTAGGAATATTCCTTGGAATATTTTTTTTTTCAAAATTTGAAAGTCGAGCCTGGTCAACTCAGTTTTTTTGTAGTTTACTGAAAACTTCAAACTTGCATAACTTTCACATACGATGTCGGATTTGAGTGCCATTCACGGCACCAGGATCATATCGACGAGGCCTATCAGTTCGTTCAGGTTGCAAGTGATTTTGAACACTTTAACTTTTGAGCTTTTTCCATAGCTCGAACTTGAGCTCTTGATCACACCTCCCAAATGAGAAGCTTTTGGACCTCAAAATCTCACTGAAATGATGAAACTAAACTGTACAACAAATGAGAGAATAACAACATCCTCTTCTCTTCAGCCTCCAAATTTTTTTCTTGCATGGCAAATGAATTTGAAACTTCAACTAGAAATAAATTCATTCTTCCCTTCATTGATGCTTATCCTCCTGTCAAGAGCTGTTTTTCTTGCACTCACTCAACAAATTACTGGCGAGAAAATTGCAGAAGAAATCTGAACATCAAGTCCTAAATGGACTACAAGATTCTTGCAAAATCTACTTTAAGAAGTTAATCCACTTCCTGCCAAGCCAACTCCATGGCATCTTTTGCGGCAGCAACATTTCTTCATGTGAATCTTCCATATTCACATCGATAATGGAATCCATAGATCCACTTGCGCCAATATTTTTTTCCTCTAGCTGCACGTGCTCTGGACAACTTGTTGGATGCAAAGTCCAACAATGAGAGACATCGTGTCCCTTCTTTTGACAAAATGTGCAACTCCTAAGCACTTTCTGAGAAAGTTTTCTTTGCCTCTTTTGCTTCCTGTGTACTTTCTTTTTCAACCAGCATCTTGAAGCAACATGGTTAAATCCACCACAAAATGTGCAACAAAACTTTCTTCCATTTAAACAAGCAAAATTATCATTCTTTGCTGAAACATAATCAAATTGATCACGTGAATAATTATACCTCTTTTGCTGCATGGAATGTCCATCCTTTTTTTCTTCATGAGACGATGAACTAATAGAGGCTACAACTTTCTTTTTCAGACTTACATCATAGTTCTTGTCTTGAAAACTGTTTGAACTTGAATGCTCGCCATAAGTGACATGTTTACCCTCTACTTGCTGCAATGATGGCTTAAAACAACGACAATCATCCTTAAAACGATTTTGACATATGTGCATTTTAGAACTTGGAATAAAGGTTCTCTTTAAATTTGCATCACATGCATTCAAGGATTTGGAGTCTTCGCCATTAAACTGCATATAACCAAGACCAACATTCTTGGGTCGCTCCACAACCGAAAAAGGGTCAACCATGCCTTGTGCATGCTTGCCCAAAACTTTGCCTTCATGATAGCCCATCTTAAACATTAATTTGGACCCTATACCCCTTGTATGTTTTTCAAAAGAACCAACACACTTTTCAATTGAGAAAATTGAAGACAAGTTGGAATGGCTTACCTCTTCCTCATGCTTGTTCTTGGACAAAGCTTCTTGAAATTGAAGGAGTTGTTTCTCCAGTCATGCATTCTTTGGAGAATTGTTTCCTTCTCTTCCTTCATGGCTAACAATTGTGCATGAAGCTTAGCCCTTCCTTTTTTATCCTCAATCAAAATCTGCAACATGTCCTTCACCTTAATGAACTCATTCTTCATGTCATCATTGAAGAATCTCGTGAAGGAGGAAACTTCACGTGTGGAAGAAGTTGACATTATGTAAATGGTCAAATTAACAAAAGGAACTTCCAAATAAAGGTTCTCAAAGCTTTCAAACAAATGACACGCTTTTAACCAAATGTCTTTACAACCATACTCTTATTCAAGCAGCCATAAAACACAAACTCCAATAGCATTTGTAGCAAACACTAATCAAGTGGGTTTGTTTTCCAAAGATAATTTTGAGGTACTTTGGGGTAAGGAAATAGCCTACAACTCTTTCCAATACTTAGCTATCAACAGCTATCTTTTCAACTCAAGCAAACTCATACAATCAACCATTTTGCAACCAATAAAACAGTCAATCTTTTACACTGTTTTAACACCTTTTGCACAAAAACAAATGCTCAACCTAAGCTTTGACACCATCTTATCTAAAAATGGAAGTATTTGTAAATGATGTAATTGTCGTGCAAAGTTTCCATTTCCATTTAATTAAATGTGTGCAAAATTCTCCATGTATTTCAAGTTAAACAAAGTGTATTTGGTAACTGTTTCTGAGTTTATGTGTGAGAGAATGTTAATTAAGTTTGTTTTTTAACATATTAAATTATAAATATACAACAAAATAACTTCAACATAACATGACTCAGATATTTGGTGAGCAGTTCACCCCTCCTGGGCTACGTTTGCTGGACCAAGCCTCCCAAATTGTCTTGTCCTCTTGCATTAAAATGCTCCAAAATGTTAATACAAGTTTAAAAGTGCCTCAATAGGCAAATATGATTGTAAATACAGAATCAGAAGACATGAAAATTTTAAAAGTGCCTTTTCATATTCACTAAACAGTGAAAATTTACCAAAAATAGTGCCTTCTTTAACAAGGCCCTGATGGCTCTTTGAACTCCTCTAAAGCTTTTTGGGCTATAGAAGTCCTAAAATAGTTCTGAAACCTCTTCCATTAGGTTCAGAAGGTAGAAATTAGCTGAAAATGGTTTTTGGTTCACCTCAAACAGTGAGGTACAACTCAATACAACTCCATTTCCCTAATGGCCCTAGTGGCTCTCCAAACTTCCCTGAAACTTTTTGGGCTCTAAAAGTCGTCAAAAAGTTCTAAAACCTCTTCCATTAGGTTCAGAAGGTGGAAAATAGCTGAAATGGTTTTTGGTTCACCTCAAACAGTGAGGTACAACTCAATACAGCTCCATTTCCCCAGTGGCCCTGATGGCTCTCCAAGCTTCCCTGAAGAAAAAATGGCTATAGAACACCTCTACTGCCTCTGGAACCTGTCCCAAACACTCTAGAATGCTCATAATACCCAAAATTGACCAAAATTTCATCCAATTTGGTCCAATATTGGAGAAGTTATAACAAATAAAGTATTTTGCCCAATGTCAAGTGAAAACCCCACTAAAAGTGGGCTAACTCCAGTTAGTCCGACTAATCTGGAAAATCCCGCCAAAAATGGCGCGCCACCATAAATTCCGCCAACTTAAGAAACTAGATTAGTTTAAATTAAACATGGTTTATGGGCGGTTTAAACCAGTTTAATGCTAAGTGCATTTTTAGGTGCTAATGAAGGGGATTAGTGGCTAAGCCACGTTTAGTGGTTAATTAAACCTGCATTAAAGAAATCCGCCATTCAAACTTTTGGAGCTCCTGGTTATGTGTGGTGGTCACATGAACTTCAGGCTAGCCCTAAGGGGCTAGCCCCTTTTCCCTCCGACGAAAACTATTTCAAAATTTAAATATAACTTGTCCGCAATAGATGTCAAGAAACACTGTTGTGGCTCAACGGTAGAGCGCTCCGCTTGTTGACATGAGGTTCGGGGTTCAAACTTGCAGACTTACAAAAATTTTGAACACCCAATTTTCCACGCCCTGGGGGCCACTTGGTGGCCACTGGGCCTGCCACGTGGTAGCCTCCCATTAGTCTGCCCATATCAAATTCAAACCATAAACCAATGAGCGAATGCCACTTGTCCACAAATTATTGGCTCAAATGGAATATTCCAAGGAATATTCTTTTTTTATTTTTCAAAATTTGAAAGTCAAACCTGGTCAACTAAGTTTTTTTGTAGTTTACTGAAAACTTCAAACTTGCATAACTTTCACATACGATGTCGGATTTGAGTGTCGTTCGTGGCACCAGGATCATATCGACGAGGCCTATCCGGTCGTTCAGGTTGCAAGTGATTTTGAACACTTTCAATTTCGAGCTTTTTCCATAGCTCGGACTTGAGCTCCTGATCAATAATAGACACAAATTTATGCATATTGACCAAATATTTATAGATTCACTTCACATATTTATGCCTATTGACCAGATCTTTACAAATTCACTTATATAGCCATAAAAAATTTCAACCTCCACCAAGGTTGTTGCTAGCTTTGAAAGCCTCGTTTTGGGTGAAATGTCAATGGCATCGAATAGGTTTATGTGCCCTATAGTTATAGTAGTAGTACAAATACATAACCCTTTAAAAAACGTGATATGTGGGCTATTGTTTTTTTTTCCAAGGAAAAAATCATAATTTTATTAATAAAAACAAAATTACGTGTTGCATTAGCTGGCAATTGGACCAACAACAATCAAGACGGGTGTTGAAATTTACAACAAGAGAACATAAAAATAAAGATGAGGAGAAATTTAAGTTTTTCTCCCTTTCTTCTTCTCAGCCTTTTGCCATGCACCTTGTGATGGCGAGGAGGCGACAAGGGTGAGATGGTTTTATCCTGTGAGTACTCCATTGTCCTTGTCTGAGTCTGAGGTATCTGATAAGTGGTGCCTTTTATTTCCCCCGATGTCCGAAGCCACTGGTTCCTTTGTCGGTTGATCTAGGGTTATTACTTCAATAGGATCTTGCATTGCATTTCCTTGTGTAGCTGGATCATTTGTTGTCTGTTTGTTCTCATTTGGGATGGGATCATCCTCTTCTTCTTCTGCCTCCTCCTCAGGTCTACATGGGGGAAATTTCCACCCTTTGGTTGCTTTCCCTATATATATATATATATATATATATATTTGCATCAATGCATGTGTTTTGTAAATGATCGGTCTTGCTTTCATAATCTACGTGTTGCGTCCATTTTTGTTATTTATGTACCAATTGTATGTTTTCTAGTAATCCTTTGTTGAGATCGACTTCCACTCAAATACGAGCGAAAGTGTAGATTCTCTCCTCCAATCGTTGCATATATGTTTTGATGTACCTCCCAATGATGTTCCCAATACCTTCTAATACGCATTCGTTCCAAAAATGAAGCGGAAGGTTGTACAACCAGACCCAAACCAACATTATAGTTAGAACCATAGTGTTTGCATCATGGTCCGTAAACCATGGTATAATGAAGAGTCCAGTAGATCCCCATAACCATGGTCTATCCCTGATAATATTATCTCTGGCTTCCGAGGATGGAAACTTGACTATGAAAAAATCTTTGGAACAGAGATGAATTTTGCAATCCATAGTCCAGTTTGTGAAAATCCAATGAAATATCTTCATTGGTTTGGGCCAGAAGCAGTTAAAAATGCATATGATTGCTTGTGATTCATATGTGGTGCGATGTTCATCAATCTCTGGAATGTATCTGTTCAGTTCTGGTATGTGGTTCAATTTCTTTACTATGTAAGGGCTAGGGGTGTTGTCCGTTGGTTTTGTAGGTGCAACTACTTTATTTTCCCCCTGTAAGATCTTCCTATATGAGGGGCCTCCTTTAGGGAGTTCCTGTTTTGAGGTGTTGCCCCCCCTTATGCGCCCATGGCCATTTGATTTTCCCTATTCTGTTGTTCCTCCTCTTAGTCTCAGGTTGATATTAATGGTAGAACCAAAGCTTATGGAGTATTCTTTTATTGAGCAGGAATCTTGTAAAGATTTACCTCCACAGATCAGGGATTGCAAATGAATTGGTTATCCTAAATATTGTCTGATATTCTGCTTCATATTTTTTACCCTCTATGTATCTTGTACCCAAAATAAAATACTCTTCCCCACAAGGGGTTTAATGAAAATTTGAAAGTGGGTTGGGGTTACCTGATTCACAATATTTGATGCCCTTTTTTTGTCTCCTGTCAGAGCCTATTTTGGATTCCCCAATAATGGTCAATGGCTACATTGATTCGATGGTAGATAGAGGTCAATGACTACATGTTGTAGGGCATTTGCTTCTGTCTTGAGGCAAGCGGTGTCTCATATTCGATCAATACAAGGGTATGGCCCAACCCCAACTCTATTTCAGCCTACACAGGGAGGCATTTGGGGGTCCAAAATCCCATAATAGGTCCAAGAAATAAGGTGTGATTTTTTGTTGGGTTTCTTACCGTCGACAAGTGCCTGGGTCGATCCTCCCTTAGCCGATAGTATTTTCTCTGTAAAGCCCTTTTCCCTCTGATCATGGGTTCACATTCTTTGACGTCGAGTATTTTTATTGATACCATACGAGGGTCGAGAGGCTCTTGATTAGTGTTGTACCCGTGGTCGTAATTGGTTAAAGGGAGGCGAGGGTCCTCGGATGACGGTTCCAAGACACCTAATGTCAGGCCCAGGAGTTGGCGTCCCACGACTCGGGTGAGTCGGGTGCCCAACACGGGCGCACTTGAGCAAATGGTTGGATGGGCGCGCCCACGAGCACCTCGGGTGAACTCGGGCACCTAACGACGTTATGGGCATATCGTCACACCATAACCAGAGAAGGTGCAACATTATAGCGATGTGGAGTAAAAACGAAGAAGAACGACGGTGACCGAGCGACGTTTCGTAGCATGGTGGAACTATCATTGCATTTTAGCGGTGGTGACCGAGCAACATAATGAAATAAGCGGAGGTATCGTTGCTTTATAGCTGAGCAACAAAGTCGAAGTGTAGCCGACATTATAACACGATTTTACATATGCAGAGGGCGAGTGTTGGGTCGGCTCAGGTCCACTGGGAGCCCCCAACATGCCATAAGACGAAGGTCGTCATGTATAAATACAATGATGGATGGAGGAGTTGGAGCATCGTATTCGGGTGATCATATCGACATCACAGTTCTGCAATTACAACGACTATGTGTTTCGGGTGATACAGGTTGCAGATGAGCTCGTAGTGCGAGAGGTTCACATGGAACAAAGTGAAGGGTCAGGTCGGGTCGAGCACTTGGCGGAGGTCCAGGTCGACTCGGGTGAGTGATCTGTGACCCGTGCAGCATGCAGTGGCAGTGCATTCAGCGATAGGGTTGAGTCGTGTTGTGTATTGCAGACAATGGCAACGTGCAGAGATTGTGTGCAGCAGGGTCGAGCCATGTGACTCTCGACCTGTGTGCATGACAAAACTATATAAGGGTCGTGTCGTGAACTTTTTTCCATGTAAAAATAGGTTCATGGCCTATATAAAAACAACGTGTGGATTTTATATGTTTCATTATAAAATTGTTTTTACACTTATAATTTGGTCTATTGCATATTTATGAGTTTTTGTATGTTTTTATTTCGCAAAAAAATAACTTAATGAAGTGAAGATTAACACTTGAAAAATAGAGAGGCGTATTCCAGAAAATGTCGAAAAGAAATAGTAGGCATTTAGCCGGTGCCGCATGGCTTGCCAAAGAGGAACCAAAGGTTAGGGGTGTGACAGATGGTATAAGAGTTAGCGTAAAGAGATGCAATGACCAGGTATGTATGTGTAGGTTTTAACCCTGAACATAAATTATCTACACACGAATCTTATAACATAAAATAAACAATAGCGAGAGCATAAAACATAAAACAGATAAACACAGAGATTTTCCCCTGGATCCCAAATCGGGACGACCAGCTTGATTTTCATTATATTCCTTTTAGTGTTACAACACATATATATACATGCCGAAGCATACATAAACCCCAATCCATTAACCCTGGATTAGAACATAACCGTAGTTCCCTTGACCGGATCTACAAAATACCAGGGGCCGAAAACCATCGTACCCCAAAACCATGTGCAAACTCATGCACAAAACATGGGTGGGTCCGCCTATGAGTGGGTCCACACACCAACAGTGGGGGCTGCCTCCCCCCTTGTGACCCCCTGCTACGCCCGGCGCAACGTACAGTGCGTGGGGCTAGTCGTGGAAAGAATATAACACATACCCAACATTCTCCCACTTGTTGTTTTCTTTCCATAGGAGGCCACATGAGAGCTTAGTCATTGGGCCAATTCTTCAACACCCATTGTTTCTCTACACCAAGAGAACTTCTGAGTGCTTACATACTTCGTCAATGCATCTGCAACATTCTTCAAAGTGTCCACCTTTTAGCTTCAACCATATCTCTAACAAAGTGATATTAAACATCAATGTGCTTTGTCTTTGAATGATAAGCAGGGTTCTTAGCCAAGAAAATTGCACTTTGTCTATCACAGTCTATCCTTATAGCTTGCTGTACCAACCCCATACTTGAACACAATCTCTGCAACCAAACTGCTTCCTTGCTTGCATGAGTGGATGCTATGTATTCTGCCTCTGTAGTTGAAAGTGCCACTACAGACTGTCTTTTACTCATCCAACTGACTGCACCTCCAAATAGGCTAAACACATACCCACTTGTAGATATTCTTTGGTCCAAATCTCCAGCCCAGTCTGCATCAACAAAACCACGAATGTCCAACATTATTTCCAATCCTGGTCTTCCCTGGTAGCACAAGCCATAATCACTAGTGCCACGTAAATATTTGAAAACCCACTTCACTGCTGTCCAATGCTCCTTCCCTGGGTTTGACATAAACCTGCTCAATACTCCCACTGCATGTGCAATGTCTGGTCTAGTACAGACCATTGCATACATCAGACTACCCATTGCACTTGCATATGGAACACGGGACATATCCTCCTCTTCTTCTTGTGTCTTGGGACACTGTTCAACAGATAGCTTTACACCTACAGGAATAGGAACTTTCATCGGTTTACTATCCTGCATATTGAACCTCTGCAATATAGTCTCAACATACTTCCTCTGGTTTAACCAGAGCTTCCTCTTTGCCCGATCTCTCTTAATTTCCATGCCCAAAATATAGTTTGCAGCACCAAGATCCTTCATGTCGAATTTGGAGAACGGTTGGGTCTTCAAATCTTGGATAATTTCTTTGTCATTTCCAATCAACAACATATCATCCACATACAAGACCAAATAAATAACACGGTCACCAATTAATTTAAAATAAACACAATGATCCTCCTTGCTTCTGGTGAAGCCAAGTCCTTGTATATAGGTATCAAATTTCTGATACCACATCCTTGGTGACTGTTTTAAACCATACAAAGACTTCTTCAACCTGCATACTAGTTATTTCTTACCCTTCACCATAAAGCCTTCAGGTTGCTTCATGTAGATCTCCTCTTCTAGATCCCCGTGAAGAAATGTTGTCTTCACATCCATCTGTTCTATCTCAAAATCAAATGTAGCAGCAACAGATAAAAGTAATCTAATAGAAGTAACCTTGGCAACAGGAGAAAAAATATCACCAAAATCAATTCCCGGCACCTGGGAATAACCTTTTGCTACCAACAGAGCTTTGTATTTCTCCACCTTGCCTTCTACATTCATCTTCTTTTTAAACACCCATTTTCTCCCGATGGGCTTCCTTCCAGCCGGCAACTCCACCAGATCCCATGCCTCATTTTTGTGCAACGATTCCATTTCATCAACCATGGCCTCCTTCCAGATTTTTCCATCCTCTGAATCTACTGCCTCCCTGACAGTTCTGGTATCATCATCAGTTATAGTTAAGGCAAAATTTGAACAGAAAGCAGATGGACTATACCTTTTTGGTTGTCTTCTTTCTCGAGCTGATCTTCTCAAAGCTGGAGTTTGTGGCTCTTCCTCTTCTGAGTCTTCTTCTGTTGTAGAGTCTGATTCATCCTCCTTTAGCTCAAAATCTATCTTCTCAAGTTCCTTTGGTAGGACTTCATGTGTAACAACATCTTTCACCTCTCTAAACACCACATCTCGGCTGTACACAACCTTCCTTGTTTCTGGGTTCCAAAGCTTGTAACCCTTTAAACCATCCTTATACCCAATAAAGATGCACCTTTCAGATTTATTATCCAACTTAGTCCTTTTCTCCTTTGGAACATGTACATATGCATCACATCCAAATACCCTTAGATGTGAAAGAGAGGGTTTCTTACTAGTCCATACCTCATGTGGAGTCTTATCCTCCAACGCTGATGAAGGTGATCTATTAACTAAGTAACATGCAGTCTCCACTGCCTCTACCCAGGATTCTTGTCCTAACCCGGTACCACTGAGTATGCTTCTTGCCTTTTCCATTAGCGTTCTGTTCATTCTTTCTGCAACTCCATTTTGCTGAGGTGTGTATGGAGTAGTCTTCTACCGTGCTATACCACACTTCTTACAGAACTTTTCAAATTCCTTCTTGCAGAACTCCCCACCATTATCTGTCCTCAGCGCCTTTATCTTCTTCTCTGTCTGGTTTTCCACCATAGCCTTAAATTCTTTAAATTTGTCAAAGACTTCAGATTTCTTCCTCAAGAAATATATCCATGTATTCCTTGAGAAGTCATCTATGAATGAAACATAGTACATAGACTTTCCTAGTGATGGAACTGACACAGGCCCAAACACATCACTGTGCACAAGTTCTAATATCTTGTTTGCCCTCTTAGCACCAGAAGGAAAACTCACCCGATTCTGCTTCCCATATACACAATGTTCACAGAAATCGAAATTCAGAGAACAATTAGACATACCTTCTACCATACCATCTCTATGCAGTATCCGAAGGCCCTTCTCTCCAATATGTCAAAGCCTTTGATGCCATAGCATGGTCTTTTCTCCAGAGACAGCTAGGCTTTCCATCCCACTTTCAGGAACCACAGAACTGTTACACCCATCAATAACAGTACTACCTTGTAGCTTGTACAGAGTTCCAGTCCGAACTCCCCGCATTAATACCAGTGCTCCCCGAACCATCTTGCAGGCATCTTTCTCGAACACTATTTTTACACTTGCATCATCCATCTTGCTTACAGAAATCAGATTTCTGGCCAATGTAGGAATATGCAGAACACCAGGAAGTGTTCTAATCCTCCCACCTTGCAGCTTCAGCTTGACCTTTCCACGTCCGACGATTCTGGCCTTCCTATCATCCCCTAGGAAGACATCACCACCATCATATTTCTCATACTCGCAAAACCACTCCCTATGGGGAGTGAAGTGAAAGGATGCACCTGAGTCAATCAACCATGACTCATGATCTACATATGTATTTGAAGAAGAAGCCAAATACACATCCCCACCTTCATCCGAGGTGGTTTTTGCCTCTGCAGAAGGAGCTTCATCAGATCCCTTTCCTTTCTCGGGAGCTTTAGATCTGCAGTCCTTTTTGTAGTGCCCTTCCTTTCCGCATTTCCAGCACACCTTTACAAACTTTCCAGGAGATTTAGATCTCCCTCTAGATTTAGATCTCCCACTCGAAACCTTATTCTTGTTTCTATTCTGGGACCTTCCTCGTACGGATAAGGCATCTCCATTTTGACCCTCCATATTTCTCCGTCTCATTTCCTCCGACAGCAAGGCTGAGACAATGTCATCAAAATTCAAGGTAGTTGTATTGCTACCTATTGCAATAACTAGACTGTCCCACGAGTCTGGTAGAGAACACAAAAAACTGATGCACTTATCTTCATCTGAGATTTTAATATCAACAGATGACAACTGACTTACCACAGTATTGAAGGCGTTCAGATGCTTTGTCACCAAGTCTCCATCCTTCATCCTCAGGTTATACAGTTTTTTTCACAGGAACAACTTATTCACCAAAGACTTAGATTGGTACAAAGTCCCAAGTTTTCCCCACAAATTCTTCGTCGTAGCTTCCCCATATACATTCAACAATACTAAATCTGAGACACACAACTGTATTGTGCTCTTAGCCTTCCGATCTGGTTTCTTCCAGTCTTCATCTGACATTGCCGTTGGTTTAGTACCTGGATCTACCGCAATCCACTGATCTTTATCCACCAGCAGATCCTCCATCTTGAGCTTCCAAAACTCAAAACTCTGACCATTAAATATCTCGATCTCTATCTTTTCGTCGCTTGCCATCTTCTTTCACCGCAAGAATCGATCCCGCAGATCTCCCACTGAACAGGGTCTACCTCAGGCCTGAGAAAAAAACCCTCAGTAGCAAAGGCGTCCCCTTGAAGCCAAAACAGCTCTGATACCAAATGTAGGTTTTAAACCTGAACAGAAATTATCTACACACGAATCTTATAACAGAAAATAAACAATAGCGAAAGCATAAAACATAAAACAGATAAACACAGAGATTTTTCCCCTGGATCCCAAATCAGGACGACCAGCTTGATGTTTCATTATATTCATTTTAGTGTTACAACACATATATATGTACATGCCGAAGCATACATAAACTCCAATCCATTAACCCTGGATTAGAACATAATCGTAGTTCCCTTGACCGGATCTACAAAATACCATGGACCGAAAACCATCGTACCCCAAAACCATGTGCAAACTCATGCGCAAAACATGGGTGGGTCCGCCTATGAGTGGGTCTACACACCAACAGTGGGGGCTGCCTCCCCCCTTGTGACCCCCCTGCTGCGCCCGGTGCAACGTACAGTGCGTGGGGCTAGTCGTGGAAAGAATATAACACATACCCAACAGTATGCAGTCTGAAGTTTCTTATAAAACTTGGTTGCATAGCTTAGGGTTTCTTGACTTGGACATTCTAGGCAAGAAAGTGCAAGCATTAGTGGACACAGGGGCCACACATAATTTTATGATGACAGATGTAGCGAAGCAAGTTGGGCTCCAACTTCTTCCCATTGAAGTGGAAGTGAAGGCAGTGAACTCTAGGACTAAAGTGTCGGGTTTGGAAAATGAAGTGCCGGTTTATATTGGTGATTGGGAGGGTCGTCTAGACTTCGCTGTGATGGAGATGAGCGACTTTGACATGATATTGGGGTAGGACTTTTTGAACGATAACAAGGCAATTGTTAAGCCCTCTGAAGGGAAGATAGTGATTGAGAAGGACTCGTGACGGTGGACTTTACCTACCCATGAGCAGCGTAGGAAGGTGACTGTGCAACATGTTTCTGCACTAAGTATGAGTAAAGCCATGAAGGACCCAGATATCGAGACATTTGCAGCAGTGATTCGTGGAGTTGATGTTGATGGGATGGGGACGCCTATTCCTACAGAGATTACCGATGTACTGAAGCAATATGGGGATCTTATTCCTGATGAGATTTTGAAAGTACTACCACCTAGACGTGCAATGGACCACTCTATTGAGCTAGAGCCGGGGAAGCAACCTCCAACCAAAGCTCCCTATCAACTATTAGGGATGGAATTGGAAGAGTTGAAGAAGAAGCTGAAAGACTTGTCTAAAGTAGTTTTCATTCAAACTTTAAGGTCCCCATATGGTGCTCCAGTATTGTTCCAAAAGAAGAAGGATACAAATGAATTGAGGATGTGTTGTGATTATCATGCATTTAACAAGCAAACAATAAGGAACATGTATCCTTTGTCGCTAATAACGGATTGTTTCGACAAACTTGCGAGAGCCTGAGTGTTTTCCAAGTTGGACTTGAGACAAGGGTATTATCAAGTTTGGATCGCTGAAGGAGACGAGAGAAAGACCGCGATTGTGACGAGATATGGAAGTTTTGAATTCCTAGTCATGCCATTCGGGTTGTGCAATGCTCTAGCCACATTATGCACATTGATGAACGATGTACTTCGTCCATACCTTGACACATTTGTTGTTGTGTAATTGGATGAAATCATGATTTTTAGTGATAACATGGAGGATCATAAGAAGATTTTGGCATTGGTATTTGAGGCACTGAAGAAACATCTGTTGTACTTGAAGAAGTCAAAATGCATGTTTCCCCATATCGAGATTCTGTTCCTTTCCCACATTGTTGGACAAGGCCACATACAGATGGAGCTGAGCAGAGTCAAGGTGATAGAGGATTAGGTGGAATTGAAGAATGTCCATGAGATGAGATTTTTCTTGGGGATGACCAATTACCGATGAAAGTTTGTAGAAGGGTATTCCAAGATAACTGCACCATTAACAGACCTTTTGAAGAAGGGGAAGCGATGGAATTGGACAGAGAAGTGTCATGAGGCTTTTGAAGAGCTGAAGAGAAGGATGGTGACAACACTAATACTAAGGCTACCTGACTTTGAGAGATCCTTTGAGGTCCACACTGATGCATCGGATTTTGCAATTGGAGGGGTTCTATTGCAAGATGGGCATTCAGTGGCTTATGAAAGTCGGAAGTTGCGGGATAGAGAGCACAAATATCTGGTCCATGAGAAGGAAATGACTGCCATCATTCATTGTTTGCATTTCTGGAGACATTACTTGGTTGGGAGACCATTTGTTGTCAAGGATGACAATGTTGCTGCAAGTTATTTTGCATTACAATCGAAGTTCTCAGCGAAGCAAGCTCGTTGGAAAGACTTCTTGGCAGAGTTTGACATGACCCTTGATTACAAGGCGAGTAAACTCAATGTTGTTGCAGATGCCCTTAGCAGAAAGGGACAACTAGCATCTCTAAATGGGGAAGACTGATTTGAAAGGACAAGGAGCAGGGTTAATATGTCTGAGGGTATGAAAAATGGACTTTGAGCTAGTGTGGAAACATATACACAAGAAAAGATGATTCTAAAGCTGGTAAAGGAAGGGAAGACACATAAGTTTCACATACGAGATGGATTCTTGTTCTATGGGAACCAAATTTATGTTCCAAAGTCATCAGGACTTAGGAGGCACCTTTTGAAGGAATGCCACGACTCATCTTGGGCTGGCTACCCAGGACAACGTCAGACTATGGCATTATTGGTGAGGGGGTACTTCTTGGAAAAGATGAGGCAGGATGTGGAGGAGTATATACATATATGCATCATTTATCAACATGACAAATCAGACACCCAGAGACAGGGAGGAATGTTGCATCCTTTACCGATTCCAGAGAGATCATGGATGAGTGTCTCAATGGACTTTGTTTCTCAATTACCAATGGTGCAGGGGTATAACGAGATTATGGTTGTTGTTGATCGTTTTTCCAAGTATGCTACCTTCGTTCCAACGAAGATACCACGTGGAGCAGGGAGGACAACTAAACTTTTCTTCAAGAATATTGTGAATTATTGGGGGATGCCTTTGAGTATCGTATTTGACAGGGATCCATGCTTTACAGGGAAGTTTTGGAACACCTTGTTCAAGCTAGTTGGGACAGAATTGCTACAAATTTCGAGTTACCATCCGCAGACAGATGGGAAAATCGAACACATTAACACATTGTTGGAGGACTACTTGAGACATTTTGTCATGACTGATCAGAAGAATCGACCCAAACTCTTGGATGTGGCTCAGTTTAGCTACAACATGCAGAAGATTTTTGCAATAGGTTATACTCCATTTGAGTTGGTTAATGGACAGATGTTAGTTGTGCCACACACAGTGCTATAGGGAGGATATTTTAAGAGCCCACATGCCAAGAGGTTCTCGACAGCACGGGACGAGGCCTTGGAGTTAGCACAAATTCACTTGCATGACACTGTAAGGAGAATGAAGAAATGGGCAGACAAGGATAGGAGGGATGCACACTTCGATGTTGGAGATATGGTTTTTCTAAGGATCACTAGAGATCAATTTCAGCCACCTAAGGGGACTGCTAGGTCTTTGAAAAGACGATATGAGGGGCCATTCCAAGTAAAGAAGCGGGTTGGTGAAGTTGCATATGAATTGGAGCTTCCAAAATGTTAGCCACCTATAAATTCTGTCATACTCAATGGTGGCTAAGTTTTCCTTTATACCTTCAAGAGATAGTTCTCTTTGAAAACTTATCATATTTTGAATTTTTTATGATGATTATTACCCTTTGAGGTAATCTTCACTGCTGTTCACTATTAATCCTAAAGTACCTGCTGTTCACCAAGAGAAAACTGCTTATAAAACTCCATTTTCCATCATTTCACTCCTTTCACTCATAAATAATTCCATTTTCACCCCTTTCCCCTTTCACAAATCCTTCAAAAACCTTCCATCTTAACCTTCAAAATCATCAAAACCCCCCTTAAAACCTTATATCTCCCCTTTATTTGGTTTTAAATTCCCTTCTTTCATCTATCGGAACCCTCATTTTGGCTTTAAAATCCCTGTTTTAAGCCTAAAAATAGTCTTTTGCCTTATAAGTTTTTTAACCCTCGAGGGCTTAAAGATTTTAAACCCTGTCCTTCATATGACATGAAGCTTCGCAATCGGGCGCTTAAAGGCTTAAAAACCCTCTTCCGAACCCTTATTTCCTTTGTTTTTTTCATTACCCCGACGTTATGATTTAAACAAATTTAGACCATTGATCTCTGCAGATCAATGGCCATCGGGTTATCCGCTCTCCGCCTGTCCATCATGCCTCACCTTTTCCTCCATTCAAATAACCCGCCCCATCTTTAAATCCTAACCGTTCATTCAGGCGATCCTATGATCGGGACTAAACCCGATAAGCCAAGACCCGTCCACTACGCGACAAGGCGATCGACGTCATCACCGGGCCTTCTCCTCCACCATACGATTTGTGACCCCAGATCCGACGGTTGCCGACGCATTTCACGTAATTTTTTGCCCCGCTTCGCAGTGCGCTACTTCCGCGTGAAATAGGAGGTTTCCATTTTCCATGTGTCGCGCGATGAATGGAATCACGTTCCAAAAGTGAATACCGCCTCCCCCCCCCCCAAATGTTGTGCGAAAACCACTGATGGTTTTCCCAAAACCACTTAACTTCCAATTCGCGCAAAATTCAAAATTTTACCTGGTTAGTTGTTCTGCCAGGTTTCGGCCCTTCTTCCACTGCATTTCATCTATCCTCAAGCACTCCATCACCCCCATTAAACCTCCGTAACGCAGTCATACCATTCTCGCAGGGTTTCTTAATGAGTTTTTTGTGTTTTGTAGGGTTTAAGTGGTGTGCGATCTGTGTTTTTCCACAGTCACAGACAGGTGATAAACAAGGCTCGGAGTGACGACTCTGTGCCTTCAGCCAACAGGGAAAAGGAACTAGCAGGTTTTCAAAACCATGTCATCAAGGGATCGCGATCCCTGATCTTAGATGAAACCATCCAACTGATAGAAAGTCACCTGTATAAACAAAGAGTAGTAAAGTGTATCAGCAGTGAAGAAATCAACGATAAAGGGATTAATGCCTAAACCTGAAGATCAAGGCTAATTAAGCCTAAACACAGACCAAAAGCAAATTAAAAGTGTTTAAAGGTAAAACAGAGAAAAATATCAGTAAAAGAGGCCTCCACTGCCACATCAGAGGCCATTTATCCCTTCAACTACCAAAAGTGCCACCTGCAGTCTCAATAAATCAAATGAAGGCATAGTTATTGCCCAGTCAGAAGATATTTGCCTAAAGACAGCTGAACAGTTATTTCAAACGAAAGAACATATTTTAAACTGTTAGCAAAGTTATTTTAAAAGATAAAAAGAGCCTTAAAGTCAATCTTTTTTCCCACTAAGCCTAAAAAGCAGAAATGGAATAAATGAAACAGAGTTGTAATTCAATGCATTCCTGCCTTATGCCTTGCATGGTTTTCAAGGCTAGGAATTGCATTTAGTATAGAATTAATTACACTTCAACCCTAGAACTCTTCCACCTCCTCATTTCTTCTATAAATACTTCTGAAGAAGATGAGAAATTGTTGTTTTGTCACTAGTTGTAACACTGAAACTCTCTAAAATAATACATAACCTGTTGAAGTTGAAAAAGAAATTGAAGTCTTGAAAGCTGGATTATGTTTTGACATGCTTGTTCTTGAGAAGGCTCTATCATTGGATCCCCGAGCTTAGCTGTTGGTGATGTATTCTGAACTGTCTGCTGTTTTTCCTGTTTTCATTATGTTTCATAAATTCTTACTACAGTAGGATGAAAATTTTAGGCTAAGAAATGACTCCTGGAAGCACCTTAGACCTGTTTATCCTTCACTGTTTTATGTTTTCTTCTGCTGAGGTATTTTAGAGTCTTTAATCTTTCTCTTTAGTCCTCATGCTTGTTTATTTCTCTAATAGTTCATATAGTTGGTTCCAGCGTGATTTATGGTTTTCCCTGCTTGTCTGCTGCCACTTGAAAACTATTTTTGAAGTCTCCCTTTGAAGTACCATTGTTTATAGTTAGCCAAGGAGGTATGTTTCGATCATACCCTTTGTCCCTGCTTGAACAATTGTTTTGAAGGTATTTATAGTTGTAATCATAGATGTGTTAGGTGTTACCTCTTCTATGACTGCAATTATCAGTGAATCTTTTATGTTTTCTAAGTCCTTTGAAATAAAATCTTTGAGGAAATAGGATGTGCTCCCGAATCTTAGATTTCATTTTAAAAGTTGTCTTGAAGTCATCATTTGCTTAAAGTGTGGTTTGTAGAATTCATGTTTAGCCCTATCTATCAAATGCCTCTTTATGTTCAAGTTATGTTTTTAAGTTCCCTTTGTTGAGAATTCAATTTCTCTTTCCAAATCATTAATGTCCATCTCATTCACAAAACTAAAGGATCCTGTGGCCAAGTTAGATTTTCCCTTTGATATCCCATATCCATTGATGAACTTGTCATAAACCTCTTCTTGAATCCATTGCCCATTAATTTTGATACTTCTTCTTTCTATATATACTACTTAGACCTTTCATATTCTGCTATGCCAATTCAACCAAACAAACACCTGCACTTAATAACTAGTCTAAAATCAATACTTAAAATCAAACAAGATAAATCTTTGCAAAACAGATAATTTGAGAGATCCCTCTCTGAAAATAGGAGGACTAGATCCTGGAACTCTAAAGATTGGTTTTGATGTTGCCTTGTCTTTTGGTAAGCCAATCTATCAAAACACAGGACCCCAACACGAACCACATGGGTTCCAGATGTCCTGTTTTCCATATGAGTTAACTGAATAAATGCAGACGTGATAACGAGCATCCTGAGCGAGCAACACCACCGAGAGGTCCAACTATGATAGTAGATAGACCATACTTGATTTTGGAGAAGATCCTTGATCTTCGGACAACAGGTCTCGGGAGTAATGCCTGAAGAGAGTTTCTAATTCAGTGGAGAGATAAACCAGAGGAAACGAGTTGGGAATTAGAGGATTCGCTGTGGAATTGGCGAAAGGAGATTGTGGAGTTTGATGAGCAGTTGATGAGGTCTAGCAGATTTCCAGGGATGTCAATGACTCAAGGTGGGGGAATATGTCAGGTCCACAAGTTGGCGTCCCACGAATCGGGTGAGTCGGGCGCCCAACACAGGTGCACTTGAGCAAATGGTTGGATGGGTGCGCGCCACGACGATGGGCGTGCCCGTGAGCACCTTAGGTGAAATCAGGCACCTAGCGACGTTATGGGCGTATCGTCACATCGTAACCAGAGAAGGCATGCCGTTATAGTGATGTGGCGGACAAACGAAGAAGAATAACGATGACCGAGCGATGTTTCGTAGCATGGTAGAACTATCATCGCATTGTTGCGGTGGTGACCGAGCGACATAACGAAACAAGCAGAGGTATCGTCGCTTTATAACCGAGCAGCAAAGACGACGTTATAGCATGAGTTTACATATGTGGAGGGTGAGTGTTAGTTCGGCTCAGGTCCACCGGGAGCCCCCAACATGCCACACAGTGTAGGTCAAGTCGTGTATAAATACAACGACGGATGGAGGAGTTGGAGCGTTGGATTCGAGTCATCATATCGACAACATAGTTCAGAAATTACAACGGGTATGTGGTTCGGGTGATATGGGTTGTGGATGAGCCCGCAGTGCGGGTGGTTCACATGGAACACAGCAAAGGGTCAGGTCGGGTCCGCGGTTGGTGCGGTTGCATTCAGCGTATAGTGTGCAACAGGCAAAACACTTGGCGGAGGTTTGAGTCGACTCGGGTGAGTGGGCCTGTGACTTGTGCAGCGGCATTGCGTTCACGACAAGGTTGAGTTGTGCTGTGTATTGCGGACAGCGGCTACGTGCAGAGATTGCGTGCAACAGGGTTGAGTCGTGCGACTCCCTACCTGCATGCACATCATAACTATATAAGGGTTGTGTCGTGAAATTTTTTCCATGTAGAAATAGGTTCACGACCTATATAAAAACAATGTGCAGATTTTATATATTTCATTATAAAATTGCTGTTGCACTTATAATTTGGTCTATTGCATATTTATGAGCTGTTGTATGTTTTTATTCCAAAAAAACATAACTTAATGAAGTGAAGATTAACACTTGAAAAATAGAGAGGTGTATTATGGAAAATGTCGAAAATAAATAGTAGGCGTTTAGCCGGTACCGTACGACCTGCCAAAGGGGAATCGAAGTTTGGGGGCGTGACACCCAGGCACCAATAGCCGCGATGCACCAACGTGCAACCTCTGATCAAGAGCTACCATCTCTTGGGGCCAAAGATCTCCAGACTGGGGTAACGCTTCCCGTCAGATGCGTGCCTGTGTGAGGCAGTCGCATCATTACTGGGTAGCCCAGAACTACGAACCCTATTGCCTTTGCTCTCCATCGTGTCTTCAGTTGATTTCGATGTTTAAATATTATATCATATGTGGGCTACTGTTGCATCAAAGGAGAGTGGATTTTTAATCATCATCTCGATTTAAAAAAGTGCATATATAATTTTATCTTAAGGAATAAATGTGCATATATAACCACTAATATTTTCCCTTGGGAAAGGGCATTTATGCCATTGTAATTTCAAAATTAGGTTTATCTATGGTCAAGAATTACAAATAACATCACAGTAGATACAAATATTATGATAGATTTTAAAGCAATATTATTTTAGTTTTTTGGAACTAATTTATGACATTCCTATGTTATGACATGGTATTCTTATGCTAGGATAGACAAATGAATTATTTAAGCTTAGCTAATACTCAGTTTTCAGTTTCATTTTAAGAATTCAACCAAATTATTGCAGGGAATGGAGATTGAGTTGAAGAAGCTTGAAGAACATGTGAAGCCAACACCAAAAGGCATTTAAGCTTACTCATTTTACTTGAAGCTAGGTTATCAAATTAAAATGCCAACAAATATGGTTTATATATTACATTATTTTGGAAGCATTTGTAACATATTGGCCTCACGAACAAGCCAGGTGACCTAGAATACATGTGACATAGAATATGACAGATATTTTCACACTTTTTTTTTGAGAGTAAGAAAATACAAGATACAATACTAAGAAATCAAGTAGATTTTACCCAGCCGAATCTTCGCTAACTTGTCCTAAAATCAAGTAGAAATTACCCAGCAGAATCTTCTCTTACTCACCCTTTTTTGTTTTGCTAGTTTGTCTGTCTCAATCCAAAATTCTTATTGCTCAACTAAGGACTAATTCTCATAAACTCCATTGTGAAACATGGCACTGGAAAAGGCCAAAAGAAGTGTGGGAAGAAAGAGTATGTATTTTTTTCTTCTCCAGAAAAATGGAAACAAAAAAACATTTCATTTTAGAATGCGAAGCCTTCAAAAACAACATGGTAAGTTATGTAGATATTATGGTAGCTAGCTCTTGAGATAATCTATTCAGCGAGGGGTTTGTCGAGAAGTTGAAAGCGTTTATTGTGATACTTCACAGGAAAAGGGTGGAATACAAGAGCCAAATGGAGAAACAATTTGTCCCATAGGCTATATTTAGATTTATAGATGTTAAAATAATTTATTTATTTATTTCTTTCTTTCTTGCATCTCAATTTTTCTGCCTCTTCACTTACTATTGTATGCCCCTTCCCCTTTTATTATATGTCCATTTTGATTTCAAATTTCTAATAAATTATTTCTACAGAATTTTTGTTTTTGAAAAAATGAATTATTTCAAACCATAAACATTTCGATTTTATAATATAATTATTAAAAATCTAACATTACATATTAATGAAGTAATACTAACGAAAATCTAAAAACTAACCTTTCATCTTATCTAAATCTAAACTTACTTCGTGTATTATCGTAAAATATAAAACTAAGACAATAAAGCCTAAACCTCGTGCGTGGAGAAAAAGGCAAATAAAATAGTGAATCTATAATTTTATATAAAATTGAAATTCCAATCCAAAAAGTTAATAAAAAATAAAAAACTAAAACACTTTCCTCAAATCCAAAAAGTTAATAAAAAATAAAAAACCAAAAAACTTTCATAAAATCCAAAAAGTTAATAAAAAATAAAAGACCTAAAAACTTTCCAAAAAACAAAAAGGAGAAACCTCTCAAGTTAAGAGAGCATAAGAGAAACAAGAGAGTAATAACGAAACTTTCCATACAAGCAAAAATAGAAACATTGATTTGTGTGCCAAAGTTAAAAGGAAACATTGGTTTGTGCCAAAGTAATAGGGACTTGAAAGCGATTGCTATAGTGGCCGCGGCCGCGGGGATTAAACATTCACCAATTTCTTTATCATCATAAGGATGTCGTCGCTCAGGGGATAGACACGTTCCATAATGGTGGCGTTAGTTATGTGTAGCGCGCCGACACATTGGAGCGTCAGGTTAATTCAATCACCGCGAGCTGTCAAATATTTGGGGCAATTTTCTGGTAACAGGCCTGATTCTTTTCCATATTGAAATGGCACAATTTATTTAAACATGTATTTGTTTTTAGAGAATTTTGTATAAATTCGACCGGGAAGAATGCCGTTGAAACAGCATTGCACGATTTGAAGTTGGCGCCCAGAATGGTCATGATTATATAACAGGGTAAGTTGGCAGACAGGTACAGAGCATTATCTAGTCGATGGCTCCTTAAGCACGCTAACAGAAAAGCACGCTAGCAGACAGGTACAGGTACAGGTACAGGGCATCTATCCAGCAGCGCCAGTTACTCCAACATAAATCAAATCGCATCTGCATCCGCCGAATCCGCATACATATCGATCACTCGGGAGTCTGCAGGTACAGGGTTTAACATTAAATCCATTGTACATTCCTATTTCTCCGAATTGTATCGTGTCATGGTATACTTGGGCCAGTCCTAGATCTTTCCTTTAGGTTAAAGCGGTGGTGGAACTGGAACTTCAATGGCGGGCCAAACATCAAAGCAACTCCAGTTACTCTAGCATCAATAGTATCGCATCCGCCGAAATTGCAGAGCCGTCGATAACCCCCTCGAGTGGACACACACCGTCAGAGTCTAGGCAGGCAGCACGCGTGATCAAATTCTCTCAGCTTCAGTGTTTCTTAAGGTACTTAGTTAATCTTTGATTTATTTTTATGCTTTGTTGTTTTCTGTTATTCTTGGTTCTTCCATTTTCTGTCATCGCTGAATATTTTTTTTCGATTCTCATTTCGGGCCTATGAAAGGAAAGGGAAGAGAGCCACAGAAGTGGGGAGCAGAGCAAAAGGAGCAGTGGCCTGCAAAATAGATTTGAGTTTGCTCTTTGACTGTAAGGTAAGCAATAAACCAAGATTATATTTAGGGTTTGATTTTTGCTTATCAATATGGAATATTATGAATGAATGCCCCGTTTGACCCTGTTGTTATTGTCTCGTGCTGCCATGCCATTTGTTGAAATCTTTTTTATTGTTTTAATGCATGCAACACAGAGATAAAGTGTTTAGGTATTTTTTTTTTTTTTAATGATTTTCTCCTCTCAATAGTATCATGAATGAATTTCCCATTTGCCCCTGTTGACATGCCATCTTTTGAAATCTTTTTATTGTTTAATGCACGCAACACAAAGATGAAATGTTTATCTAATTTAGGGAAAACCGAAGTGAGTTACTTCACTTCTTTCTCGGTGAAGAAGAAGCCTTAGGGGAAAGGGGAAAACCGTGTGAGTTACTTCTTTCGAAAAAGAAAACCGAGTTACTTCTTTCTTGGGGAAGAAGAAACTGCTTGTGGGCATTTTTGAATTTGAAGGCCTTTCAACAGGCGTTGAAACAATAAAAAGTACAGAAATAAAGAGTGGTTTTGTTTCCTAAAACCTTGTGTAGGTGTATTAGTTCCCAAGCCAATCTCCACCTCATCTCTTCTCAGAGATTATTGCAGTAGATAACCTTGTTCTCTTTTCACATAAAGCAACTTGGTTTCAATGGTTTCAAAAAAGTTGACATGTTGCTTACCAACTAATTGCTAATGATCATCACCTAGTCAAGTCATGAACGAACAAACTAATTTCGATTGATAGGCAATTAACGAGTCTTGGTCTAATGTCTTGAAATATCAATCTCTTTCCTCGAAATACTATTGATAGACCTAAATTAATTTGAACTCTAATGTTATTATGAAAATCCATCACGTAGTTGAAATTCTTACTCTTACTCAATAACCTTCCTTTCTCAAATAAGCATTTATGAAAATCCATCATGTATTGTAGTTGAAATTCTTACTCAATCACTTTCTTTTCTCAAATAAATGCTTATGGTAAAGCTAGGAATTAATGAGTCTTGTAATTCCCTAGATACTTAAGCAAATAAACAGTCCTTTCTCAAATAAATGATTACATTAAAGCTAGGCATTAATGAGTCAAGCTAGGCATTAATGAGTCACCTTCCTTTCTCAAATAAATGCTTATTTAAAGCTAGGCATTAAATGAGTCTTGTTGTTGCCTATATATTTAAGCAAATAAACAATCTTTTGACACATAAATGCTTATAGTAAAGCTAGGCATTAATGAGTCTTGTTGTTGCCTAGATATTGTAAGCAAATAAACAATTTAAGTATATTGTATTTTTATATACCACTTATACTTAGACATATATTTTTATATACCACTTATATTTAGACATATTCACTCAGTATTTAACATACACAACAAGAAGATACAAAAAAGGAAGTAACCTTCACTTATGGTAAAGCTAGGCATTAATGAGTCTGGTTGTTGCCTAGATATTGTAAGTATATTGTATTTTTATATACCACTTATACTTAGACATATTCACTCAATAATTAATCTACACAACAAACCTACACAACAAGAAGATGCAAAAAAGGAAGTAATAATTGTAACACCGATAAAGTGTAGCACTATTTTCCTATTATTTCGATCGTCATAGAGTTACCTGATCATACTTATATTATCTTAGGAAGTGGTAAATATGATAGATCCATCTTAACCTAATTTTGTTAATTATTGGAAGTAATAGAAAATTTAAGCATGTGAAGGAATAGAAAAAGCCCTAATGCAAATATCTTTCTCTTTCTTGTTAAAATATTTGCTCAAAGATATATAATTTTTTTGGTGTATTTTTATTTATTTATTTATTTCAAACTAAAATGGTATTTTGGTGTATTTTTATTTATTTCAAACTAAAATGGTATGTTGGAATGTGGGCTAAAATGGAAAGACATTTGTACATTAAGTGTTTATCTCTCCAAAAAATACCTATAAAATTACAATGAGAAAGCATGAGCCCTATTTTAGATTTGATCGGGGAAATCTATTAAAAAAACCTACATAATTACAATGAGAAAGCATGAGCCCTATTTTAGATTTGATCGGGGAAATCTATTTGAAAAACCTACATAATTACAATGAGAAAGCATGAGCCCTATTCTAGATTTGCTCGGGGAAATCTATTTTTTTTTAATAGATGTTGTTTTCCAATTGTGAATTGAACATTTTTGTTTTTCTATATCATCAAATACGCTAATAAATTTATATTATTTTAAGGAATAAAAGTAATTTTTTTTTAATAGCTGTGGTTTTCCAATTGTGAATTGAACATTTTTGTTTTTCTATATCATCAAATATGCTAATAAATTTGTATTATTTTAAGGAGTAAAAGTAAATAGTTGATGTTGTTTTCCAATTGTGAATAGAACATTTTTGTTTTTCTATATCATCAAATATGCTAAAAAATTTATATTATTTTAAGGAACATTGAACGCATTAAAAGTAAATTTTTAAGTTAAAAGTAAATAGTTGATAGACTTTTTTCTGTAAATTTTTTAAGTTAACCCAGGAATATTGAACACAATAAAAGTAAATAGTTGATAGGCTTTTTTCTGTAAATTTTATAGTTAACTAATTATAAATATTCTAATATCAAGGAATATTGAACTCAATAAAAGTAAATACTCTAATATCTAGGAATATTGAACGCAGTAAATAGTTGATAGGCTTTTTTTTTTTTATTTGTATTGTTTATAAGTTAACTGATTATAAATATTCTAATATCTAGGAAGATTGAACATGATAAAAATAAATAGTTGATAGGCGGCTTTTTTTTATTTTTTATTTTTTAATTCTTTCTTTCTCCGTAATTTTTTTTAAATTAAATGATTATTAATTTTCTAATATCTTGTAATGTATCTATATATACTGTAGATGTGATGATTCGGTGAATTGGTCTTTATGAATTAATGGAGTACAAAACACAACCTCTCCATCCTTGTAAAACAAATCATATGGGAGGTATGATTTCTATTACTTTTCTGGGAGGTATGATTTCTATTACTTGTGGAAAAGTAGTAAATTTAAATTATGATTACAAGTAAGTAAATTTAAATTATGATTGATGTTAGAATGTCTTTAGTAGAACTATTGTTTAGTTGCCAATTTTAATCTAAATGTCATTTTTTGTTATTTTTTTGAATGGAGAACGACATTGGAAGAAGGAAATTATGCATATATAGATAGAGAGTGTTTGAAATTAATTTTATTTCTTTAATTTTTGTTTGTTTGTTTTGTTTTGTTGAGATCAAGCATGGACCTTCTTTCTTTTGTTTGTTGTGTTACTTTGTTTTTTCATTGTTTTGTAATTTTCGTCCTTTGTAGTTTTGTTTGTTGTGTTACTTTGTTTTTTCATTGTTTTGTAATTTTCGTCCTTTGTAGTTTTGTTTTGCTTTGGTTTTTGCTTCTTTAGTTTAGTTTTGCTTTGGTTTTTGCTTGATTTGTTGGGGAGAAAAGAAAAGCGAGTGTAGAGAGAAACAAATGAGAGCCTAGAGAAAGTTATAGCCTAGAGAAATTTATAGAGAAAGATACATGAGAAAGCCTAGGAGATGAGAAAGTGATTTTTTTTCAACATGATTTGGTGATTCTCGATGTTGAGCAGGTATTTTCATGATATCACTTGTCACAAGTGAATAGATATCTTGTTGTACTGTTTTTATTTCAGGGATGCACAATTAATTGCTTGGTTTATCCTTGAGATATGAGTGTTAACCAAGTTGTTAAATTGGATGATATGGATTTAATGTTCTTGTCATTTGTTATGTTTAAGGAAGCTCTAGCTATCAACCCCCTTTCTTGGGCTATAAGAATGAAAGTAGCCATTGGAACTGCCAAAGGACTCGCTTTCTTTCAGAGTGAAGAAAAGAAAAATAAGTAATAACAATATATTGTGATTTCAAGGCTTCAAACATACTTCTTGATTCAATAAAAAACATGTAATAACAAGTAATATATCGTGATTTCAAGGATTCAAACATACTTCTTGATTCAATATGTTAACTCTCATTGTTGTTGTTTTGCATTTGAAGTATTACTTCCAATTGCCCAATTTTCTAGTTATGGAGAACTTTTGGTCTAGTTTTGTGTTTTATTTTTTCTACTTGGTCATCGCAGAACTACAATGTTAAATATTCTGACTTAGGCCTTTCCATAGATGGTTTGCTGGTGATAACACGTTTCTACAAGGATCATGGGACTCATGGTTAAGCTTCTCTTGATTATGTAGCAACAGGTTTTAGGTGACTAAGTCTGTCTTTACAAGTTTTAGGTGACTAAGTTTGACATTACAAGTTTTAGGCATTATGTTACTATTGACAATTATACGTAATGTTATTTAACTTATGTTTCTTACTATTGATGATTCTCGATGTTGTGTAGGTATGTATGGTCTATTTGTCATTTTATTGTTGATGATTCCACACGTTGATTTTCGATGTTGAGTAGGTATGTATGGTTTATCTGTCATTTTATTAGTTTTCTATTTAGATTCTTATATGTTTGATTCATGATATCACCTACCACAAGTGAATATATATGAATATCTTGTTGTACTGTTTGTATTTCAGGCATGCACAATTCATTGTTTGGTCCATACTTGAGATATTAGTGTTAAACAAATTATTTAATTGGATGATATATATCTTTTGTTATTATAATTTGTTTGTATTTCAGGCATGCACAATTCATTTCTTGGTCCATACTTGAGATATTAGTGTTAAACAAGTTATTCAAGTAGATGATATATATTTATTGTTATTATAATTTCTTATGTTTCAGGAAGTTTTAACTATCATCCTTTTTTCTTGGGTTATAGGAATGAAAGCAACCATTGAAGCTGCCAAAGGACTTGCTTTCCTCCATAGTAAAGAAAAGAAAATCAAGTAATATTTTGTGATTTCAAGAAGTCAAAAATGCTTCATACTTATTGCTTTCCTCCATAGTAGAGAATAGAGAATCAACTAATATATTGTGATTTCAAAGCGTTAAATATACTTTATACTTCTTAGCTCAACATGTTTAACTCATTTATGTTGTTTTGCAAATTGTCTGATTGTGATTTCAAGGTGTCAAATATACTTTATACTTCTTAACTCAATATGTTTAACTCATTTAAGTTGTTTTGCAAATCCTTTGATTTTTTACTCATGGAGTATTGTTGTTCAAGTTTGTGTTCTTTTTTTTTCTTGGTCATTGCAGAACTACAACGCCAAACTTTTTGGCTTTGGCCTTTCCAAGCATTGCCCACTTGTGATGAAATATGTTTCTATAAGGATGATGGGACTCATGGTTAAACTTCTCTTGATGATGAAAGCACTAGAGCCCAATTTTCTATATGATCATATGGGAGGTAAGGCTTTTATTACTTGTGGAAAAATAGTAGATTTAAATTATCTTTAATGTTAGAATGTTCTCATCAGAATTAATATTTTGTTGCTGATTTTAATCTAAATATCACCCTTTTTTTGTTTCAGGTGGAGAGTGGAGAACGACATTGGAGGAAGGAAATTATACATATATAGAGGAAGAGAACGTTTTTTTTTTTAATCTTTTTTGTCCTTTTTGTTGTTTTGTAACTTTCATTTTTCTATTTTTTTTGTTGAGAATAAGCATGGCCATGCTTTCTTTTGTTTGTTGTGTTACTTATATTTTTTTCTTTGTTTTGTATTTTTCGTATTTTGTAGTTTTGTTTCCCTTTCATTGTTTTGTATTTTTCATTTTTTGTAGTTTTGTTTCCCTTTGGTTTGTTAGGAATGAAAGAAAGATGCTGCGTAGAGAGAGAGAGGAGGTGAGAAAGGGATTCTCATTGCATGAAAAAGGTGAATAATTCCATCCCATTCATAGTGGGTTATCTTATGTTTCCTACTATTGATGATTCCACACAAGTTGATGATTCTCGATGTTGAGCAGGTATGTATGATCTTTTTGTCATTTTATTGTTGATGATTCCACACGAGTTGATGATTTTCGATGTTGAGCAGGTATGTATGGTTTATTTATCATTTTATTTGTTTTCTATTTAGATTCTTATATGTTTTATTCATGATATCACCTACCACAAGTGAATAGATATGAATAGATATCTTGTTATATTGTTCGTATTTCAGGCATTTACGATTCATTGCTTGGTTCATACTTGAGCTATTACTGTTAAACAAGTTATTTAAGTGGATGATATATATCTATTGTTATTATAATGTCTTATGTTTCAGAAAGTTTTAACTATCATCCCTGTTTCTTGGGTTATAAGAATGAAAGCAACCATTGAAGCTGCCAAAGGACTTGCTTTCTTCCATAGCAAAGAAAAGAAAAGAAAATCAAGTAATATGTTGTGATTTCAAGACGTCAAATATGCTTCATACTTGTTGCTTTTCTCCATAGTAGATAAAAGAGAATTAGGTAATATATTGTTATTTCAAGGCGTCAAATATACTTTTTATACTTCTTTAACTCAATATTGTTTTGCAATTTGTCCGATTTTCTACTCATGGAGTATTGTTGTCCAAGTTTGTGTTCTTTTTTTTTTGGTCATTGCAGAACTACAATGCCAAACTTTTTGACTTTGGCCTTTTCAAGCATTTCCCACTTGTGATGAAACACGTTTCTACAAGGATGATGGGACTAATGGTCAAACTTCCCCTGATTATGAAAGCACGATAGCCCAATTTTGTATATCATCATATGGGAGGTAAGGTTTTTATTACTTGTGGAAAAATAGTAGATTTAAAGTATTCGTAATGTTAGAATATTCTCAGCAGAATTAATATTTTGATGCCAATTTTAATCTAAATATCACTTTTTTATGTTTCAGGCGGGGAGTGGAGAACGATATTGGAGGAAGGAAATTATACATATATAGAGGCATAGTTTTTTTTTTTAATCCTTTTTATCCTTTTTGTTGTTTTATAATTTTCATTTTTTCTATTTATTTTGTTGAGAATAAGCATGGCCATGCTTTCTTTTGTTTGTTGTGTTACTTATGTTTTTTTCTTTGTTTTGTATTTTTCGTATTTTGTAGTTTTGTTTCCCTCTCATTGTTTTGTATTTTTTATTTTTTGTAGTTTTGTTTCCCTTTGGTTTGTTAGGAATGAAAGAAAGATGTAGTGTAGAGAGAGAGAAGGTGAGAAAGGGATTCTCATTGCATGAAAAAGGTGAATAAGTCCATCCCATTCATAGTGGTTTATCTTATGTTTCCTACTATTGATGATTCCACTCAAGTTGATGATTCTCAATGTTGAGTAGGTATGTATGGTCTATTTGTCATTTTATTGTTGATGATTCGACACGAGTTGATGATTTTGTGATGTTGAGCCGGTATGTATGGTTTATTTATCATTTATTTAGATTCTTTTATGTTTTATTCATAATATTACCTACCACAAGTGAATAGATATGAATATATATCTTGTTATACTGTTTGTATTTCAGGTATGCACAATTCATTGCTTGGTTGATACTTGAGATATCACTGTTAAACAAGTTATTTAAGTGGATGATATATATCTGTTGTTATTATAATTTCTTATCTGTTGTTATTATAATTTCTTATGTTTCAGGAATTTTTAACTATCATCCCTGTTTCTTGGGTTATAAGAATGAAAGCAACCATTGAAGCTTTGCCAAAGGACTTGCTTTCTTCCATCAGAAAGAAAAGAAAAGAAAATCAAGTAATATATTGTGATTTCAAGACGTCAAATATGCTTCATACTTGTTGCTTTTCTCCACATTAGAGAAAAGAGAATCAGGTTGATATATTGTGATTTCAAGGCGTCAAATATACTTCATACTTCTTTAACTCAATATGTGTAACTCATTTATGTTGTTTTGCAATTTGTTCGATTTTCTACTCATGGAGTATCGTTGTTCAAGTTTGTGTTTCTTTTTTTTTTCCTTGGTCATTGCAAAACTACAATGACAAACTTTTTGACTTTGGCCTTTTTAAGCATTGCCCACTTGTGATGAAATAGGTTTCTACAAGGATGATGGGACTCATGGTTAAACTTCTCGTGATTATGAAAGCACGAGAGTCCAATTTTGTATATGACCATATGGGAGGTAAGGTTTTTATTACTTGTGGAAAAATAATAGATTTAAATTATCCTTAATGTTAGAATGTTCTCAGGAGAATTAATATTTTGTTGCCAATTTTAATCTAAATATCACCCTTTTATGTTTCAGGTGGAGAGTGGAGAGCGACATTGGAGGAAGGAAATTATACATATAGACGAAGAGAATGTTTTTTTTTTTCTAAATCCTTTTTATCCTCTTTGTTGTTTTATAATTTTCATTTTTCTATTTATTTTGTTGAGAGTAAGCATGGCCATGCTTTCTTTTGTTTGTTGTGTTACTTTTGTTTTTTTCATTGTTTTTCATTTTTCATATTTTGTAGTTTTGTTTCCCTTTCATTATTTTGCATTTTTCGTTTTTTGTAGTTTTGTTTCCCTTTGGTTTGTTAGGGATGAAAGAAAGATGTGGTGTAGAGAGAGAGGAGGTGAGAAAAGGATTCTCATTGCATGGAAAAGGTGAATAATTCCATCCCATTCATAGCGGGTTATCTTATGTTTCCTACTATTGATGATTCCATGCGAGATGATGATTCACGATGTTGAGCAAGTATGTATGGTCTATTTGTCATTTTATTATTGATGATTCCACATGAGTTGATGATTCTTGATGTTGAGCAGGTATGTATGGTCTATTTGTCATTTTATTGTTGATGATTCCACACAAGTTGATGATTTTCGATGTTGAGCAGGTATGTATGGTTTATTTGTCATTTTCTGTGTTTTCTATTTGGATTCTTGTATGTTTTATTCATGATATCACCTACCAAAAGTGAATAGATATCTTGTTGTACTGTTTGTATTTCAGGCATGCACAATTCATTGCTTGGTCCATACTTGAGATATTAGTGTTAAACAAGTTATTAAAGTGGATGATATATATATATATATATATTGTTATTATAATTTGTTTGTATTTCAAGTATGCACAATTCATTGCTTGCTTGGTCCATACTTGAGATATTAGTGTTAGATAAGTTATTTAAGTGGATGATATATATATATATATATTTTGTTATTATAATTTGTTTGTATTTCAGGTATGTGCAATTCATTGCTTGTTCCAGACTTGAAATATTAGTGTTAAACAGGTTATTTAAGTGGATGATATAAATATAATGTTATTATAATTTCTTATGTTTCAGGAAGTTTTAACTATCATCCTTGTTTCTTGAGTTATAAGAATGAAAGCAACCATTGAGGCTGCCAAAGGACTTGCTTTCTTCCATAGTAAAGAAAAGAAAATCAAGTAATATATTGTGATTTCAAGGTGTCAAATATGCTTCATACTTGTTGCTTTCCTCCATAGTAGAGAAAAGAGAATCAGGTAATATATTGTGATTTCAAGGTGTCAAATATAGTTTATACTTTTTAACTCATGTTTAACTCAATTATGTTGTTTTGCAAATTGTCAGATTTTCTACTCATGGAGTACTGTTGTTCAAGTTTGTGTTCTTTTTTTTTTTTTGATCATTGCAGAACTACAATGCCAAACTTTTTGACTTTGGCGTTTCCAAACATTGCCCACTTGTGATGAAACATGTTTTTACAAGGATGATGGGACTCATGGTTAGACTTCTCCTGATTATGAAAACACTGTTGTATATGATCATATGGGAGATAAGGTTTTTATTAGTTGTGGAAAAATAGTAGATTTAAATTATCCTTAATGTTAGAATGTTCTCAGCAGTTAATATTTTGTTGTCAATTTTAATCTAAATATCACCCTTTTTTTGTTTCATGTGGAGAGTCGAGAACGACATTGGAGGAAGGAAATTATACATATATAGACGAAGAGAATGTTTTTATTTTTTTAATTTTAATTCTAATTTTATTAAATTTTTTTATATTATATCTTTATTAAAATCCTTTTTATCCTTTTTGTCGTTTTATAATTTTCATTTGTCTATTTATTTTGTTGAGAATAAGCATGGACATGCTTTCTTTTTTGTTATTGTGTTACTTCTGTTTTTTCCAGTGGTTTGAACTTCGCGATTTTCAAAAAATCGTGATTTTTTCGGGGCAAACGATTTAATCGGCGATGTTTTCCTTGATGTTTTGAAAAAATCGCCGATCGGCAAAAAATCGCGATTCGATCTAAAAAAATCGTGGCAAGGGAAAATAGCGGGGTTAAATGCGATTTTGATTTTTTTTTTCCATTTTTACATCGACATGTTTGGTTATGAGAGCTAAGGAGTGAAGGAGGAGAGCGAAGGAGGGAGATCCGTGATCTACAAGCCCAAGATTGGACAAAAGTGAAGAATTTCTTGCAAGCTAAGCGAACAAAAATTGAATTTGGACCAAGTCTCTCCGGCAAAACGGTTTTTTCAGGTATGGGCATCAAATTTGACCCATTTTTTTGTTTTTTTCTTGTTCTTTCATGGGTTTTCATCACCCATGTATTTTTCATCATTTGTGATTGCATTTGGTCGTGTTTTTTTTTGTTTTTGTTTTTGTTTTATTGTTTTATTGAGAGGAGAAGGTTTATTTTGGTCAAAAATGCAAAAAATTGTTTGTTAAATTTTGTTTTTCATATTTCTTCTTGTGCTCTTAGTTTCTTTTCATTATTTTTGTTTGTGTTTCAACCAATGTTTTGAAAATCGCGATCGAGATTAAATCGGCCAGGGGAAAAAATCAGAAAAAAATCGTAAAAATTGGGAAAAAATCGGCACATACAAAAATATTCATTTTTTTTCAATTTTTTTAATATCTACAGCATCTACAGCATAAAATAAATGCATTGACACATAAATATGAAAAAAAATAATAATATATAAATGTGTAATATCATGTCTAGTGCTACATCACACATAAAACTGAATCTTGTCCTGAATACTACGTCCAGAGTCTCAAGTCAACTCAACGTCAAAATATCAACAAAAAATATAATAATGTATCTCATATCATGAGTCATAATGTCATATACAAAGGAATGTCAATGCACCATATAATCTATGGTCCTATACTACTGATTTCCTCTGCCCCTCTTGCGAGAAAATACAACAGCTTTGCCTTTCCCTCTAGATGAAGAAGCTGGCGAGACTGGCAATGGACTCTGTTGTGCTGTAGAAGTAGAAACTGAAGCACCAGAACGGGATCCTGAAGCACTAGGAGCTAAAGGAGGCAGACCACGTCCTCTACTAGTAGTAGTGGTAGGTGGTGTCACCTCTTCCTCCTGCTCCTCTTCCTCTTGCTGCTGCTCCTCCTCCTCATCCTCCTCTCCCTCCACTACTTCCTGCTCTATCCAATTAGGGGCTGAATCCATGACAGGCCTCTCAGCCTTAACTCTCCATTCAGCAATGCTGTCAATCACATCTAAAGAGATGGCCTCCATATCAGGTGTCCTCTCAAGTTGTCTCAACCACAATCTAAGATTGTAGTAGACGTAAACAATGTCATTGAGCCGCTGGGCCTCCAACCTGTACAAGGGTCATAAATTGATAAATTAAATATTAAAAAAAAATATTTAATGAATTCAAAAAATCAGTTGGAATATTTTAAGTTTTTTACCTGTTGCGCCTTTTGGTGTGTATTTTTTCAAATACACTCCAGTTGCACTTGCATCTTGAAGAGCTACATGTTTGGCTGAGTATTCTAATGGCAAGTTTTTGGAGTTTTGGTAATCTGCCATCGTAGCTCCTCCACCATGCATCTACAAGTTACAAGTTACAACAAATAAGATAAACTTATAAAGTTACAAACATAAGAAAATTTTAAAATAATGAAAATCTTACGTGGCATTTTAGTAGTCCTATCTTGGACAGCCATGTCGAAGCTCAAGGTGCCACCTACCATTCTGTATACCTCCATCTCTTTGGATATCTCTGCACGTTTTGATGGATTTGGTACCATCTTCTGAACATAAGTGAAAAAGCCATCCATGACCTCAGCATCAAATAGGAAACTACATGAATAAGCAAATCCGGGGTTTAGGAAGATCCCTGCAGCATGAATGGGACGATGGAGTGTGTTGTTCCATCGGTCATCAATAACTTCCCATAAAAGTAGTTTCTGAAACCCCTCATCACCCTTATCATCATAGTAGCCGCGAACAGCTTCTTTGGCCCTATCCATGGCCTCATACAAGTAGCCTATTGCGGGCTTCTCTCCATCCACCAATCTAAGAACCTTTACCAAAGGTTTAGTAACGCTGCACACCTCTTCCACTCCATTCCATAAACTTTCCTGATATGACACCAACCTGCAGATGGTCTCTCTCTCTGATTTGCAGTTGATAGTCAAAGCACGCCACTCATCTGAAAGAAACATTCTCTTCAAATCCCACTTAGAATTCAAGAGGGATTGAAGATATATGAAACTAGTGGCAAATCGTGTAATAGCAGGCCGCACCAACTCCTTGTTGGTGAATGTCCGCATCAAATGAAGCACAGATGCATGATTATATATAAATTTTGTGATGCTCTTTGATGATTCTACAATATCTTTGTCAAAATCAATTTTTTCGATGTCCTCCAACCTCAAATCAAGGCAATGTGCAGCACGAGGTGTCCAAAATATGCTCGGATGCCTCTCCATAAGCATCTTGCCAGCAGAAACATAGTTTGCAGCGTTGTCCGTTATGATTTGGACAACATTTTGGGGCCCAACTTCCAGAATGAACACATCTAATAAATCACATAATAATCTTACATCTTTGACATGTGCAGATGCATCAACAGATTTCATAAACATTGTGCTCTTGGGACAACTGACCAAGAAGTTAATAAGGGTCTTACCCCTTTGATCAGTCCAACCATCTGACATCACAGTGCATCCTGTGACTTCCCATGATGCCCTTAACTCCTCCAATCTCTTGGTGCAATCAACTTTATCATTTTGCAGAATGTGCCTTCTAAAGTCATCATATGAAGGGGCTTTGTATCCTGGGCCAACAACAGCGATAGCATCAATCGTAGCATGATAAAATGGATTGTTCCTGGCAACAGTGAAAGGAATATCACTCCAAAGAAACAGTTTGCCCAACAACCTATCAGCTTCTTCCTTCTCTTTTTTTTTTAATGAGGGAGGAGATAGATCGCTGTGCCTCGTGAGTGGTTCTAGGAGCAAAAAATGAGGAGGCAGCTACGAGGCTGCCTGTAGAAGATGCTGATGCTGAAGAGCCACTACCACTCTCACGGTCAACTCTAAACCCTGATATTTGACTCTTCAGAGTTGCCTTGCTGAGTTTAGTGGTTTCTATTCCTTCCAATGAGTTCATGGCTCTTTTGATTATTTCTACAGTGGTATTTGTGCAAGCGCCTACTTTATGCCCAGGAATTTGTCCCAGGTGGTATTTCAACCTGTATACCTCCCTGTCATGTGTTGACCACATAATTTGCAAATCAAGTTTGATCGGTCAAACCCTTGATCAAGTTCACCAAATTCCCATAAAGGATCTAATTTCCTTAGCATGTTGGAAACTTTGAACTTTGAAAGTTGAAATCTGAACTTAGGGCACAAGAAAAATTGTAAGTTAAAAAAATAAAATAAAAAAATTACAATTTTACACACAGCATTTTGATTTTTTTCACAAAAAAACCCTCGACTCGATGCAAAAATAATGGGAAAAAATACATGTTGAAACCAGTGGTTTGAACATCGTGATTAAATCGCGATGTTTTCAAAAAATCGTGATTTTTTTGGGCAAACAATTTAATCGGCGATGTTTTGAAAAAATCGCTGATCGGCAAAAAATCACGATTTTTTCCAAAAATCGTGGTAAGGGAAAACATCGGGGTTAAATGCGATTTTGATGTTTTTTTTTTCATTTTTACATCGACAGGTTTGGTTATGAGAGCTAAGGAGTGAAGGAGGAGAGCCAAGGAGGGAGATACGTGATCTACAAGCCCAAGATTGGACAAAAGTGAAGAATTTCTTGCAAGCCAAGCGAACAAAAATCGAATTTGGACCAAGTGTCTTTGGCAAAACGTTTTTTCTAGGTATGGGCATCAAATTTGACCCATTTTTTTTTTGTTTTTTTCTTGTTCTTCCATGGGTTTCTATCACCCATGTATTTTTCATCATTTGTGATTGCATTTGGTTGTGTTTTTTTATTTTGTTTTTGTTTTATTGAGAGGAGAGGGTTTATTTTGGTCAAAAATGCAAAAAATTGTTTGTTAAATTTTGTTTTTTATATTTCTTCTTGTGCTCTTAGTTTCTTCCCATTATTTTTGCTTGTGTTTCAACATATATTTTTTCCATTATTTTTGCATTGATATGAGGGTTTTTTTGTGAAAAAAATCAAAATGTTGTATATAAAATTGTAATTTTTTAATTTTATTTTTTAACTTGCAATTTTTCTTGTGCCCTAGGTTCAAATTTCAACGTTCAAAGTTCATAGTTTCCAACATGCCAAGGAAATTAGATCCTTTATGGGAATTTGGTGACCTGATCAGGGGTTTGACCGATCAAACTTGACTTGCAAATTATGTGGTCAACACATGACATGGGGGGTATACAGGTTGAAATACCACCTGGGACAAATTCCTGGGCATGAAGTAGGCCCTTGCACAAATACCATTGCAGAAATAATCAAAAGAGCCATGAACTCATTGGAAGGAATAGAAACCACTAAACTTAGCAAGGCAGCTCTGAAGAGTCAAATATCAGGGTTTAGAGTTGACCGTGAGAGTGGTAGTGGCTCTTCAGCATCAACATCTTCTACAGGCAGCTCCGTAGTTGCCTCCTCATTTTTTGCTCCTAGAACCACTCACGGGGCACAACCATTTATCTCCTCCCTTATTAAAAAAAAGGAGAAGGAAGAAGCTGATAGGTTGTTGGGCAAACTGTTTCTTTGGAGTGATATTCCTCTCACTGTTGCCAGGAACAATCCATTTTATCAGGCTACGATTGATGCTATCCCTGTTGTTGGCCCAGGATACAAAGCTCTTTCATATGATGACTTTAGAGAGCGCATTCTGCAAAATGAGAAAGGTGACTGCACCAAGAGATTGGAGGAGTTAAGGGCATCATGGGAAGTCACAGGATGCACTGTGATGTCAGATGGTTGGACTGATCAAAGGGGTAGGACCCTTATTAACTTCTTGGTCAGTTGTCCCAAAGGGACAATGTTTATGAAATCTGTTGATGCATCTGCACATGTCAAAGATTCAAGATTATTATGTGATTTATTAGATGTGTTCATTCTAGAGGTTGGGCCCCAAAATGTTGCCCAAATCATAATAGACAATGCTGCAAACTATGTTTCTACTGACAAGATGCTTATGGAGAGGCATCTGAGCATATTTTGGACACCTTGTGCTGCACATTGCCTTGATTTGATGTTGGAGGACATCGGAAAGACTGATTTTGTCAAAGATATTGTAGAATCATCAAAGAGCATCACAAAATTTATATATAATCATGCATCTGTGCTTCATTTGATGAGGACATTCACCAACAAGGAGTTGGTGCGGCCTGTTATTACACGATTTGCCACTAGTTTCATATCTCTTCAATTCCTCTTGAATTCTAAGTGGGATTTGAAGAGAATGTTTCTTTCAGATGAGTGGCGTGTCTTGACTATCAGCCGCAAGTCAGAGGGAGAGACCATCTGCAGGTTGGTGTCATATCAGGAAAGTTTCTGGGCTGGAGTGGAAGAGGTGTGCAGCGTTATTGAACATTTGGTAAAGGTTCTTAGATTGGTGGATGGAGAGAAGCCCGCAATGGGCTACTTGTATGAGGCCATGGATATGGCCAAAGAAGCTATTCGCAACTACTATGATGATAAGGGTGATGAGGGGTTTCAGAAACTTCTTTTATGGGAAGTGATTGATGACTGCTGGAACAACACACTCCATCGTCCCATTCATGCTGCAGGGATCTTCCTGAACCCCGGATTTGCTTATTCATGTAGTTTCCTATTTGATGTTGAGGTCATGGATGGCTTTTTCACTTGTGTTCAAAAGATGGTGCCAAATCCATCAGAATGTGCAGAGATATCCAAAGAGATGGAGGTATACAGAATGGTAGGTGGCACCTTGAGCTTCGACATGGTTGTCCATGATAGGACTACTAAAATGCCAGGTTAGATTTTCATTATTTTAAAATTTTTCTTATGTTTGTAACTTTATAAGTTTATCTTATTTGTTGTAACTTGTAACTTGTAGATGCATCGTGGAGGAGCTACGGTGGCAGATTACCAAAACCCCAAAAACTTGCCATTAGAATACTCAGCCAAACATGTAGCTCTTCAGGATGCGAGCACAACTAGAGTGTATTTGAAAAATAACACACCAAAAGGCGCAACATGTAGTTTCCTATTTGATGTTGAGGTCATGGATGGCTTTTTCACTTGTGTTCAAAAGATGGTGCCAAATCCATCAGAACGTGCAGAGATATCCAAAGAGATGGAGGTATACAGAATGGTAGGTGGCACCTTGAGCTTCGACATGGTTGTCCATGATAGGACTACTAAAATGCCAGGTTAGATTTTCATTATTTTAAAATTTTTCTTATGTTTGTAACTTTATAAGTTTATCTTATTTGTTGTAACTTGTAACTTGTAGATGCATCGTGGAGGAGCTACGGTGGCAGATTACCAAAACCCCAAAAACTTGCCATTAGAATACTCAGCCAAACATGTAGCTCTTCAGGATGCGAGCACAACTAGAGTGTATTTGAAAAATAACACACCAAAAGGCGCAACATGTAAAAAACTTAAAATATTCCAACAGATTTTTTGAATTCATTAAATTTTTTTTTTTAAATATTTAATTTATTAATTTATGATCCTTGTATAGGTTGGAGGCCCAGCGGCTCAATGACATGGTTTACGTCTACTGCAATCTTAGATTGTGGGTGAAACAACTTGAGAGGACACTTGATATGGAGGCCATTTCTTTAGATGCGATTGACACCACTACTGAATGGAGGGTTGAGGCTGAGAGGCCTGTCATAGAGTCGGCCCCTGATTGGATAGAGCAGGAGGTAGTGGAGGGGGAGGAAGATGAGGAGGAGGAGCAACAGCAGGAGGAGGAGGAGGAGGAGTAGGTGACACCACCTACCACTACTATCGATAGAGGACATGGTTTGCCTCCTTTAGCTCCTAGTGCTTCAGGTTCCCGTTCTGGTGCTTCAGTTTCTACTTCTAGAGCACAAGAAAGTCCATTGCCAGTCCCGCCAGCTTCTTCATCTAGAGGGAAAGGAAAAGTTGTTGTATTTTCTCGCAAGAGGGGCAGAGAAAATCAGTAGTATAGGACCACAGGTTATATGGTGCATTGACATTCTTTTGTATATGACATTATGACTCATGATATAAGATACATTATTATATTTTTTGTTGATATTTTGAGGCTGAGTTGACTCTTGAGACTCAGGACTTAGTATTCAGGATAGGATTCAGTTTTATGTGTGATGTAGCACTAGACATGATATTACACATCTTATATATTATTATTATTATTATTATTATTTTTGTTTTGTTTTGTTTTTGTTTTTCTATTTTTTATTCATATTTATGTGTCAATGTATTTATTTTATGCTGTAGATGCTGTAGATATTTAAAAAATTGAAAAAAAATGAATATTTTTGTATGTGCTGATTTTTTTCGATTTTTACGATTTTTTTTCCCTGCCCAATTTAATCCCGATCGCGATTTTCAAAACACTGGTTTTTCCATTGTTTTGTATTTTTTTGCTTTTTGTAGTTTTGTTTCCCTTTCAAGTAATATATTGTGATTTCAAGGCATCAAATATAGTTTATATTTCTTAACTCATGTTTAACTCAATTATGTTGTTTTGCAAATTGTTCGATTTTCTACTCATGGAGTACTGTTGTTCAAGTTTGTGTTTTTTTTTTTCTTGTTCATTGAAGATCTATAATGCCAAACTTTTTGACTTTGGCCTTTCCAAGCATTGCCCACTTGTGATGAAACATGTTTCTACAAGGATGATGGGACCTATGGTTAAACTTCTCCAGATTATGAAAGCACTAGAGCCCAATTTTCTATATGATAATTTGGGAGGTAAGGCTTTTATTACTTGTAGGAAAAATAGTAGATTTAAATTATTCTTAATGTCAGAATGTTCTCAGCAGAATTAATATTTTGTTGCCAATTTTAATATAAATATCACCCTTTTTTTGTTTCAGGTGGAGAGTGGAAAACAACATTGGAGGAAGGAAATTATATATCTAGAGGAAGATAATTTTTTTTTTTTAATCCTTTTTCTCCTTTTTGTTGTTTTAATATTTTCATTTTTCTATTTATTTTGTTGAGAATAAGTATGGCCATGCTTTCTTTTGTTTGTTGTGTTACTTCTATTTTTTTCTTTGTTTTGTATTTTTCGTATTTTGTAATTTGTTTCCCTTTGGTTTGTTAGGAATGAAAGAAAGATGCGGTGTAGAGAGAGAGGAGGTGAGAAAGGGATTCTCATTGCATTAAAAAGGTGAATAATTCCATCCCAATGATAGTGGGTTATCTTATGTTTCCTACTATCGATGATTCCACACGAGTTGATGATTCTTGATGTTGATCAAATATGTATGGTCTATTTGTCATTTCATTGTTGATGATTCCAACGAGTTGATGATTTTCGATGTTGAGCAGGTATGTATGGTTTATTTGTTTTCTATTTAGATTCCTATATGTTTTATTCATGATATCACCTACCACAAGTGAATAAATATGGATATATATCTTGTTATACTGTTTGTATTTCAGGCATGCACAATTCATTGCTTGGTTCATACGTGAGATATCACTGTTAAACAAGTTATTTAAGTGGATGATATATATCTATTGTTATTATAATTTCTTATGTTTTAGGAGTTTTTAACCATCATCCATGTTTCTTGGGTTATAAGAATGAAAGCAACCATTGAAGCTGCCAAAGGACTTGCTTTCTTCCATAGTAAAGAAAAGAAAAGAAAATCAAGTAATATATTGTGATTTCATGACGTCAAATATGCTTCATACTTGTTGCTTTTCTCCATAGTAGAGAATAGAGAATCAGGTAATATATTGTGATTTCAAGGAGTCAAATATACTTTATACTTCTTTAACTCAATATGTGTAATTCATTTATGTTTGTTTGCAATTTGTCCAATTTTCTACTCATGGAGTATTGTTGTTCAAGTTTGTGTTTTTTTTTCTTGGTCATTGCAGAACTACAATGCCAAACTTTTTGACTTTGGCCTTTTCAAGCATTGCCCACTTGTGATGAAACATGTTTCTACAAGGATGATGGGACTCATGGTTAAACTTCTCTTGATTATGAAAGCATGAGACCCCAATTTTGTATATGATCATATGGGAGGTAAGGTTTTTATTACTTGTGGAAAAATAGTAGATTTAAATTATGCTTAATGTTAGAATGTTCTTAGCAGAATTAATATTTTGATGCCAATTTTAATCTAAATATCACCCTTTTATGTTTCAGGTGGAGAGTTGGGAACGACATTGGAGGAAGGAAATTGTACATATATAGAGGAAGAGAATGTTTTTTTTTAATCCTTTTTATCCTTTTTATCCTTTTTGTTGTTTTATAATTTTCATTTTTCTATTTATTTTGTTGAGAATAAGCATGGCCATGCTTTCTTTTGTTTGTGTTCTTTTTTTTTTCTTGGTCATTGCAGAACTACAATGCCAAACTTTTTGACTTTGCCGTTTCCAAGCATTGCCGACTTGTGATGAAACATGTTTCTACAAGGATGATGGGACTCATGGTTAAACTTCTCTTGATTATGAAAGCACGAGAGCCTAATTTTGTATATGATCATACGAGAGATAAGGTTTTTATTAGTTGTGGAAAAATAGTAGATTTAAATTATCCTTAATGTTAGAATGCTCTCAGCAGTTAATATTTTGTTGTCAATTTTAATCTAAATATCACCCTTTTTTTGTTTCATGTGGAGAGTCGAGAAATTATACATATATAGACGAAGAGAATGTTTTTTTATTTTTTTAATTTTAATTTTAATTTTATTAAATTTTTTTATAATATATCTTTATTAAAATCCTTTTTATCCTTTTTGTCGTTTTATAATTTTCACTTGTCTATTTATTTTGTTGAGAATAAGCATGGACATGCTTTATTTTTTATTGTTGTGTTACTTCTGTTTTTTCTAGTGGTTTGAACATCGCAATTTTCAAAAAATCACGATTTTTTCGGGCAAACGATTTAATCGGTGATGTTTTCCGTAATGTTTTGAAAAAATTGCCGATCGGCAAAAAACGATTTTTTTTCCAAAAAATCGCGATCCGATCTGAAAAAATCGTGGCAAGGGAAAACAGTGGGGTTAAATGCGATTTTGATGTTTTTTTTTTTCATTTTTACATCGACAGGTTTGGTTATGAGAGCTAAGGAGTGAAGGAGGAGAGCCAAGGAGGGAGATATGTGATCTACAAGCCCAAGATTGGACAAAAGTGAAGAATTTCTTGCAAGCCAAGTGAACAAAAATCGAATTTGGACCAAGTGTCTCCGGCAAAACGTTTTTTTCCAGGTATGGGCATCAAATTTGACCCATTTTTTTTTTTTTAAATTTGTTTTTTATTTGTGTTTTCTTCATGGGTTTCCATCACCCATGTATTTTTCATCATTTGTGATTGCATTTGGTCGTGTTTTTTTTGTTTTTGTTTTATTGAGAGGAGTGGGTTTATTTTGGTAAAAAATGCAAAAAATTGTATGTTAAATTTTGTTTTTTATATTTATTCTTGTGCTCCTAGTTTCTTCTCATTATTTTTGTTTGTGTTTCAACCAATGTTTTGAAAATCGCGATCGAGATTAAATCGGCGAGGGGAAAAAATCGAAAAAAAATCGTAAAAATTGGGAAAAAATCGGCATATACAAAAATATTCATTTTTTTTCAATTTTTTAAATATCTACAGCTTCTACAGCATAAAATAAATGCATTGACACATAAATATGAAACAAAAACTAATATATAAGATGTGTAATATCATGTCTAGTGCTACATCACACATAAAACTGAATCCTGTCCTGAATACTAAGTCCAGAGTCTCAAGAGTCAACTTAGCGTCAAAATATCAACAAAAAATATAATAATGTATCTCATATCATGAGTCATAATGTCATATACAAAGGAATGTCATTGCACCATATAACCTATGGTCCTATACTATTGATTTCCTCTGCCCCTCTTGCCAGAAAATACAACAGCTTTGCCTTTCCCTCTAGATGAAGAAGTTGGTGAGACTGGCAATGGACTCTGTTGTGCTGTAGAAGTAGAAACTGAAGCACTAGAACGGGATCCTGAAGCACTAGGAGCTAAAGGAGGCAAACCACGTTTTCTACTGGTTGTAGTGGTAGGTGGTGTGACCTCCTCCTCCTGCTCCTCCTCTTCCTCCTGCTGTTGCTCCTCCTCCTCATCCTCCTCTCCTTCCACTACCTCCTGCTCTATCCAATCAGAGGCTAAATCCATGACAGGCCTCTCAGCCTCAACCCTCCATTTAACAGTGTTGTCAATCGCATCTAAAGAGATGGCCTCCATATCAGGTGTCCTCTCAAGTTGTCTCACCCATAATTTAAGATTGTAGTACACGTAAACCATGTCATTGAGCCGCTGGGCCACCTGTGGGTCATAAATTGATAAATTAAATATTAAAAAAAAAATTTAATGAATTCAAAAAATCAGTTGGAATATTTTAAGTTTTTTACCTGTTGTGCCTTTTGGTGTGTATTTTTTCAAATACACTCCAGTTGCACTCGCATCCTGAAGAGCTACATGTTTGGTTGAGTATTCTAATGGCAAGTTTTTGGAGTTTTGGTAATCTGCCACCGTAGCTCCTCCACCATGCATCTACAAGTTACAAGTTACAACAAATAAGATAAACTTATAAAGTTACAAACATAAGAAAAATTTTAAAATAATGAAAATTTTACCTGGCATTTTAGTAGTCCTATCTTGGACATCCATGTCGAAGCTCAAGGTGCCACCTGCCATTCTGTATACCTCCATCTCTTTAGATATCTTTGCACGTTCTGATGGATTTGGCACCATCTTTTGAACACAAGTGAAAAAGCCATCCATGACCTTAGCATCAAATAGGAAACTACATGAATAAGCAAATCTGGGGTTCAGGAAGATCCCTGCAGCATGAATGGGACGATGGAGTGTGTTGTTCCATTGGTCATCAATCACTTTCCATAAAAGAAGTTGTTTCTGAACCCCTCATCACCCTTATCATCATAGTAGCTGCGAACAGCTTCTTTGGCCCTATCCATGGCCTCATACAAGTAGCCCATTGCGGGCTTCTATCCATCCACCAATCTAAGAACCTTTACCAAAGGTTCAGTAACGCTGCACACCTCTTCCACTTCAGCCCATAAACTTTCTTGATATGACACCAACCTGCAGATGGCCTCTCCCTCTGATTTGCGGCTGATAGTCAAAGCACGCCACTCATCTGAAAGAAACATTATCTTCAAATCCCACTTAGAATTCAAGAGGGATTGAAGATATATGAAACTAGTGGCAAATCATGTAATAGCAGGCCGCACCAACTCCTTGTTGGTGAATGTCCTCATCAAATGAAGCACAGATGCATGATTATATATAAATTTTGTGATGCTCTTTGATGATTCTACAAATATTCTTTGATAAAAATCGCTTTCCATGTCCTCCACCTCAAATCATGTATTGCAAAAGACGAGGTGTTCAAAATATGCTCGCATGTCTCTCCATAAGCATCTTGCTAGGCCACAGTTTGCAAAGGTCCGTTAAGGATTTGGGACAACATTTTGTGTCCAAATCCTCCAGAATGAACACATCCAATAAATCACATAATAATCATGCATCTTTGACATGTGCAGATGCATCAACAGATTTCATAAACATTGTCCTCTTGGGACAACTAACCAAGAAGTTAATAAGGGTCCTACCCTTTTGATCAGTTCAACCATCTGACATCACAATGCATCTTGTGACTTCCCATGATGCCCTTAACTCCTCTAATCTCTTGGTGCAATCAACTTTTTGATTTTGAAGAATGCGCCCTCTAAAGTCATCATATGAAGGGGGCTTTGTATCCTGGGCCAACAACAGCGATAGCATCAATCGTAGCCTGATAAAATGGATTGTTCCTGGCAACAGTGAAAGGAATATCACTCCAAAGAAACAGTTTGCCCAACAACTTATCCGCTTTTTCCTTCTCCTTTTTTTTAATAAGGGAGAAGATAGATGGCTGTGCCCCGTGAGTGGTTCTAGGAGCAAAAAATGAGGAGGAAGCTATGGGGTTGCCTGTAGAAGAGGCTGATGCTGAAGAGCCACTACCACTCTCACGGTCAACTCTAAACACTGATATTTGACTCTTCAGAGCTGCCTTGCTGAGTTTTGTGGTTTCTATTTCTCCCAATGAGTTCATGGCTCTTCTGATTATTTCTGGATTGGTGTTTGTGCAAGGGCCTACTTCATGCCCAAGAATTTGTGCCAGGTGGTATTTCAACCTGTATACCCCCCTGTTATGTGTTGACCACATAATTTGCAAGTCAAGTTTGATCACAATTCACAACTCCTTGACTGCCCACCAAATCCCTAGCAAAGGACCACTTACTATGCATGTTGAAACTTGGAACTTTGAAAGTTGAAATTTGAACCTAGGGCAAAGAAAATTCACAAGTTAAAAAATAAAATAAAAATTACAATTTTATACACCATTTTGATTTTTTTTCAAAAAAAAAACCGTCGACTCAATGCAAAACTAATGGAAATACATGTTGAAACTGTTTGGCTGATCGAGATTAAATCGCATGTTTTCAAAAAATCATTTAAAGGCAATTTAATCAAGCAGCCATCGAATTTGAAAATCACGATCTAAGAAAATCGCATTTTTCTAAGAATCGTGGTAAGGGAAAACAAATGGGTTATAATGCGATTTTGATGTTTTTTTTTTTCATTTTCACATGGACAGGTTTGGTTATGAGAGTTAAGGAGTGAAGGAGGAGAGCCAAGGAGTGAGATACGTGATTTACAAGCCCAAGATTGGACAAAAGTGAAGAATTTCTTGCAAGCTAAGCGAACAAAAATCGAATTTGGACCAAGTGTCTCCGGCAATACGTTTTCTCCAGGTATGGGCATAAAATTTGACCCATTTTTTTTGTTTTTTTCTTGTTCTTCCATGGGTTTCTATTACCCATGTATTTTTCATCATTTGTGATTGCATTTGGTTGTGTTTTTTGTTTGCTTGTTTTTGTTTTATTGAGAGGAGAGGGTTTATTTTGGTCAAAAATGCAAAAAAATTGTTTGTTAAATTTTGTTCTTTATATTTCTTGTGCTCTTAGTTTCTTCCCATTATTTTTGCTTGTGTTTTAACATATATTTTTTCCCATTATTTTTGCATTGAGTTGAGGGTTTTTTTTTGTGAAAAAAATCAAAATGTTGTATGTAAAATTGTAATTTTTAAATTTTTTTTTTTTAAACTTGCAATTTTTCTTGTGCCCTAGGTTCAAATTTCAACGTTCAAAGTTCAAAGTTTCCAACATGCCAAGGAAATTAGATCCTTTATGGGAATTTGGTGAACCTAATCAGGGGTTTGACTGATCAAACTTGACTTGCAAATTACAGGTGAATACACATATGGGGGTATACAAAAGTTGAAATACCATCAGCACAAATTCCTGCAAGTGAAGTAGGCTCTCTGTGACAAATATCAGAGGAAATAATCGGTACAGAGCTATGAGTCATCGAAGGAATAGAACCACTAAATCACAAGAAGATGCTCAAGAGTCAAATATCGTGTGGTTTAGGAGTCGACTGCAAGAGTGGTAGTGCCTTCAAAGATTAACATTCCCATAAAAAGCTCCCTTTTAGCTGCCTCCTCATATTTTGTTCCTAGAACCAGTCCCGGTGCACAGCCATCTATCTCCTCACTTATTAAAAAAAGGAGAAGGAAGAAGCTAATAGGTTATTGGGCAAACTATTTCTTTGGAGTGATATTCCTTTCACTGTTGCCAGGGACAATCCATTTTATTAGGCTACGATTGATGCTATCACTGTTGTTGGCCCAGGATACAAAGCCCCTTCATATGATGACTTTAGAGGGCGCATTCTTCAAAATGAGAAAGTTGACTGCACCAAGAGATTGGAGGAGTTAAGGTCATCATGGGAAGTCACAGGATGCATTGTGATGTCAGATGGTTGGATTGATCAAAAGGGTAGGACCCTTATTAACTTCTTGGTCAGTTGTCCCAAGGGGACAATGTTTATGAAATCTGTTGATGCATCTGCACATGTCAAAGATGCATGATTATTATGTGATTTATTGGATGTGTTCATTTTGGAGGTGGGTCCCCAAAATGTTGTCCAAATCATGTTCCGAGAACGCCGTAAACTATGTTTCTCGTGGGCCAAAAGATGCTTATGGAGAGGTATCCGAGCATACTTTGGACACCTTGTGTCGCACATTGCCTTGATTGATGTTGAGACATCTAGCATTGATTTCCTTTTTGTCGTGAATTTGTAGAATCATCAAAGAGCATCACAAAATTTATATATAATCATGCATCTGTGCTTCATTTGATGAGGACATTCACCAACAAGGAGTTGGTGTGGCCTGCTATTACACGATTTGCCACTAGTTTCATATCTCTTCAATCCCTCTTGAATTCTAAGTGGGATTTGAAGAGAATGTTTTTTTCAGATGAGTGGTGTGCTTTGACTATCAGTCGCAAATCAGAGGGAGAGGCCATCTGTAGGTTGGTGTCATATCAGGAAAGTTTCTGGGCTGGAGTGGAAGAGGTGTGCAACGTTACTGAATCTTTGGTAAATGTTATTAGATTGATGGATGGAGAGAAGCCCGCAATGGGCTACTTGTATGAGGCCATGGATAGGGCCAAAGAAGCTGTTCGCAGCTACTATGATGATAAAGGTGAACAGGGGTTTCAGAAACAACTTCTTTTATGGGAAGTGATTGATGACCGATGGAACAACACACTCCATTGTCTCATTCATGCTGCAGGGATCTTCTTGAACCCCGGATTTGCTTATTCATGTAGTTTCTTATTTGATGTTGAGGTCATGGATGGCTTTTTCACTTGTGTTCAAAAGATGGTGCCAAATCCATCAGAACGTGCAGAGATATCCAAAGAGATGGAGGTATACAGAATGATAGGTGGCACCTTGAGCTTCGACATGGCTGTCGAGGATAGGACTACTAAAATGCCAGGTAATATTTTCATTTTTTTAAAATTTATCTTATGTTTGTAATTTAATAAGTTTATCTTATTTGTTGTAACTTGTAACTTGTAGATGCATGGTGGAGGAGCTACGGTGGCAGATTACCAAAACTCTAAAAACTTGCCATTAGAATATTCAGCCAAACATGTAGCTCTTCAGGATGCGAGCGCAACTGGAGTGTACTTGAAAAAATACACACCAAAAGGCGCAACATGTAAAAAACTTAAAATATTCCAATTGATTTTTTGAATTCATTAAATATTTAATTTATTAATTTATGATCCTTGTACAGGTTGGAGGTCTAGCGGCTCAATGACATGGTTTACGTCTACTACAATCTTAGATTGTGGGTGAGACAACTTGAGAGGACACTTGATATGGAGGCCATTTCTTTAGATGCGATTGACATCACTGCTGAATGGAGGGTTGAGGCTGAGAGGCCTGTCATGGAGTCGGCTCCTGATTGGATAGAGCAGGGGGTAGTGGATGGGGAGGAGGATGAGGAGGAGGAGCAGCAGCAGGAGGAGGAAGAGGAGGTGACACCACCTACCACTACTATCGATAGAGGACATGGTCTGCCTCCTTTAGCTCCTAGTGTTTCAGGTTCTCGTTCTGGTGCTTCAGTTTCTACTTCTAGAGCACAACAAAGCCCATTGCCAGTCCCGCCAGCGTCTTCATCTAGAGGGAAAGACAAAGCTGTTGTATTTTCTCGCAAGAGGGGCATAGGAAATTAGTAGTATAGGACCATAGGTTATATGGTGCATTGACATTTTTTTGTATATGACATTATGACTCATGATATGAGATACATTATTATATTTTTTGTTGATATTTTGAGGCTCAGTTGACTCTTGAGACTCAGGACTTAGTATTCAGGACAGGATTCAGTTTTATGTGTGATGTAGCACTAGACATGATATTACACATCTTATATATTAGTTTTTTTTTTCATATTTATGTGTCAATGCATTTATTTTATGATGTAGATGCTGTAGATATTAAAAAAATTGAATAAAAAAGGAATATTTTTGTATGTGCCGATTTTTCCCGATTTTTACGATTTTTTCCGATTTTTTCCCCTCCCCGATTTAATCCCGATCGCGATTTTCAAAACATTGGTTTTTTCATTGTTTTGTATTTTTTGCTTTTTGTAGTTTTGTTTCCCTTTCAAGTAATATATTGTGATTTCAAGGCGTCAAATATAGTTTATATTTCTTAACTCATGTTTAACTCAATTATGTTGTTTTGCAAATTGTCCGATTTTCTACTCATGGAGTATTGTTGTTCAAGTTAGTGTTTTTTTTTTTTTTTTCCTTGTTCATTGAAGATCTATAATACCAAACTTTTTGACTTTGGCCTTTCCAAGCATTGCCCACTTGTGATGAAACATGTTTCTACAAGGATGATGGGACCTATGGTTAAACTTCTCCAGATTATGAAAGCACTAGAGCCCAATTTTCTATATGATAATTTGGGAGGTAAGGCTTTTATTACTTGTAGGAAAAATAGTAGATTTAAATTATCCTTAATGTTAGAATGTTCTCAGCAGAATTAATATTTTGTTGCCAATTTTAATCTAAATATCACCCTTTCTTTGTTTCAGGTGGAGAGTGGAAAACGACATTGGAGGAAGGAAATTATATATCTAGAGGAAGAGAATGTTTTTTTTTTAATCCTTTTTCTCCTTTTTGTTGTTTTAATATTTTCATTTTTCTATTTATTTTGTTGAGAATAAGTATGGCCATGCTTTCTTTTGTTTGTTGTGTTACTTCTATTTTTTTCTTTGTTTTGTATTTTTCGTATTTTGTAGTTTTGTTTCCCTTTGGTTTGTTAGGAATGAAAGAAAGATGCGGTGTAGAGAGAGGAGGTGAGAAAGGGATTCTCATTGCATTAAAAAGGTGAATAATTCCATGCCAATGATAGTGGGTTATCTTATGTTTTCTACTATTGATGATTCCACACGAGTTGATGATTCTTGATGTTGAGCAGGTTGTTGAGCAGGTATGTATGGTCTATTTGTCATTTTATTGTTGATGATTCCAACTAGTTGATGATTTTCTATTTAGATTCTTATATGTTTTATTCATGATATCACCTACCACAAGTGAATAAATATGGATATATATCTTGTTATACTGTTTGTATTTCAGGCATGCACAATTCACAATTCATTGCTTGGTTCATACGTGAGATATTACTGTTAAACAAGTTATTTAAGTGGATGATATATATCTGTTGTTATTATAATTTCTTATGTTTTAGGAGTTTTTAACCATCATCCCTGTTTCTTGGGTTATAAGAATGAAAGCAACCATTGAAGCTGCCAAAGGACTTGCTTTCTTCCATAGTAAATAAAAGAAATGAAAATCAAGTAATATATTGTGATTTCATGACATCAAATATGCTTCATACTTGTTGCTTTTCTCCATAGTAGAGAATAGAGAATCAGGTAATATATTGTGATTTCAAGGAGTCAAATATACTTTATACTTCTATACCTCAATATGTGTAATTCATTTATGTTTGTTTGCAATTTGTCCAATTTTCTACTCATGGAGTATTGTTGATCAAGTTTGTGTTCTTTTTTTTTTTCTTGGTCATTGCAGAACTACAATGCCAAACTTTTTGACTTTGGCCTTTTCAAGCATTGCCCACTTGTGATGAAACATGTTTCTACAAGGATGATGGGACTCATGGTTAAACTTCTCCTGATTATGAAAGCAAGAGAGCCCAATTTTGTATATGATCATATGGGAGGTAAGGTTTTTATTACTTGTGGAAAAATAGTAGATTTAAATTATGCTTAATGTTAGAATGTTCTCAGCAGAATTAATATTTTGATGCCAATTTTAATCTAAATATCACCCTTTTATGTTTCAGGTGGAGAGTTGGGAACGACATTGGAGGAAGGAAATTATACATATATAGAGGAAGAGAATGTTTTTTTTTTAATCCTTTTTATCCTTTTTATCCTTTTTGTCCTTTTTGAATTTTCATTTTTTCTATTTATTTTGTTGAGAATAAGCATGGCCATGCTTTCTTTTGTTTGTTGTGTTCTATTTTTTTCGTTGTTTTGTATTTTTCGTATTTTGTAGTTTTGTTTCCCTTTCATTGTTTTGTATTTTTCGTTTTTTTGTAGTTTTGTTTCCTTTTGGTTTGTTAGGAATGAAAGAAAGATGCGGTGTAGAGAGAGCAGGTGAGAGAGGGATTCTCATTGCATGAAAAGGTGAATAATTTCATCCCAATGATAGTGGGTATCTTATGTTTCCTACTATTGATGATTCTCGATGTTGAGCAGGTATGTATGGTCTATTTGTCATTTTATTGTTAATGATTCCAACGAGTTGATGATTTTCGATGTTGAGCAGGTATGTATGGTTTATTTGTCATTTTATTTGTTTTCTATTTAGATTCTTATATGTTTTATTCGATTGGACAACTTTGCAGTGGTCTCGATGAAAATGGACTTGGAATGCATTATCACACAGACTAGCCCAGCTATCATAGGCGTTGTTTTGCAGTGTCACAGAAATTTGAAGTCTACATAATATTTTGATTAGAGAGCTTTATAGCGGACAGAAATTTGAAGTCTACATAATATTTTAATTGGACAGCTTTGTAGTGGACTCGATGAGACTGACATTTCCATTGTGGACAACTTTGAAGTGGACTTGATAAAAATGCAGATGAGTCTCGTGCTGAATTTGTTTTTGCTCACGTTGATGTATTTTTCGCTGGTAGTTCTCCTTTTCTTCCTTCTAGTTTCAGAATCATTCCTTTAGGTGGCTACATTGAGTAGAAGTGTATAGCAAAAGACAAATTGTGATGATTTATCTTTTTCCATTGGACCTTGCATCCATCCTTGTAATTGGATCAGCAGGAGCTCGAACATTTGTTACTTATGATGGCATGACAACACTAACAACCTTCTATTAGCATTGAAAACTGTTTCCCTGTTTACATTTGAAAACCATTTACGGGAGAATGTTGCATCAATGACTTGTCAATATGTGCATGGTGTTATACCGTTCGTGCAAAGGGTTGCCAATGGCCCTAGCCGCTTCTCAACTGGGTTCTCATCTTAGAGCTAAGGAGAATGTTGCATCCATCACTGGTCAATATGTGCATGCTGTTGCAGCTTCCGTGCAGAGGGTTTCCCCTTGATTTTTAAAATAAAAACAATGTATTTATATTGTTGTTTTGAAATTATTGTTTACATATTTCACATTTTGATTCATTGTTCAATCAAATTTACTGGACATCTTTCGATGTTTATAGATTGCAGTTATTGTATTTATAAATATGACATTTGGAATTATTATATGATGATACATTGTAAATGAAACATGATCAACTGTAATTGAAATGATATATATAAATATTTAAAATTTTGATTTTTTTTTTCTTATATCGAAAGTGATCCTGATGGTTATGGATTCGATTCGATGATTGTGGATTGCAGTTATACGTTATATTGCATTTACAATTGTTACATGTTATATCCCATTTTTAGGTTGTGGATTGCTGTTATATTTTATATTACATTTAAACTTATTACATTTTATAGTTGTTACATGATGATTTTGAAATGATTTTGTCACTCGTGCAATTTATCATATTATACTATTATATATATACAAAGCAAACATACATGATGATCTTGAAATGATTTTGTCTCTCGTGCAATTCATCATATTATACTATTATATATATACAAAACAAACATGTATCTTGCTGTAAATAAATGACTTTGTAGAATGATTATCTAGACGTCTACAAAACACACATGTATCTTACTGTAAATAAATTTGTAAAATGATTATCTCGACAGGGCAATTTTCCATTGAAATGATTGTCATTCCTGCAACTTCATATTATACTATATATATAAACACACATGTTTCTAACTTTGTAAAATGATTTTCCATTGAAATGATTGTCACTCGTGCAACTTATCATATTATAATATAATATATACAAATCTCATAATGGTATAATATATACAAACTCATGTATTTAACGTGGGGATAAGGGGTTCACAATTTGGCAAACTAAATATCAAAGAGTTCCATTGATTTGATTTGTCTCAAAAGTCTTTTTTCACATTTTGGGTTTATTGATATATTTTTAATTTTTTTTCTTGAAGCAAAATTTATTTTCTCATGGTAAAATTATAATTGCATGTCATAAATTACATATGAAGCATTTTTATTAAGTTTTGGCATGTTCAAATATTAATGTCATTTTAATTTTCATATATATATATATTTTACATTTATTTATTTATTTTTATAAAAATGTATTTTTGTTAATGGACATGGTCTTGAATATAGAAGTTTTACAATTTTCTTTTTGAAAAATTAAATAGGAAGTTTATTTTAGCCATGCCATAAATCACACACAACATTTTCATTAAATTTGGACATGCTAATAAATTAATAGTATATATATATATATATATATATATATATATATAATTTTATATTTTAATTTTTTTATATATTTTTATCAAAAGTAATAATTATTTGTTATGATTATCTTATTTTTCTTAACCAATTTAATATCAATTTTATTTATAATGATTCATTATTACTAATGTAATAATCAACACATGTACACTATCACTTCAATATATATTAAAAACAACACCCTTAAATTATATATATATATATATATATATATATATATATATATATATATATAATTTTAAATATTAAATGAATAATATCAAACAATTTTCTTTATTATATATATATATATATATATATAATGTTAAAATACATAGTTATGTGAAAAACATATCTTGACATTATTAAAAAACAATTTCTATCATCATAATAAATATTCTCTACCATATAATTTCACATTTTAAAAATGTATGTTGAATCAATGTTTTTATGGTTGATATAAAGTGTTAAGATCAATATTCAAAATTACAATAAAAAAGCAATATTTAATGTTACAATTTTTGATGATGATAAATGAATGACCTATGATTTTCACTTATAAATATAATTGATGATCTAGTTTCAAAAATATATTTTGGCACTAGACACATGTTCTTTTAGCATTACATTATGTATGTTGAATTAATACTTAAGTTTCATGGGGCATTTAAAAATGTGTTACACTTTAATTACAATTTATGATCCATGGTTTGATGATCTATTTTCAAAGAGCTACTTTGACATTGGGTACATGTTCCTTTGACATCACATTATGTATGTTGAATTAATGCTTAAGTTTAATGAGGCATTTGAACATGTGACACATCTCATCTATCCTATGTTGTAGAGTGTCTTCTCTTCTCTCAGTACATTGATGGATGGGTTATTTTCCATGTCCATTTATTGATGGATGGATTATTTTCCATGTCCATTTAATGTCATGATAAACTAATTTTGAGAATAAATTTTGAGTGCTATTCCTTTGCTTTCGCTGATGTCTAAATTTGGTATGCATGATACAACCATACTTCCATGAAAAATATCCAAGGATGGTAATGAAGTTTGAAATGCATCATGATATGAATGTTTAGGATATAGTCCATACTAATTTTATAAATCATAATAACTACCCATTCTACTAAGGCCCTTAATGGAGGAGGTTTTGGACAAAATAAGACCATACATTTCTAATGTGATAAAGGGTAGTCTATAATCACACAGGATAAATACTTTAATGATATATGTAGGCCGACTTCAATTTATAAGTGATGCAAACATACATGAATGATGTCTACATGATGCATGATGCAATCCAACATTGGATAATAAACACATTTTTTTTCTTTTGAGGAATTTTAGATTATATGCTATATTTTACTTTGAAAAAAAAATTGATACATAACATTCAAAGAAAATCTCTAAAAATAAGTATAAATAATTTCAAATATTCATATTTTAATCTATCAAAGGATGATGTTACCATATCAATAAAATATAATATTTAAATAGACATAGTATATAAAATAAAAAACTAAATACCATTTCTTACATTATGAATTACTTGAACTTCTTAAGAGAAAATACCCATCCTCATTATTAAACACGATCCTTATATTGTAATAATGTTCCATCCATAACAATAAAATAAACTACAATAAACGATTTATATCATAATTGGTATTTTGCTAAGATTGAGGTTTTTTGCATGTCATATCCATAAAATAAATTTATATACTTTCATATTTATAATTTTATTATTGAATATAGATTCAAACAATTCAATTACATCATTGTTATGTAATATATCTTGCACTGATAGGATGAAAGTCATTGTTGAGCTCCACTTATTGTGCAATCTATTATTGATGAAGTTCATGTTACAAGATAACAAATCTCACTGTGGGTTATGGTAGGCAGATGAAAATTTACCATGAACCAGATTCATTTGTGATGTATGGCGTATGTATCTTGATTGCAGAGAGGGAACAAAGACGAAGCACACATGGATTCCAACGGTTTTTAGAGCTATGCTGCAACAAATTTGGATAAGGGATCTAGGGACTCAGTTGGTTGATAGGTCACTCTATCACATGATGAGTGAAATCATGGAAGCGAGTGATCTAGTTGACTCTTGGGTTGACACATGGGGGATCACTGAGGCCTTCATCATATGGCGAGACATGTTTTTCATGTTTTTGCTTAGGATTGAGTTTAGCTTTGGATGGGTAGGATTTGACATCATGGAGATGCCTATCCAGGATGTGCTTGTCTTGTTCATATATTTTTCCATCAGGTTCCAGGAGAGGAGGATGCAGTATGAGCACGCTGGGGAATCAATTATAGTCAAAGTGGCACAACATCAACATGGTGGCATCCTTTTGAGGTTAGCATGGGACACCCACATTATAGGGCTTGGCAGTTCAACTACCCTTAGGGATGACCTAATTTCTGCAGGAGGAGATCAGACATATCTTCCATTGGGTCTCAGTTTCATAGAGAACATTTATCTCCCTAGGGACATGTATATGACACAAGGCACTTCACAGGTATCGCAGGATGATCAAAAGGAGGCGATCATAGAGAGTTAAGGACGAAGAATATTCATCTCCATGGGGCTTGGATTTCATCTTCAAGAATCTACTCTTGAAGTGCATGAGGTTGGTTTCTTACTGGGGAAACTTCTCGAGGAGTTGATCAGGGTTTCACATGATCATGGTGCTCTCCTTATCGACAATATGCAAAGTGTTTATGGTGATTGTGTCTTGTGGAGCAAGGAGTGATTCATTGAGTAGAGTGACTCAGGACCCTAGTATTGAGGGGTTCCTTTCTGAAAATATAGTGCATGTACTTAGGGTGACTCAGTGGTACATTTGGGACCCCAGTATTGTTTGCAATGACAGTTTAGGTCAAATTATATTGAGAGAACTTGCTCGAGCATTTCTTGAGGATAAACAATTTTTGGCGAGGAGGACTGTAATATCCCCAATTTTGTGAGCATGTAAGGAGTATTGCCCAATTTTGATAATATTAATAAAAAGGGGAAAATATTATTTTATTGAAGAAAGATGACCAATATCATTTTTTAGAGAATGGAAACAAATATTATTTTATTTGAGAATGACAACAAATTATTGTTTTATTAAAATGACAACAACATGTCACTTAGTGGAAAATGACCATCACTAATAAAATAATATTAAAAAGGAGTTTAGACACATGGGGAGAAACTATAAAAGGAGGATGGACTCATTTGTCGATCATTGTATTCCTATCATATCTTATTTTCATTGAAAAAAAAGTGAGTTTCAAACTTAGGGTTTCAAGCGAAATCCTCACACTAGCTTGAGTGGATCCTTTTCCACCCTAGTTAGAATTTCTCCTTCTTCAGTAGAAGTTACTTGGCACCCTAGTTGGATTGATTTTCCTTGTTATTTAAGAACATCTATGGATATTTGGCAGAGAAGCTTTGAAGCTCCAACATTGTGATACAATTTGTTGCAGGGTTATTCTAATCTCCAGGGGTCGAGTACCAAAAGTTGAAAGGACAAATTCTGAATCAATTATCAAGGTTGAATTATTTTCTAAATTCCAGGACCAAACACATTCAGATCCATTTTGAATGATTTAATATAGGCCACATTATTCCAAGGAAGAATTGTGTTGCATTCCAATTTGATTGTGCCAAGAAGGGTGCGTCCTAAAGAGGTCGAGTTGATATATCCATTCCCAGATTTGGAATCCAAAGTGAAGGAGTTTTTAAAATGGTTTGTCTTGCCTAGGTTGAGGCCGAATTTCTATTCATGAGGAGGGCTGAGGGTTTCATGCTCATCTCTTCTCCAAGGGACTTATACATTTAATCACTTTCATAATTTCCAGTGCTCAAAGAGGTGGTCAATTTTCACTCTTTTGTGACCTGGAATTGTCACCAAAGAAGAGGTTGAATTTATATTACTCCAACACTCTAATCTCAATGAGGCTACGCTAGTTGTAAGACAAATCTACCTTGAGTTCAAGGCACCAATTTTCAAAGAATTTTTATGATATAGGGAGGGTTGATTCCTCCATTTAATTGACTGGGTTTTCTAAGTTCAGAAGTGAAGGGTATTTTCTTGAACCAAGTGACATTCCCTCAAAAAGGAGAGCCACATAACAAAAATTTATAGTGATTTCTCCGAGGATGATTTCAGGGAGTACATCAGTGTCATTTCTGATTTTTATATCAAACTTATTGAATGGTATTTGAATGCTTCATCATGTTGTATGTTTATCACTGCACATGATCATTTGACAATAAAAATCAAAATTCACCTACAACATTCCATATGAAAACTAATTGTTAAAAATTTTCGATGAACCAGATTTGAAAAACTCAAAACTTTGTGAGTTTTCCAAGAGATATCCTAGTAGGAATATTATAGTGGCACCAGAGCATGATCTTGGCCATCTATAGGGAAGCCAACAAGATGATGGAATAGTTGGGAATTTATACACAATGATTGGTGGCACTGTGGACATTCCAACCACTCAAGGAAGGAGTACACAGGGAATCATGGACGAGATCTTAAAAAATAATGAGAAGCTAATAGAAATGTTGGCTAAGTTGAGTAGCAGAAAGAGGGTAAACCAGAGCCATCCTCATTATTATGAAAAAGGCCATAGAGATGTGCATTCCATGGGGATGAATCCATTCACACCATATAGGGGAGGTCAGTTGGATCAATACATAAAAATGACAATGAGAAAGCTAACCATCCCCATATTTGATGGTTCAGTTAGGAGCTCTGTTAGAGAGTGGGTGCAAAAAATGGACACTGTACACATCTGGCTAAACCCCACGAGAAAAGTCGATGCCATTAAGTATGCCATTGTGCATTTGGATGGAGATGCCTAGGCGCGGTGGTAACGTGGGATGTTCACTTTGGGTAATGTAGGAATCACATCATATACAAAGTTTTCACAGAGGCTTGTAGAGAGATTTGACCGGAAGGACACTGAACCTCCTCAAAAGGAGCCACCCTCTTTATTATGACAAAGACCATAGGGATACACATGTCACAAGGGGTGAATCCATTCACACCATATAGGGGAGGTCAGATGAATGAGGACATACAAATGAAAATGTGAAAGATAAACCTCCTAAGCTTTGATGGTTTAGTTAGGAGCTTTGTGAGAGAGTGGGTGAAAAAACTGGACACACGCATCCGGGTAAACCCCATGAGAGAAGAGGATGCCATTAAGTATACCACTCTGCATTTGGGTGGAGATGCACATGAGTAGTGGTAACGTGGGATGATCACTTTGGATCATAAAAACATCACATCATATACAAAATTCACGCAGGGCTTGTAGAGAGATTCGATTGGAAGGACACCGTACCTCCTCAAAATGAGTGGACATGACACATAAAATTAGATGACTAGACTAGGAGGGACCTATGAAGGATGAACTTTGGTTTCATATGTCCAGATACATGGATCCTAGGGCACATGTATACTAAGGGAAGGACTCACTACATGGAGGTGCTTTATGACAATTTTCCTAAGGAGGAGGTTGAGCATGAGGCATATAACACCAATGGATGTGAGGGGGACTTATATTGGCCTAGTGTGAGTTAAGAGTCACTACTATTGGACAACCCGTTGATGGCTTACGTTGATACATTTGCAGAGAGTAGAGCATGCACCCATAGGGTCATCTTTGATAAGATGCCAGTAGACAAAGGTATCCAGAACTGTGACATAGTTTCCAGAAAATATCCACCTACAATAGAATGGTGAGGATGTTATGCATCATGAGTTATCTATGGAGGGGAAATTAGTGGCTCATGTTGAGCCCATGGTGGAGGAGGATGATCAACCATATTTGGGGCCAATCATTGATGAGGAGCAAACATATGCATAAGAGACCTGTAGAGTTGTGATACTCTCATACAATAGCCCTATTCAGACATATATAGGTGGAGATTGTAACATTTTTAGGTTACCACTGCACATTAAAGAGAGAGAGAGAGGAAAAGTTACCTAACCAGATCATATGTATTGACTAGGGAAATGAGACGAAGCGACATGAGGTGTGTAGGGCGCAACATCCACATGGTGGAGTTGTTACATGTATATGCAATCTTGCATGTGGCCCCTCTCATGGGGTTGGGTGGGGAGTGTTATCACTTCACTGGATCTCTGAGGCCGAGAAGAGACAAGTAAAAGTAACCACAAACCAATCTTTTGCCAAGTAGCTAGCCCTATTGGGCAGGAGAGAGCTCTCTCTAGAAGATCACAACCAAGATGACTTGATAAATGATATTTTAGGCTAGGTGTAGTAGCACTAGGGTTTGATTGATTGAATTTGAGGTGTTGGATGGTGAATAGGTCAGAGAAGAACCAAGTCAGGGAAATTAAGGATTAGAATTTCAGAGATCTGATGGGGAAAGGTAGGTAATCCCTTTAACACATTAAGGTGTCTTGATGGAGTGGTTTATATTGCTAGGGTTTCAGAAAAGAGCATTGGAAACATGAATTCTTTTCAATTAGAAGACGAAACAAAACTGCAACTATTCCTCCAAAACAGAGCATAAGCTATTGAATTATGTCTTTCTGACTTAGGAATCAATTACATTCAAAGATGTCATGAATATGTATATCAAAATACATTCAAACCTTTGCAAACATAAGAGGAAACACATTACCACAGGAATCCCACCAAAATAGCTGCAACTATGTCTATTAGTTCCTGCCAAAAACTCTGATTACACTAGTGTTGAATGATCAATTACACAACATCCAACCATTCAAATGGAAAAGGAAATGAAGGATATGGACCAAAATAGACTTCTCCCCACTCTCAGGGGTCGAATCCATGACTTGTGGAGTTGTTCCCCAAAGTCCTCAACTGGAATCCTAGTGACAAGGGAGGTTAACAAACTCATCCCTATCTTTGATGAAACTAATTCACTTGACCCAAAAATACAATTTTACTTGATTTATATACCTCTAGTGACTATAATAAACATAATCACATTTGATTTTCACATTTACATCTGTAAAACTTCATGGAATTCATCAACCAATTGAGAAAAAGTAAAAATTTTGAAGATGGCAGACAATATGGAAAAAGCACAGTGTGACCTTCAAGCTGACTTTTAAATGACTTGCTGAAGTCAAAATTGAGCTAAAGATAGCTCATTGGAAAGATGTTCCCTTCTAGTTATCCAAAATGTCCTTAAGAAATGAAAATTATGGACTTAAGCCACTAAAAAACCACTTTTTCCAAAACTTTTCAAAAAGCGCAGCGTGGCCTCAAAAAACAAGGCAGAAAGGTGTTTTTTAGGAGGTTTTTGGGCTTTTCCACCTGTCAAAAGCTCAGTTTTTTTATTTCCAATATTCAAAATGTGATGTAGACATCACTCTGAATCCAAAACTTCAAATATTTTCTCATTTGGAGGCCTCCACAAAAAGTGCAGCATGGCCCACGTTGCGCTTTTTGTAGGCTGACTGTGCAAAAAGTATATCAAAATTTGCAAAAATTCCCCCAAAATTGAAAACTTGCCCAAAACTCTTCAAAATTGGTAGATGAAGTGCTGATGAGGTGTCTCAAGCAATCAAGGATGCATCAATAAGTATCTCAAGTTTTTCCTCCTCCTTATGCTTGATTACGGTTTGCTTGAGATTATCCTTCAACTCCTTGATTATGATGTTGCAAATCTTGTTTCTAGTGGTGTAATTGTTGGCCAGGTGTCTCGGAATATATTTTCCTTGTTGGCCTTATGGAGGAGCTTCTTAAGGTGGATTTTCACTATGTCAAGCTACACTTCTCTATCATCATTGATTTCCTTTTCAAAATTTTCCTCAAAACTGAGTTGTTCTGCCTCATGTTTCTCCTGCTCTAATGCTCTCTTAAGACCTCTTGTTTTTTGTCTTGCCTTCGTGGTTTGAGTCTCGTCATGGTCAGAATCATCCGGTGCCATCACTACTTTGCGTTTGTTGTGTTGCCTCTTGGCCTTTAACAGCTCCAATTTCACGAGTACCTGTTTGTCTTTCAGCTGCTTGTTTTCTTGTTCAAGGAAGGATATGCCAAATTGTGCTCTGGCCATGTTGTACTGTGGTTCTATAATTTTGGAATCTTTCTCTTTAATGATCAGATTTGAGGCTTCATGATCATCTTGGACATCCAAGTCCACTAATTCAAACTCTCTTTCTTCCTCATGAAGGTCTTTCTCCTCTTGAACAACTGCCTCTTTTTGCTTTTGATTCCCCTGTTTTGTTGATGAAGAAGGCAAGGCCCCTTCCAAAATATGCAAAGAAAACACTTGCCTAGGTCCCCTTTGGTAGGTTTTGACCTCTTTGGTTTCTTTCAATGTAGCCCTGCTAGATAGCCTAGTATTCTTGTGAGGAACTGATACTGTTAGTGGAATAGGTCTAGCGGGTTGACTTGGTCCTACAGTGAAGACTTCTGCCTCAATGAAAGTCTCCCATGCTATGTTCAAATAATTGAGGTGGTGAAGGACAATGATTTTAATCAGAGAGTGATGGAAGGGGTTGTTCATCTTAAGCTCATAATCTACGTTTTGCACTATGTAGGCCATTTTATCAATGCTTCTGTATAAAGAGTAGGGGAGGTTGAGCAATTTCACCCTAATGAAATGCATGAGCAACCTAATGTGATAGTTGTATAATCTAGATAATATGTCCTCATAAGTGAAGTATTTCATGATGATTTTCATCATGGGGGAAAACTTGTTCAATAACTAGCCAAAAGGAAATATCCTTTTTATGTTATCTTTGTAAGGTGCCTTGAGATAAGGCTCATACAGCTGGGCACCCAAATCCTTAGTCTTAAACCATTTTTCACCCACATTGGGTATCCTTGTTGTTGTTGTAATGATGTCAGTGGAAATGGTGAAGGTCGCCCTTGTTATATTCACTTGGTTATTTTGGAGGTTTCAGATGAAAACCCTGGTCAAAATAGGATGAATTTGGACTCTTTGTACCATCTCACAAAATTCAAAGCAACCTACATGCCCGAAAAATTTGACAGCTAAGGGTGATGTCATTAATTCCCTAGTGTCTGTTGGCTCTAATCTCAGAATTCTCCCTCCTTTGTTATATGTTTTCTTATCTTCTTATGTGGCATTTCTTTCCTCCTCCATTATGTTTCTTTCTTCCTCCATTATGTTTAGTTTGTCTTTAAAAACCCTAGGGAAGAAGGGGAAGGGAAAGGGAATATGATTGTAGGGTTAGGGGATTGTGATGGGTGAGGGAAAATTTGGGGGAATGTATAAAGGGATTAGGGAGCTTAGGGAAGTGATGGGAGAGTGAAATATTTAGGGAAATAGGGTATGAAATTTGTATTACAGGGAGGTATCTAGCTGCCTAGGAAAGCACAACTAGGGTGGTAGGGGTTTAGGAAATAGGGCCTGGGAATGGGAAATGAGTAAATGTAAGGGTAGTGGGGAGTGAGTTAGAGCGTAGGGAAGGTAAATGGGTCCAAGGGAAAGCAATTAAGTTTTCAAATTATGAACTAGGGTTTCAATGCTCAAAACATGACATAAAATGTAAGGGAGGGTATACACCATGAATCTAACACCACAAGATGAAAGGAGGGGCTATGGAGGTGCCACTTACTTAGAAATAGTTGTATAAACCCTGAACTGAAGCTGAGAACCTATGCAATGAATATTAGGGACTGTGGCTCCCTTCTGCAAAAATCACAACGTATAGAGAAAAAGTGCAACGAGGAACTATGAAAAGCGCAATGCCTTTGGAAAAAGCGCAACGCCTTTTGGAAAAAGCGCATCGAATGACCCAAAATTCGATTTTCTGAAGGAAAACTCGATTTTTTGCTTGATGAGGCTCAAAGCTCGATGCTTTTCGGATGCAAATGAATGATTTCTTGGTCTTTGGGAGCCTTTATACTTGGATAAACGTTATTAAACAAACTTGGGACCCACTTTTCCTTTCTTGAAATTGACTTTACATTTCTCTTTATCTTTAATTTCTGAATTATATCATTGAACTTCATCTTTTAATGGCTTAGGAACACTGATTTACTTTTTGGAACTTTGCTTATTTGCTGATGGAACTTTGAGTGTGCAACTACTTGGAACTCTGAGAACTTATTACAAATTAAGAAAATAAAATTACATTTTTCTATGAAATCTAATTTACAAACCAAACTTACTGATGAAATTTCTTTATTGGCACTCCTTCATTTGCTGGAGTTTATAATGAAATGGTGATTTGATGACCTTGGAAACCCTAAGACCTAATGGAGACTCTAATTGAATGAAACCATGATGAAAATGACTGAAATGATAATGATAACTCATCACTGATGGTACACTAAGCAAAGTGGTGAAATGAGCGAGCAAGGTACAAAATTTTGAAAGGAGTGAGATCAGGCCTAAATCTGCACCAAGTGACCAAATTTTTGCATGATAAACTAATGGAATGACAAAAATTTCAAAATGGGACCCTAACATGACATTAAAAGAGTTTATTTGATTATTGGTGGAAGGATGCAAAAATTGACACTAATAGGGAGAGGAATTGAGTTAGTACCTAGTGGAGTGGGCTAGGTGTCTGGATATATCCATGGCTAGTAGAATAGTTCAACATTGGTCGTGGGTTGCTAGAGGAGCTCAAGGGCCAAATTGTTGATGGGATATAGGTGGGATTCCCCATCACATCATGGATATGGTTAGTGATGGTATTAACAATGTGATGGATCTAGTGATTGAGCACAATCACACTTTTAGATATCTATGAGATCCATAGAAAATGCTAGTGATAGGTCAGATTGATAGGGGATAAGGTAGATTCAATGAGTTGTCCTAGCATGTTGATTATACATGGACTCGTAGGATGATCAACATACTCTACTAGGAGTTGTTTAGAGGAGGTAGCATCGACAAGCCATCGACAATACCTTGTATGGAGCCGAGGATTTTCCATAGATATATAGGGAACAAGGGTCACTGGGGAGAAACACCATAGTGACACTCCCACTGGCACTTATGGATATTTTCCTATAGATCTCTTAGGGAGGATCAAGAGGGGAGTTCCACACATCAGGAATGGTGGTAATGGAGATACAAACATGATGTAGGCTAATGGATATTGACTAAGGTTTTTTCCATGACATCGAATGGTTTATAAGAATATGCAGTGATGAGTTGTGGTATGCAATGGAACATGAAGGTGCATGGTGGTGTGCAACAGTGTACGAAGCTGCATAATGGAATGAATGAGTGCTACTAGCAGAGAGATTCCTTGGTGAGGATGTATGGCATACCATTAGGGTGTACATACACAAGTTTTCTGGGAGGGTCAGTCACAGGGTTTGACGTTAACATCCATACAAGTTCTTGGACATACTCATAAGATCCCAAACATCTATCAACCTTCGACGTTACAAACAATCACAATGGATTTGTATATTGACTCTTGGTGTTCTCATTACGAGAAACAAGACACATGATTTCATTTGAGAGAGATAGATGAAGTACAATACATTAGGAAGTAGATTTCCTAACTAAGGCATATGGTTTGGGTGAGAGTTGACAGTAGAGATAACATACGTTATTCCCCTAAATTTATACCATTAGGAAGGTGTATGAAATGCTTTAAGCTGAACATTTTGAGGCATTAAGTGAGCAATGGGTACAACAAATAAGGCTCTAGGTTGTATCAGTGAATGAAAACATTAGACAAGATAGCAAATCTCATTGTCGGGTATGGGAGGCGCATGGAATTTTAGCATGCACCAAACTGATTTATGATGTATGGCATATGTATATTGATTTCACGTAGGGACCATAGTTGAGGCATAGATGGATCCCAACAGTTGTGAGAGATATGTAATAGTATATCTGGATATAGGATCCAAGGATTCAATTGGTTAATAGGTCACTCTATCTCGTGATGAGCAGAATCATGACCAGAGGCATTCAGAATGTGGCACGATAGGTTTTCATTGTTATTTCTAAGGACCAAGGTTAGATTTGGATGGGTAGGTTTTGACATCGTGGAGATGCCTAGGCATGATGCGTTTGACCTGTACATATATTTCACCATTAGGATACAAGAGAGGGTAATGTCATATGAGCATGATGGGATGCCAGTTATAGTTAGAGTGACACAATGTCAGCATGGTGGCATCTTTTTGAGATTAACATGGGACTTCGACATTACATGGCTTGGCAGTTCAACTATGCTTAGGGATGAGCTATTTTCTGTAGGAGGAGATCATGTTGATCTTCCATTGTGTCTTAGTTTCAAAGAGGGAATTTCGGTCCCTAGTGATCTACACATGGCATGGGCACTTCACCATTATGGAAGGATGATCAAGAAGAGTATATCATAGAGTGTTTAGGCGGGTGAGGATTCATCTCCACGGGGGTTGGATTTCATGTTCAAGAATATACTATTGAAGTGCATGAGGTTGGTTTCTAAATAGGGAAACTTATTGAGGAATTAATCAGGGTTACACATGATCATGGTGCTCTACTTATTTCCAATATGCATAGTTTTTCTAGTGATTGTGTTTTGTGGAGCAAGGAGTGCTTCACATTTAGTAGGTAACTCATGACCCTAATATTGAGATATTCCTTTATGTTAGGATAGTGCATAGATATGGGGTGATTCATTTCCACATTTGGGACACCAATATTGTTTGCAGTGGCAATTTGGGTCAATTGAGGGAGAAAGCGCTTGTTCGAGCATTGCTTGAGGACAAGCAATTTTTGGCAGGGAGGACTGTAATATCCCCAATTTTGTGAGCATGGAAAACACTGAGTTTTGCCCAATTTTGGTAATATTAATTAAAAGGGGCAAACATTATTTTATTGGAGAAAGGTGGCCAATATTATTTTATTAGAGAATGGCGACAAGTATTATTTTATTGGAGAATGGTGAAAAATATTATTTTATTGAAGAATGGCATAAAATATTATTTTATCGGCGAATGACGAAAAAATATTATTTTATTAAAATGGCAGAAAAAAATCACTTAGTGGAAAATGTCCCCCACTAATAAAATAATATTAAAAAGGAGTTTAGAAGCACGAGGAGAAATGATTAAAGGAGGATGTACTCATTTGTTGATCATTTTATTCCTATCATATCTTATGGTCATTAGAAAAAAACAAGTGAGTTTCAGTCTTTAGGGTTTCAAGTGAAATCCTCACACTAGATTTGGTGGAACCTTTGCCACCCTAGCTAGAATTTATCCTTCTATGGTGGATGTTACTTGCCACCCTAGTTGGATTGTTTTTCCTTGTTATTTCTGAAGATCTAACGAAGAATTTGTAAAGAAGCTCCAACATTGTTATTCAATTTGTTACATGGCTATTCTAATCTCGAGGGGTTGAGTACCAAAGGTTAAAAGGATGAATTTTGAAACATCAAGGATGATTTCTATGCTAAATTCCAGGTTTGAACACCTTCATATCCATATCGAATCATTTACTATATCTATCTAAAGGTCAAATTAGTCCAAGGAGGAATTTGTGTTGCATTCCAGTCTGATCATGCCAAGAAGGGCGCGTTCTAAAGAGGTCGAGCTCATTTATCCATTCTCATATTTGGAAGCCAAATTGAAGGATCATTTTCAGTGGTTTGTCTTTCCTAGCTTGAGTTTGACTTTTTGTTCATAAGGATGGCCGAGGGTTTCATGCTCATTTCTTCTCGAAGGGATGTAGTATACATGGAATCACTTTGAGAATTTACAATGCTTAGAGAGGTATCTGATTTTCATTGTTTTGTGACCTGGAATTATCATCAAAGAAGAGGATGAATTTATGTGATTCCAACACTCTAATATCTAAGAATTCGAGCTCGTTGTGTGAAAAATCTACCTTGAGTTTGTGGCATCAATTTTCAAAGGATTTTTATGATAGAGTGAGGGTTGATTTCTTCATGTAATTGAATGAGTTTTCCGAGTTCAGAAATGAAGGGTAATTTCTTGAACTAGGTCACATTATCTAAAAATGAGAGCCATATAACAACAATTTACAATGATTTCTATGAGGTTCTTTTTTGGCTGTACATGAGTGTCATTTCTGAGCTTTGTATTGGAGTTATAGACCACTATTCCAGTTGTACTGAAGTTGTCGCTATGATTATATACTTTTGGTTACATTAAATTCTTGATACTTATACAAATAAGTACTAGGTTCCTCGCTTCCTATCATTCACTGTGTATTTATTTTATTAAATTTGATATGGTTACTCATGCTTGAATTTGTCATGATATTGACCTTATATACATTTTTTTGGCATAAAATGAATCAACCTATGGTATTTGAATGCTTCATCATGGTGTATTTTTATCACTGTACATGATCATTCAAGAATAAAAAACAAAATAGTCACCTACAACACTCCATATACAAACAATTTGTTAAAATTCATCAACGAATCAAATTTGAGAAATTGAGAACATTGTGTGTTTTCCAAGAGATATACTGGTAGGAATATTACAGTGATATCAGAGCATGATCTTGGTCAGCTGTAGGGAAGCCATCCAGATCATGGAGGAGTTTTTAATTAATTTAGTTGCATTTTTTATTTTTTTATTTACTGTGTTTTAATTTTTTTTTTAAAGTTTTTTCTTAACCATTTTTTTTTGGTTATTTTTACTTAAATTTTTGTCTCAATCATTTTTTTTGAACAGAAAAAACTTTGAATGTCATCATCTTTGGATATAATTCCATAAAAAATTCATAAAATTTGTTATTTTTCCAACTTTTTTTATTCATTTTTTTCATAATTGTTTTTATTTAACATGTCATTTTTAGTGAAAAGGTCCTGAAATATGTATTTTTTTTAATTATATCTATATGCAAAATGTGTATTTTTGTCAAGTTTTTAAATTTATTATTTTTTAGTGATTTTTTTTTTTAATATGTGTATTGAAGTATTAATTAACTATATATAAATTTATAAAAAATCTTGACCTCAAAATTTTATTGTTATTATTTTCTTTAAAGCTTGCCAAAAAAAAAAAAAAAATCATTATAAAAAAAACATTGCAAAGAAAAACAAAAAATATATGTTTGGAAAACCCTTGAAAAACAAACATCTTAGGACGAAAAACAAGAAGAGGAATAAGACAACTTGAAAAATGGTTAAATAATCAACATTTGAAAAAAAAATGTGCATACTTAGGACATCAGAAAATTTAAAGTGTCAAAAATATGCCTTAAAAAAATGTCGATGCTTTTCAAAATCTACATGAAAATTACTAGCATTCCTTTTTTTTTATCCACACTCAATACATTAGAAAATTTAACGTGAAAAAATAATCCCTCTAAAAAAAATGGGTTGTTGCTGCATCAACACTTTTCAAAATCAGCATGAAATCATTAACATTTAAAAAAAATGTTCATGCCTGATACATAAGAAAATTTAAAGTGTCAAAAATATGCTCCAAAAAAAGTGTATTATGAATTAGCACTTTTAAAATGAGATTATTTTTTTCTAGCTCAAAAAAACGAGTAATCGATGAAGTTCTTGTTTGATTGGTGACTATGTTCATTTTGGGTCATGCAAACATCACATCATACACATACTTCACGTAGAGGCTTGTAGAGAGATTAAACCATAAGGACATCATACCTCCTTAGAAAGAGTGGAAAGGACATGGAAAATTAGATGATGAGACTAGAAGGGAACTTTGGAGGAGGAACTTTAGTTTCACATGTCAGGAGCTGTGGACCGCAGGGCGAAAGTACACTAAGGGAAAGACAAACTACATGAAGGTGCTTCCTGACAACAATCCTGAGGAGGAGGTTGAGCACAAGGCATATATCACCAAATGATATGAGGAGGAATTAGATCGACCTAGTCTGAATAAAGAGTCACCGTTGTTGAAAATCCCATTAATGGCTCAGGAAAAGACATTTGCAGAGAGAGTAGAGCATGCACCCATAACACCATCCATTTACAAGGTGCCAATAAACATAAATGTATCCAAATATGTGATATAGTTTCCATATGGTAGCCACATACAAAAAAATAGTGAGGATGTTATGCATGATGAGTTATATGTGGAGGGGTAGTTAGTGGCTCATGTTGAGCCCATGGTGGAGGAGGATAAGTAATCATCTTTGGGTGCAACCATTGATGAGGATTAGACAGATGCACAAGAAACCCACATAGTTACAATACTATCAAACAACAACCCTCTTCAGGAATATATAGGTAGAGCTTGTAACACTGTTAGGTTACCATTGCACATTATAGAGAGAGGGGTAGAGTTACCTAGACAAATCTTATGTATTAACCAAGCCAGTGGGACAAGGCAACATGAGTTGCGCAGGGCGCAACATTCGCATGGTGGAGTTGTTACGTACAAAAGTGCTTGCGCATTCTGTCCCTATCACAGGGCTGGGTGGCGAGAAGTATTAAGTTGGTATCGAGTGGAGCGAGTTAGGTGTCTGGATATATCCACGACCATGAGCATAGTTCAACATGGGCCGTGGGTTACAAAAAGAGCTCAAGGGCTAGAACGTTGTTGGGATCCAGGTGGGATTCCCCATCACATCATGGATTTGGATAGTGATGGTATTAGTGTTGTGATGGATTTGGTGAGTAAGAACACACACACACACACACACTTTGATATCTCCATTAGAGCCTCGAACAAAACTAGCTAAAAGTTGGATTGACAGGGGAGTAGGCAGACTCAGTGAGTTTTCATGGCATGTTGACCATACATGGGGTCATAGGATTATCAACATACTATGGTAGGATTTTATTGGAGGAGGTATCATTCACATGCCACTTGACAATACCTTGTATGGAGCTGAGGATTTTCTATAGATATATGGGTCACATGGGTCGTCGAGGAGCAACAATGTAGTGACACCACCATTAGAACTTAGGGAAATTTATTTGTCAAATCTCTCACGGAGGACTAGGAGGGGAGGTCCACACATTAGGAGTGGTGGTAGTGAGATAGTAGAAATGGAGATATAGACAAGATGTAGGCTAATGCATACTGACTTAGTCTTGGACTGTGGCATCCAATGGTGTATAGGGATATGAAATGATGAGCAATGGTATATAGTGGAGCATGAAGGTGCATCATGGTGTGTATTAGTGTACGAGGCTAAAAAAATTATTGAGGGAGCATTGCTAGAAAGGATATTCCTTAATAAGGATGTCAAAAATAACATTGGGGTGGGAATACCCATGTTTGGAGTGTGGGTTAGTCACAGGGCTGACTGTGAGCATCCATACGGGTTCTTGGACATACTCATTGGATCCCACACATCTATCACTCTGTCACATCATGCACCGTCACAGAGGATTTGGATATTATCTCTTTGTGTTCTCATAAAGAGTAGCAAGACACACAAATTTCATCTCAGACTGATAGACGAAGCACAATGCATTAGGAGGCATATTTCCCAACTTAGGCGTATGGCTTGGGTGAGAGTTGACTGCAAAGATAACATACCCTTGAGTTCAATCTTAGGAAGGTGTATGACATACTTTGGGATTGAAATTCCAGAGCATTAGTTGAGTAGGAGGTACAACAGATGAGGCACAGGGTAGTATAAGGGTCAAACAACAACAAGAGACAAGATAACATATCTCACTGTGGGGTATGGTAGACGCAAGACAATTTACCATGCACCATATTGATCTATGATTTATGGCGTCTGCATATATATTGCACGAAGGGAATATAGACGAGGAAAAAATGGATTCCAACAATCATCAGAGCTATTACACAACAGATTTGGCTATGGGATCCATGGATTCAATTGGTTGATAGGTCACTATATCTCATAATGAGAAGAATCACGACAGAGAGTGATCTAGTTCAGTCTTGGATTGACACATGGGGGATCACTAAGGACTTCATAGTATGGTTAGGTAGTGTTGTGGAGGTAAATCCCCTCTGTGGACAGAGGCGATCCCTACTAGCCCAGACCGGGTCTAGCAACAATCGTTCACGCTATAGTGCAGGTTCCTAATTGCAAATAAACCAACTAGCGATGAAGGCTTACCTGGAATCCAACGTTGTCGCTTGTAGAGAAAGTAGTGCTCCCGTTCCTTAGCTCCGGTAGATCACAATCCTCACGATCTCCGTGATCGGACACCTGCACACGTAAGAAAAAAAACAAACGCAAGCATAAAATCCAGTATATGAAACTATATGTCAGTCAGAGAAGACATAACTCATCATCATAATCATCAACAAGAGTGGAACCATAACCAATAGTCGCTTATCATTAATCAATCAAAGAAGAATACAACCATAGCTCGACGTCGAATTCTTCTCGTAGTCGCCGCCGGAACACGCTCGAAAAGTTCGTCGGGGGATGCGAAAACTCTCTCTCGGATGTCTAGACAATAATCTCCTTGCTTGACTTGGCCTATGGAACGGAATCGTCTTATAGCATAAGGCTCGATGGCTCTTGGGAACTCTACATCAGCTTGCAAAGGAGACAGATAAGGCCAGATGGAGGAAGGGGAGTTAATCCCTATAATCATGGGATTGGCCCTATCCTCAAGGAAGTCGTTATGAGGAAACCACTTCCTCTACATGGAGATCCTGGGAGTCAAACCTCCCAACTCAAATTGGATGCCAGCTTTATGAATTTGTTAGGACGAATTTCATTTATTTTAAAAAAACACCCTTAAATGGCGAACACATGAGTAAGTACTCAGAGATTGTGATGTGCCAATTGGCGTGCCCTCTTTGAAGGATTTCCCCCATTGGCGCGGGTACTGAACTGGCTGCCCGCGCCAATGAAAAAAGGGGTGTTTTTAGGGTTTTTCACAAGGAGTTGTCTTCAGGGCAATGAAAATACATGTTTATGGGAATTCCATGAAAGTGTTTTCAAGTTATTTTACTGCTCACAGGTCACGGAATGGGCCCTCCAATTGTGCGGGATGGGGAATTGCAGGGACGGTGACAAATTGCTTTGTAACATATGCCCCCTAAATCATGAGGCCCGAGAGAGAGAGAGGGGTGAAATGCTTTACGAGAATGTGTCCGAATGAAAACACTGCCGTCGGAAAACCTGCGTAGAGAAGTACAACTGATGTCTCAAATACATGATATATACGTGGCATGGGCGCAACCATCCATAAAAGAGTAAGTAATAATCCAGATCCAAGGCATGGACGCAGCCATCTAATGAGGATCGGTAAATAGACTCAGGTATGGTCGCAGCCATCCAATCAGTGAGTCATGTAACTAATCATAATAATCCACAAAATCGCAGCCTGGATTATAACAGGCAGAATCCAGGGTCTTGCGCTCCATCACGACCCGAACAAAGTACAAGTTAAAGCATGCGAATAGGTGAGCTGAAGTCGAACATGCAAGAACATCGCCTGATTACCAACCAATGATGAAAGCTGTTAACAGACGCGAGAGGTACCACCATTAATGCCAATGGTCCTCAAGGTACTACAGTTACACTTTACGGCATGTGAAAAATGAGCTGACGTCGAACACCCGCATAATCACTCGATTGGAGGCCAATGATGAAAACCTCACGTCGAATGCGAAGAACCTGCCATTGAGGCATGCAGGCTCCAAGGTACCAGAAGGGAGTCCCTAGATCAGTTTCCTGGATAATGAGCTGAAGTCGACAGGAAGTGACCTTGATCGAAGGTGGGCCATAGTGTTTCCCACATCATCGACGTGAGACAGAGGAACATAATGTCTTTGTGAATCAGGATCAGATGAGAATCAGAGGAAGGTTAATACTTGCAGAGGTCAACTTCTCTTGAACACATGGCGGCACGACAGTGAGTTTGGCAGTATTTGACATCAACGGATCAGAGGTCATGGCGACGAGGCAAAGAGCATATGAGAGGTCAAAAAGGATCACCCAAACCCATGGAGGCAAGTGAAAAAACGAGATGAGATGTCCCCAACCCGACACGAATGCAGAGAAGTGCCATGTTCAAGAGCGACATACTGCCGACACGACAATGATTCTGGTTCCATATTCCCCCACCATTTTTGGTGAGTACCCCAATTATTTTGATAACAAGCTTGAAGGAGATAGCATATGCTTGTAATATAAGTTCGTCCTTCGGACGAATCCATCCTAGTACATTTAATGAGCCCTAGGAAGGAGTGACTTGAATAACGTCATTATGACTAAATCCAATGTCATCAGGGTTTAACGAGTCTGACAGAGGAAGAACTCGGCGTCTTTTCATGTTTAGAGAGTTTGAAAAGACAGCGGAAAGGTAAAATCCAACAGTCCCTTTTCGTAAATAGTTCCTCAGATCCGAAAAGGTAGAAAACTATGTCTGAGAAAACCTCCTAGTCGCAATAGGCTAGGGTATTCCTTTTTCGTAAATAATCTATCCTAGCCCGAAAAAGGGGTAAACGTATACTGGGTAGATGTTGTTTCGGGGCCACTTTAACGAGATCGAAACGACAAGGGCCTCGACCATCTTTTCATGTTTAGAGAGTCAGAAAAGAGCTAAAAGATGACTCCGAAATGAATTTTTCGTGTATTTACCGAGTTCGAAAAAAGTATAAAATACAACTCGTGTCACCGTTTAAGTTGCGTAAAAACCTGTTGCTGCAGATAAAGGCAAGTGTAAAATCCATCTTCGACAAAATATATTAAAATATTGATAAAAAATGACTTTCTAAAACCTAATTAGATTTCAAAAGTTATAAATAAGTCTCAAATGGTAAAAACAAAATTACTTTTACTATTTACCTCATTGGAGAGAAGCAGTGGTCCATTTGTGTGCAAACTTCTGACGGTGACTACGACTGATCTGGAACGTTATTCAGTTCCACATTTGTTCCAGGTAATAGGCGTTTCCTTAAGCTCCATTCTAATCCATTTTTTATATGTTTTTATTATGTATTAGACTTCTGGGCGAACCATTTTGAATTTTTAGGGCTCGCTCCATTGGCGCGGGTATCGGCCACGGACCCGCGCCAATGGACATTTCTTCACAAATAGGTCGCGCCAACTGGCATGGCTGTTAGGAAAACAGTCGCGCCAATGGCGCAACACAATTTTCCGCTCAAAAATTTGAAAATGTGAGCTATCTATGTGGATTTTCAAATGTTTCAGAGATCTAACAATGTATTTTTGATTGTGTTGATGCAGATATAAAGGTAAAAATGGTTATCGAATGGAAGGAGAGGGAACATGGAGAGGAAGATGAAATGGCTATCGAGAATGAAGCCTGCATGACTGCACTTAAGAACTGTGGACTTAAGAAATTCTTCCTCACACCCCGTTTACGAGCTCAACCGGAGCTACTACAATACTTGGTCAGTATATGGGACGAAAATGAAGAAGTATTTAAACTTCGGGACCAAGTGCTATAACTGGAGGTTTCCGACGTATATTTCATAACCGGACTGTCGCGCAGAGGTCCGGTGCCAATCCTAACAGGCAGCAGACCATCTGGGGAAAAGATGGAGCAGGTAATGGCGAGGGTGTGCCCAAGGGCACGAACCAGATCAGGAAGCGGGAAAGTGGACATCCACACTGTCCAGGATCTGGCACTGAGAGTAGTGATACACACCATCACACGAGCTGCGGGATCGAAAGCTCCACACGAGGCAACCAAGGCCCAACTCCTGCTAGCCGCTGAGTGTATGAGTCCAACACTGTTTGATTGGGCTACTGCAGTGACAACAAATATCAAGAGGTAGCTCACAAAGTGCAAGCAAGTCAAATTGAAGAAGTTTGGCTACGGTTCCATTTTGGTATCGTTCATCCTGGAACGACTACCTATCTTTCAGGGCCAAGGGGCCATAGTTGCTGAGCCGATACCAAGAGAGCCAAGGATGGCTCGCTGGGCAGCACTTATGCCCAGGTCAGGAGGAGGCCAACAGATGTCCTGGAGGCCGGAGTTTTTTGGATGGATACGGCGGCAGCTAATCATGGTCGAGGATTGGCCCTATGCCAGGACAGATTTCATTGGAGACCCAGATCTCCCACTTCCGGAGGGGGATGACTGGGACGAGGAGTTGGGTATGACCTCTTTTTTTTATTTTTATGTTTTATGATTTTTTAGTAATACATGTCCGTTCTAATAACAGTTTTATATGTATGCAGATGTCTACCTAGAGAGACCTGCCGGTATGTCTCCCATTGCACGAAGAACTCAGCCCGCAGCTGACCCTTAGGTGGAGGGTGCCGAGGGAGGAGAGTTGATCCAGAACCTTGAGGGGATTTCCCGAGGGATTCTAGACTACGCCCGGCTGGCAGATGTCCCGATGGCATATCAGAGACATACGGTGGGAGTGCCTAGTCGCCTCCACCGACTTTTGAGATGCTTAGTGCGCGCGGTAGCATGTTACCACGAGCACCATGCGGATTAGACACCTAGGGCTTCTTTCATGCATATATTTTTTGAGAGACATGTCATCTCCGGATGTATTAAGACGAACATTTATATTTTTTATTTTATGTGATGCACACTATGTAAACATTTCGACACATATATATACATACCTATTTCTGGATGGATCTTCTTACATGTGATGATGTTTTATTTATAAATTGGGCAAATGCCTATCTAGAACCAAATTAGCTACTGCATCTGTTAATGTATTCATATGTCTGGGTATGTGTTGATATGTAATATAGTCAAAATTCCTTTCTAGCAGACGAATACGCAGATACAGACGTAAAATGGATGGATTTCTTACTGAATAATGCCCGTTAAGCTGTAATACTACAAGTTGTGAGTCTAGATACACAAGTAATTCACGAATGTCGAGGTCCACAGCATCGGTTAATAATTCCAATACAGCACTATATTCCACGATATTATTTGTAGCAGGACCCAGACATACACCTTGCAGGTTAACCAACTCACCAGTAGGATCATAGATTACCCAGGCTGTCGAAAACATATTCCTGGTACTGTGGGAGGCACCATCCGCGAAACCCACAAACAGAGTAATGGACATCTGCACAATCATGAAGACCTGATCAGTAGAAAGACGCTTACATCGCACACCACACCACACATGCACACAAATGAATATACACACCTATGTACACACACCACACCAAAAATAACTTCAAGCGTAGTATTTCTTAAGGTACAACCCATTCCTAGGTTGCGCCAACGGAACTCCTTCATAATCAATGAGCTCATAAGCCCCATTTTTCAATACTCGTTTTACTATATAGGGCCCATGCCACATGGGTTGGAGCTTTCCTACCCCGAGTTTGTCGTGCGCTTGGTCGTATAGGAGGACAAGGTCCCCTTCGACAAAGGAACGTGGAGAGACAGATTGATCAAAGTGTGCTTTGACCCGCTTTTTCTGTGCTTCAATGACTAAAGAAGCCAAGCGGCGGGTTTCATCCAACTGTTCCAAATACAAGAGACGCTCTTCTTCAGGAGAAGTATCGGGCAAAAGTTCCACAACCAAATTTAAGGAAGGAATCTCGCACTCAACTGGAAGAGTTGCTTCCAGAACATATACCAATTGGAATGGTGTGAATTCGGTTGCACTCTTTGCTGACGTCCGGTATGCCCATAGAGCTGAGAAAAATTGGAGGTGCCAATTGGACTTATGAATTCCAATTGTTCGTTGAAGCATTGTGACCAAAAATTTGTTCATAGCCTCAACCTGGCCATTTTCCTGGGGGTAATATGGCGTTGAGCTATCGTGTTGTAAGCCCAATCTTGATGTCAGCTCGGCCATCATGTAATCTCAAAAATGAGTGCCATGATCGGTTACAATGGCCTGAGGGACCCCGAAACGTACAATGATGTGGTTGAAGATAAATTGGGCAACTGTCTTACCATCGGCGGCTAGTGTAGGCATCGCTTTGGCCCACTTAGTAAATTAGTCGACAGTGACAATTATATATGCATGCCCCCTGGCCGAATGAGGGTTACACGTCATGAAATCTATGCCCCATTTTGCGAAAGGGCCGACGGTAATGACAGGATGCAGAGGGAGGGGTGGCGCGCGCATCTTGCGCTGAAAAGCCTGGCACGCGTGACATTTGCAGACTGCAACAATGCAGTCTTTAAAGATTGACGACGAGAAGTAACCCGCACGCAGAATCTTCTGGGCAGTGGCATATATAGACATGTGACCGCCACAGGCGCCACTGTGACAGTCATTTAATACTCTTTCGGCTTCTTCCAAAGTTAAGCACCGATGGAGCACCGAATCTACTCCAACCCGGTATAATGTATCAACTACAATGCGGTAGGGTTGAGACTGATGTCGAATTCGACGTTGGGCATCTTTGGTAAACTCAGAGGGAAAAGTTGACGTCTGAAGATACACAATAATATCACCATACCATGGGTCACGGGTGCTGATAAGGAAGATGGTTTCATCTGGAATATGTTCTTCAGAATGAGATGGGGGGGAGTCTGTCGAGAGGGAGCAAATAAGATCCACGAAAACCAGTGATTTGGTCGACTTAGAAGTAGTAAACTCTAGGTCGAACTCCTGAAGGATAAAGATCCATTTGGAGTATTTTCCCTCCAGTAATTGTCGAGAAAGAATATATGTCATGGGGTTGCAATCCAAAACCACGGTTAGGGTACGCAGCAGGATGTAGTGGCGGAAACTTTGCACAACTTGTACAACTGCTAAAGCTAGCTTCTCGACGTGAGCGTAACGCGTTTCCGTGTCGAGAAGATTTCGTGATAGATAATAAACAACGTGTTCGTTTCCATCATCGTCATCCTACACCAGAACCATAGCTATGGTGCTAAATGCGGCAGCCAAGTATAGAGTGAAATCACGGTGATAGTTTGGAGGCCGAAGCAACGGAGCATTAACCAGTAATTTCATAAGCTTCTCAAAGGATTGTTGAGCAATGTCGTCCCAATGAAAGGGGACATTCTGCTTTAAAAGACGCGTGAATCCTTTGGCCACTTCCGCGTAGTTCGGTATAAAGCATCATAGGAAGTTAGCTTTTCCCTGCAGACTCTGTAATTGATATAACGAAGAGGGTGATGGGAGATTAACAATGGCCTCGACCTTTAGGGGATCGAGGCGAATCTTGTCCTTGGAGACTATGAACCCTAAAAGACGGCTAGAATCCACGCAAAAGATGCATTTATGAGGATTGATCCGGATATTATAGCATCGACAGCGAAGGAAAATCTGGCGGAGGTGTTCTGGGTGGTCCTCTTGCTGAGCTGAGTGAGCTGGAAAATCGTCCAGATAAGGTTGAACGATATGGCGTATGTCATGGAATGCATAAGACATAGCACGCTGGAAAGTAGCTCCAGCGTTCTTCAAGCTGAACGGGAGATTTTTCTAGGCAAAAGTACCCCACGAACAGATGAATGCAGTCTTGTGTTGATCAGCGGGTAGAATATTTATCTGATTATACCCGGAAAATCCGTCCATCAGGGAATAGATCTCACTCCCAGCACATTCGTCAATGATTTGATCTATGAAAGGAGTGGGGTAATTGTCCTTTGGATAGGCCTGATTAATATCTCGGTAATCAACACAAACTCTTATAGTACCCTATTTCTTATCTACAGGGACAATGTTGGAGACCCATTCTGTGAGGGGAATTGGGTAAATGAAGCCCGCGTTTAGAAGTTTTTCAACTTCTGCTTTAATGACATCGGCTTTGCAAGGATGCACCGGGTGTAGGTGTTGGCGCACGAGTTTCGCACCAGGATAGGTAGGAATCTCGTGGACTACTATGCTGGGATCAATCCCAGGCCTCATAGGACTAGGCGAACACGTCTATGAATTCTCGAAAAAGATTAGTATAAACTCGTATCTCATTAGGAGAACAAGTTACTCCCACGTGTATGTTCTCAACTATCCCCGGTTTAACGGAGATGTCGATTGGAATGGTTTGAGTAATGTTGCTCAGGTTTCCCTCTGAAAGCACCTCATGTGTCAATATGGGCGTCTGGAGAGGTGGAGTGGGAACCTGAGATGAAAAATGCTCTAGACAATCTGACATTGCCCCCAAGCTAGGCATGAAGGAGGAACAATGATGTCCATCACTCCAAGGCAGCTCCTCAAGAGACATTGTTTCAACAATGGCTTCATCAGAAGGGAAAATATCTTTAAGAGGATCAGGCGAGTCGGCCTCGCCGAGCCATGGGGATTGAGAATAGATGTCTAAAGCCATGCTCGAAGGAGCATGCTAAGGAGGGGGAGGATCAGATGCGACGACGATTTCATAGTAGTTAATATCTACTGGAGTTAAGGGCATCGATTCTCCAAACTCAGTCACCTGCTCAGGGGAAGGGATGAGCCATGGGTCGTCAGACCTAGAGATCATATTAACTTGAGCGGTGTGCGGTGGTGGTGCGGGAAAAATACCCATGAGGACGGGGTCCTTGAAGAGACCAGGTCCCACACTGTCAGGGGGATTTGGAATCTGATCCACGTAAGGAACGTTGTTCTTAGAGGTGGAGGTGAAGAAAGACAACTGATCCACCGTAACGATTTTTCCCTCGTGAGGGAACTTAAGAAGTCGAAAGAGGGTGGATGGCACGCATAGCATGGCGTGAGTCCAACTACGGCCGAGAAGTATATTGTAGTTAAGCGTGGCGTCAACTACTTCTACTTCTACGTTGATTGTCTTCCCTTGTAAGGTAATCGCTAAACTCTCGAGAACACCCAAGGGTTTTGATTCCCGACCATCGAACGCCTCTAGGGCATTAGGAGACGATGAAAGGGCCGGAGAGCCAATGGCCTTCCAGCAAGCGGATGACATGACACAGGTAGAAGCACCTTCATCCACAACGGCCCTATGAATGTTAAGACCGTTGATCCCGACTTGAATAACAAGAGCGATCTGATGTGGGAGTCGGGGGGTAAAGTTCTCTAAGTCGAAGGTGAGAAGATTAGAATCAGTGGGATCGATCCCACCGATTGCAGACAACAAAGCTTTCCGTTGTGATGGGAAACTTTGAAGAACTTCCAATGTAGACATGGCAGAAGGTGCCTGTGCCAGATCCTCAACAATACTGTAGTGCTGAGCGGCACGGGCATTTGGGTTGTAGGAAGATCTTCATAGAACACCTTTAGAAGGTGGCCTCACAATAGGTTCAGCAGTAGGCTTCTCAATCTCTAACGGACCGGGGACAGGTGGGGGAGGTGGACCGTCCACAACTGTCTTCCCAGCTACCTGACGTGATTCGTTGTAATCCTTTGAACGCATAGCAATAGAGATAGGTGCAACACCATTCATCATAAAGACCTGGGACCCAAATGGTGCAGATGGTGAAGGTTGTTCAACCATCTGGGTCTGCTGAGATGAGAATGGTTCTTTAAGAACTGCCGAAGTCCCTTTGGAGCCTTTTAGAAGTTGACTAACCTCAGATCATCGTGGAAAATCCTTGGTGTAATGATCTCCTTCATAAATGAGGCAGGGGTACTTCGATTTGCGTTGGGAACCGTCCTCGGTACGAGGTTTGGAAGATTCTAGCTTTGGAGCGTCGGATTTGGATTTACCTTTGCCCTTCTTCTTTCCTTTGGAGGCTTTTTCCGTAGGATTAGCCTGAACGACGTTAACCTCTGCAGTTTTGCCAGAATCGGGAGGGGCGGGAGAAGCAGAATTATTGGATGAGTTGGACTTCTGCTTCCCATTCGAATATTTTTTCGAATTCTGAGATACGAAACCAATAACACCATCCACCGCTGGGGTAGGTGGAGCTTTAGAGGTTCCAGACCGTGGAGCATCAGGAAAAATATCATAAAGCGTGCCAGACTGAGAGTATACTAGATCCAGATATTGGGCACGTGCTATGGCTTGTTCTTCAGTTACACACGCTCCCATAGCAATATCTTGAGCGATTTTGTTAACGAAGGAGGTGGTGAACCAATGAGTTAGTATTTGATTAGGTATATGGAACTTGATTAGTCTACGATGACGTCGCCACTCATGAATGTGATCAGAAATGTGGGTGGCTTTGTCTTGCTTCAAAGAAGTCAGGAGGTGCGTCTCGGCTTCGTAGCGAACCTGTAACTGAAAGTGAGTTAGAAAAGCCATGGCTAACGTATTGAAATCTTGAAAGATGCCACAGGATAATTAAATATACCACTTAGCGGCAGCACCAGTCAAAGTGTGCTGGAAGAGGCGTAGACGAATTGAATCATCCACCCAAGAGTTGGACGAACACCAAAGATAGTAAGTCATCATGTGAGCTTGGGGGTCCTCCCCATCTTTACCCTCAAACTTGGGGCAATCACCGGGTACCTTGGTAGGAACCGGAGGCCAATAAGGATTGTGCAAAATTGGATCATTAGTTAATTTCTAAACATTCGGTAATTCCAAGGTAGCCAGAAACGACAATGGCGGATTGGATGGCATGCCTGGCCCTTGATAGGGACCAATACCTGTACTCCACGCTGGTTGAGAATATCCTTGCCCCCAAGGGTTTTTTCCGGCAGGATTCTGACCGTAGGGGGTATAGGTCGTATAACCAGTCTGATTCAGTTGCTGGTAACCAGTGTACGGGGCTTGATAACCAGAGTATGGACCTTGATTATATGTTGGACCTGTGTGAGTAGCATGTGGATTTGGCTGCTGAGCATAGGTGTAGCCAGGTTGTTGAGAGTAATAGTTAGAACCTTGGGGCTGGCTATAATTCTGTCGGTATTGACCATGAGAATAGTAACTGCCTTGAGGTCGAGTGGGCTGCTGATAGGTGGGACCCTGCTGAGCTTGATAATTAGGGTGCAGCGGTTGATTTGGTTGCGGCATTGAATAAGTCGACTGTTGGGCAGGGTAAATAGGATGTGCAGGCTGGCCTGACTGAACAGGCTGACCTGACTGAGCGGGCTACCCTGATTGAACAGGTTGACCCGGAAAAATAGGTTGTGCCTGTTGTGTAGGTTGTCTTAGTTGTTGAGGAGCACCAGGTTGTGCCGGATAGGCCGGTTGGCCTGGTGGAGGGACACCAGGTTGTGCCAGATTGGCTGGTTGGCCTAGTGGCGGGATACCAGGTTGTGCCGGATGGAACGGTTGGCTTGGTAGCGAAATGGAGCCAGGTGGTTGCTGATAACCGGTTTGACCCGAAACAGGACCATAAAATGGTCCTGGCTGATGTGTAACGTTGGGACCAAGAGGATACTGAGGTTTCATGGGTTGAGAAGGTTGGACTTGCCCCCCAGGACCGTATATCGGCCTGGGTTGGTACCCTGGTTGACCTGTGAGTCCTTGAGGTTGCCCAGGTGGGACTCCAATCCAAACCAAGGGTCGGAAAAGGGCCAATTGAACTCAACTGGTCCCCCAAAGGGCTGCTCAGACAGAACTGGTCCCCCTTCGGGAAACTCGGAAACTATGGGCTGCTGGGGTTCAGCAGAGGACTGAGAAGCCTCTGATGAATCGTCCGTATATGGACTACCAGTAGACGAAACAAAAGGTTCCGCCACTGTGACAACAATGAAAAAAGATCAAGCACATCACACATGGGCTGAAAAAGAGTCAAGACACACAATCAAACGGCCAACAAGCAAAGTCTAACAGGGCATGTGATCGCTGGTGATTTATTTTACCACATTGAAACTTAGAAACTTCACCGTTTCATGTTTTAAGAGTCGAGAAACGGATGAAAGGTGACTCTATCCCTTTCAGTTTTGAAACAAGTGTGAAAGGACAAGCGCTTGGTGATCCTTTCAAATTTAAAGAGTCAGAAAAAGGGTTTGCCACACTACTCAGAACATTTTGGGAGTAGGCCAAATAACTCGTGGAACCTAATGTGATACACCTTGGTTTCAAAATGAAAGAGAAATCAAACAAGGACTTAACGTACGTGCAGGCAATCTCCCCGAATACTGTGTCCGGTGTATCACAGGTATAGGGCGGCAGACTCAGCTTCCTATGGATAAAGGATAGAAACTTAGTGGGGTCTCCCTTTATATACTCAACAATACGGGGAGCACAAGTCCGTACTAGTGCTGTCTAAAGCCAAGAGGCGAACGACAGCTACTAGGTTTAAAGACGTCGGAACACGTCTCTAGCCTAGACCACTAAATGTTGCGTTAATGTTTCAATGCTGCCTTAGTGTAAATTGAGTAAATTTTAATGTTTATCTTCAATTACATTTCAGTTTTCAGGCCCTAGCGAATGTGATGTCTCAAAATCTCCTAAATGCACACTATATGCCACAGTATATCATTTCATTCGATGAAAGCTAATTATGAGAGAGTTGAGAGCTTTTCACACAAAAAAAATGATCAGAAAACAACCAACAAAGTCTCTAATGCAGCTAATGTAAACCAAATTTTTTTATCTCAAAGTCACTAATCACTAATAACATCGAAAACATTTTAATTTGCACCAACTAGTCGAAAGCATAAGAGATTTTTTATATTTTCAATGTTTAATAGCAAAGTGCACTAAAAAAAATGAAAACTAATGAAAAGAGCAATTTGAGAAGTGACGAGGAAAGAGAAAAACACACAAATTTCACTCAACGCAAACACACAATTAGATCTCCAAATTGACAAAACAGTCCCTCAAAACCAAGAGAATCCCAAAGACCCAAATGGACCATGTAATCTAGGCCCAAAACGAGACAAAGCGCAATTCGAATGAAGAAGAGAACAAACACTCAAATAACGCAATAAAATGATGAACAACCACCAAATGAATGTAAAGAAGCAATCACAAGGTCGACTGAACAAATAGAAACCAAAAAATCCCAAGGGATGCTCGACACACAAGAGCACCTAGATGCCCTAGGGGTAGAATGTGAAATCGATGGAAACGGGCAAACAACCAAAGGACGAAGGTCACAGCCAGTCAAACAAGGCTCCAGAACACTCAAGCAGTTGAAAAAACAAAACCAAACACACCGATCAAGCTCAGGAAGGTCAAAATAGGGCAAACCCTAGTACCTCACAGGATTGGTGCGACTGTGAGGCTGAAACTAGGGCCAGAAACAAATTGGCGCGGGTAATACACTAGCAACCTGCACCAATGGGTGCGACTGTCAAGCTGTAAAGCGCGCCAGTCGAGTTTGCTATTGAAAAATAAAAAAAAAACACTCCAACAAGCAGACCAGTGATGATCAAGCTGACCAAAAGACAAAATCACAAAAAGAGCCAGCCAAAAGAGCCAATCAAGCAAGCATAATCGAGAAACAACCGAAAAGACAAGACAATACTCCAAGTGTTCAGTTTTCAAACTAAACCGGAGATTGACTGAAGCAGCTTTGATCTATTTCGCTAATGCAAAGCAATAGCGTTTCGAAGGCTATCTGGAAACTTCAGGCTCTGTTTGTAGCTTACAAAGCAGAACAACAACAAGCTAGACGATCCCCAGCGGAGTCGCCAAAATTGTTGTGGAGGTAAATCCCCTCTGCGGACAGAGGCAATCCCTACTAGCCCAGACCGGGTCTAGCAACAATCGTTCACGCTATAGTGCAGGTTCCTAATTGCAAATAAACCAACTAGCAATGAAGGCTTACCTTGAATCCAACGCTGTCTCTTGTAGAGAAAGTAGCGCTCTCGTTCCTTAGCTCTGGCAGATCACAATCCTCATGATCTCCGTGATCGGACACTTGCACACGCAAGAAACAAAAAAAACGCAAGCGTAAAATCAAGTATATGCAACTATATGTCAGTTAGAGAAGACATAAATCATCATCATAATCATCAACAAGAGTGGGGCCATAACCAATAGTCGCTTATCATTAATCAATCAAAGAAGAATACAACCATAGCTCTGACGCTGAATTATCCTTCGGAGGGTCGCCAGTGGAACACGTCTCGAAAAAGCCTGTCGGGGATGGGACAAACCTCTCTCTCCAGATGTCTCGACAATAATATCCTTGCTTGGATTTGGCCTTAAGGGAATGAATCAAGGCTCTTACAGCATAAGGCTCTGATGGCTCTTGGGAACTTGGAGACTAGCTTGCAAAGGAGATGAGCAAGCTTTTATAGATGGAGGAAGGGGAGTTGGGATCCCTATAATCATGGGATTGGCCCTATCCTCAAGGAAGCTTCCATGAGAGGTGGCAAACCGCTTCCTCTACATGGAGATCCGGAGCCAAACCTCCCAACTCAAATTAGATGCCAGTTTATGAATTGGTTAGGACGAAACTTCTGCCATTTATTTTTAAAAAACACTCCTTAAAATGGCTGGCGCGAGTGCGACTCTGAGACAGAGCGCCAATTGGCGCGCCCTCTTTGAAGGATTTCCCCCATTGGCGTGGGTACTGAACTGGCTGCCCGCGCCAATGCAAAAATGGGTGTTTTTAGGGTTTTTCACAAGGAGTTGTCTTCAGGGCAATGAAATTACATGTTTAGGGGAATTCCATGAAAGTGTTTTCAAGTTATGTTACTGCTCACAGGTCACGAAATGGGCCCTCCAATTGTGCGGGATGGGGAATTGCAGGGACGGTGACAAATTGCTGTGTAACAGGTAGGTTTTCCCTATTGCTTCTTAGGATTAAGGTTATATATGGATGAGTAGGATTTGATATCATGGACATTCCTGGGCTAGATATGTTTGACCTGTGCAGACATTTCATCATTAGGTTCCACGAGATGAGGATATGATGAGCATGATGAGAAGTAAGTTATATTCAGAGTGGTGCAACGTTAACATGGTGGAATCCATTTTATATTAGCATGAATCCCCGATATTACATGGCTTGGCAGTTCAAATACCCTTAGGGATGAGATATATTCTATAGGAGGAGATCAGGAAGGTATTCCACTGGGTCTCAGTTTCACAAAGAGAATTTCGCTCCCTAGTGACTTGCAGATGGCATAAGGCACATCAAAAATATGGTAGGATGATAAACATGAAGAGATCAAGGAGAGTTCAGGTGGGTGAGGATTCAACTCCACAGGGGTTGGATTGCATCTTCAAGAGTCTACTCTTGAAGTGCACGAGGATGGTTTCTTAGCAGGGAATATTCTTGAGGATTTGATTAGGGTTCCACGTGATCAATGTGCTCTACTTATTAACGATATGCAAAGTGTTTCTGGTGATTGTGTCTTGTGGAGCAAGGATTTCTTCACATTGAAGAGGGTGACTCAGGACCCTAGTATCGAGGGATTCCTTTATGACAATATAATGAAAATATTCAGGGTGACTTAGTGGCACATTTGGGACCTCGATATTGTTTGTAGTGATAATTTACATCAACTGAGAGAGAGAGAGAGCAATTGTTTGAGCATTAATTAAGGACAAGAAATTTTTGGTGAGGAGGATTTTAATATCCCCAATTTCGTGAGCATGGAAATTACTAAGGAGTTTTGACCAATTTTGGTAAAAAAAAAAATTGTAAGCTTGGTAGGTCCTTCCTTTTTCATTAATATATAAAATCAAGTTACATCCACATATAGATCGTTAGGAGGCCTCAAATTTCCCAGAGGGAAAGCAAGTTTGTTGGCCACCTAACTAAGTGATATGCCATCCAATAGAAAAAAAATAACAAATCTTTCTAACCAAGCTAAATAAGTCTAATTGTATTTTCATTTCCTCTATTCTAAATGTCTAACAACATAACTATCAACATAATAAAAACTAAATGCTTCCCGCATACATAAACGAAAAAACTATGAGGCCAATTATCAAACTACTTAACACCATCGATAGATGCAGACTCCACCAAACCTAGGTCTTTAGCAGTAGATCCCGATAGCTATGTCTGTGGGAGAATACAAGGAATATGCTGCTCTTCAATAGGCCAAAGTCGGCCATCCTGATTCTACAGATGGAACTGGAACTTATGAAATTCTTGTTTATAGTCAAGAAACTCTTGCACTGTTGCTGCCATACCCACCTAAATTTTCTCCAAATATTTTGTGAGGATACTCTTCATGGACCAATACAAGAACATAGTTTCTTTAAATTGAGTGAGGTGGCCTCAGGTGTTCCCTGGGTCCGGGACCATATCCTGCAAATATTCCAAGTCAATTTCCATCGTATCAACCTGCTTGTTCAGGTCTACTTCCCATTCTTCCATTATATGCCGAATTTCTTCAGACGTGCCCCCGTGATAGGTTGTAGCTGCGTTGTTTATGACGTTGGAGACTGGATTACGACCTTTAGTTCTACCCCCAGAGGAACTGGGTTGACAAGGTGTTGAGGACCCCCTGGTTCTTTTTCCATGACCCCTCAAAGATGGGATTATTGCCTTTGTTGTTGCCGACCAAGCCATTTCCTTGAACCTACACCTTTGTGGGGAGTTTGTGACTAGACTTGTTACCTATGCAGGTGGTAGCTTGAGCCCAGAATCACCCCGCACACCTGCCATAGAAGAAACATGAACCAATAATTTCCATTATAAAACCTGAGGGATTTCCTTCCTCCTTTTCCATTGCAGAGATCCATTACCGACCGAACTGAACAATACGAACCCCATTAACCTTGTTGTGCCTCTTGTCCTTTTCAGGATTTGATCAATCGAACATATGATAATTGGCTTGGAGGAACTGCAGAGGAATAACCCATAGAAACAAACTCCATTCGCATAACTGAGGTGAGACACAATCATACGCCTGAGACCAAGATCACAAGGGTAGAGACCATAAATCCCACAGAGGAAGAACCCACAAATATTGACCATGCTCCAATAAACCCAAAAGGATAACCCCGACCTTGCATGAGGAAATTTGACAAGACATAACACATAAATGAAGATGAGACATAAAAAACCCCAAACCCTTTCGAGGTTGGGTCGAGATAGGAGGTAAGCCCAGAGGCAGACCACAAAGAAAAAATCCTGATATAACACCCTCCTGGACAAAAAAATCTCAAAAATGACAGAAACAGAGACAATACAAGATGTTTGGGCTTGCTTCAAATCCCATACTAATGCATCCAGGTGCATGGAGCCCCTCTTCTTCTGAAACCCCAACGATTCAAGACCAAATGAGCCCAATTCCAAAAAACGGTACAACCGATGTATGGAGGAGAAAAAAGAGAGGAAAACCACATACTGGTTTTCCAACCCGAGGAGAAGCCAAGAATGATCCCACACTGATCATAATTGGATCAAGGACCTAAGGATTAGCTCAAAATTCAAAGTTATAGGATTGGGTTGAAACCAAGATGGTTTCATAGGTATTTATTCTGGAGCCGCAAACGGTTCGAAAAATGGACATCGTATGAAGAAGTTATTGCACTTTGAATGTCGAGTGGGTCCGACGGAGCACGGAGGGGCCAGCCCTCCTCCCATGGAACCTCATCATATGACCAATGTGGGAGCTTAATGTTAAGAATGCTTAAGCAGCCTAATCTCAGGTTTAATATTTAATTAACCTTCAGTTAAGTGGAGCTTAATATGGCGGAGATTCTGGAGGCGCTCCCAAATTTAGGCGGAGTTCCACTTTTAGTGGAGTTAACTAGCAGTTGCCCCACATTTAGTGGAGGAAATTGGGGCAAAGTTGTTTTGGTCATAAATCTCCCATTATTGAACAAAATTGGATGAAATTTTGGTCAATTTTGGGTCTCTTCAACCTCCTGAACGGTTTGGGATAGGTTTCAGGTCGAATGGAGGTGATCTTCAGAGGCTTTTGCTTCAGGGAAGATGAAAGAGCCATCAGGGCCACCGTGAGACAAATTCAGTTTGAGGCCTAACCAGGGGAGTTAGAGTCCTTTTCCAGAGTTCCAATAGGCTAAATTGGATAATTAAAATGTTATGAATCTGATGAAATGGTTTTCAAAGCTTGTAGAGAGCATTAGAAAGCCAAAAATCTTCATTTAAGTTCCAGAGGCCATTTTTGCCTGCAACAGCGTAGGGTCTAGCTAGGGGAGCTAGAGACCATTTGCAGTGAACCAGTGGTCATTATTGACTAAAAATTTGATTTTGAATCTAATGATATAGGTTTTATAAAGTTTTGATAACTTCTAGAGGTCGAAAACTCAGTAGAGAGGTTTTCTTTGATCCTAGTGTCAGGGGGTGCCGATAGTGTATGGAGGCGAAACCGAAGCAGCCGGAGGCCATTTATGATGAAAAATAGTTGAAATTGGCTATTTCAGACATTTTGAAACCAATGGAAGTAGTTTTAGAACATTTTGAGAACTTTTTCAGCTTGAGAAGTTGATGGGAAGTTTTGGGCGGCCCTGGGCAAACCGTGGAGGATAGCTTATTTTGGGGATGTTGTGCTTGATTTAAGAAATTTATCAGTTGAAATTTGGTGTCTGATGTTTGTTGGATATATAAGTAGTGGTTTTAGTGATTTAAACATAATTCTAAGGGATTTTGTGCCATTTATAAGCTCAGAGAAGCTTAGTGCACCGACAGAAGGAAATGTGTTAAAAGGAGCCTAAAGTTGTTTATCAGAGTTTGGACATCCATTAGAGGGATGTTAAATGGTATTATCATCCCTTTGAATCATTTTTGTATTTATTGGTGTTAAGCATTAAACTTTTAAAATAACACTTACCATAATCCCAAAGCGCTGAGTCATGATGACAAAGCTCAAAGGAGACGTAGCCCACGAGATTTCGGGTGAACTCCTATATTATATTGCTGTTGTGTTTAATGGTTTTATTTTTGAATTATGTTTCTGTCATACATGTTAAATTACAGCAAAAACAAATGAAGTTAAGACACACAAAAATTAAAAATTCATACACCACTTTCAAGTAAAAAATTCCGCAAAATTGTCAAATAAAAGCTAGATCATTTTAATTAAAACTGAGTAGTAGGTTCTTGAAATTCATACAAGTTATCCAGAAAATTTTCAGATCACACACCTACTCCTTCGTCGACCCATAGAGCCTGACACCACCACCCGTCAACAAACCACGTATAAACATGGAACAGCTGCCAACCTCACATAGAGAGAAACTTGTCATTTGCCAAGAAACAATGTTGCTGCCACCTTCGACTAAGACCTTAATACCACGCGTGCATGGAGCATGTGGAGGGTGGTGGACTTGTACTTAGAGGAGACCCCCATTAAATCATCATTATGGAATTTTCCTCCATCTCACACCTCAATCATGGGAACCAATTTTGGTAATATTAATAAAAAAAGTGCAAATATTATTTAATTGCAGAAAGGCGAACAATATTATTTTATTAGAGAATGGTGAAAAGTATTATTTTATTGGATAATGAAGACAAATATTATTTTATTTTAGAATGACGAAAAATTATTATTTTATAAAATGGTAGAAAAAGTCACTTAGCAGAAAATGGCCCCCATTAATAAAATCATATTAAAAAGGAGTCTAGAAGAATGTGAAGAAATTATAAAAATAGGATGGACTCATTTTTTGATCATTTTATTCCTATCATATCTAATTTTCATTAGAAAGAAACTCAAGCAAGTTTCAGATTTGAGTGTTTTAAGCGAAATCCTTACATTGGTCTTGGTGGATCCTTTGCCACCCTAGTTAGAATTTCTCCTTCTTCGATGGACATTGATTGCCACCTTAGTTTTTCCTCGTTATTTCTGAATATCTAATCAATATTTTTCAGATAAGTTCCAACATTGTGATTCAATTTGTTGTAGCGCTTTTCTAATCTCTAGGGGCTGAGTTCAATTTTCTCTAAGAGGTTCAAGTACCAAAGGTTGAAAGGATGGATTCTAAAGAAAATATCAAGGGTGAATTCTTTGCTAAAATCCATGACTAAACACCTTCAAATCCATACCAAATTATTTACTATATCCATCCAGGGCCACATTATTCCAAGGAAGAAATCGTGTTGCATTCCATTTTTATTGTGCCAAGAAGGGTGTGTTCTAAAGAGACCGAGTTGATATCCATTTGCAGATTTGGGAGCCAAATTGAAGGAGAATTTTCAATGGTTTTTTTTTCCTAGATTGAGGCCCAATTTCTATTAATAAATAGGGTCGAGGGTTTCATGCTCATCTGTTATCTAAGGGACGTATTATACATTGAATCACTTTCATAATTTGTAGTGCTTAGAGAGGTGGTCGATTTTCTAACCTAGAATTGTCATCAAATAATAGGTTGAATTTTTGTGACTCCATTATTCTAATCTCGAAGAGGTCGAGTTGGTTGTGAGACAAATCCTCCTCGAGTTTGTAGCGCTAATTTTCAAATAATTTTGATGAGAGAGTGAGGCTCGATTACTCCATTTATTTGATAGAGTTTTTTGAGTTTAGAACTAAAGGGAAATTTTTTGAAGCATACCACATTCCCCCAAAAATGGGAGCCACATAATAAAAATTTACAATGACTCCTCTGAGGCTTATTTCTAGTTGTACATCAGTGTCATTTTTGAGTTTTATATAATACTTATATACGACTACTAAAAATGTACTGAAGATGTCTCTCTGAGTATATGTTGTTGGTTACTTGACATTGTTGAGACTGATACATTGGTAAACTATTTATTGAAATAAGTACCAGGTTCTTCGCTTCCTATCACTCGTTGTGTATTTATTTTATTAAATTTGATATGGCTTCTCATGGTTTAATTTTTCGTGATATTGACCTTTTATCAACTATTTATACACTTAAGGGCATAATAGGAATTAATATATGGTATTTTAATGTTTCATAATGACACATGTTTATCACTGTACATGATCATTTGGCAATATAAATCAAAATAGTCACCTACAACACTCTATATACAAACTGTTTGTTAAAATTCCTCAATGAACCAAATTCGACATTCTCAGAACCTTGTGGGTTTTCCAGGAGATATCCTGGTAGAGATATTACAGTGGAATTAGAGCATGACCTTGACCAACTTTAGGTAAGCCAACAAGATCATGGAAGAGTTGGGGTTTAATACATGATTATTGGTGGGACTATGAACATTCCAGTTACTCAAGGAAGGAGTACACATGGAATCATGGACAAGATTGTTAAAAATAATGAGAAGTTAAAATAAATGTTGGTCCAATTGAGTAGCATCAAGAGGGTAAACTAGAGACATCATCATTATTATGAGAGCGACCCTAGAAATGTGCATGCAACATGGGTAAATACATTCACACCATAGAGGGGAGGTCAACCGAATCAGGACATACAAATGACTGTGGGAAAGATAACCCTCCTCAACTTTGATGGTTCAGTTAGGAGCTCTATCAAAGAGTGGGAATAGAAAATGGACACATGCATCCAAATAAACCCCATGAGAGAAGTGGATTCCATTAAGTATGCCACTATGCATTTGGATGGAGATGCACAAAATTGGTGGTATTGTGGGTTGATCCCTTTGGGTCATGCAGGAATCACATCATACACAAATTTCACACATAGAATTTTAGAGATTCAATCGAAAGGACACCAAACCTCATCAAAAGGAGTGGAAAAGAGAGGGAAATTTAGATGATGAGACTAGGAGGGACCTCTAGAGGAGTGTTACACAACAATTTATCGTTGTACCTGTACTCCCCGTTCTTGATCCTGGAGACCATTAGCAGTGACCCCTGTGCCTGTTTTCCATCATGGAAATATGCCATTATGTCCTCTTCAGCACAATGAACAAGCTCTTTGTTGGCCATTCCTAGAACAAATCATTGTAAACCTAGTTATCTGGAGCAGTGCGCCTTCTCCGTGTCTTTCTCGCGCCAATGGCTTGTTTTTGGTCTAGGGTTGCACCGATTGGTGCTCGAATGAATCTCATGCTTGCACCTATCCCTTTCTGGGAAGTTTTTTAAAAATGGAAGTGAAGCTTCGAGATATGGAAGCTTTGTGGTGGAGACCTGGTTGTTTGTTCCTGAGGATGGAGCCGGGTTTCACCCTTTGGCCTCTTTGTTCCTACAAAAGTGGAACCACACAAAGGGATAACCCTTTTCCCCACCTAAAGTGGATCCATGCTCCCTCCTCCTATGATATATAATGGAAAATCTCCCATAGCTCTGCTAGTTAGAACATAGATAGTAGAACAACAGAGAGACCTTTTGTTGCTATAGACGTTGAGCGAGAGTTGATACCTTCTGCCCTCATATCAAGTTGAAAGAATGATTTGGAGATGTGCCTGGATCAAGACCTATAGAAGGAGATCTGCAACATCAAGGCGTAGGTTGTAACTCCCACTCTCTATTTTAATATAATACGATTGGTTCATGCTTTCCATTCTTGTCTTAATACGTGACTGGATTCTTAGTTTTCCTTGATCAGCTAAGTAGGTTGTATATGTATTATATATGTTATGATTTCATGTTTGTTGTCATTTTGATCCTTCGTGTAGGTAACCAAGCACCGGTAGTGGCGAATATTTGACCACGGAACGCGAAGGACCAAAGGATTCAAAAAAAATTAGCATAAGATTGAGGTAGGTGATCTATTTGAAATATGTATGCATTTATAATCTAGGAAAGTAGGTTTCTAATTGTTCCCTGTTGTTACTATACCCACTCTAGGGCTAGAGGGATCATCTTTGTCCGCAGAGAGGATTTTCCTGCATCACCAATTGGCGACTCCACTGGGGAGTGCTAGCCTTTTAGTTTGATATTTTTGATTTTTTGATTTCTTGTCTTGTCTTCAATTTTTATCGAAGGTCTATCTCCTTGCCTCTGTAGCTCCTATAATTGCTTAAAGACCTTTATCTCTTTGCTGAAGTGATAAGCCTGGTGTCAGTTTGGAAATTTTTTTTATTTTTCAATATTTTCCTCGGTCGACGCTGCTTTTACTCTGACAGTCGATCTGAGCAATGCGTTTTGTATTTTACACAATTGCGCTTTTTCCTTTCCAGCACGAGTTTCGACCTAGAAAGTTGCGCCGATTCCTAAGTATGAATTTTAGGGCTTTCCTTCTTTTAATCATCCAGTGATTCTTATCCTTCCGAATTATTTTTCCTATTTCATTAGCTCTGTTCCTACTTTATTCAGTGACATTTTTGGTTTGAGTTTTAAAACTTTGGTTGTCTCTCTTGCAAAGCCGATTGCATCCTTGTCTTCCTAGGGCTTCTAAGTTTTCTCGGGCCATCCAAGTGGTTGCTTGCTTTGATGACCTCTAGGATTATCATTGAATCAAGTCTTGTAATACCCTTCAGGCTTGGTGTTTGATTGGTTTTTACTTTTCGGTCAGTTCTCTCAAGTAGTATTGTTTCAAGTGCCAATTATGAATCCATTTGATTTTCTATTTGTCATCAAACATAGATTACATTTGCTTGTGTTCCGACTGAAGTTTGTTTTCTTTGAGTGATTGATCAATGTGTGAATAAAGAAGTGCTTTGTTTTGAAGAAAATGATTCACATCTCCCCTTGATTTTCGTAATATTTTGCCTCATGTATGCATGTTTGAGAGATCTCGTTAGTACTCAAAGCATTGTTAATCAATTCGCATTCTACATTTCGCATCGTGCTTATAAGGAAAATACATTTTTTTTTTCATTTCACTTTAGAAAATGAAAATTTCATTTTGATTCACTTCTCAATGCATGTAGTGAAAGGACGAAAATTGTAAAATTTTTGTTTCGCTTTAAAATTTTGCACCTGAAGAGAAAAATAAGTGTCGTTTCATGCATTTGTTTTGTTTCTACATTGATTGTGTGAGTTTGTCTCTCCCTCATTAGCATAGGATTCATCGAAATGAATGGTTATTTTCTCATTTAGCTGCATTTTAGGGGATTTAGATGACATCGGTAGGGCTTTGAAACCGAGACATAATTCAATATCAACCATAAGATTTATTCAATCAATCTAAGGAAGCATTGAAACTTAACACTCACATTTAGTGTGTTCTAGGCTAGTGACATGTTCTGGCATCATAAAACCTAACAGCTATCGTTCGTGACGATCTTACATCAGACAACACTAACACTGACTTGTGATCCCCGTACCGTCGCATATATAAAGGTAGACCCCTATAGGTTGCAGTCCTTTATCCATAAGAAGCCGAGTTTGCTGCCTTGTAACCGTGATACACTGAACACAACATTCCGGGAGATTGGCTCCCATACGTCAAGTCCTTGGTCATTTCTCTTTCATTTGATCACTAAGGTGTATCTTGCAGTTCACGATTACCTCGTAACCCTTTATGCCTAGAATACCCTCAGTAGTCATTTTTTAATCTTTACTGACTCTTTAAATTTGAAAATATCATCGATACCTTGTCCTTTCGAGCTCGTTAAATTCGAAAGTGGTTAGAGTCACCTTTTGTCCCTTTCTCGACTCTTAAAACATGAAAAGGAAAATTTTTGTTTCAATGTCTTAAAATTAACTGCCCACGATCACATGGCTCACCCATTAGAATATTTATGGACCTCATTGTGAGTAATTCCTTATTAAAATATTGTTTGAAGCCTTGAATTAATCATCTTTCTCCTTTGTTGTTTTTTGAGATAAGGTTATCGTGGCTGAACCACCAAGTTTAGTTTCCTCTCTGTCCACTCCTTCCGCATAGAAATTATCGCATATCTCTTCTGATTCTCTGCCTTTGACTGGGACTCAAACTGATGAGTTCGCTCTCATTCTGTGTATTCAACCTCTCGCCTCTCGATCTCCGCCTGATGTGCCAGTAGGCTACATTTCCTACCCTCAAAATCCATTATTTGATCCCATTGAAATCTCCCCTCAATGACCCTATAGTCCATACGATAAACCTGGTGTACCGTTTGTGAACTCACCGCGTCCATCTCGAAGCACTGCCCGTTATTTATTCCCGATGGCTTCTGAGGGATAAGTTTCATCCCCCTTGGAGGCTTCAAGCACCATCAATGGTGTAGATGAGACTATATATGAGGGACCTCCATTCCCTATCAAAGGTTTTCCTTATGTGACTACTCAGCCTTCCTCCCAGTCGTTCATTCCACATAATTACACCTCGTTGGGACAACTAATATTGAGTAGGCCAAGCGGTACACCTTTGTACTAGAGTACTATGTGGTAGAATGCTGGTGTATCTGCCCGTGGTTTGAGTGTTTCCAACATAGTTGTTTCCATGCCTACTCGGAACATAGTCACGCCTACTTCTGGAAGGTCGACTGTTTGCGTAGGTGTTTCAGTGCCTCCTGTCAGTACTCTGATGTCGATTCCTTCGAGTTCAGTTTCTGGAGGAGGTCCTACCCTGTCAAACTTTTCCCAACCTACCATTGGACCATCCGCAAATGGATCTTCGACTTGCATTCCAAATTATTCTCAAGTCGCTGACAACATTCCCATGCCTGTTGGATCGTCCGGCTCGACAGGGCCGAAATATGATCAATATCAACAATTTTTGTAGAGTCTTAACCAACAACATTATCTCCCATATGGTTCCCAATATTTTCAAACTCAACCAGTAAATCCTCAAGGATTTCAAGGGCAACCTGGCGCCTAGCCATGGGGTTACGTTTATCAGCAGGGTTTTAACTATGGTCAAAATCAACCTTATGGACCACAAGGGAAACCTTTTGTACAATCGACAATGCCTTATGTACAAACTCATTAACCCTTTTTCCATCAAGGCCAATTTTCCTATATTCATCAGGGATAACCTTCTGGTCAACCAGGCCAACCCCAATTTCAGCAAGGTTAGCATTTTGTCGAGCAAGTACAACCCTCCATTCAACCAAATCCAGTCTTTTTTCAACCATGCCCTCATGTACAACCTGGCCCTCAGGTACAACCTAGTCCCCAGGTACAACCTAGTCCCCAGGTACAACCTGGTCCTCAGGTACAACCTGGTCCTTAGCCAAAAATTGGTCCTCAGGTACAACTTGGTTCTCAACCACAGCCTGATCAACCTCAACAACCTTAGGGTATGATCCAAAAACCCTAGGGAAAACCCTAGGGGCAACCCCAAGGACATACCCAGGGCAATCCGTATCAAACCTTCCACCAGCCACAAAATCCATATACTGGGAACTATGGTCAACTTGGATCTCAGTGGTCTGGTGCTGGTCATAACCCATTTTTGGGTTAGCAACCAGGATATGGCCTGAATCCACAAGGTTTCAATCCATATGGAAAGTACCAAGGTTATAATCCTTATGGGAAAAACCTTCTGGGTAGCACCCTTGGGGGCATAATTACTCAAAACCCGGTTGGTATCCATAAATGGGCATGTATCAAAGACCCAACACCATGCATTTCAATCCGTAATTGCCATTTCTCGCGACATTGGAACTTCTTGATTTGTCAATATTGAACAACTATCCAATTCTTCACAATCCGTATTGGTTCCCCATTCCAACTAAAATTCCGAGTGATTGCCCCAAGTTTGAAGGAAAATCTGGGGAAGACCCCCAGGCGCATGTTATGACATACCATCTTTGGTACTCCTCCAATTTCTGGGTCGACGATTCCATCCGTTTACATCTCTTTCAAAGAACGTTGATTGGTGCCGCTGAAAAGTGGTACATTTAACTTCCACGCGAGACTTTTCAAGATTTCAATTCCTTAGCCATGGTATTTCTCATGCATTTTCTTTTTATTTTTCGCTATGAAACAAGAACACACCTCCTGACATCCTTAATGAAAAATACTGCTATGCACATCTCTAATCACATCCATGAATGGAGAAGGTGTCGCCATTTGATCAAATTTGATATTCTTGATCAATTGTTGACATAATGGTTTACCAAATCATTCGTCAATCAGATCGCTAAGGATATCGCTATTGGGGCAGTTCCCAGTATATTGATTTGGTTTACTCTCAATCCGAAACGTTATATGATATATTTCCTGACACCCGGCACCCGAATTCTCAGTCTTCAACCTCAAAATCTCCAGTGACACCACTGATAGACGACATCATTGGTTCTTTTTCCCAGACTTCACGGAAGTCTGCTTCTGATTCTAAGAAGAAATCGTATTCTTTCTCCGATTTTGTCCCTTAGAATCCCCTGAATCCTGGAAAAACTTCGGAGGTCAACGTCGTTTAGTCTCCTACGACTAACAAATCCTCTAAAGGAAAGAAGAAGGGAAAAGGAAAATCAAAATATGATACCTTGAAACAAGATTCCTATGAACCTCACACTGATAATGGAGCTAAATGCAAACTGAAGTATCCTTTCCTGATATGTGACGATGAGAATTACAGTAAGGAATGTCCACGACGGGCCGAAGTGAGCTGATTTCTCAAAGGAACTCAAGGAACTCCAATTCTTCTTAAGGAACCATTTCCATCACAGTAGAATCAAATTGTGGAACAACCCCAATCTTCCACCCCCTTTGGTTCTTAATTTTTCATGATAAATAGTACTGCACCCATATCTATTGCTACCACATCAAAAGATTATACAGAAGTGCGTCAAGCGGTGGGGAAATAAATCACATATGCTTCTACTCCTTCTCCCTCACCCGCTTTTGGTCCTCTTCATATTGAAAGGATTAGTTCTGAGCCCGTCGTACGACCACCTTCCAAAGCGTGCTCCACAAGTCCTCCTATAACACGGACACCTGTGCCGCTCAGCATTATAATATTATTGAGGATTTGGCTCAGGTGCCATCTTCTATGTCAGTGCTAGAGGTGCTTCAAAGCTGTCTGTCACAATGGAAGGCGATGTTATCCACTATTAGAGGAGTTGATCCTGTCGATTCGAGCCTTATTACTTTTGATCAGGAGAATTTCATCCCGCGTCTCCCTCACCAACTTGCCTTGATTATCCAAGTTGGGATTAATGGTAAGAATATCCATCGAGCAGTCATAGACGAAGGTGCATATACTTGCATCATGTTTGTTGCATGCTGGAAAGCCATCGATTCTCCACCCCTTAAACAATCTCCAAATGATTTGGAGGCCTTCGACGAAAGGGAATCTTGCCCTCTTAGTATCCTCACTAGCTTACCTATCACATTGGAATGAAAAACGATCAATGTTGAGGTTGAAGTCATTGACACCAAACTCAACTATAATCTCCTCAGTCTCAGTTGGACTCATGCCATGCTATGTGTACCGTCCACTTTCTTTCGTGTTCTACGTTTTCCGCACGAAGGAAATATTATTACTGTTGATCAATTTTCCTTTTTTACTTCTACTTATTCAGAGAGCAATGTTTCGTATGTAGACCACATTCCCACGCCTTATGAAAGTGTGGGGCTAGGATTTTTCAAATATTCTGCCCTTATGGGTCTATTTTCTCTTCCTCTCACAAACACTGCTTAGGTCAATATAATCTCCACTTCTTCTGATACCTGGATTATCCCTTCTCCTGATCAGGTTGATTCATTTGGTGATGTAATACCGTTAAGTTTGATGGAAATTGATTACTATGAAATCATCTTAGCTTCGACTAATCCTTCCTGTTATAATTTACAGGAGAAATAATAAATTTACCGAGAGGAACAAAAAACCATAAAATAGCTAGCAACAAGTCATAAACATAAACAAAGATGTTTATCTGGGAAAACCCCCAAATCTGAGGCAAAACCCAACCAATGAAATTTCATTAAGCATTGGCCAAAACCCTGGCCAATCCGGCCAAGTGAGCCTCCAATTCTCACCTCCAGGCCTTACATTACAATGAAGTCCTCTTAGCCTTTTATAGGCTCCATTACATGCAATACCATGAGCTTAAAACCATGGGTGCGCAATACCATGTGCCCCAAAACCATCATTGTTTAACTCAGTCAAACTTGACTCTAATCACGAGTCAATTTACTTAACATTCCCCTCTTAAACTTGACTTGGGGTTTCTTGAATAAATCCAGCCAAAATTGCTACGTGAGACAACCTTGCTCACTCTAGCTCTTCCCCCCTCAATTTTTTTTTTTTTTTTTACCTAGGCAATTGTTAACTTGACATCCCCCCTATCACCTAGATCTAACCCAGACTTTACCAGTGATTACCCAGGGGTACGCATGCCATACCAGGTCTTACAACAGTATTCCCATTTACATGTAATAAATTAATTCCATTATAATAATAATATTTTTTTTTTTGTTTCATTGTTACTATCTTTGTACATATGAAATCAATGTCCATATAAAAAGAACCCATCTACCGAATTACATGGGTCACCAGCCTCTGTAACCACCAGTCCTCTAGGAGTTCTCTTCAGATACATGGTTCATCAATTCACATGCACATATCCTCTCTGATTTTGACAGACTTTGCTCTCCTAAATTCAATGACTCTGATACCATTTGTTAGAATTTATCGGAGAAATAATAAATTTACCGAGAGGAAAAAAAAACCATAAAATAGCTAGCAACAAATGATAAACATAAACAAATATTTTTATCCGAGAAAACCTCTAAATTTGAGGCAAAACCCAACCAATGAAATTTCATTAAGCATTGGCCAAAACCCTGGCCAATCCGGCCAAGTGAGCCTTCACCGCTCACCTCCAGGCCTTACATTACAATGAAGTCCTCCGAGCCTTTTATAGGCTCCATTACATGCAATACCATGAGCTTAAAACCATGGGTGCGCAATACCATGTGCCCCAAAACCATCATTGTTTAACTCAGTCAAACTTGACTCTAATCATGAGTCAATTTACCTAACACTTCTAAACATGCTCCTTTTAGCATACGATTTGACACGTACTCCTAGTCTCCTTGGCTCGGTTCTTCAGGTTCATCCGATCCCCTCAATGTGACATTTCCCTCTAACGAAAGTATCATGGAAAATATGTCTCTTGAAGAAACACCCTGGGACGATAATCATCATCGTTCATCATTTCTACTGAGCCCAACAACAATTCGGTCATGTCTTGAAAATCTTGCTACCCATGTTCCACGCAATTCGTTTCTGACACCATTGTCGGCTCATGAGGTTTTCTTTGAGGGGAACATGGGCAGTATTACTGAGACAATACCTATCGAAATTTCTGTGAAACTAGGAATTGTTGAGAACATTCACGTTGGGGTGACTTCTCTCTAGATGAGGTCAAGCTCTATACCAGTCTCTTTCATGAATTTCAAGACGTTTTTGCATGGTCATACGAGGAAATGCTTGACATCGACCTGAGTATAGTGGTGCATGAAATACCTACTTATCCAAATGCGACACCTATTTGTTAGAGCCTTCGCCCAGTGCACCCTAGAAAGGTGTCTGCCATTAAGGGAGAAGTTGAAAAACTTCTGAAGGCTGGATTCATTTATCCCATCCCATTAATAGATTGGGTGTCCAACATTGTCCTTGTAAATAAAAAATAGGGTACCATTCAATTTTGTGTTGATTACGGCCTCCCTGAAGGATAAACTATCCCACTTCGTTTATTGACGAGATCATCGATGAATGCGCTGGGAGTGAGATATTCTCCTTTATAAATGGTTTTTCTGGCTACAACCAGATCAACATCTTACCTGCCGATCAACACAATATTGCTTTATTTGTCCATGGGGAACCTTTCTTTATAAAAACCTCCCTTTTGGTCTCAAGAACGTTGATGCTATTTTCCAGTGCGAGATGTCTTATGATTTTCATGATATTAAACACATCGTGTAGCCTTATCTGGATGACCTCCTTGCTCATTCAGCTAAGCGTCTTGACCATCCCGCGCACCTTCAAGAGATTTTTCTACGCTGCCGTAAATACAATATTCGTTTGAATCCACATAAGTGTGTTTTGTTTGAATCAATACAATATTAGTTTGAATACTCCTTGGGTTTGTTGTCTCTAAAGAATGCATTTGTCTCGATCCTTTGAAATTCGAGGTTATCGTCAATTTACCCCTCCCTCCTCTTTATTGCAGTTGCAGAGTCTGCAATGGAAAGCTAATTTCCTACATTTCGTTCCCGATACGCAGAACTTGCTAAGGGTTTTACACGATTACTAAAACAAGGGATCCCATTTATGTGGGATGAAGTTTCTCACTGCTCCTTCGACACTCTAAAGAAGGTTCTCATCAATGCTCCTTTACTGCATCCCCCCAATTATCATCGTGAATATTTTTTATACTTAGCAGCTTCTTCTAGTACCATAGCTATGGTAATCGTTCAGGACGACGATGATGGTATTGAAAATGTCATCTATTACCTTAGCCATAACTTGATGGATATAGAAAATAGATATTCCCATGTCAAGAAACTGGCTTTAGCTGCAGTATAGGTTCTTCAACGCTTTCAACATTATATTCTCTTACGTACGACTACCGTGATCTCCGATTGCAATCCTATGAATTATATCTTGACCCGCCAGTTGTTGGGGGGGAAAATATTCAAAATGGATTGTCATCTCACAACAATTTTATTTGGAATTCACTGCTTCTAAATCAAAGAAGTCATTGGTTTTCACTGAATTAATATGCTCACTTCCCTCTTCCTCCGCTCCGTTTGGTATCGTTGAGCCCATCCTGGACGAGACTCTCTTCTTGATCAGCACTGTCGATCCATGGTATGGTGATATCATCGTGTATCTCCAAACCCAAACCTTTCGGTCTGAGTTTGAAAAATCTGATCGTCGACGGATTCAACATCATTCCCAACCTTATTGTATCATTGGAGATACTTTATACCGAGTCGTCATTGATTCGATCCTTCGCCGCTGTTTGACTTTCGAAGAAGCTGAGAGAGTGCTCAATGACTGCCACTCTGGGGCATGTGGTGTTCATATGTATGGCTATGCAACAACTCAAAAAATCCTTCGTGCTGGTTATTTATGGCCTTCTATTTTCAAAGACTACGTCCTTGCTGTTCGCAAATGCCATGCTTGCCAGATTTACCAGTGGAAAACGCGCGCCCCACCCACACCTTTACATGTGGTTATTACCGTCGACTAATTCATCAAATGGGGCATTGACTTCATGACATGTAACCCTCACTCGGTCGGGGGGCATTCTTATATCATTGTCGCTATGGACTATTTCACTAAATGGGCCGAGGCGATGCCTACACTTACTGCTGATGGTAAAACCGTGGCTCAATTTATTTTTAACGATGTTATCGCAAGATTCAGTGTTCCTCAGGTGATTGTCACCGACCATGGCTCTCATTTTCACCATTACATGATGGTTGAGCTGACTTCGTAGTTGGGATTGCGTCACGACAGATCAACTCCTTACTACCCTCAGGCCAATGATCAAGTTGAAGCAGTAAATAAGGTTTTAGTCAATATGCTTAAGCGCACTATTGGGATGAAAAAATCAAATTGGCATCTCATGTTGTTTTTAGCTCTCTGGGCATACCAAACTTCGGCCAAGAATGCTACTGGATTCACTCCATTTCATTTAGCATATGGCCTTGAAGCAACCTTGCCGTTCAAATGCGAAATTCCTTCGCTCAAATTAGCTGTCGAAATACTTCCGAACACCTCGCCAGAAGAGGAACGTGTTTTGTACTTGGAACGACTTGAAGAAACTCGACGCTTTGCTGCTTTGGTTACCAAAGCACATAAAAAAAGAGTCAAAAATCATTTTGATTAGACGGTTTCTCCATATGCCTTCTCTGAAGGAGAATTGGTCCTTTTGTATGACCAAGCACATGACAAATTGGGGGTAGGAAAATTTGAACCAATGTGGCATGGGCCATATATCGTGAAACATGTTTTACAAAAAGGGGCCTATGAGCTGATTGATTATGAAGATAATCCTTTAGATAAACCCCAGAATGGGCTTTATTTGAAGCGATATTATGCATGATTTCCTCTTGTATTTATTCTTGTACATTAGTGTGCTTGTAATTTTTGTACATTTTTGGTTTGGTGTGCGTTTGCAAGTGTTTTCCTGCTTATCTTGTTTTACTTGATTTGCAGATGTCTTTGGCTCCTTACGTCAGTTTCGCTGATGGTGCCTGCCGTAGTACCCAAAATTTATCTTCTGCAGCTTGGGTTATCTATGACCCTAATGGTGAGTTAGTATATATGCAAGGCATATGTTTAGGTCATACAACCAGTAATATCGCTGAATACAGTGTAGTTATTAAGCTTCTGTCCTAAGCAATCTCTCTCGGCATTAGAGAACTGGTTGTTAACCTGGATTCACAGCTTGTTGTTCTACAACTCAACGAGAAATATTCCTCCAGACACCCTCAAATCTTGAGAATGTATCTGGGTGTTCGTTTGTTAGAAATAAATTTTGATTACATCACATATCATCATATTCCATGATTCATGAATACACTAACAAATGCATTGGCTAATCATGTCCTAGATAAACATTTGCGGAATTTATAATCATCATAACATAACATGGAATATGAAAATAACACACACACACACACACACACACACAGATATATCAATTGTTTTGAAAATAGTGTTTACAGGTACATCATACCCCCATCAAAAAATAATATATGTTCTGATACATAATGAGACTCGCAAGTCTCGACAAAACTGCAATAAAGAAAAAAGCTAATCTAATCCGTGTGCTGATCACGAAAAAAGATACTACTCGAATCACATGAAAAATCAGCTGATGGATTGGATCTGATAACTCGACAATGTGTTGCTGGTACTGACGGGGAATGTCTCCCATCTGTGCATATTCTTAAATCCCAGTGGTCAAGGAATCCAGGTTCCTCGTAATCTCCTCTTCCAGGTCTGCTCCCTCCACATATTGGGCACCCTCGAAGTCTCTTGCCACCCTCCTCGCATTGGGTGACATCCCCACCGGCCTCTGTGGTCCGACATCTGGGGACCCTCTGATGGTTTTGTGCATGGGTTTGCACATGGTTTTGGGGCATGATGGTTTTTGGGCCCTGGTATTTTGTAGATCCGGTAAAGGGAACTACGGTTATGTTATAATCCATGGTTAATGGATTGGGGTTTATGTATGCTTTGACATGTATATATATGTGTTGTAACACTAAAATGAATATAATTAAAAATAAACATGGTCATCCCAATTTGGGATCCAGCGAAAATAATCTGTGTATATCTGTTTTATGTTTTTTTCTCTCGCTATTGTTTATTTTTGTTTTTAAGATTCGTGTGCAGATAATTTTTGTACAGGGTTAAAACCTATAGTTTCAAGCTGCCTTGTGTTGTCTTGTAGTTTTTTCATGTTTTCATAAGTGTCAACCATCCTTTACAAGTGTCATTTTCCTCCAAGGTAAAGTTTTCCTAAGTGTCATCTTCTTATCTTTGGAAGTTCTTGTGTTATCCTTCTAAAGGTACAAAAAACCCTAGTTTTTATTTAACTTAGTGTTAAATTTGTTCACTCAACATGAACACCACACAAAATAAAGAAAGCCCAATATTTTCACCTAGAGAAAGCACACTTTCTAAGACTAGTGGCTACACATGCACTATTGGAGGAAACTATGCCATATTGAGCTCGAGCACACTTCTATCTCTTAGTGGAGTGCACTTCCTTCATTCAGTTGAGAGCACTTCTTGTCCACAAAGAGTGCGCACTCATCAACAAAGAATGCACCCTTCTTTCTCTCAATTGCTGCAAAATTCTTATCTTCAACTGGTGTGCACCTTTGTTTCCCACACATGTAAACTTCCATGCTTGCATGTTGAGCGCACTCCTATAAAATAAGGGCCCTCCTCACTTAACTGAATTAATCATCACATGATAAGTGGAAAACATGCATGTGTTGATTTACATGTAGATTTTATTTATAAGTATCCCAATTCATTCTCCATTCTCACAATCACCGTTCACTTTGGGTTGAGCGCATTTTCTCACCAGAAGGATTTATTCATTCCTGGTCACTAGTGCGCATATTCCTAGTGAGTTTTGAAAAATGTGATTTTTTTTTATTTTGTCATTTTTAGTGGCGCTTTTGTTTTCTTAGTAGAATTTTGATCTACTTTTTGCATATGAAGTGTCATTTTCATCTATTATTCCTCCTACAAGTGTTATATTTTTGTTTCAAGTGGTGTTTCTATATAATTTTCGCATTTCATGACCTTTCACGTTATAGTCATGATTGTGACAAAAATTATAGACACTTGCATCCTTTCTCTCTCATTGTTACTGTGTTCTTGACTTGTTGAAGACCTTCACTTAGTAGTTTTGAGATTGTATTGGAGTAGAGCACACGCTCTATGATTTCAAAATGCACCCAATAAAGAAATGCCCTATTCTAGAGTGCATAACACACTTCCAAGCCATTGTGAGGCATCTCTACCCACTGTAAATACGACCTGCACCCATCATGATCCTCCATGGCACATTGCGCACTTTCGAGATGCAGTATTTCACCCTCTTACTCACTGTAACTGCGACTTGCGCCCAAGAGGTCTCTCTCTCTCTCTCTCTCTCTTCCAGAGCACATGAAGTTGTTCTAAGCCTTAATCAATCACTGACTTCCCACTTTGATCTTAACATGCACCCTCTTCCTTGCCTTGGCACAATGCACACTTATAATGGCTAGCGAAGTTACATTGTCTCACTCTTGATAGGATTTTGCTCCTAATTTTCCCAAATATTTCCTTCATCAATGTATTTTTCATTGTTTTCATGTGATATCTAGGGTTTTATAGAAATTGATATTTTTCTCCATAAGTGATTTTCCACGTGCAGGCATTGAGGATGTATAATAAATTTGTCTTTCATCCTCTACAGAAACATTTCCTCCTACCACTCGACAAGCTACACTAAAGGAAAATTCAAAGAATAATACTGAGGAGGAAATGGAATGCACTAATCCAATTGTTCCCATCTTATTAGATACAAAGTGCTTTATTGACAAATCTATCAACATCTCAAGGAAGGACATAAAAGATGCTTTTATGTCAAAGTAATTCCCAAATAATTTGGAATGTAGGGAAGTATACATAAACACCAAGAGGTACATAATACATAGAGCGACATGCATATTCCCAGTATTACCTTGTGCAAAAGCTATTAAATGGATCTTGTTACATATGGATAGAAATAATTTGGTTATTAACAAAGAAGGTGGCAAGGATATTACCACCTATTATCCACATGACATACATTCCTATTACAATATGATAACTCCCAAGTAGTATATTAACACATATTTACACAAATTGGTCTAATCTAAATACCAAGGAGGTCATGAAGTCTTGGTGGCAAGAGCCTTCAAAATTATGGCAGAATCCAAGTGCAGTGTACAAGACTAAAAATTTATGAAAGGTTCATCAATATCTTATGGCGATGTGTTGTAGATTACATGGAAGGGATAATGCTAATACTTTGAAGAGAATTGGATCTACTTTATCAACTTAGTTGTTTCTAAGGGAAAATTATTCAACTCAGCTGGTATTCGCTCTCATGAACTACAATGTAACATAAAATATTCCAAGACAACTTTACAAGCAAAATAATCATCAGAGTTCTACATGTATGCTTATCTGTTGGATAAAATCCGTGCCTATTATGAGTTCAAACGGATGAAGTGGAATTGGAACTCTCAGGAGAATTTTCCTATGTATTTTCATTGTATATTGTTGTTAGAAAATAGCTTATGAGAAATGCATACACAATTGGTTGAGCACTTCTTTACAGTTGTTTATAATACGATATGCTAAATAGAACCTCCCTGCATAACAAATCAAGTAAATGAGGCACTTTAAGATATTGAAATTTTGTTTGATTCAACACAGGGCACATACATCAGAGTTTTCATGTGCTAGACTTACCCTAACCTTATGTCGAGGCATGTGACCAATAAGATGGTCTTGCAGGAGGCAGCCTATATCACTAGCACATTTGACAAAATTTCCAATGGCCTAAATGTCGCTATTGTGACATATACGCGTCCCAAGAGAGGCAGTTTGAGGTTGGAAAAAATGTCGTTTCCTGTTTCGTCACAAATGCGACACTTATAGTAACTGTTGGAATAACGACACTTGACAGGAGAAAAAATCGTTGCAATTTCAAAAATAAACAATCGTTGCAATACCGAGGGTAAACAATCATCACAATACATACATAAAAAAATCGTCACAATTCCGACGACAAACAATCGTCGCAATACCGATGATAAACAATTGTCGCAAATCCAACGACAAATTTTATCACAATACCGAAAATAAATATTCGTCGCAATACCGATGACAAATATTCGTCACAATACTGATGACAACAATCATAGATGGAAAAAAAATGTCGGGATTGCGAGGCTTGCCTATGGATTGCATAAGAGCGCATGATCTACGGATGATTTTCCTTCGCTTTACCACATAGCAAGGAATTTGACAAAGCATCTTATCAGAATCTGGATCAGGGGAAAATTTTATCTCAAAAATCAAAGTGCTCAAAATTGCACCAAACCAAAACTAAAGTGACCTAACTGTTGCTAGGAATCCAACGCAACTTGTTTCGTTGAAAACCGAGTTCAGATGAAGGAGTTATGGTTTGCTGATTATCATTCAGAACATGCAAATTAAAAAAAAAAATAGTGCAGAACACATAAAGCTAATGACATGGCAGTCCAGTTAGCATGTAAAGGATCTTCTTTAATTTTTAGCCCAATGGGACTGTGACAAGTGTCACTGTTGGATTCACTAGTTTGGTTTGTGAAGGTAAAAATCGCCCAATGTCCTCCAATGTTGAGTTTGGGTTCATGGATATTTATGTGCTGGAAATATTTTTTTTAATATATATTAAGGTTGGATATATATATTGATGCAGAAAATTGCGATTTCATAAATCTCGTGTTCTAATACCAAATTATAGAGGAATTGGTGGAACTAACCCTACTAATTACCCACATAACTACTAAGGAGTATATGTCTCTCCATTAACCCATAATCCAATGGTTTCATTCATATTTCTTTTCATTTAATCAAACCCTTAATTTAACAAACCACTTCATCAACATTAATCATGTTATACTTATGTATGTGGAAGCTTTATAATAAAAGTGGTTCGGGTTCAAAACTCAGACATACCAACAATATGCTTTACCTTTATATTGTGGCCGCCTTCTTTACATTACCCGTGGTGTTGCATATGGTATCACCGAACCATATCACATTGCAACATTAAACCATATCACATTTAACCCTTATCGCATAAAATGTTGCGCATCTCCTAGACTTTAGCGCAATATCCCAATTATGCCAATTTTGCAAATCGTCAAATATTACATTTCGCACATCGACGATTATAACAAATCGCACTTCGACACTTCAAAAATTTACTTTCCTTCGTTAACTGTTCCACCATATCACATGCGCTATAACGCTCTCACAATCGACTCCTATGACTTTGCAACAAAATCTATTAAAATAAATCCTTCCTATCTCTAATTTATGACTAATCTAATCTATTGCGCATAAAAAGAAATTATCCTCTCTAGTTTCCCTTTTTTCTATGGATATGTTTACAAAAGTCAACTAGAGTATCCCTTATCTATGTTTTCTAGGAATTTAACATTTTACAAGAGAATATTACAATATTTACAACTTGACCCCTCCTTGGGCTAATCAAACAATTAAATTTAATTTTAGTGCTAATGCTCCTGCATCAGACTCCCAAAGTAAAAAAGAATCGTGATCTCTAGATCATGTGTTCCAATATTTGTCCACGTGGATCCCATACTTTATTATTCTGTGATCTCTTTGCTCCTTTCAACTGCTGTCCACATACTCTTATGTTCTTCCTTGCTTCTCCTAGTTTTTATACATTCGTTTGCAACACTCCATTGAAATTTCCTTCAAAATTTGTTACAATCTATCCTTTCATACAACTAATTGTTTGTCTTCTTCTTATGCAACTTCTTTCCTTATGTTTCTTCCGCATAAGCCTCATAAAATTTTCTATTTCTTTGTGCAAATTACTTTGCTATCGTTGTCCTTTCCTTTGTGTATGAGTTTCAAAACTCTTGTTGCCTTCTTTTTCTTGTCCACATCCTTCAAAGACATATAAGACATTAGAATGTCTTATTCTCTGCTTTTCCATGACATAATTAGCACTATCACATACCCCAAGAATCTTACATTGCATGAACTCTTCTTTTCCTTTGTCAACATTTTCTTCCTCTGCTGTAGATTCTTTGCAGTCTTCATCATGTTCTTTCTTCTCTACTGGTGCTTTCAACCAATTCTCCAGTAACCCCAATTATTTCTTTCATTTACTAACCAATTGTACATGTGCTTTCTCTTGGCTACCTTCATAAGATAACATAGCCTCCTCCTCCATCAGTATACAATTATGATCTTGCTTCTTTGAAATGTTTTTGTACATTTATTTTTTTTCCTTCATCTTTATGACAACTTCGAGTGACTGTCTATCACCTGCAAAACCTGCAATCACACAAAAATTTTCAATTTTAAAACCACAAGACCCAATAGCCTTATTTGATGATTCTGTCTTCAAATCCTTTTTCTGTTCCAAGTCTTCTACATGACTCATAAAATCTTCAATGGTCTTCATCTCAACTTCCACAAGCATAGAATTTGAGTACTTGGTATATTTTTCTTCTTCTTCTTGCTTTTGGTCATCATCGTGAGCCAAACTTCCTTTGTTTTCAACTTTACCATTATGCTGAAAAATAATATTTTCCTCCAATTGTGTATGAGCTTCCTTATGAGATCTAATTGTCTTATATCTCAAATTCTATCTCTCTTCTTCATCTTTTTTGACAACACCTGCAAACATACACAAATTATTGATTTCAAAATCATAAGGCTTAGTTGCCTAAACTTATGATTCAAATATCACTGTTCTGTCTTCAAGTTCAAAAGAAACTTGTTCTTCTCTAGCAACTTAATTTTGTTGTAGCTCCAGTCCTTTGAGCTTCTCCATCCTCAATTGAACATCCATTATCTGCGCAAGCTTCCTCATCTTCTCTATTAACTGCATATTCACCTGTTGTTCTCTCTTCTCTTCTAGTTTGTGCCATTTCACCTTCTTTCTCATTATGTAACCATACCTCTGGTATTCTTTACTCCTCTGGAACAACTTCATCAACACATTAAATTGCATTCTTATCTCAACCTTTTCTCTGTCATATTCTTCATCACTCATCTTCCATAAGTCATCTTCTTTGAAATATTCTTTCTTCACTTTTATTCTGTTGTGGTCTCTCTCTGAACCTATGCTATGACTATCAGTAGTCATCTTATCCTCTATCTCTATGATTTCCTCACTCACTATGAGTTGTACTTAAGCCTCTACAATAGCAATTCCTCCATGCTACAACTTACCTCACCAAGCTTTCCTCTGTACTTGGCCACTGGTTCCCTCTCTGGAACTTTCTTTGAGCATTCCTCTGCTCCTTCTAGGCTTCAAATCATCTGCACTTTTGAGAACAAACCTGTCCTCTTTTATTTCAATCACAATGAAATACTAGGTTCTTGCCACACTCTTCTTTCACTCAAAAAAGCTTACCGACTTCCTTCATCACTGCTCTTAAGGCTTGATCTTCTTTTTTCTAAGATACTTCATTAGCTACAACTATCAATCTTCAATATTTCTTTAACCTGGAAAACTGAAATAAGAGTTAATATACTACTTGCATGATTTCACAAGGAGTCTCCATCCACTCTTTACATTTGAGCTAGATTTAAACATTTTACAAGAGAATATTACAATATTTACAACTTGACCCCTCCTTGGGCTAATCAAACAATTAAATTTAATTTGAGTGCTAATACTACTGCATCGCACACACATATATATTTATATGTGGCTTTAGATCATATATTATATTATTATATTTATATATATTAAATATTAATTTTCAAACTTTATATATTATTAATAATTTAATTCCACATATGAATCATTTTAAATAAACCCAAATTCGAATTATAACTCCTCATTGAATTTTATATTATGGTGGAGGTAATTTTTATTAAACCATGCAATATTTAATGGTTCGATTATTAATGGCGGGAAAACGTGTATTTGGTGGCATATATTTCATATGGTAAGTTCAAATTTGTTTAATCAATGGTGGTGACATTTCGTAACGTTCAAAGGTTTGAAACATTTAAAAATACGATTGCCAAAAACGTGGAAGGAGGGGCGGAGGTCAGGGTTCGGCCCTGTGACCTCCCCCCAAACACTCAAACCTTCTACCGATGCACCACGAGCACGACTTTAAACACGTTGCACAGAGGTTATATTTAAAGGTAGTGCGGACTTCGGAGGACGGGAATGGAGCAGGCCAACCTTCCTCCCAATGAAAAAGAGAAAAGTGTCTCATGCTTAAGAGCCTAGTTAAGTGTGACTTAGTGTGCACTAAGGATGCTTATCCATTAATTAATATTTAGTTAGTAGTTGGCGGATTTTTAGCAGATTCCCAAAATTTAGCGAAACTTCCAGATTTGGTGGAGCTAACTAGCAATTTTCCAGATGTAGAGGCATAATGTAGGGAAAAATTTAATGAGGCCTATCTTGGTCAATTTTCGACCAACGTTCGCTCAAGGATAGTAATTATTAGCATATTGGCATGCTATGAATCCATTGGAATAACTTTCAGAGGAAAATGAGCTCATCTACAATTTTTTTTGGTCACTTGAATAATTTTGAAGCTTGGGGCCACGAGGAGGGAAGGCCATGCCCATATCAACTAAAGGCCAATTTCAGTGAATGAATAGTCAATTTTTGATGCTATGAACACAATGGTACAATTTATAGAGGCGTTGGAGCACATATGAAGGTGTTTTTTTTACTTTGGAGATTAAACAAGCCCATGGCCACCGGGGTTGGAGGTCAAGCCTAAAGGAGCTGGTATCCATTGTGTTATGTGATTGCTGTGAGTTATGTTTCTTCATTTCATTTGCTATATATGAGTTTTTAATTGTTAAATAATTTGATCATCAAAGACACATGAAACTTGACACTTTAACCCCTTCACAAATGGTTAAATGAGATGATCCTTAAACACATTTTTAATACTAGCGAGGGAGCTTGCATAACAATAGAAAATTTTCCCATATTCAAATCAAGTTGGTATCCGAGAAAAAGTGTAGCTCATTTTAGCCAACGGTAGCTAATTCTTCTATTGGTTCTATAGCTATTGGTTGTTGAATTTTTGCAAAGAGAATTTAAAATTTTTCCAAGTTTATGTGTGAAGGAAAAGAAGTCAAGATTGAGAACTGAATTCTCAAATTGCAGCAAAGAAGCTTTGTATGCATTGCAGGTGTGATGGTAGCTTGATTGAGTGATGATTATAGTCTATCTTCCTTACAAAAACTCTTTGATAAATAGATGTTGCAGAAACTCTACATCATGATTGATAGGATGCAAGATAAGTATGAAGATAATAGGGAGAGAATTAAACTTCAAGAGCAGTTGATTGCCATGACAGAGAAGAAGTAAGAGCTTCTTGAAAAGATGCATGAAATGGAGACTCGGCTCCATATTGCAAAAGAGAGCCTTGAAAGGATGCATGAGATGGAGACTCAACTCCATGTTTCCAAGAAAGCCTTAGCCATGTATGGGCTTGAAAAATAGGTATGCAATTCAAGTTTATCTTCAATTTCCTATCAAAATGAATTTGTAGGTTATTTTGAAAGACACACTAGAGGAATAGGGTCCAAATTATTGATGAAGATGGGAAATGAAGGTAAAGGATTTGGAAAACATGCACAAGGCGTTGTTGAGCCAATTGTTGTTGAGGAAAGGCCTAAGTATTTGGTTCTTGGTTATGGACAACATGATGGAGAAAGCTCTAAAGCCAAGGAGGCACATGAAGGTGTTCTAAGTAGGACTTTCATTTCATGTCATTACCTCAAGCTTGTGAAGATCACATTCATGATGATTGCAAAAATTTTACACCTAATTTTCAAGAAGGTACTCATAAGCATGCAACTAATGAGAATGACGAACAAGAGGATTTAGAGGCAAAATCTAGGGAAAACATTAATGAGGCCTATATTGGTCAATTTTCGACCAATTTTTGCTCAAGGATAGTCATTATTAGCATATTGGAATGCTATGAATCCATTGGAACAACTTGTAGAGGAAAAAAAATCTCATTTACAGGTGTTTTTGGTCACTTGAATAATTTTGAAGCCTATGGCTACCAGGAGGGAAGGGCATGCCCAGATAAGATGAAGGCTAATTTCAGTGAATGAATAGTTAATTTTTGATGTAATTGATGCTTTGAACATAATAGTACAGTTTATAGATGCGTTGGAGCACATCTAAAGGTGATTTTTTCACTTTGGAGAATAAACAAGCCCATGGCCACTGGGGTGGAGGTCAAGCCTAGAGGTGCTGGTAACCAAATTTAGAGGTTGAATAGTCATTTTTGGGGTATTTGAGTGTTCTAAAGCCAATGGAACAGTAATAAAAACCATTGGAGAAATAATTATGCTTGTAATAATACATATTACTCATAATCCCAAGAGGGCCTAGCTAGTTAAAGCAGGTCCATGGAGATGTAGCCCAGGATGGGCGAACTTCATCATCATCCATTGTGTTATGTGATTGCTGAGAGTTATGTTTCTGCATTTAATTTGTTGCATATGAGTTTTTAATTGTTAACTAACTCATAATTTTATCTTCAAAGACATATGAAAATTGACACTTTAACCCCTTCACAAATGGTTAAATGAGACGATCCTTAAACACATTTTAAATACCGATGAGGGAGCTTTCATAGAAATAACAAGTTTACCCATATTTAGATCAGCATCACCTATGGTGCATTCTTGACTCCCCCGTAGCTTCTTCTACACTACACTTTTAACATAACCATGACAGAGAAAACTAAAGAAACCAACCACCAAACATATCATTTTTTATTTTACTACCCTCGGGGGAAGAAGTACTGATAGAATGTTGTTGATGATGTTTCTCTGCATGCCACCCCCTCCATGCCCCATCTGATAATTACGCTGTGATTCAAACATCTGCATAGTGCAATGGAGATTTGATCTGCTGCACTGTATTGCATATGAGATAATTGATGGTTGTAACATAATCCAAATTGAGTTTGGGTGTTGTTAAATGGATGAAAAGGACCTAAAAGGCCACTATGAGTAATGACAAAGGGTTACCTCTGACTTGTGCTACGCAGTATTTGCAAGAATAAACTACATTTTGGTAGAAATGTGCAACTTGTATCAGCTATGCACTTTGCATAAGTCCTTTCCTGTAACCCACCATCATACCAAAGAACATGCCACCACCCATTATACTCTAGATCATTCCCTCGAAGAAGCATAAAGGACCCTTTTGGGAATAAAGTTAGAACGAAATGACAAAATTTACTGGACATTCCAGATAAAAATTCTACCAGTCTAAGTTAATGTAACAGTGGTAGTAGGGAAGAACCAGGGCACATCTATCTCCCCTTTCTACTGAATTTTTATATAACATGCATGTATTTAACAATAGACCTTAAATTCTGAATCCATGGACTCTTGAATACTAAGTGCACTCACTACCCAGCTAGTGTACCTCATAAGTGTTGTGTTGAGGAAGGAAAATACAATCTCCGCAGATCGGAGCCTTGTGCATAAAAAAATATAGTTCTGTTGCTTGCAAACATAATTCAAAGTGTGATTGGTAAAAATCATGAAATGTCACAAATTCAAGGCACAAAATCTTCTTGCGATCTCAAATTTTATATTGGATTCCTTCATTACAACCATAATTTTACAGCTAAACAGTTCAATAAATTGGCCCAGTTCCATCATCTGCATGTTCTGGAAAATTCCGTAATAATTTGAAAGGAAAACTTGGATTTCAAGATATTCATTCATCGACCTTCTGGAATTTGCGACTAACATGGCTGATTCTTCAGGAATTCAACTTTAATCTTCGCCTTCAGAAAATAATAGATTCCTTCACTCGCCTTTAGAAGCAACAATAAGGGCCATCATGAACGAGAACTCAAACACATATGTTCCATCTCCCAACCAATAAATCGACCCCCAGTTATTGCTTCAACATGAATTAACTACAACATTATCTAATTGCTAAACAACATAATAACAACTCCATTTCAAATAAATAACTACATCATTTTCCTCAATATTAACTACTGCATATAGCTTGTTTTCTAAGAGACCATAAAAAGACAAAGACTGATTTCATAAATTTGAATAAAGGATCAATTGGCTTCAACTTCCCCAAAATGAGGCATATAAAAAATATATGATGATTTGGGTTCCTTTCACAAGTCCAGGTCATACCTAAAATGCACTTTGATATGGGGTATTCATGTGCAACTTAGACGGGTAATGAACCGCACACTACACATGTCATTGTAACATGCAAAATAATCAATAAAAATCCATCACCAACACCCACAAAATAGGAGGTTGAAAATCCACACTAGTAACTCACCATGCCAGTAACAATTTTCCCCTGTTCCTTCAAACTTTCCAAGGTCCAAAATGTACATCTATGTAACACTCATGCACCTTCTATTTACATAATTTCATGTTCATCATTTCCATTCATAGACATTCACAATTTCTGAACACTGTAGTATACTATACCTCCTATATGTCTTCCAATTGTTGAAAAATAAAAATGTCAGGATTGTGAGGCTTACCTATGACTTGCATGAAGGAAATTTGTAGCCTGTTTCTAGTGACCAACCAATGGTCATGCATATCTTGAGGCCCTTTGGTCATCTCTGTCACATCAACAAAATTTTCCAGCTTTCATATTTAGGTAGTTGATCCGAAACTAGCATTACCTGAGATCTTCAATGCTGATTGGTTTGATGTATACATGCCAACATTTTGATGCAATACATGTGTATGATCCCATACTGATCTTCGTATGGTACAATCGAGAACCTTAGAAAATAAAATCCTGAGATGAAAAACACTTTTATTCCCAAAATCCCAGACACCAAGTTGTGCTCCAGTAACAATATAAACCCCAGAGAGGTCCCCTATCCATGTTTCACTGTTCTATACAGGAGCACTGCTGACATGTGAAAAGTTCTTCCATTGGACAGGTTCAAACCATCTACTATCTTGCTCTTCTGGTCCTTGCCACTTAGGAGGCCCAATTGCAACATGTACATTCCAGTGTGGCTGTAGGAGTTTGGGTAGAGAGAATAAATGTTGCAAATTAATTGCATGTTTGTTCTGCTTCCTTCCCTCAAGGCATAACCGAAGCCCTGTCACTGGTTTTTGACCAACCGTTACTTGAATCCTGACATTCAAGTCAGAACCTAAAACAAGAGAAGCATAATAATATAACTAGCTGAAGGAAGTAGTATCATAGTTCAACTCACTTGAGATGTGCTAACATGAAGCTTAGGACCCATGAAATTTAATTTCAGTGTTGGGCATACTGGTTCCTTCCTTTCTTGTCTTGGCAAGTCAATGGAAAGAGGAGCCCATGCACGAGGAACTTGAAATTCCAAGAAATATTGAAGCTCTTCAATTGGAGGTTTGTCTGCACATGATTTTAAGAATAATGTAAGTTATATTTTCATGATGAGCAACTTAAAATTTTTAGTATGATGTAATAAGCCAAAGGAATTCTTAAACCAAAGAAACAGTGCACAAACAACAAATGAAAATGAGAATAATGAAAAATGTAAGAATAATCAGAAGTTGAATTTATTAATTGACAGTCACTCCATCAAACAATGCGATATGTATACAAAGAGGGCAGAAATGATCATTCACACAAGTAAAATAAAATTAAGGATACTTCCAAACTGTACACATGATGTTCACTAGAAAGGTTATTAAATTTAACACTGCATTCAAATATTGCAGAGTAATCACTCAATGGAGAAATCAATAGGGTGATTGATAGATTCAGTGGGTGTTTTCATCCACTCAGGAGTTCGGATTAGAAGTTTACAGTTACAATAAGATACATTTCCACTTGCAACATGCTATTGTTCTCACAATGTCCTCCCTGCTTAGAGGAAATTGTATCCTATTTTTGTTGTGAGGGGAAAATCGTTGTTGAAAAGAAGATTCTGACAACCACTTGGTGTGAATAGGAAGTTTTCCCTTTAGGCCAACTAAATGTGTTATGGACCATGGTACACTATTTTCTAGTAGATATTCTGCATACATTAAGCAAAGCGTCCTTAGTTAGAGGCTCAAATCTTGAATAGTGACCTCTGGATGGTTGTAACACCCCATTTTATCCCATTTTGTAATCATAAATTATGAAATAGTGTTGTTGTAATTGCGGACCAGATGTCGTGGTAACTTTCAATTATCATGGACAAATTTTTAATTATGTGAAATATTTCACCAAGTAATCATTGATAACAGCAACTTGGAGATCCTAAGCGAGCCTCAAACAAGCATTGCCAATCGTTCTCAACATTACCAACAACTTGTTATCAAGCACATTATTCCACTGAAATAAAACTATGGAACAACTAAAGGTAAATATGTTCATTTATTTCAAACATTCATCTCCACATTATTACATTCCACCATATTGATGTTTTACCTTCTCCAAGAGAAGCATGAGCCACATGGAAAAAATCCTACTTCCAACAATTTTAGCATTAATTATGAACGAGATGTTAGTAGCATTGTGAAGTTTTCAATTATTTATCAGTAGGTAGTTCTGCAATATACTGTTAGAACACAAGGCTCATACATGTCCATATATATTAGTAAAAGTAGCACACAAATTCTGGCTCACAGAGAAAGAAACCATGTTTGATTGCAAGCATGCACATTCTAAAATGTGCTAAAAACCAACTAGATTCCTAAAACTCAAATAAATCCACTGGGAAAGACTACCAAGTTCTACAATTTTAATTCATCCACAATTTCCATTCATCCTAAAGTCGAAGATAAAACTCATCTACTATTATATTGTGCATATTTTGCAACAAAGCAGTTTCTTCACTGCCATGGCCTTAAGTTGTTGAAGTCAAGATCAAACAGCAATGGCCAATAATGCTGGTATAGTTTTCATTTTATTTTGGTGAAATATGTTGAAGGAGGTTATTTGGTTGAGAAACAAAGTTTGAAATAAGGCGACCAGAATGTGACCTGACCTCAAATAGTTGCTGCAAATCAAAGTGTCCCACACACCTAGTGATGAAGAGAATATATAAGTTTGACCTATATATAGATATGTGCATGGGTCATTGGAACAAAGGAGCCAACTTAACCTATGAATTGCATCAATATCTTTACACAATCTGACCTTAACAAGTAGATCTTAGGTCAATCTATATGAAAACCAAGGGCAAACTCTAATATGATTAAATTTTGATTAGATATGAGAACATTGAGGGTCGAATTGAACTTGTGACTAAGCCAACCTACATGTCTACACGTAGGTAGACATGCAGGACAGACTAGCAAGCCTGCAAATGGGACAATGGTGTCTTTAGGAAAACCTGGACCATATGGAGGGTTGTATGGCCCATATGGACAAACATGTCCACTGTGAATTCAAACCCTATACAAATTGATCTGGTTGCTTGTCATATTTCCATATATATACCCTCGTCGACAGAAAATAATTGTATATTCAGAGGAGCTATTGAAGTCTACCATATTAGTAAAGGAGGTCAAAAACAAATTTTTGAAGAAGATCACCAAAGATTAGATGTTCCACTTCAAAGCCAACTTTCTCAGTAGCCTCATTTTCCAGTGTCCAAGGGGTTTTACTTTGCATGTATTTTACTAATCAAAGCCTCCACATCTTCTAGAATTTTACAATCTACCTCGGGGGACCTGGAAATCTCATCCCACACTCCTTGAAGTAGCTTTTTGACAGTAGACATATATCTACAACTTAATTTTGCAAGATTTATTCAGGGTCAGGAGTCTAAGAATGGCTTCAATTTTTTGCCCAAGATTTCGTTTACGATCTCAAACATCAGCTTCCTATTGACAACTTCCAGAGCTAGATTGGATTTCTTACATCCTTGGCTTCCATTTCTATTTTTCATGCATGGATTGTTTTCTTGTGCATCATTATAATATTCTTCAAGATGGTAAAAAACTTGAGGATATATAGGATGGGAAGTATGGCTCCATCTTGTAGTCTCTAAAATGTTGTCATTGTTAAAACCATAAAAAACTCACACATTTATCACATATAAGAGACTTTCTTCTTCAATTTTTGTAAAATAAATGCCTTCTACATCCAAACATTCAAAATTGGGCCCCTACATTTCATCAAGGTCCATGTTCTTATTTGATGAAGAATCTGTTCTTCTAGCCAAGACACCATCCTCTGGACTAAGATTGACATCTCATTTTCATGGAAGACATGTCTAGATTGATCATAATCACTAGTACCATTTCCATTTGATTTAAGGCTCGAAAGCTTCTCACTGGGGTCTGCGTCAAACATAATGAAACATTAACTAATTTTCCAAGAATAAACATGGGATTTTCTTTGGCTTTGACCCTAGCTTAATGCAATATTCACTAGAAAACAATTTTAATGTCATAGGGTCCCTCCATGTGACCATCTAGACCATTTTTCTCATACATGGTTCCTATATCAGTATTTGAATGTGTTGAACCGAAATCTCTTGATGACAAGCTCCTTAAAATAAAATGTCATTATTCTGTTGGTGAGTACGTAGGGAGAAAAGGAGTTATATGAAGCTTAATTGTGATGCTTACAAGTACCTTCACAACAAAGTAAGGTATGTAGAAGAATCTCAAATATTCAAGTGTGGATGTTTAGACTGCCTGCAATAGAAAGAGAGGAAGAGACATAAGGAATCTATGGATTGGAAAATAAATATTTCTTTGGAAATTAATACCCTAGATGGATTTCCAAATGATGAAATTGTTGATATATTTCTTGGTCAAGAAACCACAGGCCTGCGTAATCAACAAAGGTTTGTAAAAAAAAATTGTTGGGTAGAACCTCAAAGGGAACTTCTTGAAGACATTTTAACGTCACTCGTGCTGGAATTAATCCCATAGGTGCCAAAGAATCCTCCCTCTATATTCTATGTTTCTTCTTAGAGAGATGGCTGCAAGTGAGGCAGGGCCGAATGAGAGTGTTGAAGTCCATTTCTCTCGATCCTTCTATGTTCTAGAATAGAAATATGCAAATTCAGAGTGCACAAATGTTGATTGGTTGAGATTGGAGGTTAAAGCATCCCAACATCAGAAGAATAAGGTTTCTAAGATTCATATAATTCATGGTAAATATGGCCTCCAAGGAAATATTCCAAGAAGCCTTAACCATGGAAATAAATGCACCTAAATCTCCTATTTTATACTTTAACACCCCACTATATGTTATAATGCATGTTTCCCATACTCAACATATCTAGAAGTATTATTTTCCATTCAAATAACTAAGTTCTCTACTCCTGAAGATATCAGTGAGAATGATATCATGGGAAGAACTTCTTTCCTAATTTGATCAAAAGATATTAAGTTGGATTCTTATGGCTCTCAATTTTCTAAGAGGAATTACCTTTCTAAAATATGTTCTTGAAGACATGCCTCTATACCTATTTTCATCCCTAGTTTCCCCTAAAATTGTACTCAAAATATACGAAACATATAAAATCTTTTCTATGGGGGGGGTGGGGGGGGGGGGGAGAGGGGGTGCACAAAGGGAGAGCAAATGGTATCTAGTAGCCTAGAGAAAAACATACTTACTAAAGATAAAATGAGGGTTGGGATTATGAGATCCAGATTCTTTAGAGATAATTATGGTAGCCAAAACTTGGTGGAAATGGCTCATGAATCCCAACTCTCTTTGGGGAAGTATATGTAGAGTCAAATATATATCCAACATACTAGAGCACGAATTGATAAGATTAGAAGGGGATATGGGGGGATCTCATATATGGAACAAGAAGGGTCTTATTCAAAACCATCGTTTTATTTTGGGAGGAATTGTGGATTCAATTTCCCATACTGGCGTAGTTTGGATGTTATCAAGAATTGAAGGAATTGACAATAGATAGGGTAATGTTGATTTTTACAGTTTTTGGTAGGATAAAAGAGACCCAAATATGTGGAGAAATTGAAATTCAAAATACCAGTGAAACTGTCATAGGAACCAAGAATCCCTAGAGGAACTATGTTGAAAAATTCAAGAGATACCAACTAAATTCTAGGAGGGTGTTGATAAAATCATATGTGGGTATAAAATGGAGGGAAACTTTATCCTCATAGAGGCATACAACTTAGCAATAAGATATGAAAATCTCCAACAAGACCAAATTTGGAAGAAAATATGGAACTTGAAGCATTGGGCCAAATTCAGTATGTTCCTTTGGATTTTGGGCCACCACAAGACCCTCACATGGGAAGAAATTTAGAAAATAGGTTTCCAATGGCCCTCTTGATGCAACCTATGCAAAGGGAGAAAGAAACATTGAATTACCTCATGGATGAATTCTCTTATGTCACAATCTGGTGGGATAAATGATCTAATGTTTTCTATAAATCTGACAAAACTCATGGAAACATCATTACCACTACCTCATAAATGGGAGACAAAAGGTGCCAAATGAAATCATTAATCAAGCTTAGAAACCTCGTCCAGGTTTCATCTTATGGGAGAATTTGAAGGAAAGGAATAGAAGGATTTTCCATGAAAATGAACAATGCATTGAGGATTTCAAGAAAAGAATTAGCACATAAATCAAGGAAACAATTCTTATTGGTAATTGGTCCTATTAAAACTATAAAGGAAACCAAAATGAAGAAGGCATTCAATGAGATCTCAATATTCATCACTCTTAGCCTTGTTCAAATTTTATCATGATCTGTTGCAACATTTGGTAGATGTCTAAAGCTTACATGTGAAAATTTTAGCATGATGGATATTGTCCAGTCTCGCTGCATCCCCACTCCCTATCTGCAACCATATAGAGTGATAAACTTATAGTATATTACACTAGAAAATTGCTTAGAATGTATATTATAATGCAGTAATATAATCTCACAAACTGGTTCTAGAGACAAAACCCTGTTTGGAATCAAGGGGCGAGGATGGAATCAACCATCTGGGATGTGCAACTTCAAATTTACATGACTAATGTAAACCATTTTTCCTCTAGGTTTTTCCTGTTCAAAAGCTTAAATAAAAAAAAATTAATAGCATTAACTGGTCTATAGCACCTAAAGCAACAACAATGGATCTTGCATAAGAAATGAGTTTGATGGCCTTATCAATAAAAAAAAAACAAAAGGGCAGGGAATCAGGTACCCTTAGATTAGTATGTCCTAGTCTAAATCAAATATCTGTTGGGTTTTGGTCTAGGACCAAGTTGGAGCATTTGCAACAATAATGATCCAAGTTCAAAACCTCATGGTTTAATCCCTGTGGAACCCTTCAATGGTGGAAGATAACATATTTTTAAAGTATATTTTGCGTGGAGTTTTGTACCCAAAAGGACTTGCAATTTTTATTTCTCTTACGGAAACCACCCCTTGTTTGGCAGAATAAAATCCTAGGATGTGTGCCCTCGGGGATTTCCATTGGTTTACCATTAGACCCCATCACAATCAATAATAAAAGGTAAGGCTTAAGGTGAAAAAGGGATGGAATTCAGTCTAGTGTCATGGGTTATTTGTGGCATAATTTCACCCCAACCTTCCAGTGACCACATGACTACTGAAGGTGCCAAATGAAACCCAGTTAAGGTATTCGGTAAAATACCATAAAGGGACTTAACAATTACAATCAAATATTTCAAACAATGGGGAAAAGTAGGGGATAATGAAAGAGGGCATACCAAGCGGGGGCATGGAAGTGGCCCTGCCTATAGCTTCTCTACCTCTTCTGTCCCAGCCCGCAGGACACAACCCCATTATCTTCATCCTCCTCATCATACTCAACGTGAAAAGCTACATAATTCCTTGGAATTGACCTCGGATATATTTCTTCTCTCACGTTCACCTTCAGTTCTTGCACACAACAAGCAGCGGTTCCCAACAGATCACACTTCAACCTACAGTCCTTAGTTCATCTGATATCAATCACTGTTAGCCATGTTCATGGTTCTCTCATTACTTGTGGTTCAACTTCTATTGATTAGTTCAATATGAATTTGCATCATAAATGAAAAGAATAAGCCTCGTCAGGACACTAACATTGACCCAACATGATATTTTGCAACAACCACTGGATCAACTAACGGAAAACGAGTAATATAAGGTCGATATCGCACATATAATAGAGATTTATCAACATAAACATTACATTTCTGCCATCAATAGTGTCTGCACTAAATGTGAGCATAAAATCATCCACACTACGCACGTGGTCGAGAACGCATTCCCTAATAGCCCACAACAACTGGTTCTCCAAGTTCCTTCCTCGGGCCACCTGATTATACAAAACCTAAGAGCCTGTAAAAGCATGGATTTGGTCCACACCCTGCTCCAATGCGGCCGAAGAAACAGAAGGGTCGGGTCATGGAAAACACGTTCAGCGTTCAGGTTCAGGTTCAGGGTGAGTCGGGTTCCTCAGGGAGTCGGGCAGTTTGACAAGGTCGAGTCGGGTTCAACTCGAGTCTGCGTGCAAAATAATGACAACGTGTTCGGAATTGTGATTCGGGTGATAAACAGTTTTTGGGTCGAGTCGGGTAGTGTAGTAAGAGCTGGAGGAAGCACACGGTTCCACTTGCTCCGGCTCCTGAAGGGTGTATTTTTTGCAGGCGGGAATGGGGAGGCTGGGGTGAAGGGTAAATAATATTATATATATATATATATATAGTATTAAATTAAAAATTGAATATAAATAAATAAGATATTAAGGTGTATATAAATTATTTAATATACTGTTTTTTTGAGGGTTTTTAGTTTTTGCTTGGAAACCTTAAGTGCAGAGGAAAAAAAAAATCATATTTTTCATTATGTGTGGGTAATCTTGTCGATCCCTAATTATTTTCAAAAGGATAAGTAAGAGGGTTGTCATTTGTTCCCTAGTTTTATGATTGATAGAGGCTTGAATAAAAAATAAGATGACAACCTCCAAGCCCTAAGTATGACCATATTTGGAGTAGAGGAGAGGCAAGAAGTGGGAAGTGGTGAAGACATTATGTGTTGGTGTCCTTGAAGGAGCAAAGGAACAATTAGTGGGAAGGCTTGTATTTGGCCAAAGTTCGGTGATATTAAAGGAGGAGTTATCATTGATAGTGGAATATTGTTGAGCCATATATGCATGCTTTCTAAGGGAGTAGAAGTTCCATAATCAACAGAAGGGAAGGAAAAACACCCGCCAAAAGTGTTCAAGGTACATGGAATGAAAGGGTTGTGGAAGTGCTACATTAGCAAGTAGGTCAGTTGTACTTTGTTCAGGGTAGATTGGTGGTCATATTTATTGACACCAAGACCTATTGTGTCATTTTACCAGGGTTGTATGTAAGGGCCATGATCCCTGGTATGAAATCCCTAAGAATGTTGAATTAAAGCTCTTAATATAACAAGTAGTGGGTTAAAAAATTTAAAAATTGTCATGTACACTAGTTGATTCATTGACTCAAACAATATCCTTGAGTGTTTTGGAAAAATCAACATAGAAAGTTGATTTCTTGTTCTTCTACACACAACAGTCCCAATATTTTATCCTACAACTATTTCCCAACATTTACAAATATTGGGAACATGACTATTTAAACCAAAAACCAACACATTTTAATTTTTTTAAAGCATTTTAGCTTTATGCACCTTGTTTTGGGACTAGTATGATAAACTTGTGATACATGGTCGATAGATTATCTTTACATGGTGGTGTGATAGATCCATCTCAACCCCATATCTATTAAGCAGTAGAAGGATAAAAAATAAATCGAAGTGCAAATCTCTTTATGCTAAAAATATATTGGGCCCAAATGGATCTATGATAGTTTTTTTTATAGCTTCTAATTCTTTTGTATAGAGCATGGATACTAATTTTTTTTTTTTTTTCGAATATTTTTTCTTCTCTTCTATTATATTTGATATCACTCTTTTTGTTCCATTTTAGTTTTTTAGTATCACCCATCCACCAACATCTCATATATCCTACGTTGTAGGGTGCACCTTTCTTCTCTCGATGCATTTATGTAATGGGTTATGTAATGTGAGACCTAAGATGATTGGAACACCTAAACTGTAGCTTGAGTAACCATGACCCAACTGAATCTAAGTCGTCAAAATAACCTAAGGATCACACTAGCCCTTAGTATCGTTGGATTTTTTCCCATGGAGTTTCAAACTCGTGACTTTTACACCACAAAGTTCCTTAATAGAACACCCTGTCATTGTGTACTCTACACCCCATGGGCCTTGGGAGTAAACTTTTAAGATAGTTTTATTTTTTGTATTTTTTTGTCAAATTTTTTCATAATCATGAGAAAAAATGTTCATCTTAATTAATTTGATAATGAATTAATAAAGTGTATAGCACCAATCATTTTTCTAGATCCCACATGATACCACATTTCTTTAAATGTATTATATTGTAGATAAAACAATCATCAATACATTGAAACTATAGTAAATAGTTTCACTACATTCATTAAATTACATAATATTTTTTCATTATAATACGGTTTTAATTGTTAGGCATATTTATTTAGATGCAATATATTTAATGCAAGGTAGTTATGAGTACTTGGAAACTCTCATTGTTTTATCAAATTCATTAAATCATTTAACATTTTTTCATTATCATAGTTTTAATTATTAGCTTATATGAATAACATTTAATTATAAGAGAGATTAAAATAAATAAATTATATCATTAATATTAATTACAAATAAGATTAAAACAATAATATTTTAAGTAGGGTTTAAAACTAATATTATTTCAAGAAACGTTTGTATAATAAAACTATGAATTCTTAAAATTGAAATGTATATTTATATTTAAATAATTACAAAACACACACACACACACACACACACACACATATATATATATATAATTTTTTTTTTTTTTCGATAGTATTTATAATTGATGATTTCAATCTGAACCCATCAAGTTTACAATGGATACAAAAGTCAACAATAGCCTTCCTTTCCTTGATGTTCTTATCTCTAAGAAATGAGATGGGTCATTTGTTTACCAAGCTTTTCGTAAAATAACTCACGATAAGCAATACTTTCATGCAAGTTCTCATCATTATTTGGAACAGAAGTTTGGTGTCCTCAACACACTAGCTGCCTGAGCTCTATGGATTTTTGATGAGAGTCACTTTGAAAGTGAAAAATCCAATCTCCTTAAAGTTTTTGAAAATAATGGCTATAACAAACACCTATATATCAAAGCTTTCCAAAAAACCAATAAAGGACTTAGGCAAAAGAAGGATTTCATTGATTTTGTTAATAGTTTGCATCTTCCTTACATTCTTGGTACCACTGAGAGGATTTCTCGCACTCCTAGTAAGAATAAGGTGCATGCCACCTTTAAGTCTCTCAACACCATCCATGGATCCCTAATATAAGTCAAAGACCATGTGGACCCTAAGGATATAAATCATGTTTATTTAATCCCTTGCTCCTATGGAACACCATACATTGGAGAAATTGACTGCTCTATTAAGAAAAGAATACAAGAGCACACAACACACATCAAGCATAACAAATCCTGCTCTTCTGCCTTAGCAAAGCATGCTAAAAAGACTAAATAGAACATATGTATTGAGGAGACTCGGGTCATTGCCAAGATTTATCACTTCATAGGAAGTTCAAGGAGACTATAGAAATTGAGAAGCATGTTACCAATATGAATAGGGATGAAAGGTGAAAGATATGCAACAACTAAATTCCTAAACTTTCATCCTAATATATTTTTTGGTGTTATATATATATATATATATATATATATATATGTCAAGTCCCGCTAGCACAAACGGTTGAGGATGGGCCTCGTCAGCAAGGCGACCAAGGATCAAACCTCACGGGGGGTGGTTGTGCCCTATGCTAGGGGGAGGAGACATGATATAAACTCGATTCAGTAAAAGGGCTAGTGCGGCCCAGGCCGGGTGCGATCCCTAAGTGACTTTGATGGATTAGATGACCCTGGGTCGAGGCTACTCAAACCATAGGTCAAGCCTGCTGGAGGATCACAAACTTATATATATATATATATATATATATATATATATATACACACACACACACACACACACACACACACACACACACACACACACACACACACACACACACACACACACACACACTAATTTATTGATATAGAATTTATTTTTATCTTCAAAAGATATTTTCTTAGTTTTTATTATATATATATATATTTTTATTTATAAATCTATTTTTTTATAGTTTTTGGTTTACTTTTTATTTTGTTTTTTATATTATTTTATTAATGTATATTAATTTAAAATAAATTATTGTTTAATTTATTATGTAATGTTTCAACCATTTTTTTCCTTCTCAGTTCACATTTTTAGTCATTTAGTTATTTTTTATTATTTATTTTTGTAAGTCAAGATTCTATTAATTTCTGAAAAAAGAGCACATATAGTCTGACACAAAATAGGTGGTCTCACCCCGACCAGGTTTGTTGACCAGAAAGTTCACTAGATGACAAAAATACAAATGTGTCGCTAAGGGCAATGTCCATAATTGATTGGGCCACAGGCACCAGAACACAACTAGTACAAAAAAGACTCTAGAAATCATACTATTCACTAGCTGTATTAGATGCAAGGTTGTCTGTGGCCATTCCGAGAGGAAGAGAAGGGTGGAAGTCACACTGGACGTGTCCTTCGTAGTGTGCCATCCAACCCTCTAGTTTCTTGACTTTCTCCGAGAGTAGATGTTCCCCCCTCCAGACCATGACCAACCTTTCCTGAAGTTGACTTTGAAAGTAGTGCAACTGCTCCAAAGAGGCCATTTGCACCGCATGCTCCTCTCGCTGGATGCCTTCAACAACATCCACCCTATCCATTATACTGACAATGAGAGTCTGAATGTTCTCCAAGAAGAAATGCTAGAGACCTTGCCCCTCCTGCCCATCCAGATCACCCGACCCCCACTTCGTCTTGCTGCCACAATTTCCACCACCCCTACAAATTTGACCCCGGAAACATGTCCCTCCACCTCGACTCACCATGTGCTTGCAATCATTGCGCGACCCGTCACCATGACTCACACCATTGCGCGACCCTTCACCCCAACACACCCCTAGCCTACCACCTCCACGACCTCCTTGTGTTCCATCAGAGCCTCTTCATGCACTCTCCACCACCTTCCCACTGTGACTAGACGAAAATGTGACCAAGGCCTAGGCGTTCGCCCCTGCACAAGGAGAGGAAGGGAAAACCTGACACATGGGTGGATTGATGATTTCCCGTGGATGGGGAGCACAGTAAACAGGCACCAAACACATAATTATCTTTGATATTGGGCCCTACCCCAAAATTAGAATCCTCAATAGTACAATAGATTAGAGCCACCACCTTTTTGACCCTCGCCGAAAATGGAGCGCCACCTAGGGGGAAGGTGGTTGTTTCCAATACGGGTCAATATTACACACAACGTGTACCCAACAATTACAACCCCAATGATCCGCAAGCAGACCCTCCAGACCACCTCGGTTCAAAACACAGTAATTGCATAGACCCCCTCGGTCCAAAGCAAGGTAATTGCACAGAAGCAAACCGATTCTCTCCACGTGCAATGAGGTTTCCCGGTTGGCAGAAGCCACCACTCGGTGAACCAGAATCCGAACCAATTACTGCCAAATCGTGAGAGTTTTACCTGGACCCGTGCCCAGGATTTCCAAAAGCCACAGACAACTTGAATTCGCAGACAAACAAACTCCAAATCTCGATTGAAATTACTTGCAAGCATACACGATTCAACACCGACGAACCACCATCTCCTGCGCTTGCTTCGCCTTCCCAACACCAGTCCAAAATCCCAACACCATAAGTGAGCGCACAAGAAAATGAAAATGCATAAGGCATTCAACCCTGGGGGCTTTAACAATTTTTCACCCTCGCGGTCTGAACCAGAGTTACTCCTTGCACACTCCTAAAACATTATGCCAATACTGCTCCCGTACCATCTTGAGGTATGAAGGGAACGGAAAGGCCAGCCCCCCCATCGTGACCACTTGTGGTTAATCATGTGAAGCTGTCTCCACATTTTGACGAGAACTCACCCCCATCGGGGATAGTTATTTTTTATTATTAATTATATATTTAGTTGTAATTTAAATTATTTAATTCTTGTTACTATCAGTGCATAATATCTATTTTTATTAATATCCATTATTAACTAATACAAGAATATGTCATTTTACAGAATTTTCTTTAAAAAAAAAACTATTTTATGATTAATATGGATAATACATCTTTGTTTAATTATTATTATTCATATATATATTCTTATTTTTAGTATTTTAGGTAAAAAAAATAATTTTTCCTAATTGATTTTTATTTTATTGTTTATGTTTCTACACGTTTAATTGATTAGTTAATTAGTTATTTTTTTAATGTTTTGTTTAATTTTTTTTATAGATCCTCCATCTATATCTTAAACATGAACCACACCAGAGGATTTGAATATGATTAATCTAAAATATTTTTTTTCTCTGTATTATTTTATTTTAATAACAATAAATTTTATTCTACAAATATATCACTTTATACAATAATTATACTAGAATGACATCCAATAAAATAGAACAATATAGTAAATAATGTGATAAATTTAGGAGTTCTAACATAACCAAAGTATCTCATTGAATTTGATTATTTTTTTCCGCGTTGCGCTGTGAGCCCGAGGTCTAGCCCTAACAGCCTCCTGCACGCAACCTTGGGCCTCAACCGACATGGCCCTCCCAGAGCCAGATCCGGGTGCAACTCCCCTCAATGAAGGCACCATCCCATCATCCCAAGCTCAGCGTGATGTGGCTATTGTTTCCTTTGCCTCCTTAATCGATTCAATGGGTCCTCAACGAACCAGACCGTCAATATCCAAGTTCATCAAGAAACTAGAAACTATCCCTGAGATCATCCTGCCACCCAACCTGCCTCGGAAAGCAGCGATCCCTCTAGCTGAGAAAGGTTTGGTTGGCTAGTTCACTGGACTTTGGCCATCTCCCAAGACTATATAGAAATGGGTTGAAATAAACTCAGCTCAGTTCACCCAAGGAAAAATATCAATTCGTTTTTATGGCAAAGGTTACTACACCTTTCATTTCGAATCCAAGGACGATCGAGATCTCATTTTAGAAGTGATCCATACTTTATGGACACCAGAGGATTATATTTGAATTTTTGGACCCCTGATTTTGACCTGGAACTAGATGTTCCAAATGTTGTTCCAGTTTGGGTCAGGTTGCCTCACCTCCCCTTCCACTGATGGGGAGATGAATTGGTGAGAAAAATAGGGAATGTCGTCGGCAAATACATTGAAAGAAGCGGACCAAAGGACAATATGCAGGCATGCACAAGGATCTTTGTTGAAGTAGATCTAGTAAGAGGTCTCCCAGAAGCCATCAAGCTCAAGGTTGACAACTAGATGCACATTTAGTAGCTAGAATACGAAAAAATTCCATTCGAGTGCAAGGTATGTCACGAGTATGGTCATTTCGCTAATATATGAAGCAAAAAAGAAGAAAGTGATAAACATGTGGAAGAAAACCAAGACCCAAAATGGGAACAAGTCAAGAAAAAAAAATACTGCATCTAAAACTCAACCTGCTCCTCCTCCACCACCTCCATCTGCCCCCCCCTCCCCTACCATCAGACCCTCTTCCCAACCCTCATCCTCTATCCTCGAATCCTCCCCTTTTTTTGGATCCAATCCATTTGATATCTTATCCAAATATCTCATCCCTTCATATTCCCCCATCCCCTCCCTCTCCCCCTCCTCCCCCAGGCTCCCCTCCCCCTCTAGGATTCTTCTCTCATCAGAAGGATCCCCCCATCCTTTCCAGCCCCCCTCCCCTCTCGTCGGATCAGATATTAACTTGAAATAAATCTAAAGAGTCCCTCCTTTACACTTAAAATATAAAGACAGATGGAAGAAAATCCAATAGAGAAATAAGAGATGAGGCAATTGTCAAGGATCTTTCCTTGGGAATGCAACAGGCAATGGACAGTTACCTCGAGAAAGGCACGAAGAATAAAGAAAAATTCCAATAGTTCCACAAAGGGAAAGGTCCCTCAACCACAACCACTAGTAAATAATGACAGCTGTATCTTGGAATTGCAGGGGGTTGGGTCACCCCTCCAAGATAAACTTCTTAAAATACCTCATAAAAAATGAAAAACCAGACATCCTCCTTATCCAAGAGACAAAAATCAGCAACCAAGATATGGACAACATTATAGAAAAATAAAAAAATTATGAAGGATAAGAAATATCAGCGAAAGGAGCTTCAAGAGGAATTTACACTTTATGGAATAAAGGAAAATGGCACCTGCAAAACTCAACAATGAAAGGATATTGGATTAACATAAATATGGAAAATGCAGCAAATGGGAAAATAATCTGCATATATAATATATACTCACCAAATCACTATAGGGACAAAGAAATATGTTGGAAGACACTAAAAGAAAATCCAATGGAAGATCAATAAGAAAATATTATCTTAGGAGGAGATATTAATCTCATTCTCAAGCTGAAATAAAAAAGAGGAGGCACTTTTCAGCCAAACCCAAACAGAGAGATCCTTGAAGGAATCATGGAACATTTTAATCTATTGGACACCCCTCCAAAGAATGGGAAATACACATGGGACAACAGGAGACTAGGGAAGGCTAATATCAAAGACAGACCGGATAGAATCCTCATTAGGGACAACATGGTGGCCAGCTACATCAAAGTCTCTTCTAAAATTATTCCATCAACAACTTCAGACCCTAAACTAGTCTTCATTGAGCTTGGAACTGCTGAAAATTATGGACCTCTCCCATTCAAATACAATCGGGTATGGAGGAGCCATGAAGAGGTTAAACAAGAGGTTGAAAAAATATGGAAACACAAAAATAATGGATCCCCAAATTACATATGGGAGATGAAACTAAAAGCCACCAATGTAAGATTGAAAGACTGGGCGAAGGCCAACTATAAGGAACCGTACAAAGAGAAAGAAGCATTGCAGAAGAACTAACAAAAATTCAAGAGGATATGGAAAACACAGACAACACAGCTGAAAGTCAAGAAAAGGAAAAAGAAATAGACTGGAAAATTTACAGGAATATTAGACAAGAGGAAGTAACATGGAGGCTAAAGTCAAGGCAACTCTGGATTTAAGCTGGAGACAAAAACACTACCTTTTTTCATAACTCAGCCAAAACAAGAATGATAAAAAACAATATAGAAAAAATCATGGGAGAAGGAGGGCATGAAATAAAGGGGCAAGAAGACATAAAAAAAGAGGTCTTCTGGCACTTTAAAACTCTTCTAATAGCCGTAGACAGCCATGCAAACCCATAGGAAATATTAATGCATATCCCAAAGCTAATAGATGAGAAAACAAATAATAACCTCTCTAAATAAGTGATGGAAAAAGAAGTTATGACAACTATTTGGGATCTTCATTCGGAAAAGGCATCGGGCCCAGATGGTTTCCCTATCTCTTTCTACCGCACCTTCTAGAAAACTATAAAAAAGGACTTATTAAAAATGATCAGATACTTCATAAAAAAGAAAAAGGTAGGAGGATTCACTAATTCTACCTTCCTCGCCCTCATTCCGAAAGATCCTCGTCCTAACACTCTCAATAGATTTCGGCCAATTTCCCTCTGCAATGCCTCTTATAAAATCATTTCCAAAATCCTTGCTGGAAGGCTCAAACCTCTTCTCCACTCCCTCATTTCATAAAATCAAGGAGGCTTGTCCCTAACTGTCAGATTTTTGACAATATCATCCTTGTTCAAGAGGCCCTTCACTCAAGCTTCTCTAGAAATGAAAAAGGCTTCATCTTAAAAATGGACATGGCCAACACTTTTGAAAGAGTTAATCTCACCTTCCTTGTTGTTGTCCTAAATAGATATGGCTTCTCTGAAGATTTCATCAACACAGTCAAGGCTTGCACTATAGGATGATGGATAGCTCCTCTTGTTAATGGTAGACCATGTGACTTCTTCCAAAGCTCAAGGGGCCTTCAACAAGGCTTCCCCTTGTCACCCTTTATTTACATACTAATGGATGACTCTCTAGCAGGAAATTGGATCATAGCAGAATAAATGCTTCCTTTACAGGCCTCACAATCATTAGAGGAGCCAAAAGAATTAACCATTATTTATTTGCAAATGACACCCTTCTAATGGGTGGCGCATCTTGTATTGTCGCCAGAATATTTAAAACCATCCTATACAATTTCATGGATGTTTCAGGAGGGCTGATTAACAATGGAAAAATTTGCATTTATAGCTAGAACACCCCTCCAATAAATCTTCAACGCATGTCTCAAATTCTGGAAGTTCGTTTCCAAAATAATTGGAGCCATTTCCAATATCTATGGTTGTCTATCACCAAGAAAAATCTAAAGATAGAAATATGGAGAAAATATGCTAAAAATATGAAAAATAAAATTCAAGCATGGGGGATGATTTGGCTAAATAAAGCAGGTCGAATCATTCTCATCAAATCAATCCTTTTAGCCCTACCCTTATATTATCAGTTTTCTTTAATAGCAGCGCCATCAAGTATTCACAAGCAAATTGAGATCATCATTAGAAGTTTCTTATGGTAGGGAGGGAAATATGAAACAAAAAATTTCAGCCTTGTAAATTGGAAACAAGTCACTGCACATTACAAAAACAGAGGTATCTCCATTAAAAATCATGGGATAATGAATCTGGCTCTAGGAACCAATATTTCTTGGAGGTTCCTCACCGGATAAAGACTCTCGTGGAAAGTAGCATTAGAGTCAAAATATCTTAATGCTCCAAGAGTTTCCATACTAGAGAGAAGCCCTCCCATAAGACCTTGCTCTCAAATATGGAAACTCATCTCCATTGCAATTCATTTAATCAAGGAACACATCTCTACAAGGCCTAGAAATGAGGGAAGGATCTGCCTATGGACTGACAACATAATGGGAAACCCTCCCTTGGGCAACAATCCAGATATCAATGATCTAAAGAGCTAGATGATAGGAGAAGGATACAATAAACTGGGGGACATATCCAAATAGGAAATTGATGGCACTTGGAAACAATGGAACAGACCCAAATTTCCCAACGATCTAACTGACCAATGGATTCCATGACTTCTCTCCTAAAGGGAGTTGCACCAATAAACAAAAACACCCAAGATGCCTACTTTTGTATTCCTACTGGAGGAGAGTATTCAGTTAAGACGGGATATGAAAAGATACAAGAACATTAGAGGCAACAAGAATGGAAATATTGGAAGCAGGCTTGGAAGGTGGAAACCCTCCCAAAAATAAAATTTTTCCTATGGACCCTTCTTCACAGCAAATCTCTCATAGCAGAGAATTTAAAAAAAAAGGGGAATATATGGCCCTTCACAATGTCCTCTCTGTTTGAAGGCAGAAGAGACCATTCAACACCTCTTCCTAGAGTGTTCTTTCTCTAGAGAGTGTTGGGAGAAAATGATGTCTCCCATCGATGAAAATATGAACTATAGACTCCCTTTAAATCAATTTATAAGTAAATTGAGGAGTAGATTCCCATACTCCTTTAAAAAAAATCCACAAGTTAAAGGTTTTGGGTTAGTCTTCCCTCCTTTCTTTGCTGGCAAATTTGGCTAGATAGAAATGGGAAAGTCTTCAAAACCAAAAATCCCACAGTGAACATAGTGACCACCAAGGCTTGGGGGCAGATGACTGAGTTCCTCACAGCTAAAGGGATATATGGAATAGATATGACTCAATTACAACATGATGAAAGAAGTTGGATCAACTTCACACTCATTAAGATCACCATTCTCCATTTGCCAAAAGTCACAAAGGCTCATCCAACTTGGAAAATAAGAAAGAATGAGGTAGAGTTCCAAAGGTGGATTGGTGGTCTGGATGCAGGTGTAAGTGATAAAATTTCAAATTTCGTGACAATTTCCTCTAATTCTAGTGGAACCTCCTCACAGGTTTCTTTTCTTATATCATTCATCAACTTTCAAATTTATAACACAACTCTTTAATGCATTAAAATTTGTTACACAAATTTTAATTGCATTAAACTCACTTTATAATATTTTCATAAGTGACGAAACCAGAATTATATAAAGTATAAAATATGCAGCAATAATTAAAAGCACCCATAGCAAATATTTTCTAATTTAATCTCTGTTGATTTGATGACGGATTTAACCCAACGTTAAAAACTTTACTATATGGTATCGCATCCAATTAAAACGTTAACCTCTACACATCTAATTATGTGATAGTTGTTAAATCTTCAAGCTAAATGCGATGGCCATTAGATTTAAAAAGCTGTCAGACGCCCAACTTAATTAATTAAACCGAATTTATAAAGTATCGGATCCATCTGATCTCTTAAATTCCGTGCAGGTTAGATTTCGATCTTCATTGGATTTGGGTTGATGCTGCGATAGCCGTTGATTACACTTAGCTATCTTTGCGATTTCTGTTGTTCTTTGTTTCTCTCTATGCATTACAGTAATCACCATTTTTGAATTCCGCCATATTTAACATTCCGTCATATTCTTGAATTCCCTTACTAAAATGAAAAGCAAACTGGTGTATCGGAATTTTATTGTGCCAAGGTAATAACGATTTTTGTGAAGGCTTATGGTTTTTGATAGCCACACAACTTGCTCACATTTTATATAAAGAAATTCTACCAATCTAGTTTCTAATATACTCAAAATAAATTAATGCATAGATAAATCGATCAAACCCCAAAACTCAAACTGGATTCAATTACTTCAATAATAATTCCAAAAACAAATGAACAACCGACATTTAAAAATGATTCCCTCCTTCACTTCAAATACAAAGGATTTTAAATATTCTTCTTATTCAATAAATTTTCCATCCAATCCTTCGCACCCAATACATTTCGAACTTACATTTTAAATATATTCTTCATACAAACAAATTGATCAAATTCTATGGATCAATTTGCCCAATTTTAGATAAAATCCTATTACATGATATTTGCCTAAAAATCCTCAACTAAAAACTAAATTCAATGAATCAAATACAAAGCTATCCAAATCCCTGAATACTAGTAAAATCTTATCTATCAAAACAGTAAATCGCAGGCTGAAGGATCCCACTCCTTTGCTTGTAATTTTTTTTTGGATTTTTGGAATAAAATGAAGTCTTTATCCTTCGAGCCTCATGCTCCTACACTAGACTCCTGAGGAAAAAATTATTCGTGGGCTCCTGTCCATGAGTTCCTCCACAGAATTGCCCAATTTCTGTAGCATGGTATCTGTCATCCAAGTAGCTTCTGCAACTAGTTGATCTTTCCACTTGATTAAATACTCAAAGTATTCTCGTCCTCTTGTCTTCTTAGACAATATTTTGTCTAAAATCTTCTCTGGCTGCAATATTTTTGATGTGGTAACTGTTTCAAACAGTCAATCTCTTCTTTGCCTTCAGTTGTATCACCCGTGTCTTCGTCCTCATACCTGTACAAATCAGCAACATTGAAATTTGGAGATATTCCATTGTAAGGGGGTAATTCAATTTCATATGCATTTGCAGAAAATTTCCTCAAGACTCTGCATGGCCCAATTTTCTTAAGCTTCAACTTATTATATGCCCTTTTTGGAAATTTTACTTTTCTCAGGTGTGCTAGAACTAAATCTCCAACCTCAAAATTAACTTCTCTTTTCTTCAAATCTGCTCTGCTCTTGTACTTGATGTTGCTGTCCTGTAACTGTTGTTTTACCTGTTCATGTATTGCTCGAATTTTTGAAGCAAAATCTTCTCCATCAACACTTCTCATCTCTGCTTTTCCAAAATTACTTAATTCATACACTCCTAATGGGTGCATTTCATAAACTATATGGAATGGACTCTGCCCTATACTCTTGTTAGGAGATTCATAATAAGCATATTCAGCCTATGCCAAAATCTGATCCCACTGTTTAGGATGTTCACCTGCAAGACTTCTCAAAATATTACCCAAACTTCTATTCACCACCTCAGTCTATCCATCAATTTGAGGGTGATAAGCTGAGCTGGAACTCAGTTTCGTACCAAGATTTTTCCACAATTTCCTCCAAAAATGACCAACAAATCTGGTGTCCCTATCAGAAACAATGCTTTTAGGTAACCCATGCAACCTTTTAATCTCTTTAAAAAACAATTTAGCAACATGAGTATCATCACTGGTTTTATAACATGGAATAAAATGTGCCATTTTAGAAAATTTCTCAACTACAACATAAATTGCATCATTCCCTCTCTGTGTTTTTGGTAAACCCAAAACAAAATCCATACTTACCATATCCCAAGGTCTATCTAGAATAGGTAATGGGACATACAAACCTGTGTTTTGACTCCTTCCTTTTGCATACTGACAAACTTTACAATTTCACACATACTTCTCCACTTAAGATCTCATCTTTGGCAAAAAATAAATTTGACTCAACTATTCATAAGTCTTGTCTGCACCAAAGTGTCCACCAAGTCCACCACTATGTTTCTCCTTAATTAAATTCTCTCTCATAGAACAATTTGGTATGCATAACTGATTTCTTTTAAACAAAAAACCTTCTTGCAAAAAAAAATCCAACCACTTACTTCTGTCCAACAAAACAAGATTACTGCATGCTTCAAATGCCTCTTTAAAATCCAAATCTGTTTTATACAATTCTTTAAGAAAATCAAAACCCAACACTTGAATTTGACTTTCTCGGACTAAAATTCTTTTTCTACTTAAGGAATGTGCTACTTTGTTTGCTTGGCCAATTATGTTTCAATATAGAATTGAAACTCTGAAGATACTCTACCCATTTTGCATGTTTCTGATTTAATTTTGGCTACTGCATAATATACTGCAATGCATGATTGTTTGAATAAAGCACCAATTCTTTAGTCATTAAGTAATGTCTCCATTTTTTTAATGACTGCACAACTGCATAAAATTCTTTGTCATAAGAAGAATATTTTCTTCTTGAATCATTCAGTTTTTCACTGAAATAAGCTACAGGTATGTCTTCTTGACTTAACACAGCTCCAATAGCTTCTCCGCTGGCATCACATTTCACTTGAAAAGGTTTATTAAAATCAGGCAAAACTAAAATGGGTTTTTCTGTTATCTTTCTTTTCAACAAATGGAATTTTTTTTCTACTTCATCAGTCCATTTAAATGGTTGTTTGTCCTTCTTTATGGTTCAATAATAGGATCATTGATCTTACTAAAATTCCTTATGAATTTTCTATAAAAATTAGCAAGACCATGGAAGCTTCTTACCTCAAAAACACTCTTGGGTGAAGGCCATTCTATGGTTTCCTTTATCTTCTATGGATCCATATTCAATCCATCCATTAGCAGAAACAACAAAGCCTAAGTATACCAACTCTTCCTTCATGAATGAACATTTTTTAAAATTTACCAACAACTTTTCCTGGTGCAACTTCCTTAAGACATAATTTAGATGTCTCATGTGTTCTTCTTTAGATTTTCTGTAAATTAATATATCATCCAGATATACTATTACAAATTTACCAATAAATTCCTTCAACACTTCATTCATAAGCCTCATAAATGTATTAGGAGCATTTGATAATCCAAACGGCTTTACCATCCATTCATACAATCCTTCATTTGTTTTAAATATTGTTTTCCATTCATCTCCTTCCCTTATCCTAATTTGATGATAGCCACTCTTTAAATCCAGCTTTGTAAAATATCTTGCCCCACTTAAACAATCCATCAAATATTTAATTTTGGGTAAAGGAAATCTATACCTGATTTTTATTTTATTGATTGCTCTTGAATCAATACACATTCTCCAGCCCCCATCTTTTTTTGGGCTCAACACTGTTGGCACTGCACAAGGACTCCAACTTTCTTTGATCATTTCTTTATCTAACAGCTCCTGCACCTGCTTCCTGATTTCTTCATTTTCTGTGGGAGTCATCCTGTATGCTGCTTTATTTGTAAAATTTGCTCCAGGAATCAAATGTATATGATGGATGATTTTTCTAATAGGTGGTAATTCATATGGAAAATCATCTACAATGATATCACAGTAATTTTCCAGCATCTCTAGAATTTCAATTGGTAAATCAGAAATTTTAGTGGAAGTAATTACTAGCTTGGGTTTGAAAATTAATGCAAAGTTTACCTCATCATCTTCAATCTGTTGCAGATATTCTTTTCCACTCAGTAGCAAAGCTTTCGGATCAGATCTTCTTTTTGATGCATCTTCTTCTTCTATCGATAACAATGTATGATTGACACCATATTTACAAAACTTGTATGTGTTCTTCTTCCCATCACGCATAGCTCCTCTGTAATACTGCCAAGGTCTACCCAGCAATATGTGGCATACATCCATAGGCATTACATCACACATATTCTTATCTTTGTAGTTGCCCAACTGGAATTCCACTTCACACTGTTCATCCACTAACAGCTGATGTCCTTTCTGAAGCCATGACACCTTGTAGGGTGTTGGATGCTTCTTTGTCTTGAATTTCAATTTCTCCACCACTTATTTAGAAACCAAATTTTCAGTGCTGCCACTATCAATTATCATTTGACAACATTTTCCTTGAACTTTGCATACACTTCTAAAGAAATTTTTTCTCTGTGCTGGTTCAATAACTTCCTTTGTTGGTTTTAACAAAATTTTGTTAACTACCAAAGATTCTCCTTTCGCTGGTGTATTTTCTACTTCTGGCACTTTTGCTGCTTCTGGCATTTTTGCGGTTTCCTCTTCATTCTAAGCAGCAATTACATTTCTCTGATTTGTCCCCACATTCTCTGGACATTTGTAAGCCCTGTGTCCAAGATTACTACATTTATAACATCTGATTTCTCTTCCTCTGCCTCTGTCTCCTCTTCATCTGGAAAAACTCCTTCTGCCAATTGCATCACCTTCTGTGTGTGTATGTTGACTTGAGATACTGCTAGCTCCTTCTCTCGGTGCGTGCTTCCTCATGAGTTTTTCTTCAGCCTTCAAGGCCATCTGATAAGCCTCTTCCATTGTTTTAGGAGACAACAGACTTATCTCATCTTGGATCTCCATTCTGAGACCATTAATATATCTTGCAATATTATCTACTGTATCTTGAATTTTTCCTGCTCTTATGCTCACTTTATAAATTTCTTCTGTGTATTATGTGACTGTCATTGATATCTGTCTAAGATTCTGCATTTGTCTAAATAATGAAAGCTGATAATCACTTGGAAAAAACTTACCTCTCAGCATTTCCACCATCCTATTCCAATTCTTTATTGGCTGCTTACCAAGTCTCCCTCTTTTTGCCTGCACTCCATCCCACCAAAGCGCTGCATGTCCTTTCAATTTTGTGATAGAAAATTTCACTCTTTTTCCTTCATCCATTTCTTCATATTCAAAAAACTTATCCATGTTATTTACCCAATCTATCAATTCCTCTGGATTTAAGCTTCCTGTAAAAAATGAAACCCCAAGTCTAGGTTTAGATGTGGATCCCAACACTAATTTAAAAAATCTCATGTCAGGAGTAACTTCTGTAGGTTCTCCCTCTTCTACGGATTCAACTTCAGGTTTGCTCACATCTCCAGCATCTGCATCTCTTTGATTTCCCATTTCCATTGCTTCTAATCTAGCTTGCATATGTTGCATAACCTCCATCACTTCAACATTTGCAACTAGTCTTCCTCTTCTTCGACCAGCACCACCTCCTCTTCCAACTCTATAAGCCATGTTGGATTTTTTTTCCTGAACTTTGAGATCTTGTTCAGTGTCTAAATGCTGCTCTGATACCACTAATGGTGGTCTGGATGCAAGTGTAAGTGATAAACTTTCAAATTTCGTGACAATTTCCTCTAATTCTGGTGGAACCTCCTCACGGGTTTCTTTTCTTATATTAGTCATCAAATTTCAAATTTATAACACAAATATTTAATGTTGTAACAAATTTTAATTTCATTAAACCCACTTTATAATCTTTTCATAAGTGACGAAACCATAATTATATAAAGTATAAAATATGTAGCAATAATTAAAAGCACCCATAGAAAATATTTGCTAATTCAATTTTTGTTGATTCGATGACGGATTTAACCCAACATTAAAACCTTTCCTATATGGTATCGCATCCAATTAAAACGTTAACCTCTGCACATCTAATTATGCGATAGTCATTAGATCTTCAAGCTGAATGCAATGGCCATCAGATTTAAAAAGCTTTCAGACACCCAACTTAATTAATTAAACCAAATTTATAAAATATCGGGTCCATCTGATCTCTTAAATTCCGTGCAGATTAGATTGTGATTTTCATTGGATCTGGGTCGATGCTGCGATAGCCGTTGATTCCACTTAGCTATCTTTTCGATTTCTGTTGTTCTCTGTTTATCTATGCATTACAGTAATCACCATTTTTGAATTCCACCATATTAAACATTCTGTCATATTCTTGAATTCCCTTATTAAAACGAAAAGCAAACTGGTGTATCGAAATTTTATTGTGCCAAGGTAATAACGATTTCTGTGAAGGCTTATGGTTTTCGATAGCCACACAACTCGCTCACATTTTATATAAAGAAATCCTACCAAAGTAGCTTCTAATATACTCAAAATAAATTAATGCATAGATAAATCGATCAAACCCCAAAACTCAAACTGGATTCAATTACTTCAATAATAATTCCAGAAACAAATGAACAACTGACATTTAAAAATGATGCCCTCCTTCACTTCAAATACAGTTGATTTTAAATATTCTTCTTATTCAATAAATTTTCCATCCAATCCTCCACACCCAATACATTTCGAACTTACATTTTAAATATATTCTTCATACAAACAAATTGATCAAATTCTATGGATCAATTTGCCCAATTTTAGATAAAATACTATTACATGATATTTGCCTAAAAATCCTCAACTAAAAACTAAATTCAATGAATCAAATACAAAGCTATCCAAATCCCTGAATACTAGTAAAATATTATCTATCATAACGGTACATCACAGGCTAAAGGATCCCACTCCTTTGCTTGTAATTTTTTTTTGGATTTTTGGAATAAAATGCAGTCTTTATCCTTCGAGCTTCATGCTCCTGCATCATGGATCAATTCTCTCAACAGGCCTTGTATTTTCTTCGATGGAGCCTCATAGGAAAATCCGAGAAAACGGGAGCAAGTGGACTCATAATCCTCAAAGACAGTATCAGTTAGATACAATACAATTGGGGGATGGGGATAATGTAAAACAAAAAATCAGAGGCTTATGGCCTTCTTCTAGGCATGAAAATCCTAAGAGACAGGAAAATTAGCAATGGAGTAATTTTAGGATACTCCTCCATCATCATCCATGCAATGGTGAGTGGTAGCTTCCCAAAAAATGCAGTCCTCTCCCAAATTTTTCATAGAGTCAAGGAAATTGAAAAAAAGATTGGAAATATAGATTACTATCATATCCTCAGAATAAACAACAAGCATGTGGACATTGAAGCCAATGAAGGAGTTCAAAGTAATGCAGGTCAGGCCAAAATTGATGGGCACACAATCCTCCTCCCTATCCCATGATGATATCTCTTACAACCTTTTTCTTGACGCATTACCATCCTTACACATGATAGCAGATTCACAACCATGACATGACTCTTTTCTGTAGCTTCCCTTACAACATCTCCATCGAATCTGCCATGTGAAATCTCATAAAGATATACAACATCTTGACACGGAGTACCCTTATCCAGAATCTCTACTCCCTTCCCATGACCCTCCATCACTCTTCCATCCCTCTTCTTTTATTTAATTCACTTGAGAAGGCTCGAATCTCTAAAAATTATCTCAAATGGTTTATTGTGCATCCCCTTTCCAAGCTTCTCAGCCCCTTCATGATCTTGCTTCCAAGCCTGGTTACTTCCTCAAGTGTGGAATCTCCTGGTCTTTGTTTGGATCTATTCATCAATCCTCCCCTTCTTTTTTTGGATTTGGATCTCGATCATCTCTTTTGATCTCTCAGGTCTCCTCCCATCCATCCCTTTTCTCGCACCCTGCCTCCCTTCCCTTTAGCACTCCTCCTCCTGGGGAATTCCTCCAATCCTCTCTTTATCTCAGTCAACTATATCTTTTACAACAACAAATCCAGCCTCACTTCCAGAAAATAAGGCATCCGCATAGTCAATAGAGGACACAAAACACACTCATCGTAGAATGATACACAACTACCAAATACAAAATAACGTTATCTCCATCTATTAGAGAAGGCAACAACTCAGTCTTTCTCCCCTTCTTCAAGCTTATGGATTCTTCAGATGATAAAAAGCACACCTGCTCTTTTTTCAAATCTCATATAATTGTGATTGAAAACTTGAGGAATCAAATAAAATAAGATAAAGTGTGATCTAAAGTGGAAATTTCTATCCTCCGTGAGCAATGAGCAATGGAACACATGCAACAAGGAATTAATGGAGGAGAAGAATCGATGCAACCATATGGAAGAGACAATCAACTTCTTACAAGAATCCATCACCAAAAATTCAGAGCAAGGATCCACCTCTCTGGATCGTGGAAGTGGACATAGAGACAGCGAGAACACACTTAATAAATGACCCATATCCTTTTCAGGCTTTCTGTGTTTTCCATCAGGTCAATAGGTGATAAACTAGTTTAAAAATGAAATCAAAATGTATCCTTCTATTAGAACAGTTTGTAAGGAAATATATCACAAGTGCAATAGTATCTACTTCAGAAAGGATAGATAGAAACAACAGTAATCAAGGAGAAATGCACCCCCAACAGATAAATCCATCTTGTAAGCTGAATGGGGAGATTTTTTAACGAGGAAGTTTTTCTCTTCTCTTTTTTTGATAATACATCATAACTGTATCTGTGTGAAAAAAAAACCCAAATAATATCTCTCTCTCTCTCTATCTCTCTACACACACACACACACACACACACACACACACACACACACACACATATATATATCACATATTACTCATTTGGAACCTAGATTTTGTATTGTTGGAGATCACATAAGGGATCCTTACTACTTGGAGCTCTATTATATGTAAACCAGTTATAAGTTTAGGAGTTCTAATATATCCAAATCATCAATGTCTAAAAACAAAAACAAAAAAAAATCAAATATTACTCATTTGGAGCCTAGCGTTTGTATTTTGGAGCTCACTTTAGGGATACCTTAGCACTTGGAGCTTTGTTATATCTATACCGCCCTTATTTTATGCAATGGAGAGGTAGCACTTGGAGTTAGGAGGTTATTTGATATATTTTTCACTTATGTTCTTTGATACAAGCAAAAGAGTTTGATAGTACTTAATAACCCAATGCTCTATTAGGCGGGAAGGTCTAACAGAAGGTCAGTACTCCAACTAATGATTTTGGTTTCTTGCAAAGATTACAAATGATAAGAAGTAGTAAGATAAGCATGAAGGCCAACATGACCAGAAAATTCATCCACATGTTTCTCTCTTTTAGTCCATGCTCTGCCATAAGACCATCCACATCTAGTATGAAGTTAGCCAACATGAAAACTAGGCACATTTCAGGTTAACGTTCCCATTGTGCCTAACTTTTGACTATAATGGGGAAATTGTTTGCTCGGATACCTAAAATTTATAAGCTCGATCGTAAAGGCTAGAAGGAGCTAGGTCTCGATATTGAAATGGACCCAAAAATTCACAATAAACAGAAAGGGTTGAGTCTCGATCTTGAAATGCATCTGGAACTGCACAATTAACAGAAAGGGTTGGGTCTTGATTACGAAGGTATAGATATGGCTCTGTAGGTATTTTTCTCCGTAAGGTATTTTCATGTGCCTCCCATTTTGAAATAATATCTAGTTCTACCGCTTCTTGAATTTCCTTAGTATTCAGTGATGAGACGACCCTCTAGAGGGTACTTGAAAAGGATTTCTAGCCCTCACCTGAGCAAACTGTACAAAAATGTCAGTGTTTTAAGCCCTTCACAGTATAGGGTTTCAATTTCTTTATGATCGGTTGCCTCATTTAATCTTGTGGCTTTCCAAGGCTTGTTCTTCAATCAAGGATTATCCCTAGGCAGTTGGCCTATTTTATCTCTTGTGATCGTGTTTTCCAACCCAACCCTCTCTCTAAGACCCTCTTCACCTCTAGACAATCATCTTGGATCTATCTTTCCTTCTGATCTTACAGTTTTTCAAAAAACCATATGTCCCAAAATTTACTAAACAAAAAAATACAACATTGGAGATTATTACATTAGAAATATTCATACTATGCTACTCAAAATCAATTGTACCACACTATACTAATGTTATTTGTTGCAAAATATTCAACTAATCCAAACATTATCATTTTTATTCTACTTTTCCTTTCATAATCACGTAAGCCTCTTATCTATTCCATTGTTTTGTTTCATGTCTAATCCTTCCATTACTTTATGAGTAATTAATGGTACCTTCATTGATCATTACACAATGTAAAATGTTGACAAATAAAACTTACATGTCTCCTTGGTAATGCCTATTTTTGAAAGTAAGTCAGTTGTCCAATTATGCTCTTTGTATAAATGATCAAACTTCACTCTCTAAAAATTCCTTACCAGAGTTTTGATGCATTCCATCCAGATTTTTAATATAGGAGGGTTGAAGTCATTACTTTCCTTTACCCATTCACTGATTCCTTTGACATCGCCAAAAATCTGAATCTGATCAATACCAAGACATTTGGTCGTGATCAGCATACCCCATAATACGATGATTTATGCTCTGTTATTAGTCCCTCTTCCACCTTCCCACCAAAAATGATAGAATTTATTAGCCTCTAAATAGATCACAACTCCATAACCATTGACTTTATTTGTGCTTTCCCCATCAAAGAAACTCACGGGGAACGATTTCTAAATATCCATAGCTCTGAAATATCTATAACCTTCATTTCCCTATGTTAGCCCTATCTCGCTGAAAAATACCACCATATTGATGATGTCCTCTTGCACCTCTATATATTTCTGCTCAAATATTAGGGTATTGCGCCTCCTCTAGATTGTCCATAAAACATAAAACGAAAGATCCCTATAACTCTTATCTATGATCCGTGATCTAATGAATAAATTCAACTTGTTGAAGGAACCCATATCTGCAATTTTTTAATGTCCCATCACCCCTTCAAAGATAGCCTTTGTGTAATGACATTCCATGAATATGTGATTTACCTCATCCTCCCCAATCCCGCATAAGATACATATGCATAGACCCTGAAATCCTCTCCTTTAGAGATTTTTCCAACTTAGAATATGATTATGAATATCAATCCAGCTAAAACATTTGATTTTATTCAGTAATTTCCACTCCATATGACCTGAAAATGTTGAGAAAAAATTAGGCCCCTATCCATAATAGGTAAATTCACATATACGTCTTTAACCACCGGGATTCCCTTCTTAAGGGTGCCATCCTAGATCATATCGTCCTCACTATTGGTAGGAGAAATCCTAGCATGCCTGAGACCTATGGTATAGTCCTACCATTCCTTACCAAGTTCATCAGGTAATCCTAAATCCTCTGTTGAAAACCATGCCTCGGTCCAAATTTTGTAAAATATGACATATGACTTGTTTTATATGATAAATCTATTTATTGTGTATGAAATTAAGAATATGAACCAATAAGGAGTGACTCCCATACATACTGACAATGGCATCTAATCCTACCTCGATCTGAGATCCATCTCCCACTTTCCATCAAACATGTCCCATTAGACAGTGCAAGACCTGGAACATACTTTTCCATATATAATATTTATAAACCTTCTTCCTAGCCCCACTATGTATCCATGACGTAAATGATTGGTCATATAGATATTTTTCTTGGATGATACGTGACCAAAGTCCTTCACCCACTACCGCTCTCCACATTTTTTTGATAATAAATGCTTTATTAAAATGACCAAGATTGATGATCCCCCAACCTCCTGCTTCAATTGGTATAACGATAATCAACCATAGGACAAGGTGTATCTTCTGCACAATCTCTCCTAAACGTGCTCCAGACCATAAAAACCTTCCCTTGATTTCTTGGATCCTTTTCATAATTTCCTTAGGCAAAAGAAAGAGATGCATCCAATATACTGAGAGTTTTTGTAAGACAGATTTTAACATAATAAGTCTCCCTCCTAGATACATCCATTTATGTGTCCAACAGTCCAATTTATGGTTGAATTTATCAATTAAGCAATCCAAATCTCTATTTCTGTAGCTACTAGGTTTCAAAGTGAAACCCAAATATGTAAATTATTTTGCAAATTCCTTAGATGTCACCCCAAAAAGGTCTTTAATAACCTGTGAATCATTGTCCACCCCTCCTTTGTGAATGATCTTCGACTTAGCTTAATTCATGATTAATCCCGTTGCGTCCCCAAAAGCCTTGATAATGCTATGGAAAATAGACCACCTGAATATGACCATTTTCCCTTACTTCCCTCACTTTCCTTCTCAATGAATTTATCACCAGTGACAAGAGTAATGGTGATAGAAAACAACCCTGTCTCAATCCCCGGGAGGTCGAGAAGAACCTAAAGGGAAGACCATTAATGATCACAGAAAAATTAGTAAACTTAAACAACACATAATCCATCTATAGTTCTAATAACACATTCCCATTTTGATCAGAATCAATAAAATAAATTCACAGTCAATGCAATCATAAGCTTTTCACAAATCTACATTCAAAAGACAAGATTTATGTGCACTAGAATTAATAGAATGGAGCATCTCTTGAGAAATTCAAATTGCATCTTGAATTTGTCTCCCTTCCATAAATTTGAATTGCTCTGGTGTAATAAAGTTTGACAACATCGTCTTTGTCCTTCTTGCAGTCAATTTGGAGATAAATTTATACACAGAGTTACACAATGATATGGGCCTATAATCAAAAAAGTTCTCCGGGTCCTTATTCTTGGGGATCAACACTGTGAAAGTGGAATTAATGGCCCCAGTGATAAATCCCCTTAGCTTGATTTCCTATGCCACCTTCAACATATCTGGAAGCATCAACTCCTTAAAGCATATGAACAATTCAACCCCCCATCCATTTGGTCCAGGACTCTTGTCCTTCGCACAATCCTTTAGCGTGGGAAAAATTTCCTCATTGGTTATCTCTTTACCTAGATTATCATTATCCTCCTAGGTCGGCATATATTGGATCAAATAAATAGAGGGAGAAGTATCCTCATACCTGTGAAACCTAGCAGAAAAATTCCCTCCAAAATTATTAATGGTAGCATGTTTCAGAGACTCTTGAGTTTTAGAGATATTCCTAGCCTTGATACCTTATCTGTTTAATTGAGTTTTGTTGATTTATGAAATTAAATTTCCTGTGAAAATATTTAGAATTTATATCTCCCACTTCTATCCACATCACTCTACTCTTTTGTCTGATGTCTTGTTCCTATCCTTTTAGAATTTCACTCCTATGGTCCTCCAACAAAATAATTTTGTCTCGATAATCATCCAAGAAGAAAAGAGGATCATTAGCATCACTCAATTTCTTAATATGATTATAAATCTCAAATAAAAATTTTAACTCTTCTTTTTTATTAAGAGAAATCCATTTATGAGTCTCATCTTTTAGGATTTTAATGTTCAGATGCAAAGATACCATATGCTTGGACCTGGAAGAGAGTTGTATAGGATTACTCCAAACCCTGTGCACCAGTGTTTTGTAGTCAGACATTGTCAACCATCGAGGATTGAAATTGAAGGGGTATGCCCTCCTTTCCCCCATCCCATTCTAGGAAATAAAAATCGGATGATGGTCCGAAATGTACCAAGGTATTATACTGGATTTCATGTCCATAAGGTTATTAATAAAATTATGACTCAACATAAATGTTTCTAATCATTTTGAAATACCCTCACCTCTGGATCTACCATTTCGCCTCATAGGATCCATAGTAACTAGAATTGCATCTACCAGAGCATAGGCCTCCATTCATCCGTTGATAAAATCTGTAAGAGGGTCAATCTGAGCCTTATCACCCCAAACCTCAGTAGAACCAAAATAAAAGTTCAAGTCCCCAACCAAAATTAATGAACTAAGACTGATAATTCCCGAATTGACCACTCCTTCCCAAAACATCCTCCGAATAGCATAACGAGCATATGTATTTAATATTTTCATCCTCTTCCCACAACTTGACATGTAGGTTGTTAAGATAATACCTGCACATGAATGATAAGCCTTCAAATAGAGTATTCAAGTATTCCACATAACCTCCATCCCTCTCGATAAGCCACATGCATTTTTTGCACAAACGTGCCAACTCGGAAAATTTCTCAACGGAGCCCTCTAGGCTTTGTCGGTTTCCACCATGGTTTCTTGAATTAAAATCATAGATGGATGGTACATGCGAACAAGACCACATAAAGAGTTTATTTTGGGTTCAACTCCCAACCCCCTAATGTTTAAATATATAATGATCATGGGGTCACATTAGAGACGGGAATATCCTCTCTAAGGGCTCGAGTAGCATTGAAATCAGATATCGTAACTAACCCCAACATGAAGGCCTCAACTATGGTGAAAGATAAATATTGAGAATCCATCCCCATAACCAGAGAACATTCAAGGGAGTTACAATTTGACACCTTCTTGAATATAGTATTTTTTTTTCTTATGAGTGACATTCAGTTTAGATTTTGAATCTACCAAATTCATTACCGTCTCAAAGAAGTATCTTTTAATCTCTAGAGGTTCCAATTCCTCAGACGCCCCATATAAAGCATCCAACTCACAGTATGGGGAAGGCAAGAGCCTAAAATCAGAAATTTTCTCCTTAATAGGGGAATCATAGGTTACTATAGGATTACAGAGGTCAGATAAATTCCTAGGAATGAACTCATGACCCGAGCACTCAAAATAATCAGGATTCGAACTGGGCAATATACAATTCAATCCAATGAAGGGATTGACCCCGACTAACCCACCCAGTCGATTAGTGCCCTTCCCTGACAAATCATTAAATTAAAAAAAACATTGGAATTTCAACATACTATGCTACACATGAAGGTTTCCCTAATCCATTTAGCAGTCCATACCACCCACACTAACAATCATAGAGGGAGTCGACCAATGAAGAGAATCAAAACCCATATAAACATCCAGAGAGGGACTCAAAATCACAGGAGGAAGAAATTTTTTCATTACAATTAACAAAGAGATATACCAGCTCAATATGGGTAGTTATCGAATTACCTCGTGGAAGTCCGCTATGGTCCACAACCACCGGAGTTGACTCCTATCGAGGACACTCCTCTGGAACAATCGCCAACAATCGAGCACAACCTCCAGAAATATCACCACCCTCACAATAACTAAAGCCCCCACTTCGAACCATAGAAAAATGGAAATTGGCGAACAAATGGCTAGCTTGATGACATTTCAGACATCTATAACGCAAACCCTAGTAGTTGATATCCAATTTCAGAAAAAAAATGCTCCACTTAACCTCCAAATCCGCCAACAACGCCCTAGCCAAATCAAATTCCACAAATACCCACGGTAAACTCTTATCTAACTGTCTGAAACAACCACCATCGTAGAAGTAAAACTTCCCTATTCGATTGGATATCTCTTTCATTGTTTCTTCGTTCCACAATTCCACAAGTAAGTCACGCATCTTGACCCAGAAAATATTACGCCTCGGAATGTTTGCAAAATATTTAAACCTCGTTTCCACCATTGGAGTAGCAAATAGCCCCTCCCCTTCACCCACGGCTCTAGTCGAATGTGATTTGGATCCTCATGGTAGATAAAATGAAAAAAAAACCACCCTTTGAACAATAGGTTGACCCTAGGCCTATACTTCAGAATCAGAAACCATCACTCCTCCGCCCATGTTTCCACCTCATTTCCATCGTTGGAGTAGCAAATAGCCCGTTGGAGTACCAGAAAGCCCTTGCACCCAACACCAAAGGAGGTTGGCTCGACACCGCCTGTAACACTTTCTTATTTCGCGTCGTATTACATTGTTGGGAACACGAAGTGCGAAGATGAGAAATAGACACAACATCAAACTTCAGTGGCAATGATTGTGATCCATTGTTACCACCCGCTTTGCGCTCGGCCCAAATAATTGCTTGGATTAATTCATATATTGAATGAGACAAAATGTCATATATGGATGCCTCATGTACCCCCATGTGCTCCATACCCACCCTCCCTAAGGCCCTTGTGACTACCAACTCTCCTGGAAAGTACTGGAAAATCGGGGTAACTAACAACAAAAACTACCCAGGTTACTTCTCCACTCGCTTCAAAAATTGACCATCAGAAAAATCAATTCCTGAAAACTACTTATAACAATGTGTAACCAACAACCTTTAAAAATAAAAATATCAACATAAATCGAGCTTAGAAAACCACTGAGAGCCGCATCACCAGTTCCGATGATCTCCAAATATAGTACCGACCATAATTATTTTTATCGTGATAATTCTATCAATGATACGATGGCCCCACCGAGGATTAAATCCTCAGGATGCTCTAGATCCCATAGTGTATGAATTAGTCGCCCTATAGGTACCACAACCATACTACCTAGCTAATAACGCCTACTCCTTTCTGCCAATTATAACCCACATCCAAGAGTACCAACAGGGCCCACTTTCCAAGTCAACCCTTCCGCATCGCCTAGACATCCCTATTAGCTTTCGTCTCCCCCTATAGCAGCTCAAAACACATACATGTCTAAAGAGTTAATGAGAAACATACACCACCTTAATCTATTAAATGTAACCCTCTAAAACATACATTTGTGGTCGATATACTTCTGCAAAAATAACTCATGCGTAGGGACACATGGGAAACCATGCACATAGACACCCTTACTCTGTCCAAGCACAGCCTCTAAAAAAAAACAACACCAAACCTTGGAACACATCCAAAATGACTTGAACCTCAACTCAAACCAAAATAAACCCTTGCACAGGAGCGTCTATATTCCCCATTGTCGGGGACATATCTGTCCAACCGAGGCAAGTAATACCCCATTGTAGAAGTAAGGTCTGGCTGCAGTCCCTACTCAATGGGATGTCACCTATGTCGACAGTAGGTGTGAATGTAGGCCAAATAACTGCCCTATACTCTATCAACTTGTATGAAAGCAAGGTTGCGAGGTGAGCGAAGTTTCAATCCATCGCTCTGGCAACAACACTTCATAGTTTTCCTTTGACATTGAGCTTATCTCGATTGCAGGTTCTTTAGGCTTATTGATGCGGCCATTCGAGCCCCTATCCAACTTCATCATCGTCTGTTTACATAAACATAGAGACCCATTCCCTTGCTGAAGTTGGAAAACTTGCAACCAAGAACCTCCTGCCACCGTATGTCTTTTCATTTTGCTTTACAATATATGTATCCATATATGGTTGTAATGTCTTTAAGAATATGTTAGTGGAATAGTTGATGAACATTATAGACATCCATAACCTATGACCATCCACACATATAATACAGGCGTAAAAACTTGATGATTTCACTTTTTTGGACATCCTCTCTTTCCCCAGGTTCGACATTGGATCGTCTGACAACCACTTCAACCAGATGTTGTCTACTCCATGTTGTTTCATTTCTATGTTTGTATCCACTGTATTTGCATGATTTTGAGGGACCCTTAGTTGGAAATTTATCATAATCTCTCCTTGTCATTGTCACTCCTGCCCTGATTTCATTTCCAAAACTTCAAGACTCTTTCCCTGTTTCATTTTCAAAATTTCAACACTCCCGCCCTATTTTGTTTCTCAAATTCAAAATCTTTATGGAGGTCATGTTCAGTGTTCAAAATTGAACATGTCAGAGCCCTCAAAGGGTCTCTGGCACATTAGAGAAGTATTCAACAAATTTTACACGTAAAAAAAAATTTAAAATTCGAGTTTTACAAGTTTTAAAAAAAATAGAATAATATTATGAAATGTCCTAAGAAGGATTGTCACCTCGGGAACATTTTTTAAAATTCAAATTTTATTTATTACAATTTAGAAATTTCCATTAGCAAATTCCAATTCGTTGAATTCTTACTTATCACCAATCACCAGAAGTTGGCAGCCCATGAGTCCACGACACATATAGACTCTGCCTAGGGTATGCAGTAACGCCACTAACACCACGAGTGACTGTATTTAATTGGGTTGTTTTCACTGTTTCAAGGTTGTTGCTGTTATGGCCTAAATCTACCTCAGGCTAAGAAAGGAAAAGTCTAGGGTAACATCAAACCACGCTTAATCTGGTAGCTAGCCCTACCAGATCGGGAGAGGGCTCTCTCCTGGTCAATCTCAGCAAAAATAATTAGTGAGGCTTGAGATGACTTGAACAAAGGCTAATTTTAGGCTAGGTATATATGTAAGAGAGTTTGATTCAATTTTGAAGGTGTTTGTTGGATCAAAGGGAAAGGCAGATTTTGGGTATGGGAAATGAGCAATTTTGTAGGGGTCTGAATGGGGCAAGGTAGGCAACTGTTTTGATGTTTCAATTTTGAATGAAATGGATAGCTCAGACCGGTGAGGATTTGAAGAGGGCAAGATACATTCAAGAATCCTCTTCAGACAATTGAAAACATAGAAAATTAAACAAAACTCAAGGTAGAGCACTGCAGATCTAATGAATTCCACCTTTATTACTTGTTTGTTTAACTTAAGAAGAAATAAGAAGGAAGATGATACACATGAAACATCAATAAAATTACAATCACAGAGAGAAACACATCATCAAAACAAAGAGCCACATGGATCCCAAGGAGTTCTGCAAACCTTGGTCTATTCCTTTGCCAAAATGCAGAGATGAAATGTACAATGAAGCTCAAAGCAATCCCAAGTATCCAACCTGTGCTAATGACTGAAAAATTACAAGATATAGACAACACTACCTCATCCCCAGCCTCTAGGGGTCGAGCTCACTAGTTTAGGAGCTGTTTCAACAAGATCTAAACTAAGAACTGGAAAATAGGCAGTGGAACAACTTGCCTCTATAAGATAGGAAACTGATTCATTCAGTTACAATTCACCTTTTGATGGATGAATCTACTTCCATGAGTAAAAATTTGTCAAAATTACATCAAGAGCCATGAAATTACATCAAATTACATCAATATTTTTACATGTGGAATTAAAAAAGTCAAACTGGCCAAAACTAGGCGAAAAACAGAGTTACTGAGTCAAAAATTGGCAAAAATCCCCAATGCGCCGCGCCTGATTTCTCTATGCGTCGCACCAGTTTGGAGCCAATTTTGAAGGCCTTCCTGGTGTCCAAATTGAGCGTAGGATAGCTCGTTGGAAATATTTTCCTGTATAATTTCCAACCCAAGTGGAATTTCTGGATTTGGTTGCCATTTTCCCCTCCAAAAATGAGTTTTCCCAACATTTCTTCCTGTGTGTCCAAAAAGGGGCAGAAAGGTGAATTTTAGGGTGTTTTTGACCCCTCTGGCAACCCAAAACTTGTCAAAATATCTGGGTAATGGGTAGGCATGCATAAATTTTCATGAAAAATCCAAAAATACAAAGTTTTACCCAAGAGGAGCTCCCAATCATAAGCGCGCGCCAAGTGGCGCGATGCGTTGGGCGGAAAAATCTGTGTTTAGGCCAAAAAAAATCAAAATTGACAAAATGTGTCCCAAATTTCTTGAAATTTGGGCTGAGTGTCCTCCATTATGCACTATGCTAGGCCAAGGAAGCTTCAAACAAAATTTGGAGTCTATTATGCCTTTTCCGACGCTTTAATGCCCTCTTTAACTTTGCCTTCAGGATCTTGATTCGTGCCTTGCAAACATGATTTCTTGCCAAATAATGATTCGCCATGTGCCTCCACATGTTATTTTCTTTGTTAGATTTCTCCAACAGCTTTTGGTCACTTTGGTGCATGCAATTCGGTTGTAGAGTCACTGTGTTTCCTTCATCTCGGTCACAAGAGGAATCTGTCTCCATGATTGCCAAAGTCTATATTGTCTTAGATGAATATGAGGAGTTTGGTGTCTTTGGTTTTGTTGCCAAATATGTGGTAACAAGTGAGGGACTATGGAGGGATAGAGTAGTGGAAATTGGACTATTTCCAAGTGAAAATTTTCAATTGAAGATTTTTGGGGCAGTCTCTTGGTCTCTTGGAATAGCCTTGGGGTTTGGGGAAATTTACAATTGGGATGTGGGGTAATGGGAATGGGATAAGAAATGAATGATTTAGGGATACAAGGGAATAGGGAAATGGGCTGTTGTGAGAAGATAGATAGTGAGGAGGGACTAACAAGGTGGGGGAAATGGAAATGATGAGCACAAAACCAATTTCAAAACCCTAAAGGAGCATTTTTCAAACAAGATAATAGGGTTTGATTTTTTATATTTAAATTCTCATAAACATCACCGAACACATGTTCATGGGTAATGGAGAAGTTGCATGACTTACATGGACAAAGAGAAAACCGAGAAAATTGAAGTTTTGAATGAAATTGTGGTGAAAAGAGCTTGCAGCTCTATGCATCGCGCCATAACCCAACGCATCGCGCCACAAACCCAACGCGTCACGCCATAAACCCAACGCGTCGCGCCCTTTTGCAGGAGACCTTTGGAGGCCTTCCCGGTGTCCAAATTGGGCATGGGATAGCTAGTTGGAAATATTATTGAGTCTACTTTCCAACCCAACTAGAATTTTTCAATTTGGAGTTCATTTTCCTTGTCAAAAATCAAATCTTCCAAGACTGGTCAAAATGAGCAAAATGAGGCTGTCTCAAGGCAGAGTGCTGTTGCAGTCAACTTTTGAAGGTCTTCCTCAACTCAAAATTGAGCTCATGATAGCTCATTGGAAATATATTTGTGTCTAGTTATCATTTGACTCATCAAGCAAGTCATTTGGCCAAAAAATCTAGGAGAAATCTTGATTTTCCCAAGGTCACTTCAGAGGTGCATCAATTCTCTTGAGGCGACTGTATTTTTGACATTTCTATAAAACCATGACACCTGTGTAAAAAGTGAATGAGGTTTTTTTGCCTTGGCATATTTTGGACAAAAAAATCTCTTAGTTTTCCCAAGTTCATCTTTTATTGCTCAGAAAAATCATTGGAGTAAAACCTATCCTAATGTGTGGAACAAGGGATTTGTCGAAATGAAGTGAAATGAAGGGGATAATGGGCTTCTAAATTCTTGAAAATTTTTTGGGAAGTAGGGAGGGATGTTAGGAAGCAGGGGAAAGTGGAATTTCAGAGATTGAGTGAGGGGAAGGGGTCTAAAAGGGCAAAACACAGGCCTAGCCTAGAAAATTGCCAAGTTATAGCAAGAAACTAGGGTTTGTGCGAAAATGAGGAATTTGGGGGATCTCAGTGATGGGAAGTGTTTAATAAGGTACATTAAGGATAGGGGAAAGTGTATTATTATTAGGATACAATTTTTTCTGATGATTTGACCATCCAAGAGAAATTACCTCCAAAACCCTAGGAGAGGGAAATGAACCTTACCTAGGCACAACTGAAGCATGAAAAAGGTGTCAAATGACCCAGTGGAACTTGACATGATGATGAAAAACCTATGAATGATGGTACACTTCAGCTGAATGGTGACATGGACCGACATTTGGACAACTTTGACAGGATTAAAAGCAAACCCTAGACCTAATACTAGTGACCAAATTTCACTTGAAGACTCACTGAAATGACAAAATTTGACCTTGACACCTTAAAATCACTTTGTAAGAGCATGTTTGATCACTGGAGGAAGGCTGCAAAGGCTGACACTAACAGTTGCAACATTGAAGAAGATTAATGAAAAAGGCGCTGGAGGTGGGAGGTTTTGAATTTCAATTTTCGAAAGTTCAAAGGCTTCAAGAATGGCAGGGTTTGCAGTAAATAAGTGAACTTGAGATAAGGGAAAACCTTGTAGAAATGGTGGTAGAGAATCTAGGATTGTGCATCTGCCTGTGACATAATGGATTCTACCTCATTCAATCTAGAAATCCGCCACGTCAAAGCTTCAACAAAGTCCGAAGCTACTTTTCCTATTGCTCCATAAGGGTTAGAGTTCATCGTCATTCAAATCTATCGGACCAAATCGCTGGATACCTTCAAATTGTTTCTCTGTATATCCTCCGCGCATCCCATAATAAAGTGCACCACGCGAATCCCTAATTCTTGCACTCCATTATCTATACTCTATTGTGTGGTTCCCAAGCAGGTGCTAGAGAGACTTGAACCCTCGTCGTTAGACTGGGCACTGAAGCTCTGCGCCTAAAATTCATGTGTGTGGAATAATCCCTAGAACGTAGAGCCAGTCCAGAGAAAATATTGCTTCCAATAGAGGGATCAAAATTTGGTGAAAAACCCTAAGGGTCAGATGCTTGGCTTCCATTAAACTGCAATCCATATTCTTGAATGAGCACCAAGTCCATAGCAGAAAGTCCGGGATCATCCTAAATCAGTTTACGAACCTGTGAAGAATTGATCAAAGATCCCCTGTCCCCAAACAAAACAACCATGTATGTGCTTGGATTAAGCTCCCCGAACATTGATTTGATCCAGCCTGCTAAATCTGAGGGGTTATGATCCTCGGAAGCCAAATGATATATTCCAGATCTTGAACCATTGCCATAATTCTCTCCATCTACTCCAACCTCTATGCAACATGGGATAATAAATCAGAGGCTTTTACAATATACCTAGTGTTTTCCAGAAGCCCATCTATCTCAGATTCTACCTTCACACCTGAAAAAGAACAACCCATCATATTTTTGTGCCCTGTACTCGAACCCAGGACCTTGGCAGCCCTTTCCATTATGTCCATTATAACTTCTTCACCTAACTTTGGGAAGCTTATTCCAAGAACTTATACCTCCTCCACCATTTTCATGTTAGTGATGCTTTTGAGATCCATTTCCATACGCTGAAGAGCCATAGCTATGTGAAATTCATCTGCAAAAAGAAAATTTTAAATAATCTGAATAATGTCATCGTCATCACGATGGATGACCATGCACGTAAGGATGACAGACAGTCATACTCATCATCAGTTCCAACTCCAAACCAATCATTATAATGGCAGCTGCGGGCTCAACAGTAACTAATAGCCAAGTTTCCAGTGTGAAGGATTTTCTTTTTTCATTAGGTTGAAGAAGAACTACAATCTATTGCAGTGAAAGAGCCATTCCTAAATCCTCTATTTCACCTTAGAAGAAGAACTACAATCTATTGCAGTGAAATATCCATTCTTAAATCCTCTGTTTCACATTCATACTTGGGATTCAGGAGTCAATAGCTTCTTCAATTGAGCGTTGAAAAACAACAACCAGGTATGCTAGAAATTCAACCTCAATTTCAGCTTTTTCTTTCTAGTGACAACTTTGTTGATGGACATTTTGTCTTCTTCACTTGTTCATGCTTCAATCCTTTATGTTTTACAAGCTTTTGGAATTTGATTTTTTTCCTTACATTCTTACATTTTTGCTCAAGTTCATCAACTATACTTCACCTCAACTTCCCTCACTTCTACACGAACTCTGGAAATGTAAGAGAGCTTGCCTCACTCAGGAAGGAAACTTAAATAGAAGGAAGAATGAACTATGCACATAATTACAATAAAAGGAGGGAAAAATAATTTGAGAGATCCCTCCTTTACTACTTACTATTACAGTAATCTCGTTCTTTCCATCTTGATACTACATGATCTATAACATATTAGGGTTTGATACTATTAAGGGTTTCATGTTGAGTTTGAACAGTGCTATATATTAACTGTTTCATATTTGTAAGATGATATTAAAGGAACAACCAATTCAAACATCAATAATGGTTTTTTATTAGAAAAGGGAACATCGATTCATCCCTTTATGACTTTTAAACTGAGAACTAATTACAATTTTTTGCTATAGCTAGTTTACATTTTGTGCAGTCTGGTTCATTATGAATCGTGATCCATCTAGTATTTCAACTTGAGAAAGATTTATGCATAATTTCTCTCTGAATATGGTGTTATTTTTTTTAAAACAACATTTATGCATATCAAACCCGAACATTCATAGAAAACACTAGGTGGTGCTTAGCTACATAAAGTGATATAGAGCAACTAACCTACTGAGACACAAATCCATATGATTTCTAATTCTTCAATATTTCTTTGGCATGATTGTCAAAAATTAATTCTCATCACTTGTTACTATGTCAGCGAAATTCTATCTACAATACCCTACAACAGAGTATCTTCTAGAAGGGTGCCTTTTGGAGCAGAGTCCGAAATGTTCGAAAGTTGTGGAGGATAGGTTATATCATGCAAAGGTAATAGTGAGACCATGCATAGGTTATATCGAGACCCATGGATTCAGATTAGATCACATACCTTATGATGGGATGATCTAATGTACTTTAGTTAGTAATCCATAGACGCATGATCCCCATTGAAATCCCTATCGATTTGGTTAAGAAAAAAAACCCTCACTAGTAATATAAAAAAACATGATCCCTTTCAATTTGGGTCATATAAAACAACTTGGTTTTCATATCCACAGTCATATATTTCTTTAAATGACCTGAGTGAATTGAGTTGGATTTTTCTGAGAAAATAAGCATGATCCAAGCATAACTTACCTCGGATGTAGCTCTGGTGAGAGGGAGATAGTGGGAAGGGTATATTGTGTGTATCCAACCCTAGCTGGGGTCCATCTCAGGTGAGAGTTAGATCGTGGTCAAATGAGAGTGAGATTGTGTATCCAGCTCTGAATTAGGTAACCATCTCGAATGAGATACTATACGATCCCAATAATGAATTTGAATGATCCAACCATTACCTCATATGGCGACATGTTCCACCTGAGCTCCCATGGGATGGGACACACCACCTTTGAAACATGAATATAGACTCCAACAAATTGGGATATGATAACACATTTTGTTCCGTTGAACTTATCTTCTGCCTCAGATCTATGGAGGCCTCTTGAAGCTGGAATTTTGTCTCTCAAAGTTCGATTTGCTGATGGGAGATTCAATAAACATTGGTCTCACTTGTTAAGAATTATTTATGGAATATTTCAATCCTTTACAGAGATTTGAGAACAGAGGAATCTCAGAAGGAGGGAGGAGCCTGACATAGTAAAAAAGGAAAGTGCTTCCATTAATCCATAGCCTTCTAGTTGATTCGTAAGGACTACTGAAGCTAAGATACCACAACTCCTTCTTGGTTTCATACTAAGATCTGATGCTTCATGACATTGAGATTTCCTCCTTTGTTTATGTGCCATGTTCATGGAAAATTTAGACCTATTTGTATTGGATTTGGACAGGTAATTATGACATGTAAATGAGCTTGTCCTCTGAGAGAGTGCACTTTGCCACTCTAAAACTAATATGAGGACGTTTGAAATATGCTCAGAATAATTTCGATTTCCCTTCTGGAATTTAAGCTTCGAACTTGGAACTCTCTTCTAGGGAATAGGTGTGTCTCCTAGCCCTCTATATTCAACCTTAATGGTGACAACGAATTATCATGAAATCAGTCTTCCTTCCTTAATCTTCAGAGGTCTAGAATACCCTTGTTAATCCAATATTCAAGTAGAACGAATAGCAAGGGAAAAGTTCAACTCGGCCTCAAAAGTTTGCATAATTCCTTTGTACCAATCAAGCCTAGAATAATTCGACCTTGACAATAAATAGATCAGCTACAAAACACAACCCTTTTGAGTGACTAAATCGGTCCCTTGGAGAGATTAAATTCGGCCTTCTAATGGATCATTAATTCTTTAGGGGATACGCCTCTTCTATCATCTTATATGATCAGAACTACAGTGCCATCAACTCCAACATAAAATTTAAAATAATTAATTTTGAGTTTGGTGGGGTTGTTAAATAACATTGAATAGGGTCACCATATCTGCTTGAAAATTCAGATTCAAATTCAAGTTATCAAATCCATTCATATATTCAAAATCAACTTATCAAAGCCATTCATATATCATTCCAATCCTACTAGAACAAAACATTATGAGATTTTGTGTAACTAATTCTGAGAATTCATGAGATTCATGATGTATCAAAGATTTGAAGATTTGCATTTGATTGTGAAGCACTTTCAGATCAAGTCCTAATCAATTGAGTTTTATGTGGTTATGTGTTATATTGAGGAATTAATCTATATTGATCCAAACATAGGGTTTAATTCATCGGTTGACCATTTTGACAAGCTCCTAGGTGATATTAAGGCCTTGTGACGATGTCCTGCAGTTTCAAAAAGGTTCTCTAGTATAGGCCCACCAGTGCAGAGTGAAGTAGTTAAGGTGGACTATGTTACATCTAGTGAAGAAACCATACTTAACAACAATAGGTAAAAATAGAGGGATATGGAACCTATTTGATGAGAATCAAATTAAGGGATATATTAGGAAATGGGATATATTTTGAAAATTCTGTTAATATGTAACAATTTTTTATTAACACAAAGATTGCTGATTTTTTCTTTCTGAAAATAAAATGTAAAGGTAATATACAGTTGTCAAATGAAACGTTTTTTTTTTTTAACTTTTCATTATGGAAGGGTGACATAAATATATGCCCTTCTAATTGAAATTAAAACCTGCCCTTCAAATTTGATCACTAGTTATGTTATTGCCCTTCTAATTGAAATTAAAACCTACCCTTCAAATTCTCTGCAATCTAGTGTTGGCAGCCAGAAATCCGGCATGAACCTAACTCTGCACTTCGACGAATCGGCTCGACCTAGAATCACATTTAATCTCCTGGGTTTGGAATTAAGTGGACGTGTTGAGTTCTTTGTTTTTTTGAAGTGGATGTGTTGAGTTCTTTGTTTTTCTGTTAGACATTTCAGAAGCTTCCGCATATTTTTGGTTAAATGTGAGTACTACTCATCAAATTTTTAGTTTCAATTGTCTTTTATTATTACATAATGGAATATGATCTTTATGAATTCAAGTAGCTTGCCCAAAAATTTTGTCTCCTCGAAAATTTTGTTTTCTTGAAATTTCAAGAGTTCAATTATTGAGCTTTACATAGAAAATTTCAGATTTATGTAGTTTAATATTACCATACAAGCTCCATCATTATGAATTTCACAGATCCAACGATTATAATACAAAATTGTTCCCTATGTTCAGAATAGATCTTCATTCTGGCACGCACACTATAGAGAATTCACTTCAATGGTTTTTGAATGGGAACTTTCTTTTATCGTTGTTCAGAGGGTCCTTCCCTTTTTCAATCTTGATGAACTCCACATAGAGTCTCAGACGTAATTTTTTGGGTTTTCTTTTTCAATCTCGATGAACTCAACACAAAATCCCATGCGTAACTTTGTGGATTTTACGTTTTATATTGAATATCAAGTAATTATTAGCCAAATTCTGGACAAAAGAAATGGCTAACATTCTTGACCCTTCCACTAAAATCCTTGAACAAGGTGTATGAAATGTTTCAAAATTGAATAAGGCGGGTGTTGTTATGTCACCTTGTCTTCTCAAAATTACTATTTGGCTTGCAATTAGTTTCCTTGCATATTTTTAATATATTTATAAGCAAAGTTTTCTAATTACACTAGAAAACAAAAAGACCATTAAAAATTATAGAAAAAGTTATATTTTCAAATAAAAGATAAAAGAGAATATTATGCTCATTTGAGTTTTGTATGACCGTACAATGCAACATTTAATATTTTATATGGGAAGTAGATAAATCAATCATTTATCATAGCTATATATAATAACTTTTTTTTATATATGATTTTCTTTTTGTATTTTTATTTTATTAATTTTTAATTATATTTATTATAGGATTTATTTATTTATTTTTAATTATATTTATTAGTTTAAGTATATGATGCTAAAACCATGGGAATTTTTTTTTTTTAATTGTTTTTTTCAAAAAATTATTAATGTAGTTGATGTTTTGAAGTTTTTATGAGAATTTTTACTTTTATTTTAAAAAAAAATTATATTTATTAAAAATATTAATGTAGTTAATGTTTTGAAGACTTTTATTTAAATCTAGTGAATATTTTGGATTTTTTTGGGAAAAATATTGATTATTGTTGTTTTCAGCATCTTGAATTGTGGAGAGATTACAACTCAGTAATAATTTCAAGAAATCCTCATGATAAATTAAATCGAACAAATAAACTAATTATCTTTTATTATATCATATTAGAGATCATTATTAATTTGTATTAGAATATTTTACAAACTAGTAAGGTGGATTCAAAATATTGATTTTTGTTGCTTTTAGCATCTTGAAAACTCCTAGGACGTTTGAATTGTGGAGGCTTTAAACTCAAATTAACAATTTCAAAAAATCCTCATGATAAATTAAACCGAAAAATATGTCAAAAAACTTTTCAAAGCATAGAACAAATAAACCAATTATCTTTTATTATATCATATTATAGATCATTATTAATTTTCATTATAATATTTTACCAACTAGTAAGGTGGATATATATATATATATATATATCAAAATCATTTGGAAAGGAAAAAAAGGGCGAGAAAAAATGTCTCTGTTTCTCTGCAGCTGCGAGCGCACGACATCGACGTTAGGGTTTGGGTGATGTTTTTCTCTGCGGTAAACTAACAGAGCTGCAACTAATTTTTTACATTTCTCTGAGCCGGTGGTTATTCGGTATAGTCTTATCACCATCGCTTCATTCCCTGTGCCCCACTCCCTGTCCCTATCTCTCTTGGTCGTTATGGAAGAATATCTTGTCGACTACTCCTCTGACCACCTGGACTCATCGACTATCTGAACTACACCTCATCTCCATCGTCTATCCTAACCGACTGACATCGCTCCACCTGACCTCCAGGTTACCACCTCACCCGTCGCCATGGATATTTTTGACTCAAATACCTGGTTAAGGTTTTGACATACCACCATTAACCCCTCATCTCTTGGTGACCCACTTAACATTGAACCCTCGGTCCTACCATATTTCACCATTCCCTCTCCCTCTGAGATCCAAATTTGGACTCTGGCTCAGAACCTCATGACGGTTCCTAGATTTGACCCCACATTTCCATATCTGCTCCTCTCTACCGATGATACCTGTCCCTCGAACCTTGGGGTTCCCAATTCATCTGATTTGAACCTTCACCCCAATCCACGATGAACTTCTGGTTGTTTTGATGGTGTTCATCTAATTAGCCCATCCCTGGACGACTCGCGCTCATTGAACTCTTCAGACCCCCCTCTCCATGATCCCGTAGATCCTCCAGAAGCAGATCCCAAATCTCTGGGAAAAAATACAAAGTGCATGAAGGTTAGAGAAAGGGAAAGTAAGTTGATATTCGGGGAAGGCGTCTGTAAGGGGCAGGTTGCAAACACCACAAATAATTTTCTAGTAGGTAGGGTTAGAGGCTGATCTTACTCAGCTACACGATTGCGAACATGGGTTCTTGAGATTTGGGGAAATTCGCTTGACCATTTACTGACTGTGATCACTATGTCTCGATGCGGGTTTTCTCTAATCTTCAAACTCTCGGACCACGCAAATTGGGCACTAACAAAATATTGGCACATTGAATTTGCATCAGTGCATTTGAAGAGATGGTCACCACTATTCGACCCTGAAAAGGAAAATCTCGGTGCAGGGCCCATTTGGATCCAATTACTCAATATACCCTTCCACTTCTGGTCTGAAGAATTCTTCTGCATTATTGGTAACGATTTGGGCACATGACTTGAGCATGATCGATCCTATTTGGGAACTGGAAATATGGTGATTGCCTTCATTCTCATTCACCTGGATACCAAGGAAGGCCTGGTTGAAAGTATGGATCTCCTCTACCAGGGCCACTCAAATCTTCAGGTTTTGGACTATGAAGGTGTCCCCTTTCGGTGAAAGCGATGCCATCAGGTAGGGAATGTATATAAGGAATGTCTGATGCTGAGAAAAAATCATAAGGATTTGATAGATATTGTGGTATCCAAAGGCACCTAGATAATTGATATGGGAAGCAAAGCACCTTCATCATCTCCACAACATAATTATCGCTTAAGGAAAAAGAAAACTGGAGAGCACCACCCGATTGCTAGATTTCTTTCAGAATGGGTCATCAGATCAACCGTCAGATCAACTACTGCTGGGGTGGAACCACAATCAGGTACAAATCTCTCCTCTCCTCTTTTATATACATCAATATCTTCCAAACCATGTGCATCTATTTCTGTCATGGATGGTTCCTGTACAACTTGTCTGATGCCTCCCATAACCTGCTCCATTCCCCACGCCCCACCAGGCATCCATGCTTCTATCATCACCACTCTCCCTGACTCACACCTGGCTACCACTGAAGATACATCATCTGATTCCACCTCACACTGATACAATCTTAGATCTAGAGACTCATCCTACAAAATCCAGACCTCTAGGTTTGGCATTGGCGATGGATCCCCCCCCCCAAGATCTCACATACCACTATAGGCAGACATTCTTACTTATCCAAAGCTATTAAACAAGTTGGCCATGATGTTTTATCTGGAAAACAGATTTTGATTGATAGTTTTCTTAGAGTAAGGGAAAACACTGAATCAGTTTCCCCATGATTTGCCTCTCTTTCAACTGTAAGGGTTTTGCCAGCCTGGATAAAAAATTAGCCCTTCAAAGATTGGTGCAATCTGAGAAGTTGGATGTCATTTTCCTTCAAGAAACCATGGGTGAAGGAGTTCAGATATGTTAGACCCTCCAATCACTTTTTTGTGGCTTGAATTTTCATAGTCTCGATGCAAAAGGCAGATCCGATGGATGTGCAATTGGTTTTCACAAAAAAACAATGTGGATTGACAACACTTGTGCCAGAGAAGGGGTTATTGCTTCAGAAATCTATTCGGTTGAGCTCAATTTGCATCTGATCCTCATCAACTTCTATGGCCCCTGCCACAATAGAGAATATTTATGGGAACCCTTATTAAGATCTTCCCCCCTTGCATATGATAGCATTATTTTAGGAGGCGACCTCAAATTTTCTATGGGTCACACTAAATATTGGGGAAGTCATGGCCAAATCAACCCTCTCTCTGAATAATTTGATCATATTTTGGATTAATACAACCTTCTGAATATTGACATGGCTAAAATCCAATCCACCTGGTAGAACTAGCGCATTGGGAATTCCATGTTGGCTAGAAGACTCGATCATTTCCTCATCAAATCCCCTTTCGTAGACAAATTTAATGGGATAATACAATGGGTTGGTCATGGGGGTATATCAGATCATTCCCCCATATTCCTGGAGATCCTTGGCACATCCCCCAAGCCTAGGGATCCCTTCAAATTTAATTCTACTTGGCTAAAAGATGTAGATTCCACCAGCTTGTCAAATATTCCTTGTTACCCTGTAGCCAAGCCATGAATAGGGATCTTGCTAAAGTATTTGTTAAAAACGTAACAAAGCTCAAACATAGAACTATTTCATGGATCAAGGAAAAGTGTAAGAAGGATGACATTATGTTGAGGAATATCGAATCAAAAATCTCTGACATGATGGACTCCAATAATATCAGTTTCCTCATTGTTGATAATAAACTCACACGGAATTGCCTGGATGCCGAGAAGATCAAAATTATAAAACAAAAGGAAGAGGAATGGAGACCCAAGAGCATATGAATATGGTTACAAGCGGGAGACAAAAACACAAAATTCTTCCAACAATGTGCAAAAGGGTGAAAAATAACCAACACAATCTGGTCACTAAAGGATAGTTCGGGTAGAGAAGCAAATTCATTTCACCATATTGCGGATATGGGGGTTTGACATTTCAGTCACCTTTTCACGGCTCCTCGTGAAGCCACCATTGACCACATTCTCAATATGGCTAGACACTTCCCCAATTTTTTCGATGAAGAGGACACTAAAATTTTGAACAAACCTATCACATTGGGTGAAATAGAAGCAATGCTAAAATGGTTCCAGAAAGATAAAATCCCGGGCCTTGATGGTTGGCCCATTGAATTTTATCTTAAATTTTTCGAATCAATTGGATAGGATATACTCAAGGTGGTGGAGGATTTCATACCAAGGGTCACATGTATGGTCCCATAAACACCATTGTTATTGTCCTTATCCCAAAATCTGATAAACCCCTAACCTTTGACAAATTCAGACCAATATATATTTGCAACTGTATATACAAGGTTATCTCCAAAATCATTGCAAATCGCTTAAAGCCTATATTATCCTGCCACATTTCCAAAGATATATTTGAATTCCTCTCTCACAGACAAATCCATGAGGCAATTGGCACTGCTCGGGGAGGTCTTCATTCCATCAAAATCAAGCATCTGCAAAGCATTATTCTCAAGATTGATCTATCAAAGGCCTTTGACTACACATGCTAGAAATATCTCAGACTCATACCCACAAAGATTGGGATACCACACTCTTTCATCAACTAGATCATGTGTTGTATTACTTCGGCCACATACATCATCCTCATAAATGGCGCAGCCTCAAATTTATTTCACATTAGTCGGGGCATGCGGAAAGGTTTCCCATTATCTCCCTTTTTATTCCTGCTCATCATGGAGGGCTTGAGTAGACTTATCATAAATGTGCAAAGATCCGGAGAAATATCGGGGGTAAAAATCATTGATGCCACTACCATTTCTCAGATGTTATTTGTAGATGATGTTATAATTTTTTTGGATGGATCCATCGAATATTCCACCAATTTTTTGCACATATTAAATACCTTTGTAAAGGCACTGGGGTGATTTCAAATTTGGATAAATCCAATATCATGTCTACAAATTGTCCAAGACCAACACAATGATCCGCACATCAAAAATTTCTTTATAGACAGTCTGAAATGGAAGATGGCATAAAATATCTGGGATTTTGCCTAAAACCTAACAATTACCATATTGTTGATTTGGCATGGCTCATTGCAAAGTTGGAATCCAAGATCAACATTTGCCAAAAAAATGGCTATCTAGGGCAGGAAGATTGGTCCTAATTAAATTTGTGCTAGAAACAACCCTTGTCTTTTGGATGTCACTTTCTTGGATTCCTAAAGGTGTCATAAATCGAATCTACCAACTATGCTGTAGATTTTTATGGAAAGGAGGATACTATGGAAGGAATTTCGCATGGGTAAATTGGGATCGTATTTCACAGCCCAGGAGTTGGAGTGGTTGGGGAATAAAAGACATAAATGATTTCTCAAAAGCGCTCACTGCCAAATTAGGATGGCAGTTTCTCACAACATCAGGCCTCTGGCACGAAGTTGCATTCCACAAATATAAATACCCTCTTACTTTCTTGAGATGGTTTTGAAGCAATATCATAAGCAGGCCAAGAATATCCAACGTTTGGAAAAGTGTCATACATTCCATCAATGTAATCAAACAAGGCTTGGCATGGTGTATTGGCACAAGTGAGAAAGTGCGAATTGGATATGAGGCATGGTCTCGCTCTGGAAATAGCCACCTTCTTTCATAAGAAATGAGAAACCAACTTAATGCTCTTAGTATAAATTTTCTATCACAAATTTCTGATGGGGCCAACTCATCTCTCTACAGCCAAGCCTGGAAGCCAGGGTCTACAATTGGGATTACGCATCATCTACATAATAAATGGAAAGAATACATGGATGCCTTTACTGAATCGTATGCCCAGATCACTGATCAAGAGGATTATTTGATATGGGCTATATTAAAAACTGGTCAATACACTCCCAATGATGGATATCTCTTTATTTGATCGGATCATGAAATTTCTGACAAATAATGGTGGTGGAAACCACTATGGAAACTCAAATTTGTGCCAAAATCCAAGCTCTTTATGTGGTTTTTATTAAATAAAAAAGGTACCACTTATGATAATCTCATGAAGCGTTATGTGCTTCGACCATCCCGTTTTTGCCTATGCAAAACCTCAGCCGAATATGTCGTCCACCTATTCATAACCTTCCCATCACACAAATTGTTTGGCATCAACTCTCCCAAATGCTCAACATCAAAAATAGGTGGCATGTTCAATCCTTATGGGATACCTTGCAACAATGGTGGCAGACTTCTAAAAAGCACAAGCATCAGAATCTCCCTGTCATTATCTTTTGGGCATTTAGTTAGCCCGCAACAAACAAATCTTTCAAGATTCCCCCAGAGATTGGCAAACACGTTCTGCAAGAATACATAGGTCTTATGATATGATTCCGGAAGATGACCCTCCTAACCAAATTAGGCATATCACACCTAAGATCATTGACAAATCTCATCTGTGGGCTTTGTTGGCCCTCGTTTTTTTATCTCTTTTTGTTTATGAAATACATATTATTTGCCATACTATCCATCTATTCACCATCATATCCACCTTATTTTGACCAAAAGATGCATATACAGGTATTTAAATTATGTTTTTCAATTATTAGATATTTTTGTAAAAATTGAAATTTAAGTGCATTTTTGGACAACATTAGAAATTCCGTAATGGCCTCATGGTTTGCATATTTTCATGACACTTGGGATCGAGCTAGATATATTTATAGAAGGCTTGGGAACTAAGAATAAGTGTACACCTATTGGTACAGTCAAATTGAGCTTTAATAGGCCCGGTCAAAGGTGGTCAAACATGACCTGTCTTTATGGAGGATCCCTAGAAACTAGGTCAAAATTCTTATTTTGTGGGATTTTCTAGATTTTGATGGATCTGATGGATTAATTCGACTTGATTGGATAAGATAAGGATATTTATGACTATAGGAGCTATTTTAGATGAATTTTTTATACGCTTTATCTATTTAAGCCTCAAACTTTAATGGCATTGATATGTAGAATTTGTATGGCTTAACATTATTATTTCTGAGACTTGGAGACATAATTGAAGATCTGTTCTATATTATTATTTTTTGTTATATTATGGTTGATTGATTGAAGTTTTAAGTAGCTGAAAACACCTTCAATGTGCGAGGCAAGGGTGGAGGGCCCCCACACCGAGCTAAGTGCATTTCTTAGTTTATTTGTAGTTGCAATTTCTGAATTAGTTTGCTTATGCTTAATTTTTTTATGCTGCTTATTTCTGAGTATTGATGAATCTAATGATCATTCTTAACTTGCATATGAAAGGGCAAACAAATGTTTAAGTTAAACATTCTTTCTATCTAATCAAGATCTTCAGTTAGAATTCATATTTTCATGCTTTTACATGCTTTTATGAATTCTTGTTTCTAACAATAGCATTACTAATAAATAAATATATGATGAAGGACAACCAGGACCTCTTCAGTCAAGATCCTCTTCAAGTATTGCTTCATGTATCTTACTCTATTGTTCAATTAAGTAGTTTTTTATTTCTAATTCATGAGGTAATCTTGTTAGAGAAGGAAAAACAGATCTCTTAAGTTAGGATATTCTTCTGCTTTTGATTTCACATTTGAATTTAGAAATTGTTTAAGTTAGATTTAAATTTGTAATATGCATTTCCCTAATCATTAATAAACCATATTCTAAATTGATCTTAACTGAAACCCATATACTTTTGGGATGCTTCTAAGTTCCACTAGCCCGGATTGATAATAAATACTTGCGTTGGTTTACAACAGTAAATTGACCCAACATTTTGGCGTCGTTGCCACGGAAGCATATTGAAAACGATCAAATAGGAAGATAAAAAGATTAAAAAAAAATATATATTAAATCACCAAAAACAAAAAAAAACATAGTTTTTCTTTCAAGAAATGTTTTCCTATGCCTAGAAATAGAGATCAGAAGGGTAGATTTGTGAAACAAAACCCCCCAACATCTCATTCAAGCCACAGGACTAACAACACTAGTTGCTAGAAAACCTACTATAGAGGAGTTAGAGGAAAAATAGAGATTAACTTTAGTTGAAAGACAAATCTTGTTAGCCTTAGAGGTAAAAAGAAAGCAATCACCTAAAGAACCTCCTTTCGTATGGAAACAAAAAGATACAAGAAAATCAATTGTTGAACAACTAGAGCAACCTATCCTTGAGAAAATCAAAATAGTTGAAGAAATATAAAATCAACCTCATATTGAAACACTACATATCTCTGAACAAGAAATGGTTGAAGAAGGAGAAGGATCAACTAGAATAAACATGACTCCTGAACAAAGACTTGAATATGAAAGACAACAAAGGGAATGGCGAAGACAACGAGAAGAAGAATTGAGGCAGAAAGAAAGGCAAAGGAAGACAAAAGAGCATAAGCACTTAGAAAGATAGAGGAAGAAGAAAAAAGAGAAAATCAAAATAGAAGAACACAAGAAAATGAGCAAGAAGTTAACAATGATCAGGAAACTACTTTTGGCTTTCCAATCTTAGATGCAAGAGCAATATTAGGAGAAGAAATGAAAACGAGAAACATTCCACCTTCCATATTGCCTAATTTTTATGGAATGTCAACAAAATATCCCGATGCATTCATGTTCGAGTTTGATATCTTGTGTAGAACTTATGGATATACTGATGACACACACAAGCTTCGAATTTTTCCTGCTACTCTGAAAGCAGTAGCCTTGAAATGGTTCATGGTATTAGGAGAACATACAATTGCTTCTTGGGAGGATATGAATAATTTTTTTCTTAAAAAGTATCAAGCTTACTGTAGGGCTAGAGACTCAAAAGAAGATATTTTCATAATGATACAACAAGAAGACGAAAGTTTGGAAGAATATTTGGAAAGAATTATTTATAATTTACAAAAATCCAAACATCATTCTCTTAGTCCTGATACTATCCGCACCATTTTTCTTAAGGGTATTAGAGATGAGTATTTAGACATTATTAATGTAATGGGAAAAGGACATATCTCTAATTTACCATTTGAAGAAATTGTTGAACTTTGTCAGAAATACTTTAGAGGAAGAGCAAAGAGTGGAAAGAGAGATATTCCATCAAAAGCTTCCAAATTTGCAGCAAGTGCAGTAACAAGAGCAGAGATAGGAAGCTTACTACAAAATTTCAAAACAGATCTCTTAAGCACTTTGGGAACACAAGTAGATGTCTTGAAAGCTAAGAAAAAGAAAGAAGAGCAAAATGAAATCTTAGCAATTTTTTGTCCAAAGTGTAGGAAAAAACATCCACTCAGGGAATGTCCTTTTCAAGGTATACAAGTGTGTGGACTTTGCACAGAAAATCATGCAACAAAAAAATTTCCCAAATTAAAAGAATTTCAAGGAGAAGAAGTTCAAGGAGTAGATTCTCTCTACTATGTGGCACCAAGGAGACCTTGGCAACCAAGGATGCCTCAACAATTCCCTCAACAAAACCAACAAAATTTTCAATATCCTCAAAATACATGGAATACACCAATGCCATGGGAGGCTTGGCCACCAAAACAATATCAAAACCAACCTGCACAAGGTTGGAGGGGATATGGTTATGGAAACCAACCACCACGGCATATGTATCCTCAACAATATCAATATCAACAACCATACCCTCCACAATCATTTCCTCAATATCAAAAATTCCAACAACATCAACCAATGCCATATCCACCTCAAAACCCACCAATGATAACTCAACTACAGTAACTTCAGCTGCCCACTAACCAACCACCTCCTAGACCAACACAATTGCCAGCTCAGCCAGTAGTTAATCCTATTAACAAGGTGGATATACCAGTATATCATGTGGAAGAGGCAACATATTATCCTACTTATTCAATTCTTCCCATACAAGATGTCCACCTAAGGTTTGGGAAGGTGTTACAAAATTCTCCTCTCATAATTGAAGAACAAATTGAACAAGGAGAAAAAATTCAACAATCTCAACTAGAAAAGAAATTTCAGAAAGGTAAATATATTATGACACAGACTCCACCATATCCAGAGAGATTGATACAACCGAATATTCCAATATCTTTGCCTAAATTTAATATTCTGGATGAATTGATGAACACATATGTCAAAATTCCGATATATGCAAAAACAATAAAGGAATTATGCATTAAGAAACTTGGCAGAAGAAAAAGGGATCCACCTACAATCTAGGTAATTGGAAGTCTATCAAGTCTCATGTCTACAAACACATCCATTGAAAAGTATGTTGATCCAGGAATTCCTATGGTTACCATTTCGATTAAGAAATTTCCAGTGCCAAATACTTTAATAGACTTGGGAGAAACTATCAATGTTATGACTACAAAGACTATGAAACATTTGAATCTGAAAAACATTAGACCTACTACTACAGTTTTAGAACTTGTAGATAGATCTAAAGTTGTACCAGAAGGTATATTGGAAGATATCATTGTCTCACTAGATTCATGGGAGTATCTTGTAGACTTCATGATTTTGCAGCCAAAAACAAATTTGGGAGGGCATCCCTTAATTTTAGGTAGACCATGGTTATCCACTGCAGATGCTTACATTGGATGCAGGTTAGGAAGTATGATTATTGCACATGGAGATGAAAGAAAGCATGTTACATTATATCCTCCCGCTCAGTCTCCTTCTTTATTATCATGGCTTGACGGAGAAGAACCACAAAAGCTTCAATATGTTCTTAGTCTTAATCTAGTTTATAATTTTAGAGAGGAGGAAGAAAATGAGAACTTACTAGATCTATTCATCTCAGAACCAAATATTTCAGAGCAGCTTAGAGTAACTCAATATGAAGTTTCTAGTTATCTTTTAAATGAATGTTTTCAAGAAAATTGCACTATACAATCATTGCAAAACACATTCGAAAGAATTTTTCCTGTAAATTCAATTACCAATTCAAACAACAAAATCATTGAAATTAGTCCTGAGAGACATTTGAATATTGGTAATAACTTACAATCATCACAAGAGGAAAAGCTAATAACATTGTTGCAAAAATATTCAAAAGATTTTTCCTGGGATTACACAGTCGGAATTCATCCAAAAACATGTATCCATCACATTTACACTGATGATAAAATTAAACCTGTAAGGAAACCACAAAGACGGATGAATCCCATGATGAAGGAAATAGTGAAAGAAGAATTACAAAAACTATTACAAGTTGGATTTATCTATCCTATTTCAGATAGTCAATGGGTTTCACCCTTAGTTTTAGTACCTAAGAAAAATGGGAAATGGATAATTTGTGTGGATTACAGAGAACTCAATAAAGCTACATTAAAAGATCATTTTCCTTTACCATTTATTGATTAAGTGTTAGATTCATTAGCTGGAAAGAAATTATTTTCATTTCTTGATGGATTTAGCAGATACAATCAGATAAAGATAGCATTGGAAGATCAAGACAAGAAAACATTCACATGCTCATGGGAAACATATGCATAAACTGTATTACCCTTTGGTTTATGTAATGCACATGCTATCTTTCAAAGAGAAGTTCTTGCAATCTTTGTTGATTTGATTCATGAGTGTGTAGAAGTTTTCATCGATGATTTCACTGTGTATGGTACAACATATGATGATTGTTTACAAAATCTTGAAAAAGTGTTAAAAATATGCATAGAGACAAATCTATCACTCAGTAATGAAAAATGTTTTATGATGTTAACTGAGGGGATAATGTTGGGGCACCATATTTCTTCTTCGGGGATTAAGGTGGACCCAACAATTGCATCCATTCTTTGAGGACCTAATTGGTATTTGCGATTTCACATTTCAACTGATGCATCTGATACAACTATTGGAGCATCACTTGGACAAAAAGAGAATCAGTTTAATTATGCCATATATTTCATAAGAAAAAACTTAACACCGACAGAATTGAACTACACTGTTATAGAAAAAGAAATTTTAGTTGTAGTACATGCAGTTAATTAATTTCGCCATTATATAACAGGTTATCAAATTTATATCCACACAGATCATTCAGCCATAAAATATTTAATGAACAAATCAATTACAAATGGCGGAATAACTAGATGGTTGTTATTAAATAAGAATTTAACATTATTGTACAAGATTGACCAGGCAAAGATAATCAAGTTGTAGACTTTCTATCAAGACTACATTCACCTGGTGATCCAAATCCAGTATCAGATAATTTTCCAGATGAACATCTATTTTCTATAAATGTCAAAACTTCATGGTTTGCAGATATAGCTAACTATTTATTATCTAGCATCCTACCATCTCATTACACAAACAAGCAGAAAAGAAGAATAATTAGAGAAAGTGCTAGATATAGTTGGGTCAATGGAGATCTATTTTATATTGGTGTTGATCTAATGATTAGAAAATGTGTTAGAGAAGATGAGATTATTGAAATTTTGAAAGCATGTCATGACGAACCATGTGTTGGTCATTTTGCAAATAAGCGGATAGCATATAAAGTGTTGAAACTTGACTACTAGTGGCCAACCATATTCAAATAATCCAACGCCTATGTGAAGAGATGTGACAACTGCTAAAGAACTGGTAGACCAGTGGCATCAGATGAAATGTCATTAAAGACACAAGTGTTGATTGAACCATTTGAACAGTGGGCTTTAGATTTCGTGGGACCAATCAACCCTCCATCCAATGGAAAGAAGTACATCTTGGTATGTACTAATTATGTAACTAAGTGGGTGGAGGCAAAGGTTGTAGCACGGGCAACATAAGATATTTTTGTGTCCTTTTTGTTTGAAGAGATATTTATAAGGTATGGAGTTCCGAGACATATAGTAACTGACCAAGGCACACAATTCACATAAAAGTTTGTTCGAGATCTTACGGAGAAATACAATATCAAACACATAAAATCAACTTTGTATCATCCTCAATCAAACAGACAAGTGGAATCAACAAACAAAGTCCTAGAGAAAATCATGACGAAGACTGTACAAATGAACATAAATGACTGGTTAGAGAAATTGAGAGATGCACTATGGGCATATAATATAACTTGGAAAAACATAACTGGGTTCATTCCATATCAGTTAGTGTATGGAAAATAAGTCCTATTACCCATATAATTTCAAATACATACATTCAAGCTAGTAGCATAAGTGGGGATGGAATTGTCTGAGGCATAACAACAAAGAATTATGGAATTAAATCAACTAGATGAGATACGACAGTAGGCGGTAGAACACACATCTCTTGTCCAAGAACAAAGGATTAAATGGCATGATCGATTCATAAATAATAAAGTGTTTCAGAAAGGAGATTGGGCACTCTTGTTCGACTCCAGTTCAAATATTTCAAAGAAAAATTTACGTCTCATTGGCTTGGGCCATATGAAATTGAAGAAATATTTGACAATGGAGTTGTCAAGATAAAAACAATTGACGAAGCATCTATTTTGTTTTTCTTTAATGGAAAAAGGCTTAAAGTTTACAATAAGCCTATAAATAAAGAGGATTTTCTGAGAAAAAATTTGATAGATTCAGATATGGAACTAATGGGGCAGCATAGCAATATGCCTCCCATAGTTCCAGAGGAAGAAGAATAATGATAATATATATATATATATATATAGTAAAAGAGTTTGGTTGTGAAAATGCAGGAAACTGGCACACTACAAACTCGAATTCATATCGGAAAACTTACTTTTTTGGCCAATATGAATTCTCTTTTTGTTTTCATTTTACTTTACTAAATATTTTTGCAGATATACCCTCCAAAACATCATAGACTTGAGGACACATCTAATCATCGTCTTGAGGGAAGGTGTGTAATAAAAAAAACTATGAAAATAGTTTCAACAGTTGAATTGAAGACGGAATATGAACTACAATTACAAAGGAACCTGGTACATCATTCAACATATACACAAGGGACCTGAATTATTATTGAGAAAATTATTCAGAAAGGGACTTGTATCATTACAGAAGAAGAAATTTTCAAACATTATTGCAAATTACGCCAGAATGGACCTGAGCTACATCAAATGAAGATCATATCAAAAGGGACCTAAAATGTCAAAGTTTAACTTGTGGAAGGGACCTGAACAACATCATTCCAAATCAAATCATATGCAAAGAAGAAATAAAGTCTCTACATAGTCTACAAGAGCCATCGTAACAATAAACACAATGTCGACAGTCATCAACATCAAATGGTTTGAGGGAATACAAGTATAGTAAGTAAAAATTGCTCTTAAAATTTCAATTTTTTGTGAAAATATTCTAGAATTGTAAGGCTAATTTAGTACTCGTTATGCATTTTTATCACCTACATTTCATCATTTATGATTTTTATCCCTATTCTATCCATATCCATATCCATACCACTATCCTAATTACTCAATAAAATATTCCATAATCTATCCATACCATACCCTACCCTATTTTTCTAAACAAAATAATCATAAATAAAAGGCTTAACATTAAATCTTTGTTGGACCTACAATAAACAAACAAGAGGTTAGTATCATTATAAATATTTAATTTTAAAATATGACCATTTCATTGGTCAATTTTAAAAATTAAATAAAAGAGAAAACCTAAAGTCCAAAAACATATGATAGTGAAACTATTTCAAACAACAAAACAAAATGGTTATAAGCTAAGGTAATGGAGAAAGAGCGCAATCATAATACAAATAGTGGAATGAAGATTAACCTAAAGTATGATGCTATGACAAACAATGAATGACAATGATGTATGTTATGGATGAAACTATGATTTGACCATGATACATACAATAGTTGGGGAGCGAAGAAATTATGGCATACGGTGATATGAATACAAGCAATGAAACGGAAATATGATGGCATGAAAGCAAAACATGAAAGGGGTTGCGTAATAAGTAAATAAAATGATATAATGTACACCAGAGTCAACATGACAGTCAAGGGTAAGCCACGCATGCACCGGTCAAGTAGTGGTTGATGAACGGTAAAAAAAAAATCAAATGCCATATCACAACACTGTGTAAACTGTTGAGAACACTTCCACCATTACTAAGACCTGAAGAAATTGATATACACTACGTTTTTCACCATCATCACCTTTCGAAGGCTCAGTGAGAGGAGGAGGGCATGCAATCAAAACACGCATCTATTTTTGCAACTCTGTGAGAAACAAATAAATGTAGAAGCTGAGAGAAGACAATGAAGAAGCTGTGAGGAGAATAGAAGAAATATAATGTAGTAAAGAAGGCAGGAAATATAGCAGTGAAGAGGAACAGAGCGATAAGGGGAATTGACTGAAGTTTCAAACCAACAAATCCAGAAGATTTGTCAAGCAATCATGCTATCAGGAGGCAAAATCTCGTGAAGGATAAGCTAAGAAGCAAACTCAGATTTGGTTGTTTAAAAAAACGATGATTTGCATGAATAAATCTTAGGCTTTTTAAAACAAATTGAGAGTTATAAAAGGAGTTCTCTATTTCGATATTTAAAACTTGTCATTGTGTTAAATTTGGTCTTTGACACCACTCATAAATGCCTTGACACCATCAGTCAACACTAAAACTTCTGTTGATTAAGTGAGTAAATGATAAAATATTGAGTGAGGATTTTGATGAGATTGGAAATGATAGAAACACAGAGACCTCAGTTAAACTAGAAGGAAGATCACGAGGATCATAGCTGAAAATCACGAGGATCATTGAAAAGACAGTTAAGCTTGAAAATGTCCTCATACACAATCTTCTATTTCAAAATGAATGAAAATAGAGAATGGGGAATTTTGGTTTGAATTGCATAGTGAATTCGTTTTAATTGAGTTGTGTAATAGATTAATTTTATTTGCATACTCAGTAGAAGAATTTGAATCAGGATTTGTGGAGAAAGATTGGTTTAGAAGACAGTCAAACATATTTTTGTATTTTTACATAGCAGAGGGCAGAGTCTAGTGAACTTTTGAAGGAAAACAGTGAACTCATTATGAGATTTTTGATGAAATGATTGAGCTATTCTATTGCAGAAATAGTGAGTTTATATTAGATACATCATGCTATGCCTTTGGTAAAGAATTTTGTATGAAATTGAAGGGTCACAAGACACTGTTGTATAAAAAAATTTCATTTTTTTTACCCTGTCAAAAATTTACAAAAAATAGGCAGAGGAATTTTTTATTTTTTAAAAGAGACAGAGAATCAAATGGAGAGTAGGATAATATAAACATGAATTTTTATGTTTTCTTAAACCTCCCTATCAAATTTTGTGTTTATTTGAAGCAGTAATCTCACATTCTTCAAAAAGAAAACAGAGGATTGATTTCAATTACTTGGCAAGAGCAGTAAACAAGAGGTAAGCCTTACTACTGTGATAACATCTAGTACTTGAATTTTTGTTTACAAAAATAAAGTTAATGACAGTAGATGGGTACATCAAATGGTTTTCAGACAATATGACTTCAAGAACAGAACCCAAAGATTTTCAAATTGAACATTGGAGTAGGGAAACAATTGAGAAACTTTATCAATCAGGCTTAATAGGCTTTCTTCAAAAATTCAAAGGGCACAATGATGATATCACAAGAGAGTTTATAAAAAATTGCAAATAGGATGAAACCATGGTGGGTAGTTTACATATTCCTTTGACTCCAGAATCTATTTCCGAAGCTTTAGTTTTGCCATCATCAGGTGAACTATACCACAAGGGATTGCATTTCAAAGACAAGGGTTGGACATTCTTCTTGGATTTTAACAGCAAGGGTTCTTTTGATAGGCCAAAGGGGATTCCAAGGGAGTGGTTCAATGAACCTTGGGCTGAGCTAGTTTTGGTAATTCAAAATTTTTTCACCTGTGATAACAGACATAGTGTAGTACACCTATATCATATTAGGTTACTACAACATATTAAAGGAGATTTCAGGATCAATTTTCCCTACTTCTTTTATAAAAAATTGATGAAGATGATTAAAAGTGTAAAATCTAAGACCAAACCCAAAGAAGCCTAAATTCTTCACCAGGGACTCATAAAAATCCTTGTGGATTACCAACTTAAATTTAAGGGAATGGTTTCGGGAAATTTCCTGATTGAAAATAATTTTGTAGAACAAGTCACTAAAAATAAACTTAAACCAATACAGAAAACAAGAAATATTGTGCATTCACCTCACTATCCTAAAACTAGGTCAAAGAAACATCAGGAGATATTTATGGTAGAGAGGGAAACATCATTTTTGACCATTTCTAGAAGACAAAAAAAGAAGAATTCAGCAGAACCAGAAGTACAAGTCATAGATACATCTCCTTTAACTAAACAACCAAATGAAATCCTTGAGAGGTTACAACAAGAAGTTTATGAAAATCTTGTAGATAGAGATTCTTATTTTGAAAATAATGAGGTGGAAACTACTTCGTTTTCTAAAAATACCAAGGAGGAAGATCAAAACCTTAGCAGGGTCAGAGAGTTAACTGATAGCCTGGAGGTAAGCAAAAACATGGAGAGGCACCTGAAAGAAGAAAATGAAACCTATAAGAAAACTAATGAGAAATTGGTTAAAGAAAATGAGAAGATAAGTGAAGAAATGGGAAATTTGAAAACCAAAAACAATCTTCTCTATACACAATCATTCAGGTGGCTTCAGGAGAAAATTTCTTGGAAGGCCAAATATGAGAAACAGAAGGTTAAGACCTCAATTTACAAGGAAGAACAATGCAAAGATATGGATTCTCTTCTATATGAAGCACAACAGGAAGCTTTAGGATCAGGAATGGGATCAACTTTAGATCTCAAAAGGTCAAAAAGGAAAAAGCAAGCATGAGGACATGCTTGATCATCAGCGTGGGGGAGATGTTGGCCCTCGTTTTTTATCTTTTTTTGTTTATGAAATACATGTTATTTGTCATACTGTCCATATATTCACCATCATATCGACCTTATTTTGACCAAAAGATGCATATACAGGTATTTAAATTATGTTTTTCAATTATTAGATGTTTTTGTAAAAATTGAAATTTAAGTGCATTTTTGGACAACATCAGAAATTCCCGTAATGGCCTCATGGTTTTCATATTTGTAGGACACTTGGGCTCGAGATGGATATATTTCTAGAAGTCTTGGGAACTAATAATAAGTTTACACATGTTGGTACAGTCAAACCGAGCTTTAATAGGCCCGGTCAAAGGCAGTCAAACGGGACCTGTCTTTATGGAGGATCCCTAGAAACTAGGTCAAAATTCTTATTTGGTGGGATTTTCTAGATTTTGATGGATCTGATGGATGAATTCGACTTGATTGGATAAGATAAGGATAGTTATGACTATAGGAGCTACTTTAGATGAATTTGTTAGATACTTTATCTATTTAAGCCTCAAACTTTGAAGGCATTGATATGTAGAATTTGTATGACTTAACATTATTATTTCTGGGATTTGGAGACATAATTGAAGATCTGTTATATCCTATTTTCTGTTGTTATATGTTGGTTAAATGATTGAATTTTTAAGTAGCTGAAAACACATTTGATGTGCGAGGCAAGGGTGGAGGGCCCCCACATCGAGCTAAGTGCACTTCTTAGTTTATTTGTAGTTGCAATTTCTGAATTATTTTTCTTACGCTTAACTTGTTTATGCTGAGTATTTCTGAGTATTAATGAATCTAATGATCATTATTAAATTACATATTAAAGGGCAAACAAATGTTTAAGTTAAACATTCTTTCTATCTAATCAAGATCTTCAGTTAGAATTCATCTTTTCATGCTTTTACATGCTTTTCTGAATTCTTGTTTCTAACAATAGCATTACTAATAAATGAATATATGATGAAGGACAACCATGACCTCTTCAGTGAAGAGCCTCTTCAATTATTGCTTCATGTATCTTAATCTATTGTTCAATTCAGTAGTTTTTTATTTCTAATTCATGAGGTAATCTTGTTAGAGAAGGACAAACAAATCTTTTAAGTTAGGAGATTCTTCTGCTTTTTATTGCACATTTGAATTTAGAAATTGTTTAAGTTAGATCTATATTTGTAATATGAATTTCCATAATCATTAATAAACCATCTTCTAAATTGATCTTAACTGAAATCCATATACTTTGGGGATGCTTCTAAGTTCCACTAGCCCGGATTGATAATAAATACTTGTGTTAGTTTACAACAGTAAATTGACCCAACATGCTTACTTTGACGGTTCTACACAAGCTGCAGGATGTGGTGGTGGGGAAATCATGTACATATCATATTCTCACTATTACAAAATTAATATGGGATTAGGCAAGGGAACCGACAACGTGGCTGAGTTATTCTGCCTTCGCTTACTGATGATCTTCGCCCATGAACAGAACTGTAGTCATTTACAAATTTTTGGGGACTCTAAGATTGTTATTAACTGGTTCAATTACATTTCTGAATGCCACGTACACACACTTAGAGGCATACTGGAGGAGATATATCCTCTCAAAACAATAATTTGACTTTATTTCTTGCTCTCACATTTACAAGGAAAGGAACCATATTTCTGACAGCCTATACAAAGAAGTCACACACCTTCAATTCGGGTAGTGGATGATACAAGAAGAGCAGGACAATGTATTTCATCAATACTATCATAGTTCATTCATAGATGAGCGGGAATACTCAACATGATACATCTTATATTTATTTTTGTAAATTTTTTCCTGTTGATAGATTATGTAAATATGTAAAAATGCAGCAACATCTGAATTTAGTATACTCAAACATATACACTCTGGACAATTGATATGTACCAACTAGTTTTCCATCATCGTTTATGTGACTGATACAACATGTAATTTTCACTAATCATTAATGGAAATTATGATTTTTCCTTGGGGAAAAAATATCAAAATCATTTAAACAAATAAAACTATTGTGGCAAGAGGATATGTTGAAATGTCTTGTCTTGTTATGTTAATGTAAACATCTTGGATCGTTCAGATTACATAAAAATAAAAATAAAAATAAATAAATAAAATTAAAATAAAATTGAAGTAAAACAAGCAATTTACACAAAAAGTTTTTTGGACACTTGGTATATCTGAATTTAATATTAAGATTAGTCTAGACTGATACATTAAGATAAATGGAATTAATGGTTAAAGTATTCTTTAAAGTTATTATTTTTTCATAAATTTTGTTGTATTTATAATAACCTTTTAATTTACATTTTTGTTGATATTTTTGTTTTATTTATATGTTATGTAACTAAATATTGCTATTTATTCTTTTAATATTATTAGTTAATATATATATATATATAATTCGACAATGTATTTAATTTAGATTATTTTATTGGTTGCAATAAGTTAAGTTTTTGTAAGTTTAAACTTTCTATTTATTATAATGTTTTGGTTTTATAAAATTCAAAATTTAATGTTTATCGCACTTTAAAAAAAAATAAAAAATTTGTACAATGTATATTTAGATTTTTTTTATGTAACCTACACAGATATACTATTGTGCAATTTCGTGTAATCATCTATAATTTCATGTATTTGTTCACATTGAAAATTTACTAGATTATATTTTTCATCCAATATCATTTTGAAATAATATGTTTTCTCATTGAAATTCAATCATAATTAATATTAATTAATTTAATTTAAAGAAATTATATATATATATATATATATATATATATATATATATAATTTTATTTTTAACATTTGAAATTATAAATAATAAAAAATATAATGTTACCTCAACACAACCATGTTAATGCCATGTAACATTGGTATAAACAAATATTCAATACACAAAAGTAAGTTAATCAATAGAGTAAAGTATATTTATAGGATTTATGTTTAGTGTTTGTTTATGTCAAAGTTTTATATCTAGATTAAGTTGCAACAAATCTGAAGTGTATCAAGAAGAGTATATGGAGAACCCAAAAGTTCATAATTATTGGAAAGAATTCTATTCAAAATATAAGACTTAATTTAAGCAAAAGGATCTTGATTGCATTGAACAATAGAGTATACATTAAGGGTCACTGATACATTTTATCCTTCACTAGACCAATTCTATTGAAAGAGTCTAACCCTATTATTTCCCTTATCCTAGATATCATTGATGGTCTAGGGGCTTTAGAAGAGGGTGTCCTCAAATCTCTAGTAAAAGACAAAAAGTATTATTTATATTTATCCCAATGTTAATAAAATTCATAAATTGTGATGGGAAAACAAAAAATGATCATTTGTGTCGATAGAGCATCTACCTTGCAAAGGGTTTTATAATCACAGTTTATCCTCCCCCTTAACTACAGAGGGCTAGCCAGTGCCTCCAAAAGGTTGGCTATTAGGAGACTCATCAAAATTCATTCTCCTCATATTTTTTTTCTTCGGGAAGCTATGATGTAAAGATAAAAAACTACCTTACTTCTCAAAAATCCTCTTCCCTCCTAGTCATTTATATTCTTAAATACAAATGGGAACTCTGGATGGAATTTCGTGGGATGGTAGGATATCCTAATCAAATTCTCCTCGGCTTGGTAAATTCACTTATTATTAGTCATTAAGATTCAATGAATAAAAATCGATCTCCACTTATGATTAGTTTTCCCAGTAGTGTACATAGTTTATTTATTTTGCCACATATGAAGTCATTGCAACAAATGGCTTATTTTATTCCACAACAGCTTTTCACATGGTTATTCATTTACAATTACCATTAGAGTGCTAAGTTATTTCATTATGACTATTCCCTAATTCCAAAAGCTTCCATCATGTTCTCGTTGTTTTCTTACACTTGTTTGAGAAACATACACATATTTACTTTATCTATCTATTTATTACTCTTTTGTGTTCATGTCATAATTATAGATTAGTTATGGTTATGAGAAATGAAATAGGTTATCATCATTCACTTCTTAAAACCCTCATTTTTTTATACTTATTTGTCTATCTTCTCATAGGTTTATTATCCTTTGAGGTAAGTTTCTTCCAATTTTGATTTCATTCACATGTACATTAGGGAAATTTTACAATATTATTTCTCATTTATAGTTTCTCTTGATCTTGATTAGATTATTATATTTTTTTCATCTATCACTATGCTTTTATTGTGGAATATTTAGAGGAATCAACTTGTAGTGTCATTTTTTTTTCATTGGGTTCGAGTTTGAAAAAATTGGGTATGAAATATTCCAGATCCATTTTGAGGCATTAAACAATTTTTATTTGGGTAAAAAAAATGATCCATAATTATGCAGGAATGAAATAAAATACATAAATAAACATAAACGCAGAGATGCATCAGGAGTAAAACTTCAATTCATTAATATCAAACACTGAATAATGCTTACAAACAGAATGGAAAATAAACTAGCTCGGGCAATGGTAGCTTATCTCTAAGAAGACATGTGGCGGCTACATGTCTTTGAAATCTATTATAATGAGGCTAAAGGGCCTTTGTATTATTTAACAACATGGGAAAACCATAACCTCGGAAGATGGAACGCCAAGAGTTTGTGGGCCCCGTTGGGGTTAGTTAGGCAGCCAACTTCTCGGGGTCATAACTTGATCATATTATCTTTGTTTGGAACGTATGATATATCGTTAGAAAGATCTCTCTGAGTACTATAGGTTTAGCTATAGGCCCCTTCCTCTATCTATAGGCTTCTTGTGAACCTAAAAAAAAAAAACGTCGTTTAGGGGGTCAAAACTGCTCTGAAAGTTTACGACTTGAAAAATTGCAAAAAATAGTGAATGTTGCTATAAATAAGGAAAATGATGAAACCGACTGGAGGTATAGGTGGAATAGGTGCGTGGCCACCAATATCCACCAGGATAATTCCTCCCCCATTGCGTTCAGAGCCTCCGTGAGGTAAGGAAATTTTTGTTGAATTTGGTCCCTAGTGAACCACTTTCCTTGGTGAAGGAGTTAGCATGCTTTGACAACTCGATATAGTTGGATCCTTTGTTGGCGGGTCTTATTAATCTATGTTTCCATGATTCTATCAGTTGTGGCTTGTTCCATGCAGTCTAGGTTTAACTTTGTTGGTGTGAGTTGTTCTGCAATGTCGAATGTGTCTAGCAGTGGTGGAAAGTAGGGGTGAAGGCAGTCCAAATTGAACATTGGGTGCAGACCAAGGAATGGTGGAATAACGAGATTGAAGGCATTGTCCCCTACAGCCTTGGTGATGTTGTATGACCCATATTGGAGCAGGTGAAGCTTTTTGTGGGGCCCAGTGAGGCGCTCCATCTGCAAATGTAGCGAAACTTTGTCACCCACCTAGAACTTGTGTGGCACCTGATGTTGATCATGATGCTGCTTGTACTTAGCATTGGCTCTGTCAAATATTTCATGGACCTGTTGGCGGATGTGTTGAATGTGATCAATTAATTTGTTTGCCTTGTTGGATTCAAACTGTACATGAGCTAAATCTACCTGAGTAGTTGCAAATGGTATGGCCACATCAATGAAACATAGGGGCTGGAATCCCAATCCCACTTGATCCCTTTTTGGCCAATTGAGTTGTGGAAAGTCTGCTTATAGTTGTGTTGGACATAGAGGAGGCTTTCATCCCATGTGCGTGGATGCTTCGAGTTTTACATGTGCATAATGTGTACGATCATCCTGTTGACCACCTTGTTTGGCAATCAATTTGGGGTTGGAAATTTGTGGACTTAGTGAGCTTGGTGTCCAGCATCGACCAGATACTTGACCAAAATGTGTTGAAGAACCTGCTATCTTGATCTGAGATAATGGACTGTGGCATGCCAAAATGTACCCACTCTCATTCAAAGAAGAGTTTGGCAGTGGCTTATGTTGTGATATTCCTCTTGTAGCCCGCTATAATGGTCATTTTAGAGAATCTGTTGATGACCAAAAAAACGTAGTCGTTTCCATGCTTGTAGAAGGAAGGTCCAACATGTAATCCATGGAGATGGATTCTCAAGGTCGACTAGGGGTAGGCAGCGAAGTACATAGGCCTTGTTTCTTAATGTTCAGTTTGGACATGGCACAGGCAGTGAAGGATCTAGTGTACTTCCCAACATCATATCGAAGTTTCAACCAATATAAATACTTCTATAGTACTGCCACTATTTACTCGACCCTGAAATTTCTAGCGACCCGACTGTAGTGCACTTCCAAAATCATATTGTTAGCCTCGCTTGAAGGAACACATAGGTGTCATAGGGGTCATAACTTTGCATCCTGGAGGCGAAAATTTGGAACTTTCTTACCCTCCAGGAGCCTCTAGTATGTGTTGCCGAATTCTGGATCACTTATGTAGAGATGCGGCTAACTTGAAGTCTCATGCTCACAAGAGTTGAGCACAGTGATTAGTGCCGCGATCGATAGTCAGCTGAGGAAATATGCAACATTATTAGTGATTCCCTTCTTTTACTATATGTTCAAATGGAATTAGTGTAGGTATGTGGACCATTTTTAATGGCGATCGTTCTGAAACTTCCCTTATGTTTGTATGAACTGTAGGGGTTGGTGATCTGTGTGGATGATTGTTTGCTTCCCCAAAATTTAATGCTTCAATTTTCAGCAAGCCTGCACAATGGAATACATTTCATTGTCATAGGTGGGATACTTTCAGATTGTGTCTGAAAGTGTTTCACTGCGATATGCCACTAGATACCACTGTTGTGTAAGTATTTCCCCAATAACATAATTAGAGGCATCTCTCTCAGTCTCAAATGGTTGTTGCAAGTTAGGTAATTTGAGAACTAGTGCAGAGCTGAGGTGATTCTTCAACTTTGTGAACGCCTTCTATTGAGATTTAGACCAAAATAATTTTTCTTTCTCTCCTCCCTTGGTCACTTACTCAAAATCCAAGTGATATGAGAGAATCCTCACACGAACCTACGGTAAAAATTGGCAAGACCCAGAAATCTACAGAGCTTTGTTAGAGTGGTTTGGGCTGGCCAATCCCAAATGACCTAGATCTTTGTTGGATCCACATGCACCCCCACTCATCAGTAATGTATCCCAGATATTGAACCTAGGTCATGCCAAAAGTGCATTTCTCCAGATTGGCACACAACTTGTGTTACCGCAATGTTTGGAGGACCTGTCAAATGTGGTGGAGGTGATGTTCCCAACTTTGGTTTAAGATCAGGGTGTCATCCAAATACACCACCACGAATGAGTTGTTGAATCGTCACAACATGCCATCCATCAACCTCATGAATGTAGCAAGAGAATTCGTTAACCTGAAAGGCATGACCATCCATTCAAAAAGTCCCTCCTTGTCTTTGAAGGAAGTCTTCCACACATCAGAGGGTTCGATTGTTACCTGGTGATACCTGAACTTCAAGTCAATCTTGCTAAAATATTTGGCCCCCTTGAGTTGGTCCATCAGGTCATCAATTTGCGGGATCATATACCTATTTCGGAAAGTGATCTTTTTCAGCGCTCGATAGTCAATACAGAGTCTCCAAGTCCTATCCTTCTTCTGCACCAACACAATCGGGCTCCCACAGGGTGATAAACTTGGCCGGATGTGACCTTTCTATAGCAGCTCTTAAATCTGCCTCTTGATTTCATCGTTCTCCATAACAGAGTGCCAATAGATCTATCCATTGGGTAGTGGCATGATTGGGGTTAGATCGATGGAGTGATTGACCTGACAATGTAGAGGTACCCCTGCAAGTGAGGTAAATATGTCCTCGTACTCCTCCGCGACCTTTTCCATCTATTTTTTTTGTGTGGAGGAGCCCTATCTAGAGGTCGTGGCTACAATCCTCTTCTTTCCCTGAGGGCGGATCATCAGGGAAACAAATTTCATTGTTTTGGAAATGAGCTTACTGCATTGTTTTGCAGTGATCAAAGAGATGGAGGTAGGTGGTGTTACCTCAGATATCCTGTACAACTTATTTCCTAAAGTAGCAATAACATCGCAAGGCATAGAATCATACACAACATGTCTCTTCCACAAGTATGGTTGGCCTGATAATACATCACAAACATCAAGAGGAGACATATCACATAATACCTCATACCTGAAGGGCTTGATGTTGTAGGGAAGGCAACACTATTGGCTGACATAGATCTATTTTCCTTGGTGAAGCCACCTAATGGTGCACAATTGTGGGTGTGTTATGGTCGACAGGCCCAACCGCTTCATGACCTCTGCTAAAATGAGGTTCTTTTGGCTCCCGTTGTCGAAAATTAACTGCAGTGGAGAACCCTTCACCCACATTTGGGAATGGAAGAGGCACTCATCCTCATATGGATATTCGGGTTCCTCCTTCTGGATCATGGTGGCGACAACAGTGGCATTGGGCTTTGCATCGATAATCTACTTCCCTTTGTCATTCCCCTTGTCGAGTTCTGACTCAAATTTGGAATATGCATCTGATTCAAAAGCCTTCAGCTCAACCACCAGTGACTGCTTGGCCCAGCACTCACTTGTGGTGTGGGTGGAGCTCTTATGGAACTCACACCACTTTCTTATGTCCTTCTTTGGATTTGTAGTGTTGTTCTTCGCTTGCGGCTTTGGTTGGTTATCCTAGGCTGCCCTGCCTCGGCTTTGTCCTTTGTTCTGCAGTTTGGGGGCACCTTTCCCTTGCTTCTGATTCGAAAATCCAAAGTCTCGATCCTTCTGTTTGAATTTCTGCTCAATTTTAGCAGCATACAGGTATGTTGTACCAAGCGAGGAGATGTCAAGGAACTCCATTTCCTATTGAATCTATCTATGAAGACAACTATGATACTTTAGCACCAAATATTTGTCTAGTTCTTTGATGCTCAACTTTTTACGCAAGGTATGGAACAAATTCGTCAGCTCATGCACACCTTGATCCCTTTTTTTTTGCAGTGTAGTCCATTGTATGTACTTGTCCTCATATCTCCCCACGATATAATATTGTTCCTTAATGGTGTCTCGGAAATAATTCCAAGTGGATGTGGTTGAGAATAGGTAGGTTTCTGTTAGGTACTTATAATACTAGTGTATCCCATTATTTTTGTTGCTAGTATATCCCCCTTATTATTATTGTCGTGCCCATGTAGTCCCCATATTGTTATTATTGTGCCCCATATAAGCCCACTATTGTTATTATTGTTCCCTTACATTGTTATTGTTATGTCAGCAAGGATTATATTGCGACCCATTGGACTCCTATATATAGAAACGAGGCTTTTTCATTTGTATCATCCAAGAATTTTTCATTTATGTAATGTAAAGGAGGTTTCCCCTTCGAAGTGGCTAATTTCTAAGGCTTTGATCTCTCTTTTCTTCTATTTTGGGAGTTGGTTTCATAACATTTGGTATCAGAGCTTTAGATTCTAGGGTTTCACTGCTTCAAACAGGTCATTGTGAAAGTTTCACCATTTTTGTTCTACGATGGTTTAGAAGCTCCAAAAAAAACCCATTTGCGTCAAAATCCGGAGGAACCTCGTGGAAAATTTACAGATCTTGGTTCGAAATATTTTTGAAGATATAATTTGTGGAAGTTAGGGTTTTTTCAAGCTCCCAAATTTCATCTCAAAGAGGTGACCTTGGGAAAACCGTCATAACTCTCTCTCTGAGCATCGGATTGGAATTGTTTAAAAAGTGGTCGAAATTACACGAACTTTAGTTTCATGTATATTTATTTCAGGGCCGAAGGAGGAAAAAATGACACGTGGCACGTCGTACAAGCTCATTCTACTGAACCAATCCATAATTAGGTCATTGTAGGAGATTGAGCATAACTTTGTCTTGAAGAATCCAAATCAGGTCATACTTGTGGCCGCATTGGAAATAAGATTAAGAGGGATACTAAAGGACCGAAGATAAAATCTTGGGGATCCGAAATTACAGAGATACATCAGTTTCAATATCAAGCTCCTCAACAGCAAGAAAAATGTGTGTATTTAAAAAAAAAAATTGGATGACTTTTGTTTGAAAAATCAGTTTGAAGTGATTGCAAGGGCATATTGAAGCATATATATTTGTACTGGGTTCTAAAATGCCTCCAAAAATGAATTATGCACCCATTAAGCCATCAGAAAACTCTACTATGACACATGAAGAGGAATAAGTGCAACATGATATATCAAAATTACGGTACCAAGTGCAACAAATTTCGATCTCACATAGAACAACCAAATATGACATAGATGGTTTAAAAGCAGACATGGAAGCTAAGGTGGATGGTCTTAAGGATGACATAAAATATAATATGGATGATCGAGCAATGGAAGATCACATCGAGCATCAAAAACAAGTTCTCCAACTCTTAAAGGATAACCTGAATTTGGTGCAGAATCGAATGAAACAACAGACATATCAACATCGGAGCGCAATAATTTTTTAAGTAGGTGACTAGGAGTTTTTACGGCTACAACCATACAAACCAATGCCCCTCAAGCAAGCTAAGAAGTATAATAAATTATTGCTAAAGTATTATGGTCCTTACAAGGTGCTACAAAATATTGGTACTATGGAATACAAATTGGAGTTGACTGCATCTTCCCGAGTTCACCCAATTTTCTATGTTTCGTGCTTAAAGAAGGTTATAGGTGAAAAAATCCCAGTTCATTCAATAATGTCGGAACTTGACGAGGAAGGAAAAATCATATTTGAACCTAAAGTAATCATGGAAACAAGAACTTGACAACTACTAAATAGATCAATTTTAGAGTATCTCAGCAAGTGGAAGAACTTACCTGCTGAAGATTCCACATGGGAGGATGAGAATTTTATGCAGAAGCATCTAGAATTAATCAAGCGTCGAAGACAATTTTTTTTTGAAGGAGAGGGGAATGTTAGGTCCCTATAATACTATTGTATCCACTTTATTTTATTGTTGTGCCCATGTAGTCCCCATATTGTTATTATTGTGCCCCATAAAAGCCCACTATTGTTATTGTTGTGCCCTTACATTGTTATTGTTATATCAGCTAGGATTATATTGTGACCCATTGGACTCTTATATATAGAAAGGAGATTTTTTCATTAGTATCATCCAAGAATTTTTCATTTATGTAATGTGAAGGAGGTTGCCCCGTCGAAGTGGCTAATTTCTATGGTGTTGATCTCTCTTTTCTTCTATTTTGGGAGTTGGCTTCATAACAGTTTATCCCTCGTCTGTTTGCTCATAGTAGGTTTCCCACCAGTCCTTAACATGGGGGGCAAATTTAAGGAGTGAAAAAGTAATATTTTCCCAATTCGAAAAGTCATGAACTGAGAAATATCCTTCTAATAGATTCAACTATCTATTTATTATGTTTGCATCTATTTGGCCCTCATATATGGGAATGTCAAATTTTACTTGTACCTTAAAAGGAGTGGCCCCTCCAGAGTGGTTGTTGGATGAAGGTGTGTGACCTGTGGGTAGTTGTTGAAGGATCTGGACAAATTTATCCATCATCGCGTTTCTTTGTTTCTCGAGGGCCTCCTTGAGAAATATTTTGATAGGATCTCATGCTCCCTCATCTTTCTTTCCTTTCGACATGGAAGGTCGTCGGGGTTTATGAGGCTAATCTTGCAAAGGTTCAACTATATTGAGCCCTAACTCCTTATACCCTGACCTCGTTGGGGAAATGCAAAGAAATATCGAGAAGAGAAAACCGCTCTGATACCACTGATCCAGACTTTTTTTTCCTGGAAAAAAAAAGCGTAATTTTATTTCCGCAGATGAGAACAAAATTACAATAAGAAAAACCACAGAATTGTGATTTTTCAATCAAACAAATAATTTTGTTGTCGAGACAATTGGTCAATAGTTAAATACAGAAGCATGATTTTTGTTAAGATCTGAGAAAAAAACCAGTGCATCACCGATCACTGTCCATTCAAAAAGCTAATAGTTATCTAAAAAAATTCAGACCCACTGCTATCCAACCAACAATATTGGGCTCGCCGTAGCCACTCTAGTTGTTTCATCAAACATAATACTCTGCCCCCAGAGTTCTAAGGAGCCAGAAGGGAGCATACAACCAATGACATTAGGGGAACTTGGGGAGCTATACATCCCCATTAGAGACCCAAAAACATTCATCCTCCTAGGGGAAACGCAAACATACCAGCAGAGACCTTAAAAGAAACAAACAAAACCTTGGGGGAGCCAGTAAGTAGGCTCTTACCCCATCCAACTCATTCATCTTTGCTGTAAAAACGCTACTCCAACACTGTAGGGAATAAAAACACTGGCCTAATTAATTGAAAACATAACCATCAACCGAAAGAAAACCAGGCTGCTTAGTCGAAAAAGGAGGGATGGAAATACTCCCTAGTTTCTCCATTCCTGTGCTCTATAACCTTCCAGGTCCCCACAGCCAGCTGTAGCCCCCACCTTGGAAGCACGATCCACATCACCATTGTTTTCCCTATAAATATGCTAACAGGAGAAAGAGTCGAAGGTAAGGAGGAGCTCCCTTATTGAAAGTAACAGATTTTGAAGGTGAAGAAGTATACATTGTTGTATGCCCTTTATCTAATTAATTACATTCATAGAGTCCCAAAAAAATTTATAATCTGGCACCCTTTCTCAGTAGCAAACATTAGGAGAAGCTTGAGGCTCAAAAATTCAGCAAGGTTATTAGAGCCTTCCCCAAGCCCAACAGAAAGCTTGAAGAAATGTTTTTCAGAAAGAAAAAGAATAGCCCCTCCCCCACAGGCATTATGTTGCACTGCCCCATCAAAAAAACCCCATGGTATCTCCCTATCAATCTCCAAAACCAGTAGTTCCCTTTGATTAGCAGCACAGATATGCTGAGGAAACGCAAAGTGAAAAAAAATAGTCATGGCACCTATGATTTCAGGGGTACCAACAGTCTCATAAAAAATAAGACTATTACGTGACAGCCAGCATCCCCAGATGACAAGAAGAGGTGGGGCTTTAAGATTTGAATCAGTTGTAGAATACCACCATGAGACACCGAGTGTCCCTCCCATCTGCACGTGAGACCCGTCAATATAGAGCATTCCAACCACACCCCTTTAATGAAAGGACGGTTGAGAAAAAAGTGGTTGCGAGATTCCTCATCCGATTTGCAAAGGACACACCACCCAGGTCCCTGAAAACACCTTTGCTACAGATTGTCCCAAGTTGGGGCCTTATTTTCCAAGACACGCCACATAAAGATACGAGTCCTAGGAGGGCAATTGAGCTTCAACAGTTTCCTCCACCACCAACACTCATCCCCAAAAAAGCCCCCAACACCCAACTGTATATAGCTCGCACTGGGAGAGTAGATCCCCGAAGGATCAAAATTCCAAGCTATCTCATCCTCCCTCTCCCGAAGAAAAATATGAACATGTTTTAAAGCATGTATGTATAAAGCCAGATCCCTTTCATCCTGGGCTTCCAGCCCCAAAGAGGAGGCCAAAATCCAAGATTGGAGCCCAGGCTGTCTTTGAACCGACTTAGCAAGGTGGGAAAGAAAATAAATCCCCCGCTGCCTCAAAGCCTCGATAGTTCACCCTGGAAGAAGGTGTTGTTGAGCACTGCCCATCCATGGATCCTCTCCAACTCTAAGCTTCCTTCTGCCTTACATTCAGGACAGTTGATTCGAATGAAGGAACTTAACAAGCCTTCCAAAATCCATGGCCCACTCCCAGGATGAGAACTTCCTTGGATTCATAATCAAATCCTAAATGGACAAAGGTGCAATATATTTATGAGAAATCACTTGGGTCCAAAGGCTGGCCAAATTGATGAGCCTCCAACTGCCCTTAGTAGCTAGGGCCTAAGCAAAGAGGAAGATATTTTTCAGTCCCCAACCCCCAGCCCTTTTGGCACATCAATTTTTTCCCAACGAACCCAAGGGGTCACCAAAGTGTCCTTCCTCCCACTCCAAATAAATCTGAAGCAGATCCACCGAGCAGCCTCCAAGATGCCTTTTGGAATCCAAGAGAGAGACAACCAATACACTGGAACAACCTCCAACACTGACTTCACTAAAATCAATCTGCCAGCTCTAGAAAGCCATTTGTGGTTCCATACTTTTAACCTCTTTTCCAATATTTCCAACAACCACATCTAGTCTTGTTTCTTATAAATTTTGTTTTAAATGAGACCCCAAATATTTCAACCCAACATCCAAGCCAGAAGTATTATAAGGAAATATCCACAGAAACTCAAGCCGCTCCTCTTCCCTCAAAATATGAGTGGTAATGGTTGATTTATCAGCATTTACCTCCATACAGGTGGCCTTAGAAAACAGGTCCAAGATCTCTCGAATAGTATTAGCATCCCTCACAGATCCAGAACAGAAAATTAAGACATCATCTACAAAAATAAGATGTGTAATAAACATATTTGGAGCAATCTAAATGCCCTTCAATGAACCCTATCTCTTCGCTTCCTAAGGGCCCTACTCAAACCCTTCGCAACCAATAAGAATAATAGAGGGGACAAGGGGTAGCCCTGGCGAAGCCCTCTTTCAACATGAAAAAAAGGGGAGGCCACCACATTAATAAAAAAAGAGAAATAAAATATTGTAATAAGCTTATAATCCATCTGATATAATCGATACCAAAGCCAAGATGAGTAAAAAGCATATGAATATATAACCAACTTACCTGATCATATGCTTTGGAAAGATCAATTTCAGAACCGTCCCTTTGAGATTCTTAGTCTTTAGGCTGTGGATACCCTCTTAGGCAGCTCCAATGGCTTCATGGATTTGCCTCCCTTCCAGAAAGCCAAATTGTTCACCAGAGATATGACCTGACAGAATGCTCTTAGGTCTTCTTTCAATAACCTTTGAGACCACCTTATAAATACAGTTGCACAATGAGATAGGATGAAAATCATTCAGGGAAGAAGGATTGTCCACTTTCGGAATTAAGGCAATGAATTTAGAATTGAAACAAGCAGGAATCCTCCTAGATACTCTGGTGTCTTCCACCACTTTCAGCAAATCCGCACCCAACAATTCAAAAATTTCCAAAAAGAATTCGATTGACCAACCATCTGGCCCAGGGCTCCTGTATTTTTGGAAGCTTTGAAGCACATCCTTTAATTCCTTCTCTGATACCTCTTCAATCAAGGATCTATTATCTTACTCCTCCACAAACCTTGGGAACAGCTGAGAAACTCTAATAACTTCCGCTAGAGAAGCCTGAACAGGAGCTTTAAAAAGGGCCTTGAAATGGTCTACCCCCAACTTTGCCTTTGCCTCAAAAGAAGAATGTTCCACTCCCTGCCCATCATTCAAGCTCCAAATAGTGTTAGCTGCCTTCCTACCTCTAATGTAAGCATGAAAAAAATTGGTATTATCATCCCCTCTTTCCAGCCAGGTAGCCCTACTTTTTAGCCTCCAAGATTCCTCCTTCTCCAAAAGGAGAGTGTTCCTTCTCCCTTCCAGACAAACAAGAGTATTCTTTACCTCATGAGACAAAAAACCCCCTCCATCCCCTTCATAGATAATGCGAAGTTCATCTTCCACCTACTTCAATTCGCTGTCCTCCCTCAACCGCTTTGCCACTGACCAATCCTTGATGGCATCCTTGAGGCACTTGATATTATCAGCAAACTGATATGCCGCAAAGCGAGTACTACCAGCGTTGAAAGGGATCCACCTGGAGTGAACCAAAGTTTTAAAAGACTCATCCTTGAGCCAAATCTTGTTAAGCTTTAAAGGGCAAGGGGGCTGCCGAGGCCCAAATTTAAACTCTATAAAAATAGGAAAATGGCCTGATGCACCACCACATCCTATCCATTGCCTGATTTGAAAAATCCTATCCACAACCTGCTCTGCCACCAAAAAACGATCAAGTCTCTTTGCAACTCGACCTTCCCCACATCTATTGTTCTTTCAGGTGGGTTTCAACTTTATGGGCTCTATGTCCAACATAAGACTCTCCTCCAATTTCTGGGAGAAGTATCCAGTTAGAGAATTAGTATGAGCATGGGGACCCCAAACCAACGACTGACCCAGTGAGAAGTTTAGATCCCCACCCAAGATCACCAAGTCCCCTCTAAGTAGAGGGTTACTAAAAAGAGAGTCCTAGAAAGGGATCCTATTTTGATAAGGACCATAAATATTAAAAGTAGTGAATGGTTCTCCTAACTCCAACGCTAAAACATTTAATCCCAGGACCAACTCCATACTCCAAGAGTTCAGAGACTTGATGGTTCTTTCATTCCACCCCACCGCCAGCCCACCCGAACGCCCTCTAACATCCAATGTTTCCAATAACCACCCCGGCATCCAGATTTCCAATCTTAATTTTACCGCATCTCCTTCTCCTAAAGTCTCTTGTAACATAATAATATCTGGGTGTTCAAGAAAGATCACCCTCAACAAAGCAGATTTCTTATGGGGACCTGCCAAACCCCTGCAGTTAAAGGACATAATCTTCATCAAAAATTTGATTCCTAGGTTCGACTTGCTCTAAGAGCCCTCTCAATTGATTGTTGTTTCCCATCGTGAACATCCATTTTAGCCCTATTATGGGCCCTAGCCAAATAGGATATCATGCCCCTTCCTCGTGAAGGCGGATACTTCCCCTTTCCCAACCCTCCAGAGACTTTCTTTGCACTAGATCTCAGATATTAACCAGAGTCCAGAGAATCCGATGGAGAAGGGACAGAAACCAACTCCCCTTCACTGGGATCATTATCTAATACCTCCACAGAATCAGTCGGAAAAATAGGAAGAGAAGGGGTAGGATGAGGGAAACCAGAGAAAGGAGAGTGGTTCTTTAAACCCTCCATCCAATCCAAGCCAGAGATCGAGACATTATTGAAGAAAACATTGAGCCTCATGGAAAAAGGGATAGATCCCATGAAGGAAGGCTCCATCTACTTCAGTGTTGCCAACATCTTTCCCGCATCCACCATCGATTGAGAGACGACCCCCTCCTCCACAATACAACTGAGTTCCTTCCTAGCACTGACTGAGACACTACCAGAGTCAAGTGGGGTTATGGGTTGTGTAGAAGAAAGTCCCAAACCTGCCCTCTCTGAGCTCCCATTAGGGGAATTTTGAGGTCTAAAATGGGCCTCCTAAGAAAAATGTACAAGCAAAATAAACTTTATAAGTACCAATAGGATTCAAGATGATGATGTCAACCATGGGGGATGATTAACCATTTAGGAGTAAAAAAGTAAAAATAATAAAATAATAAAACTACTTTTTCAACTTGTATTTTCAACTTATCTCCCTAAGTTTTTAGTAAAATTTCAAGTGGGAGTACTCGTTGGATGCAAAATTTAATTTCTCATCCAAGGAGTACCCATGTTGCATACTTTCGATGGATCCTCCTACACGAAAAATGAGAAATACATGAAAAGGCGTGATTGCAATCACGTCTTTCCTGTATTTCTCATTTTTCATGTAGTAGGGTCCATCGAAATTATGCAACATGGGTACTCCTTGGATGAGGAATTAAATTATGCAACCAACGAGTGTTTACGCTCGAAATTTGAGTAAAAACTTAAGGAGATAAGTTGAAAATACGAGTTGAAAAATTAGTTGTATTGTTTTATTGTTTTTATTCTTTTTTCCCTCTAAAATTTGATGATGTAATCTAATATTATTTTATTATTTCCACTATTATTTTATAATTTTCTTAGGAGGCCCATTTTAGACCTCAAAATTCCCCTAATGTCTCATCCTCATCTCTGCTAGAACGTTGGACATTAAAATGACGGAAAAAGACCCTACAGTCAGAGGCCGGATGGCCAAAGGCATGGCATCTTTTGCACCTAAAAGGCACATTTTCATAATCTGGCATCTATTTAATCACATATTTCCCCCACCTTAAATTCAGGGATTCCACAAGACCTTCTCTAATGTTTATATTAACCAGAATCCGAGCCACACGCCTTTGTTTTGTCTCCAGGAAGGAGAGATCAGCCTCCAAAAAGGACCCGAGGATATTTCCAATGCTCCTGAGGTGTTCCTCAGCCCAGTAATGGAGAGGCAAACCAGGCATCCTAACCCATAAAGGGACTGAATCCACCCACTCCCTACTAGCATCAAAAAGAGGATGTCAGGGCTTAAGAAGCATAGGAGAGTGGTCCAAAGCCCAGCTCTGTTGCAACACCCACTGCACATGATCTACATGCAATAAATTGAACGTGAACCACCCCCTAGAAAGAGTCACAACCTCAGGCACATAACCGATAGCTTCCCTCCAGCTTGATTCAACCCATAAAACCATTGTTTTCAGGGCAAAATGCCTCCCCATAGCTCTTCCCACCAGAGTCTTGTTAGCCATCTGGATCACCTGCCCTTAGCCAATATCTTCTCCCATCACATAATTATAATCCACCTTCTTTGATTTAATCCACTTATTTTTTCTGCTATGTTTACCAGTTACCCTCTTGAAAACTTTCCCTTCCACCTCCCTGGCTATGCCAGAGCCCTTTCCCCTTTCTCCCTTAGGGCTAGGAAAGCCACACTGCTTTATATATCCAATATGACCAGCGACAGACCCCATTTCCTCCTTCCCACTTTGCCGACCCCCTGCACCTGCAAAGAATTGATCCAGGGCCCCATTGTGATCAGAAACAGGCCCCCACCCCTTAGCCACCCCTCCTTGAGCTCCTTCGAGGATGACTTGAGCTGACCCTTCCTCTTCCAACCGATGTGGAAGACCAGTCCTCTGCAAACTCTGTGCCTGCAACCCATTTGCAACATTCTGAAACACTCGCGCATCTCCTTTCAAACCGACTCCATCCTTCCCTCCTTGATCGCCTTTGTAAGCCTTTGAAGTCGACCCATCATCTGCCAAGGATAGATGTAAATGCTCCGCTACCTTCCAAGCTCGCATCCCCTGCACCTGCAGCCGATTTGAACTAGTCGCAGAATCCCGCGCTTTGTCATTCAAAACTTCTTCAGGTGAAGATCCCTCCATTTTTTAGCGTCGTTTTAGATAACTTCTATGTTGCAAGATAATGGGAGCCAATGATCCAAAATTATGTAGGCACACAATAAAATACATAAATAAACATAAATGAAAAGATGCAGCAAGAACAACACTTCATTTCATTAATATCAAATACTGAAAAATGCTTACAGACATAATGGAAAATAAACTAGCTCGGGCGATGGGAGCTTATCTCTGAGAAGAGATGTGGTGGCTACCTACCTCTAAATTGTGTTACAATTAGGGTCAAAGGCCTTTTTATTATTTAACAACATGGGAAAAACCTAAACAACCAAAACTCTAACCCTGGGAGATGGAACGCCAAGAGTTTGTGGGCCTCGTTGGGGTTAGTTGGGCAACCAACTTCCTAGGGTCGTAACTTGGTCATATTATCTTCGTTTGGCGTGTATGACATATTGTGAAAAATTTCTCTTCGAGTACTACAGGTTTCGCTGCAAGCCCATTCCTACGGCTATAGGCCTGCTGCGGACCTCAAAAAAACATCGTTTAGGGGATCAAAACTACTCCAGAAGTTTAGGACCTGAAAAACTACTAAAAATAATTAATGTTGCTATAAATAAGGAAACATATGAAACCAACTAAAGGTCTAGGAGGAATAGGCGGGTGGCCACCAATATCCACCTAGATCAAAAAATTATCACTTGTGGAATATCATCTAGTGTTAAGAGTTTGTCTACAAAATTTAAGCCTCTCGCAAGTTGATCTACTATACTGACCACCATTGTACAAGCAGATGTCATATTAGTCCCCATTAATCATGCATATGGGGCTAGTCATGTGTGGACTTTCAAAAATACTCTAGAAGGTCCAAAATTGTAGCTCTAGTTGAAGTTTGGGGGAGTCAAACCTTACTTATAGTTAGCTATTGGGTTATGTTAAATACTAGGCCACTAGGAGGAGTAGGTTCATTCGATTTGATGTTGTTATACTTTGTTCCATATTTGTGCAAAGCAACTGGAAGTGCGAAGTTAGAGAGAAAACCAAAGGGGCTTAAGATTATGTAGCAACTTTAGAAGTAGTAGGTCTTAGGTAAATCCATTAAGAATATATTTTTCTTTGTATCTACAACATTTTCCATACTAGAGAATAGAGAGTAAAGCAACCTTGCCTTCTAGTTAGGTTTCTCCCGTAGGGTTTCCCAGAGAAAAAATTGTTCCTATTTGTTGGTGTGTATATTTATTTTCAATCTATATTGCTTACATTTCATCTAATTATATTTAAGCATATAAACAATAAATAAAGAATTTGAGATCTAAAAGGAATTGCATTCATAGTAAAAATTTCAATATATTATCAGATATATTATGATGAGTTATTTCAATGCACAAGTGCTTCACTCAATGAACCTTTGACATATCATGTGCGTTCGTGGCATACCAACGAATACCCTTAATTTGACTACATCTTGGAAAATATCTCTAAAAATCACATTATTTAACCCCCTACCAATACGAACCCAATACACCTTCCCAATTTTAAAAATCCCTACTTTCGCTAGATATTGTAGGTATCCATTTTTTCATTAACATTTTTAATACCTCTTTATATTTTTTCATTAACTTTGAGGTCCATTTTTTATACCTGCCAATATAAAAACCCTTTACCCCCTTTTATACGCTTAATATATTATATCATTTTTTCCTCAATATATATCCCCCAAAATGAACGCATGTGGTATGGTATTGCTCCCTCAGTGAAACCCCCATGTTCTAATGGAATATCCATAACAATTTACTGCTCATCTCCACATGTTGCCTAAATGGCTAGTGCCTTTTTTATTACTACATGTTAAGTTAGTAAATTTAGCATATTATGTGATTGTATATTACTTCATGTTTAATGTTCTTTTCTTCGTGTCCATAGTTAGGCTTTGATCACCATTCTTCTCATCTTCAAAATGCAACATGCTTAGAGTAAGGCAATCCAATAACCATTAATTAGGAGTTAGGCTCAACAATCATCTTGAATCCATTTTATATCATTATGTGATTGTAAGTTACTTCATGTTTAATGTTATTTTTTTAATGTCCATAGTTAGACTTTTATTGTGATTATTCTCATATTTAAAATGAAACATCCTGAAAGCAAGACAATCCAATAACAATTAATTAGGAGTTAGGCTCAACAATCATCTTGAATCCATTTTATATTTGAGCTCATCATTCATCTCAACTGGAATTGCATTCACAAACTATGCCATGATTACTAGGTTGTTACTTTCATTAATATTATCAAAAGATTATATTATGATTACAAGTATAAAATACAAATAACACATAAAATAATTATTAAATGTCTTTGACAACAAATTAAAATTATTTATTGGTCATATCTATATTCTCTTGCGCTTGTAGCACTAAATAAGGTTCCAAATTTTGTTATTCTCCCTTATTGAATTGTATAAACCTCATTATATCTAAAATGTAATAATAAACTTTTATATTCACATAAAGTTACTCTTTTTAATTTTTATTAATAATAATAATATTTGCATTTTCACATAAAGATACTAATAGTTATGAAGTGATATAAATTCATATTATGAAAAGAAAATTACTTTTGTTTTTGAAAAATATATATTTGCCAATAACCAAATTATCCTCATCATAAATTAATCCACAATAGTAAAATTACTATTTATACAAAATTATAAATCACAATAAAATGTAAAAGTGTTTCCCAAATATTTCATATGAAAACATAAACTCCTTACATATTAACTAGCTACTATCTTATTTTTTTGAAATTGAGTTAATTTTGATCCTTCTTCCAAGTTGTTAAAACCATATGTAATTTTCCCACTTTAATATGTTGTTAAAACCATCACTCTAAATTATATCTTAGCGCATCTCATACAAAAACATTACTAGTTAATAAAATCTAGCACTTTAAAAAATAAAACACAAAAAATCATTTTCAATTATATCTTAGCAAATGTCTCATGAAAACATTTTTAATTATATCTTAGCAAATCTAAAAAGAACATTATCAAGTGAAAAGGTATTGCAAGATATCAATAAACCAATTCACATTTTAAGTAACAAACATGTTCACATTATAAGTAATGAACCAACTCACTAAACCAATAAGTAATATGTTTTATAAGGAAACCTAAATACTATAAAGAGGTGAACAATGAAACCCAAAACACCATGGGAATCTCTAGAGAATAACATGAGAATACCACGTCTCTAGAGAATAGAACATGAGAGGAGGGGGAATTACACCAGCTAGCAACCACTTGAGCTATTATAAGTAATAAACCAATAAGTAATGTTTTAAAAGGAAACATAAATACTATAAAGAGGTGAACAACGAAACTAAGCATTGGTTAATTCCCAAAACATTGTGGGAATCTCTAGAGAATAACATGAGAATACCATGTCTCTAGAGAATAGAACCTGAGAGTAGGGGGAATTAAACCAACTAGCAACCACTTGAGCTATTGTAAGTAATAAACCAATAAGTAATATGTTTTATAAGGAAACGGAAAAACTATAAATAGGTGAACAACTAAACTAAGCATTGGTTAATTCTCGAGCTATTATAAGTAATAAACCAATAAGTAATATGTTTTATAAGGAAACAGAAATACTATAAATAGGTGAACAAGGAAACTAAGCATTTGTTTAGTAAGCATTGGTTAATTCTCAAAACATCGTGGGAATCTCTAGAGAATAACATGAGAATACCATGTCTCTAGAGAATAGAACCTGAGAGGAGGGGGAATTAAACTAGCTAGCAACCACTTGAGCTATTATAAATAATAAACTAATAAGTAATATGTTTTATAAGGAAACCAAAATACTATTAATAGGTGGGAATCTCTAGAGAATAACATGTGAATACCATGTCTCTAGAGAATAGAACCTGAGAGGAGGGGGAATTAAACCAGCTAGCAACCACTTGAGCTATTATACATAATAAAATAATAAGTAATATGTTTTATAAGGAAATGAAAATACTATAAATAGGTGAACAATGAAACTAAGCATTGGTTAATTCCCAAAACATCGTGGGAATCTCTAGAGAATAACATGAGAATACCATGTCTCTAGAGAATAGAAACTGAGAGGAGGGGGAATCAAACCAACTAGCAACCACTTAGCTATTGGCCTTAGGCAACCCTCTCAACCTTTTAACTCAACAAAACTATGGTGATTGGGTAGCCATTCTCTCACTTCTTTTTTAGCATAGGAAAAAAAAGGTTAAAGAATCTTATTTAATCTCTTGTCTTCTTAAGGTCTAGTAAACTATATAAAACTTAGTTGACATTAATCATCATTTCACTTATATCTTTGTATTATTATAACAATACTATAAATTTTTATTTTTATTTTATATAAAATAATTCAAAAATTTTATAATTAATTTATGACTTTTTAAAATATTATATTATTTTTAATTTATCTCTAGATTATAATTTTACTAATAATTATATTATTATTTTACAATAAATTAACTATTTGTTAAATTCTAAATTTCTCACAAATATAAAATTTATAATTTAATTATTAACGAGAAATAATTAAATAATTACATAGTATTTATAATTTATTTAAACAAATTTTCAACTAATTCAATAGTTATAACAAAAATATTTGATGTCCAAAACAACCTTTATAAAATAAAATTTATTGAAATATATATGTTTTAAAATATATTAATTTTCACTAAATAAAAATATATATTATAAAATAAATATTTTGTCATATTACATTAAAGTACAATTTTGGATAAAAATAATTAAAAAATAAATTTCTATATTATCAAAAACATTATAATTAACAATTTTAAAATTTAAACATTAAAATAAATATTCATTCTTTTATATTTAATAATAAATCATTATTTTAATTTATATAACATATATATAGCTATATAAATGACAAAGAATATGTTACATATACTCAGCAAAACATTAAAATTATCACAATTATTGTTATTATTGTCATTAATTTTACCGCATCCTAATCACATATATGAAATCAATCTTTTGCTCACCAAACTACAACTTTAAATCACTCATTTACTTGTATGTATGTATATTCTTTCTTTAATATTTTATATATTAAAACTTTATTTATTTATTTATATATTAAAAAACTTTATTTATTTATTTATATATTAAAATTGTTTTTTATCAGTTTCTCTTTTCATGGATTTTTTTCTTCCTGCAATTAATACATCAAATAAAAAAACTAAAAAAATATAAAAGGTATTTTCACAATTTCATTGAAAGTTACACCATGTCGTATCTTCCTTAAACATATGGATGCATGGTAAATTTTTGGCGCAAAAGGCCCAAAAAAAAAAACAACTTTCTCTAGCCCGGACTTGCTCACTTCAAATTTTTTGATTGATTGAATTTTGACAACAAAAACTCAAAAAAAAATGACATTATGACGACTCTTCTCACTTCAAATTTCTTTGAACCCTCTGCACTGGTGTTATACTCGCTGCCTTTCGAATCGCTAGGGTTTATAGCACCCTGTTGTTCGTGGTGGAAAAAAGATCTTTCAACGAGTGATCCTTCCTTCCTTCCTTCCTCTTATTACTTCTTTCTTTACTGGAATTCATTCAAGAAGAATTGATGCAGCAGTGCATACAGCTGCTATTTCCATGGAGAAGAGATAGGGATTGGGACTCTACCTAATCTAGGGTCGACCTGATGTTGAATTTTGAGGACCTCATCGTGAAAAAGCTCTACATCGTCTGCACTAATGTCGGAATCGCTTATCTGATTATAACTTGATTCACTCCCGGCCATTTTTTTTGATGGGGCATCAAAGGCTGGAATCATGGGATGTGGAGTTTGGGTAAAAATATCACAGAGTGAGAGAATACATGCATTCTGGAACGGAGGTGCTGGTACCAATAATAAGGCAGAAATCATGGCACTTTGGGGCAGTTTCCTTATTACAACTTTTTATCATTTACAGAATCAAAATTTCTATGGGGACTCCAAGCTGGTTATTGATTGGATTCAGGGCAGATGTGATATTACTATTCCTAATCTGAGGGGGTGGAAGCAGAGGACTCTGCACATGTGGCAGACATTGAAAAAACCTCCTATTACTCACATCTACAGGGAGAATAATACCAGGGCGGATAGTTTATCGAAAAAAGGCATCTCTTCAGAATTTGGCCAGATGCATCTGCTTCAGTATATTGATGGGGTACTACATAGGTCATCAGTGATACCGATCCCATGATGCTAATATGACTCTCTTTTTCCTCTTGTTTATTTCTTTTACTTACTGATTATCTGCATAGTTTTTTCATATCGGATATCATCCATTTTTGCTATTTCCCTTACCACTGCACCTGCTGCTATATGGATCGTTGATGCGCCTGCTGGTTTTGATTCATGATACTCCTTTAATGTCGGACCTTTCGAACTATGCTTTATATGGGATCTTATCCATCTTTGAAGATTATCCTCATCAGGCGAGGCGGTTCTTTTACATAGAACGTGTGGACTTTTTCAAGCGAGCCGGTGCTGGGACACTATGGACCTGGGTTTTGATGGACTACACCGTTTTCCTGGTTATTTCACGTATGCTCTGAAGTTGATGCTGCAGTTTCCTCACCAGGCGAGCCTGCATCTATTCACATCATCTACTGGCGTTTTTGTCCATATATCCACTTCATCTATGCTGGTTTTTGGGGTACAGGCCTACCTGTATCGATATTTATATGCATCCTTACATCATGCTTTATGGACTTCTATTTACATCCTTTTTGATGGTTTTCTTGCATCCTTTTATATACCATGCTATGATGTATCTTTTATGTCATGTATATTAATGTATCAGGGATGCTCAGAATATTTTGATTGGGGTTGGTCCTTTCCACCCGTAATGATGCTTGCCTTTTACATCTTTTGACTCCTCCCATGGAGGATTCATGATTGTATTTGGGTATTTTGTTATTTACATGCTGTCTTAACAGCTGTGAATGTCATCCTGATCATGTACTGTTATATTATCACCTAATATACACATCGTTTTTTTCCTCTGAAAAAAAAAAAAAGATAATCATATATGCTGATAAAATGATAACTAGATAAGTTAACAAGACGATAAATACATACGCCAATCATCTGATAAGCTTATAAGCTGATCAGCAGATAAGCTGATCAGCAGATAAGCTGATGTAGATCAGCTTATAAGCAGATAAGCTGACCATCTGAAAAGTAGATAAGCAAATCACCAGATAAGTAGATCAAACGTAAGTAGATAAGCTAGTCTGGAGATAAACGGATAGCATATCACTTATGAGCAGATAATCCGATCTGCTGATCAGCTAATAAGCACCTAGTTGATAAGATGACGAGATAAGCAGATAAGATGATTGCTGATAACCTGATAAGTAGATCAAATACGCTGATGTGCTTATGATCTCATAAGTTGATCTGTCGATTATTTGATAAGCAGATGAACTGATAAGTAGATAAGCTGATCTGCTGATAACCTGTTAAGCAGAACACCAGATAAGGCGATCAATGATAAGCAGATAACTCATCTGCTGATAACCTGAAAAGCAGATCTCTCGTCTGCTTATAATGAGATAAGAAGATCAATGATAAGTACATAACCTGATCGACTGATAACCTCATGAACAGATCCAGTTATAAGCAGATAAATTGATCAACTGATCCGCTGATAAGCAAATATGATGATCCAAGCATATAAAATGATCAGTTCATAACCTGATAAACGGATATGTTGGCGCTAGATAACCTTAATTCCTTCCTTCCGCTGCATAAGAGAATCAGCCGATAACCCTCAACCTTCCTTTGTTCTATTATTTCAGGCGGTGAAAGCTCTCTGCTCGTAGGCATCATTATCGAAGTTGTGTGAACCCTAGCGACTGTTTGTTATTATCTGCAGGATGGCCTTCGAGTATTCCGGCCAACGGTTCATTTCATTTAAAGCATCAAATAGAGTTTTCTGGCTTTCAATATCGAAGAGTATATACCATATTCGGTGTGGTTGGATTTGCAAGGTGTCGGACGGCGATTCAAGAAAATACAGACGACGATTCAAGAAGTTGCATCAATATGAAGTCATGGTTACCTTGGAAGCTATGCCAAAAATAGGTGGGAGGAGCTCCCTCTTACCTTGAGAAAGATGGAGCCTCATTAGCCATATAATTTGAAAGATGTTTTTTTCAAGGCCATCTTATACATAGAAATTTTTAAGAGGATGAAGTTTAATTTAGGTTCAAATATCCATTGTTCTTCTATCTAATTTTCTATCCATTGCTTCTTTATCTAATTTTGCCTTAGGACCACATTTTGCTTTGGGTGTCCACAGTAGAGGTGGATGAGAAAGAATGCTTTGGGCGGTCCATAGTAGAGGTGGTCCATAGTAGAGGTGGATGAGGAAGAGGGAAACAAAGATGGGGTGACATTGAGTGAAAAAAAGTTAGTCACCTAGATTGTGGCATATGATTTAAGCGAGTATCAGTAGTGATAGCAAGAAACTTGAGTAAGAAAAGTTTGATTTTTATGGTGGGTAATTTTGTTGCGCAATTAAATGCAAGACCTCTCAATTCTCATGTTAAATGCCACTGCATTTTAATTAGTGAACAGTATTTTTTACTGGCTTTCAAGATTTATGCAGATACTTCATGTGAAGGATAGAAGTAGAGGAAATCAAATCACCAAAACAATTCTTTGATCTCCTTGTCCAAGAATGAAGACCAACTTAGTGTATCCTAAAGTCTTGTCTCTTGATCCTTTGTCCAAGAATGAAGACCTATCCTAGAGTCTTGTCTCTTTACCTTCAAGAGATTCCATCATCACTCGAGTAGCATTATGACCTCCAATAATTTGAATTAATTTGAATTAGTTTATCTCTAAGAAACTTGTCCTGTATGTTGGTGGGGGTTGCCTCAATGCTAGTCGGGAACTCGGAGAATTTGTAAATCATACATGCATTTTATTTTGGTGGGGTTGCCTCAATGGTAATCCGGAACTCAGAGAATTTGTAGATCGTACATGCATTCCAGTGGCTAGTACTTTAATGGGCTTGGGATCTTTGGGATCTTGGGCTTTGGTTTTCCTGCAATAGTGGGAGCAACTGTTAGAAATCCTGGAGTGACTGGTTGACATTGATGGGGATATGATAGCTTTATGATGAATGTTTCAGAGTTGGCTACAATTAGAGTAGAAAATTTTCCAGTAAATATTATGATATTGGACAATCACGGTATGGTTGTCCAATGGGAAGATCAGTGTTATAATAAGAAAATAGAGCACACACATGCCTTGGAGATCCATCTCAAGAATGTGAGGTCTTCCCATATTTTTTGAAGATGTTGAAATTTGGTTACCGAAGGACAGGTGGTTCCCTAAGACTTTGATCTTTGGCCTAGGGAAAAGTGTCCAAAAGAATTTATTTTTCTCCTAAAGTGGCTTTATAAAGTTATAAAGTAAAATCTAATTTAAAAGTGACTTTAAGTGAAAAATTACCAAAGTCTAATTTCAAAGTGACTTTAATAAAGTTAATGTAAAATTAGAAGGAAAAGTGACTGTGGAAATAAATGACTAAGTGGGTCTTTATTAAAGTTGGGTGAATTAAAAAATTGAAAGTGAGATTTAAAAGAGCATTTAATCTCAGCCCTAGATCTAAAGCTATTTCAGCCATTGGATTTTGGGATAACCCAAAAGTCACTTAGAGTTCTATTAAAAGAGGAAAATGAGAGAAAATGTCATTCATTCATTAATTTTTTCATGAGCAGATTGAGAGAAGGAGAAGGGAAATGCTGAAGAGAATTTTTATGAGCAGTGAGAAGAAGGAGGGCATTAGCACTAACTTTCAGCGAATCCGTACAGCAGGGCAGAGCACGAAGTTCGAGGCAAGTGGGCACGAATTTCAAGGAGAGAAAACTGCAGATTTCGAAGGAGGCCGTACAGCGATTCAGACATTATTTTCGAAGTTGTTCGTATAGTTTTGAAGGCTGTAATTTCTGCTGTAATTTTTATGTTTTGTGGGCACATAAATCGAGGTGGAGTTTGGCACAGTTTTCGAGATAAGTTATGTTTCGAAGTTGCTGTAATTTTTTGCTGTGTAAATTTCTGCATCACTATAAAAGCAATATTCAGAAAATAAAGAGAAGTTTTCAAACTGATTTTCCCCAAGAGTTGTAGGGGTTTTTCCAGGGTCATGTTGACCAAAAATCACTGTGTTAAAGTGTTTTGTGTCGCTGTTTTAATCTGTTGATTTTTATCTCTGCAATTTCCAGCACTGTGAAAATTTTAAGAAAATATTTATTTTCGAGCTTGTTGAATGTAAGGCTATGGGAAAGGGCATTTAACTATTTGGAGAAATAAGGCGACACTGAAAACTGGGGTGGGAAAATATAAATTTCTACATGGTATCAAAGCTTGGGTGCTGAAAGTGCAGTTTGGGACAGCAAAGAGAAAAATTACAGGTCGCTGATTTTTCACTCAGAAAATTCCAGCACGCTGATTTTTGACACAGAAATTTTATCTTTACTACAGCAGTGTTATTTTCAGTTTTTAGGACAGCAAGGATGTCATTGGGATTGAGGGTGGAAGATAGAGTGGATGGGCATAGCGACTACAGTGTTTGGAATGAGAGAATGCAAAGTATCTTTGAGGAGGCAGAAGTCTGAGATGTCATGGTGCATACCGCACAACACCTTGTTGTTGTGCCCACTGATATTGTTCAATTGGCAGCGTATAATAAAAAAGAATAATAAGGGTAAGAGACTGATTCTAGACGGAATCAAAGACCATTGCATTCCTCATGTGAGAGGAAAGAGACATGCTCATGAGATGTGGTCTGCCTTGACCAATCTCTACCAGAGTACCAATGGGAACAGAAAGATGGTTTTAAGGGAGAAGCTGAAGACCATTAAGATGGGGAAGAATGATAGTGCAACTGATTATCTCACAAAGATAACTAATGTGAAAGATGCATTGACAGCAGTTGGAGAGGTCATTCCAAACACTGAGTTGTTGCGGATTGCACTGAATGGCCTTCCTACTTTATCGCTGAATTTTGTTGATGGGGTTTGTGCATGTAAGACCCTTCCCACATGGGAGAGGTTTTGGAATGATTGCATTCAGACAGAGATCAGGAAGAGTCAACTTGGGGCAGCCAAGCCAGTTGAACAGGATGAGGATGTAGCATTGTTGGCCGAAGGCAAGAGAGGCAAAGGCAAGAAGCATGCTTCCACAAGTGGTGGTAGGGGCAAAGACAAAGTTAAAGGTAAACAGGAGAACACGCAGAAGGACTACTCCAAAGTGAAGTGTTGGAGTTGTCAGAAGATGGGACACTATGCAGTTGTGTGTCTGGAGAAGAAGAAGAAGGGAAAGAACCAGGACATGACAGCATCAACAGAGATTGAGGACATTTCAGATAGATTTGACCGAGAGTTTGGGTTCAGTGTTGTGAGTCCACTAGTGTAGGATCACCTGCCACAGAGGTTCAGAGGGAGCATGCATTTCCCTCGACTAGTGGAGCATCTTCGAGTATCTGGTATGTGGACAGTGGGGCTTCACGTCATATGACAGGTGTCCGTGAGTACTTCTTAGAATTTCCAGAGAGTGGCACTGATATAGAGGTAGTATTCGGTGATGACAGTGTTGTTAGAGCAGTTAGTGTGGGGATACTGATATTTGATAAGGAACCCAAACCTCCCTTGAAGGTGTCAGATGTTTTATATGTGCCAGGGATGAGGAAGAACCTCATATCCGTCTCAGCATTGGAGGACAGAGGGTATGAGATATTGTTCAGGAGAGGACAGGTGCTGATATATCCCAGGGGTACTCCAGCTAAGTCAGCTAGAGTGATAGGTGTATGCCATGCAAAGGTGTACAAGTTTTCATTTTAACCCCCTATGGCATTGAGCAGTAGCACCGACAGCAGAGCTAGCAATTATGAGCTGTGTGAGATTTGGCAACGTAGGATGGCGCACATGTATCATGAAGCCTTGAGGACATTGCAGGAGATCACTACAGGTGTGCCAGATTTCAGTATTGATCACATTGATACATGCAAAGGATGTGTGATGGGCAAGTTTGCCAAATCCCCTTTTCCCAGCAGTGACAGCAAAGCGACTGGGATACTTGATTTGATTCATTCCAATGTGAGCAGTCGAATGTCTCATGTTTCTTTGAGTGGATATGAGTATTATGTGTTATTCATTGATGATCACTCCAAGAGGACCTAGATTTATTTCTTGAAGACCAAGAGTGAGGTCTTCAAGCGGTTTCAGGAGTTTAGAGCTCTTGTGGAGACACAAATAGGTCGGAAGATCAAGTCCCTGAGGTCGGACAATGGAGGTGAGTACACCCTTGGAGAGTTTGTTGAGTATTGTGCGGAGGCGGGCATTAGGAGGTAGCTCACAGTTCCTTACAACCCCCAGCAGAACGGGGTTGCGAAGAGGAAGAACAGATCCATCATTGGCGCTGCCAAACCCATGTTACATGATCAGGGGTTACCTTTGTTTTTGTGGGCAGAGGCCTGCAACACTGATGTATACTTACAGAACAGGAGTCCGCATCGTGCCTTGGGGCATGTGACTTCAGAGGAGGATTTTTCTGGGAAGAACCCTGATGTTGGTCACTTCCGTATCATTGGGTGTATTGCATACTCCTACGTACTCAAGGAGAAGAGGACCAAGCTAGAGCCCACCGCAGAGAAGGGTATCTTTGTGGGCTATAGTGAGACCTCGAAAGCCTTTCGGGTCTATATTCCTGCTTCGAGGAAAGTTGTTATCAGGCGGGATGTGAGATTTGAGGAGGACCGAGGTTTCAGGAGGTCACGGGAGTTAGAGTATCTGGATCAGCGAGACCCTCAGCAACAGTTGAGTCAGTCACAGAGATCCAGTGGGCAGGGATCAGGAGGTACATCTATGACGATGTCTGGTCCGTCAATGAGCAGTGGCTCGCAGAGTCAGAGGGGTGGTGCTTCGGGCAGCGTGCAGAGCAGTCCACAGAGCAGTTCACTAGGGAGTCCACTGATGGACAGTTCACACGGTACTTCAACATCTACAGGTTCAGGTTCAGGCAGGAGGACAACAGACAGATGAAGTTCAGACTTCTGATGAGGAGTTTCATTCTCCAGTGGGAGAGGTGTGCTCAGGGAAGAGGAAGCCCAAGTGGCTTCAGGATACCTTGAGAGAGGCTGCATCTGTTGCTGCGCCTAAGAGGCCGGTCAGAGAGAGCAGACCCCCTGGGAGATTTTGTAGCTATATGGAAATGGTTGCCAACATCATTGACTCTGAGCCTTCTAGTTATGAGGAGGTAGCTAGCTAGCAGGTCTGGAGAGAGGCCATGCAGGAGGAGTATTCTTCTATCATGAAGAATGATGTTTGGGAGGTGGTGTCGAGGCCTGAGGGCAAATCTGTGGTGACTTCCGGATGGCTTTACAAGGTAAAGCATGCTACAGATGACAGCATTGAGAAATTCAAAGCAAGGTTTATGGCTAGAGGGTTCTCCCAGGTAGAGGGAGTAGATTATGAGGAGACCTTCGCTCCTGTGGCTCGATATACTTCGATTCGCTCCATTATATCGATAGCAGCAGAGATGGGTTGGAAGATCCACCAGATGGATGTGAAGACCGCATTTCTCAATGGCTTCATACAAGAAGAGGTGTACATTGAGCAGCCACAGGGCTTTGAGGTGCATGGGAAGGAGTTCCATGTGTGCAGACTGAAGAAGACCCTTTATGGCCTAAAGCAAGCTCTTAGAGCTTGGTACTCCAGGATAGATACATACTTGCAGGGGATGGGTTTCACAAAGAGTGAGACAGATCTGAACTTATACTTCATTGTGATAGGTGAAGAGCCTCTCATTCTGGTGTTGTATGTGGATGACTTAGTCATTACGGGTGCAGAGAGACTCATAGAGCACTGCAAGAGAGATCTTGCGTCAGAGTTTGAGATGAAGGACATCGGCTTGATGCATTAATTTTTGGGTTTGGAGGTGTGGCAGGAGGAGGGGCATTTCTTCCTGGGGCAGGAGAAGTATATTGTGGACATCCTTGGCAGATTCCACATGGAGGATTGTAGACCCATGTCGACACCGATGATCACCCACTAGAAGAAGCTTCATGCTTCAGATTCCAAGTTGGTGGATCCCACATTGTACAGACCGCTGATTGGTTCCTTGATGTGTTTGGTCAACACTAGACCATATATATGTTTTGCAGTCAACACGATGAGTCAGTTTATGGGTGAGCCTAGCAAGGTTCACTGGATTGCTACAAAACACATTTTGCGATACTTGCAGGGGACAGTGGAGTATGGTCTGGATTATAGGCAAGGGGATGGAGTGAGATTGGCAAGTTACACTGGTTCTGATTGGGCAGGTTGTGCCTCTGATAGGAAGAGCACTTCAGGGCGTTGTTTTGGGTTGGGTTCGGCAGTGGTGTCGTCGTTCAGCTGGAAGCAGCAGTCAGTAGCATTGAGTTCAGCGGAAGCAGAGTATATGGCAGCGAGTCTGGCTAGTTGTGAGGCCATATGGCTTCGCAAGATGTTGTTTGGCTTAGTTGGTTAGCCGTTGAGATCTTCAGTGATTTACTGTGATAATCAAAGTTGCATTAAACTCACGGAGAATCCAGTATTTCATGATCGGTCAAAGCATATCGGCATCAGATATCACTTCATCAGAGACTATGTGAAGAAGGGAGATGTGAAGCTCGAATATATTCCCACTGATGAGTAGGTTGCAGATATTCTTACCAAAGCCTTACCACGGGGCAAGCATGTATACTTCAGAAATAAGATGGGTGTGGTGAGGAACACCTTCCTCGGTAAGAGGGAGTGTTGAAATTTGGTTACCAGAGGACATGTGGTTCCCTAAGGCTTTGATCTTTGGCCTAGGGAAAAGTGTCCAAAAGAATTTAATTTTTCTCCTAAAGTGGCTTTATAAAGTTATAAAGTAAAATCTAATTTAAAAGTGACTTCAAGTGAAAAAGTTACTAAAGTCTAATTTTAAAGTGACTTTAATAAAGTTAATATAAAATTAAAAAAGAAAAGTGACTTTGGAAATAAAAGACTAAGTGGGTCTTTATTAAAGTGGAGTGAATTAAAAAATAGAAAGTGATTTAAAAGAGCATTTAATCTCAGCCCTAGATCTAAAGCTATTTCAGCCATTGGATTTGGGGATAACCCAAAAGTCACTTAGAGTTCTATTAAAGGAAGAAAATGAGAGAAAAGGTCATTCATTCATTAATTCTTTCATGAGCAGATTGAGAAAAGGAGAAGGAGAAAGCTGAAGAGAATTTTTTTGAACAGTGAGAAGAAGGAAGGCAGCAACACTAACTTTCAGCAAATCCGTACAGCAGGGCAGAGCACGAAGTTCGAGGCAAGTGGGCATGAATTTCGATGAGAGAAAACTGCAGATTTCGAGGGACGTTGTACAACCATTCTGTCATTGTTCTCGATGTTGTTCGTACAGTTTTGAAGTCTATAATTTCTGCTGTAATTTTTCTATTTTGTGGGCACGAAAACCGAGGTGGATTTTGACACGATTTTCGGGTAAGTTTTGTTTCGAAGTTGTTGTAATGTTTTTGCTGTGTAAATTTCTGCATCACTGTAAAAGCAATATTCAGAAAATAAGGAGAAGTTTTCGAACTGGTTTTCCCCAAGAGTTGTAGGGAGTTTTTTCAGAGTCGTGTTGACCAAAAATCACTATGTTAAAATGTTTTGTGTGGCTACTTTAGTCTGCTGATTTTAATTTCTTCAATTTCCAGCACTGTGAAAATTTTCCAGAATTTGTGTTTTCAGAAAATATTTATTTTCCAACTTGTTGAATGTAAGGCTATGGGAAATGACATTAAACTATTTTGAGAAATAAGGTAAAACTGAAAACCAAGGTGGAAAAATAGAAATTCCTACAGAAGATGGCTGAATTGAGCAACATTCATGTAGCTTGTGTTACAGATAAAACACATCTTAGAGAGATGCCTTTGATAGTATGTTGGAAACGCCTGGACTCTTACCATATTTCTTGAAAATGGTTGAATTGAACAACATTCCTGTAGCCTATGTTACAGATAAAACACATCTTAGGGAGATGCCTTTGATTGGATGTTTGAAACGCCTGGACCACATTTATTGGATGTAATTGTTCCTCATCAAGAGCATGTGTTGCCAATGATATTTCCCGATATACCCGCTGGGAAGTTTCAAGGAAATTATCACAAAAGGTGATCATAGAATATCATACTAGAGATCTCTTTGTTGCCAATGATATTTCCCGATATACCTGGGATGTTTCAAGGAAATTATCAGAATATCATACTAGAGATCTCTTAGACAATGTTGGTTATATGATAGCAGATTTGGTCCAAAATTTTGAGTTTCACTTCTTAAAAGTTTTTCTTTATAATCTCAAAAACTACGTCAATCTCTAGATGTTAAAGATATCTTCTATACGTCAATCTCTAGATGTTAAAGATATCTTCTATACTACCGCCATAATAGGGCAAAGTTTGTAGTAAGACATAATTGCTCATTGTGGCACATTTTAAAGATATCTTCTATACTACCGCCATAATAGGGCAAAGTTTGTAGTAAGACATAATTGCTCATTGTGGCACATTTGAGTGATTACAGTACTGCATGGTTTGTATTTTTAAACATTCCGTTGGGAATAGTTCAAACATTTTTTTGTTTAAGAGCAAAGAAGCGAAATTTGTTTGTTGGCACTGCTTAAGGTAATCACTGCCTTGTTTGTTACTTTTAAACATTTCGTTCATCAAAATGAGCAATGTGGTTTGTATTTTTAAACATTTCTTTGGGAGAAGTTCAACATTTCTTGTTTAAAAGCAAAGAAGCGAAATTTTGTTTTTGTTGGCACTGCTTAAGGTAATAATTTCCTTGTTTGTTATTTTTTTCGTTCTGTTGTCCATCAAAATCAAAATGAACAATGTGGTGTTTTTTCAATAGAGTAGCTATTATATGCATAAACAGCTAAAAGCACACTGACGTTCACTAATTTTAATGGTTTGTGCATGTAGATTGCCTCCTGCAATGCATAGAAATCCCAATAAATCCCAAAATATTGGATAGAAATTGAAATGTAATGAATCAACTGTATTGAAATGTAATGAATCAACTGAATAAGCAAATATGACCCGAGCAAGCAAACAGTGTTTTGGTCAGTTTTGAATAATAATAAAAATGACCAATTTACAAATATACACCTCGAACTGAAATATTTACAAGAAGACAGAATTAAATAAGCAAATGTGACCCGAGCAAGCAAAGAGTGACCTGTGTTTTGGTCAGAGTTTTGGATAAAAAAATCAATGACCATTTTACAAATATACACCTCACCTCAATTATTACGTTTTAAGTTTTTAAGTCAACTGAAATATTTACAAGCCAGAATTAAATGCCCTAGATATTGGCATGCAATCACCATCTTACAAATATGCACCTCAATTACTACGTTTTAAAAGTTTTGTTAAGTCAAATGAAATCAAGCTTATTTTGGCCACGAGATATACAAATAGTGTACATTATACCACATCAAGGATGCAGGAAACTACTAAACGGTTCCAAAAACTCTCAGGTCAGTAATTGAATATACACGTCAAGTCAATAATTGAATTTTTTCAAGTCAACTGAAATATTTACAAGAAGCCAGAATTAAATGTTAAATAGCCCTAAACATTCTTTAAACCTTTATAAACATCCATTACAAAGTTTTAATAAGATTCCTTTTCAATTTTCTTTGTTTTTTATGTTGAACACCAAACTTTTATTAATGTTTTTTCTCCTATTTAATAAATTTAAAAATATATAAAGAATATAAAAGCAAGTTCTCTCTAACTCATCAAGATTTTGATTTGTTCCTAAAAATAGTTGGAAAAAAATCTTATAACAAGATAATTTACTACATGAAACATGAATTATAATTTATAATGCATATGACAAGAGAACTTCCCTTATCATCATGAAGAACATCGATGCTATATATGAGTCGTTCTAACCATACGAGGAAGTTGCCAAGCATGTTGCACAAATGTATAGTGAATTTATTAACACGAACGAACTGATAAAGCTTAAAACAACGAAAAGCTGAAATTATTTTTTCTCAAGATTTAAAGGTCATTTTAATTCCTACTTTCTACCATTTCTCCCACCTATAAAGTGGTATGGTTACTTTAATTGTTATTATAATAAATTTATCATTGTACTTAATAAAATTAAGATTTAAATTTAAAATTTATTTATATTATTATTATTAATTATTTTTTTTATTTAAAATTATTAATATTATATTCATCAGTTTGTTAATTAAATATTTATATTAAATTTATTTTGACTAATTTTTTATATGTGAATTAGAAAAATGTTTATTGCTTAACTTTCAATTAATAGAAATGGTTTCATTAGAGGTTATTTGTTACACTAATCAAATGTGACATATACACTAAATTAGAATTCATGTATTATCGAATATATGGTATTATTAATGATAGCTAGCAAGTTAGGGGAGGGTATTTTATTTAATTCTCTTAATTTTCTGACACATACAGTTATATTTGATCAGATAACCTAATTATATAGTATAATGTTAACATACTACGAAAAGACATAGGGCACTTACTCTTTTTAAAGAATCAGATCTCCTCATAAATGCTTCTGTTGAAGACAAATGCTTATCCTCCTCTCGGAATTTCTGCATAGAATATAGAAATGATACATTATTAACTGTTAATTGTCATTGAATAGTAGAGTATTTTTTCCTGAGAATAAGTCTGATAATATATGGAAGAATAAATACATAAGGACCTTTTAAAATTTCATATAATTTTAGCTCTGCAAACTGAGTTATGTCACATTTCAAAAGTTGAAACTACAAAGTTATAACCATTTCAGGAAACTGTCTTACTGTAGCCAGCCTAAAATGGGATGACAAAGGAAGGATAAAATTCATATTTATTAATCATATTACGAAGTTAAAAACAGTAACTACAGATTCCAGACAGAAATCAACCTAAGATCTCTCTATACAAGATATCATTCATTGAAACCTTTGTCTTGCAACATATTGGATACAGTTATAAAGTTATAATATGATGGCAAAAACTGCATTACATGATTAAAAACCTCGTTGTACATTAAATAATAATATCCCTGGCTTCAATTATTGGCTGCTTAATGCCAAGAGTTAAAAATTCAAAGAAACCGTCTACAGCTTAGAGAGATGTTCATTTTAAAGTTCAAAGAAACTGTTAAAAGCTAAAGCATTTTAACATTACCTCTAGAGTTCCCAAAAGTTGTCCAAGCATTCTCTTATTTCGCTTCACCAGGCTTGGATCTTCATCCTTAGGTAAAATCCTCGGTACATTCTCAACTGGTTGGCCTTCTTGTTCCTGGCATGTCAACAAAAGCAGATAATTATTGTCAATATACCTTAAATCCAGAGTAAGAGACAAAACCCAAACAAAGGTCAAACGTCAACTCACACATTATGCTAATGTTATAAGAAGAAAATGTGTCTCTCTAACTAAGGCTGTTGTTACCGAGCCTTTTTCTTAAAATAAAATGAATGTGTCCTTCTACGAGTTAAAACCAAACACTTAATTAAATATAAGACTGATAGTTTTCCCCAAACAATATAAATTTTATTAAAAATCTGAGAAAACAGATTCACGCTACAAATATGCAAACAGGAAAAAATCTAAATCTCTTACCATCTGGTTTCCTCTGTCTCTCCTTGGGCCACTTTGACTGCGTTGTATATTCAGGCGTCTTCCATTTCCTTGAGTTGGATTAATTTTCTCTTCTACCCCTGGCTCTTTTTCCTTAATATTATCTTTCTCCTTTATATCTTCAACAATTTCACCATCCTCGACCTATAAAACACACATAGATAGAAATCAAGTTGTTCCACGTACAGTTAAAAAATTATTTTTTACATTTTCTGAATTCTAGTGTATAGAAAGCAAAATAAAACATTAATCAGCAAGGTTGTAAACTAACCTTAACCACAACTGAACAAAGTGGCTTCTTAGCTGGTGGTTGTTCTTCAACTTCAGAACTGCTAGCTTGAACTTCATATAACCGATCAAGATAAAAGGCATTTGAAAGAAAAAGAAAAAATGTATACAGTCCTGATGAGACCACGCCCTCTCCCAAATGCATGACCCCCGATAGACCCCACAACACGAACATTATTCCCTGTCAAATCGCCCCTCCGTATACCTCTAGGATCTCGTAGCCTCTCTGTAATCTGTAAAAACGTATAGCTTTAATTGACCAATAAGAAAGAACGGGTTTGCTTCTATGGATAGCAGATAATTAGTGACGTGTGTTCTGACCACTTCCAAAGCACGGTCTCAGTGTGTTGGCAGTGCAGACAAAAAATTCACATAACCATCTGACCATAATTTTTTACTAAACACTTCAGTAACAATTCTCGAAATACCAAAATCACCATCAATGATAGTTTAGGACCTTAGTAAGACTTAAATGCTTCCATATCCATCGCATAGGGTTTTATTATATGCGATTCATTATCAGGATGAAAGTAAGATGCATCTATTCTGTGTTCCGGTATTAACAACCCTGAGAATAGTTTGCCACCGAACCCCAGAAAAAACTGTTTAAAAGTTCGTTTACAAGCAACCGTCGACACCCATGACAACCTACCTCATTACTGTACCTCTACATCCCGTGGGTAAATATAGAATAGGATCAAATCAAAAAGGGAACTCAAAGCTACCAAGACATGACTGAATCTATCCCAATAGTCCTCGAAAACAAGTCATAGATAATCAAAGGCTCGAAAAGAATATAGTTCAGCCTTGAACCCTTCTATTATCCTTCACATCAACATGACGTAAAGATACCCATCAAAACCCAGACCTTCGTTAATAAAAATATCACAAACAAGTATACATTCCTTACAGATATCAAATAGAAGACATAAGTAGCACTGAATACCCTTGAGAATATCAAATAAGCACCGCAGACAACATTGAAAACCTTGCTTCCAGCAAAGGGAGAGGAGCCCCTTACAGTTCCCAATCTGGTCTAAGGCCTCTACCTTGCCTGGCATTACTTCCATTTCGAGAGGGAGCATCGTCTATTACAATTATTTATCAAGAAGCAAGGACCAGCAGAGCACCTTTGTGTTATAACGAAAGGAACTGAATCTAGCAGGGATTTGACAAGCACAAGACTAAGACCTTCCTACCAGACAGCAAAATACTCTGGCTGTAAGATACCAACTACGCCCAATCCCATTTCTTGCTCGATACAGACAATAGGGATCGAACCGGGGGGGGGGGGGAGAAATAGAACTAAGGACGCGAGATCGAACACAACAGGAACGAAACAGACACAGAGAGATCGAAAATCGTTTGATATTAACCTGATCGCAACTTATTCAGGTGTTGAGTAGAAGAAACAAAAATTAAGCGAAACAAACCTCCCATTGCTGCCGATTGAGTTCTTCGATTTCCTGTGGTGATTCAGACGAGTAGCAGACAAATCTTCTGGCGGGGGCGAAAAATTCATGCGGAAGCCTGAATCGCTGGCAGCAAACAAAGTAATAGAGTCTTCCAATAGCCATTAAGTCCGCCGGTCCCACACTCTTACAAACGTACCTTGGTTAAATCTCGAGGGGATCCAACAATCCTTAAGGCATGGCACCTCCACTGTTGATCGGACGAATATCGCACGGGCTAAGTGCACGATAGTTAACCCGCGATGAGAGCGGTTTTCCAAAGTCATATGCGGACACGCGTCAAGCAATTTGTGGAATCGCTCCAATTTCCTAAATACCGCTTGCTCGGCGATGGTGGTGCGATAAAAACCACAAACCCGACTTTACTTTTCACTGTTTACACGTCGCGGTTCCGGTCCCCTTACTCCAGGTTCCGCTCAAGCACAGTTCCATTTCTCTGCGCCGTATCCCAACAGTCCGACAGAGTTCCGCTGAATTTCTAGAATAGAAATGTGTTTTTTAAGATAGGAATTTTGAATTGCTTTTTTTTTTTTTATAAATGTCTTGAAAGTCCTATGGTTTTTTAAGGTGGGTGTTTTTTTTTTTAATTTTATAAAATGTTATCAGTCTTAGGGAACACTTACAATATTTATCGATAATTTTGAGAATTGGTAAAGTGTGAGGTTGCAAACAGAAAAACTGTTTAAAAACTTTTGATTTGATTCTTTGAATTATATATATGACAACATATTTTAATTAAATAAATCTAAATTATACGCAATTTTTTTCTTTAAATTCTTCTTACTCTATTAAATCTAAATTATCAATATTTAAAAAAAAAATTATAAAAATCCTATTGACGATTATATCAATGTCTGTGTAAAAATATCAAAATTTATAATTTATGTAAAACTATTAAAATTATACAAAAATATAAAAAATTATGAATTTGCATAAATATTATTAATTAACTTAAAACTTGTCTCAGTCCTTTCTGAGTGTAATTTCTGTCTAAATTAGGTCGTTTGGCTGAATATTTGGTGATTAGAGAAATTCTTAAATAGAACCGAGGGTTTTGAACCTGGAACTTCGGTTCCGGCTGTGTATTGTGTGTTTTTATTAGTTTTTGTATTTTTTCATGAATTTTGAATAAGCCTTGTTGTAAACGTTAGTTTTCATGTTTTTTATTTAGCATCTGAACAGTCTGCACAAGTTGGCGAGAAACTGCAGTAATTAGGAAGGATTTTGCTTCCGCGTCCATTGCTTGCGTTTATATCTGGGCTATTTTATCAGCACACGTCTTTTGATGTTGCCAAATAGGATTTCACCTTGGATACCCGATAGGTTCAAACCCTGGGCTAGAATCCGAGCAAGCAGGTTGCAGTTTACCTGGAAAATCATATTTTGAATCTGGAATTGTCCTTTACAGAATTTTAAATGCAATTCCTTGTTAAAAATTCGTTTTCCATGACGTGCAGTCGAGATCGGCAGGATCGCCCTATATTGGCGATGCACAATACATGCATAGTATTTTTGTCTGTACACTTTTTTTTTCAGTATGAATTGATGGATATGAATTATATTCGTCTAGATTGGTTTTGTATATCGTCATTAATTCAGGTTCAGTCTGCTTCGGCTCATTAACAAGAATAGCTGCAGAAATAAAGGCCTCCTCACTTTTTGAAATTTTAATTTTAATATTGACGGAGGGGTTTTTACAAAAGATTTTCTTACTTTTTAGTAATGACCTTGATTATCCTCTTTTAGTTAGATAACCTAGTACTGTGTGAATTTAGAGCTTCTCTGTGGCCCTGAAGCTGTGTGCAATATAGATTATTAATGCTACCTATTGGCTTATAGGGATTTACCTTCTCTTTCAAAAAATTAAATATAATAACGGTGGGCTCGCTTTACACATTATTGTTGTCTTTTCTTTAGCTTTGCAAATGTTTTGCAAGCATTCATGAAATGCTTATAGGGTTTAGATCTTCTATTAAAAAGGCCTTGCAGTTATTACTTCTTCTTTTGAGTGTTCATTCAAATTGACAAGTTATAGATATAGGGTTATGTAAAGCTGATTGTTAGCGCGTTTCCTCCATTGCTTCTCTTTTGGATCATATAATTCTTAGCGAAACCAAGTAGCTGCTTAATTATTTTTTCTTTGTCCATTTTTTCACACATTATAAAAACAAATATTTAAATTTATAAAAATTGCATAAAATTATTAGAAATTTAAATATTTAAAAAAAATAGTCAAGACTAATAAGATTCATCTTTATATCTAAACTTTAAATCAAATTCTTCAAGAAAGTGGTTTTCAAGCAGTGTTTCTTAAACCCTCATTCACACAACTCCTCCTTTCGGCGTTCCTTTGCACCACAGGTGCAATTGCCATTCGTGCTTTAACATAATAAATTAATCTTTAAACTTTTAATAATATAATTTAATTATATTTAAATTTATTAATATATCTAAATTAAATTTAATATAGTAATATTTTTAACCATCAAAATTTTAAAAATATTAATGTATTTAAATGAAGTTAATGTATTAATACTTATAAAATCTACATTTAAATGTATTAATATATTCATATAGAAATAATAAAATTAAAATTAAAATTAAACAAAATAAATTTCAATTTTTAAACTATCTTAATGAAATAAACCATCTTAGTTACACATGATTTATTTTTATTAATTATATATCACATTAAATTCCATCTTAGTTATACATGATTTATTTTTATTAATTAATTTATTACTTATATATCACATTAAATTCAATAATCATAGCATATTAATGAATTTAATTATATTTAAATTTATTAATATATTTAATTAAATTTAAATATATTAGATCTAAGAATTTTGTGATTCATAATTTAGATAAATGTCTTTCGTATCAATCACATCATTAGGATTTGGTTGACGTTTCGAACCATCTAATGCAGTTCATACTCAGGAAAAGGTGAAAATATGATCGATCTTAATGAATAAATAGTGAGGATGCATCATTTCCCGGTACATAGCCATTGAAAACTAGATGTTAAATACTAGTCATTGAAAGCTAGGTTTCAACGACTAGTTTTCAATGGCTATCTATCGGGCAATGATGCATCCTCACTATTTATTCATTAAGATCGATCATCTTTTCACCTTTTCCTGAGGATGAACCACATTATATGGTTTGAAATGTCGACCAAATCCTAATGATGTGATTAATCCGAAAGACATTTATCTAAATTCAAATATATTAATCCATTGAAACCAAATTATCAACATTAATATTAATATATTTAAATATGTAATATCAAATTAAAGTTAAATTAAAATTATATAAAAAAAATTATTATAACACTTTACAAATAAACATATGTAAATATTAGCCTAATTAAAATTAGTTGTATTATAAAAGATACAAATTTCAAACATTCCATTCAGCCGACCTTTTCCTTTTCTTTTTCTTGTCCCTCTATTTATATATATATATCTCTCTCATCTACTTTTTTCGGCATTCGTCTTGATGATTGGTCTTGTTGTAGACTCGAAACATCGACATTCAAATATGTCTAATGTGTAGCAATTTATGACAACTCAATAAGATAATCCACCCGATAGGAATATGCGAACAATAATATAACTTTTTCTACTTGAATTGGACTATTCAATTTTTTTCGTCAATTGTGAGTAAACAAATAATTCTTACTCCTAAAATCAAAAACTTAAATGGTTGGTAAATATGTTCATGTATACGTGTTCCATACAAATTAAATAAATGTAATAGGTTGTAAGTAAACATATCATTAATTTGTTCACTTAAATGGGGCAACTGTAAATGTGATAGCATGCCCCTCTAGTGGACTCTTTTTCTTTGCCCAATATTCTCTTCCTTTGTGCACTGATGCCAACTCCAATAAAAATATAAAATTTCATTAAGGACCCCTCCACCAAAATCTTTTTTTTCTCCATAGAAATAGTTATTTATATTTGTTCGATTTCCAAATAAGGTGAGGTTATTTCACTTTCAACCAAAACAAACTTAAAACCATACCTTTCATGTACCTCTTGGACTATATTAGTTCTATTTTTTTGTAAATAGATATCGTTGTTTCCTATATAATAACCCACTTTTATTATTTCAATCCGATGTTGAAATTAATGTGACTTCCCAAGTTCATTGTACCATTGTTAAATCTGTTACGCTCCCTCTCCCAGTTATTTCTGGAAATAACTGCAGTTAATTATTTATGGAAACCAACTGCGGTCATTTCCTTAATTTATGGAAACCAACTGCAGTCATTTCCTTAAATTACGGAAATCAACTGTAGTTAATTAATTTTCTTGTTGGGAGCTTCTAAAGTGGTCCATTACTCCCACTGCAGTTCTCTACCATGATTTGTGGAACACTTGACACATAGCCAACAGAAGCTTGATGGAAGCTTGGCTATAAATACTTTTGTTTGGTCCCCAAGCTCACTAACTCAATCCCCTTCAGTTTTACACCATCAAGTTAGAGTGAGCAGAGCTTGGAAGTCCCTTCAGATTTTCTGTATCCTTTAATTTTTGTTTGTGTGAAGATTGTGTTTCGGATTGCTACTAGCATCTTCATTTTGGTGTATGCTTTAGTAATTGCAATCATAATTGGTGTCACTCTAACTTAGCGAATCACTTTGTAGCCGAATAGCCCTTTAGAACATTCTGAATTCTATGAGTAAGCCAATCCAATTAGTTTGTAGCCTGACTTCCATTTATAAGATTCCAAATTTTGCGATTGAGTAAGGTGTAGCGATTCACCTTTTAGACGAATCGAATAACTTTGTAGCTCTTTATAACATTGTACGTCGCAAATAAAAATGTTCTTGAACTAGAGTTCATGACTGTAAGCAGAGGCAAGATTTTCTATATTGTGAAGCAGCCCGAAAATTTTGCATAGAAAATACATTGTGAGCAACATCAATGGCTGGAGGTATGATTTATTGGGCATTTATTTTTATTTTTCGATTCTTTTAAAGTATTTATTCCACATTAAGAATCGTTATTTAAGCTTTCATTTGGTATCAGAGCATTTTTTATCTCTGCCTTGGTGGTTATAGACATATTTTGGCTAAAATGTCATATTTTGAGAATTTTCTGAATTAAAACATTTATTTGGAAATATGTCTAATTATGCAATTTGGAAAATATGCTCGCATTTAATTTGCATGAATTAATTATTTCTGTTATAATTAAAACATGCTACTTTGGATGAGTATACGAGACCAATCGTTAAATGTTATGCATAAATTTTATAGTTTTATTTATGCAAATTATCATTATTCTCATATCAAGTTAATTTTTATGTAAATAATGTCTAGTGATCCATATAATTTTAATTGATTAGAGAATAGCCACAGCATCTCTAATTAAATAAAATTATATATTATGATTGATTAGGATCACATAAAGAATATTTAGACATTAATTGTAATTAATTATACTAAATATAATAAATTTTATCCCACATGAATTTTTGTTATATTTATGTAATTAATTAGGATAAAATATTCATAACTTACCCACATGAGTTATGAATTAATAGTTTTATCATAAAGTTCAAAACTAAGATAGAATTTATATCAAATTATAATCATAATATACCCTTAGAATTATGAATTAAGTGAATAATTTGATAAATTCTATCATAAAGAATAACTGAATCTACTTGAATTGAAAATTTAGTCCACAGACAATTTTTATGTCATTAGATTCAATTTTAAAGCATGATTTACATTGGTAAAGCATGAAATTTTATTTAGGCCTCAATTTTAACATAAGCATGTGATCTTTAATTTTATGCAGTTGTACAACCTGCAAATTTCTCTGAAATTCGTACTGATATCCCTGAACTTAAGGGAGATAACTATAAGGTCTGGAAGGAGAGAGTTCTCCTTCATTTGGGGTGGATGGACATAGACTATGCTATTAGGAAAGACGAACCACCGAAACTCAATAATACCAGCACTGCAGCGGACATCACGCTTTATGAACGATGGGAACGATCTAATCGTCTAAGCGTGATGTTCATTAAGACTAAAATTTCAGCTGGTATTCGTGGTTCCGTTGAACAGCATGAAAAGGTCTGAGACTTGCTGAAAGCCATTGATGATCAATTCGTCACTTTAGACAAGGCACTTGCAAGCACCCTAATCATGAAGTTCTCATTCCTGAGGCTCACCAGTGTAAAAGGTGTGCGCGAGCACATCATGCAAATGAGGGACACTGCGGCTCAATTGAAGAAACTCGAGGTTGAAATATCATAATCTTTCCTAGTACACTACATGCTGAACACCCTTCCACACCAATACGGACCTTTCAAAATCTCATACAACACACATAATGATAAATGGTCAATTAATGAACTCATGACCATGTGTGTTCAAGAGGAAGAGAGACTGGTGATGGAAATGGGAGAAAGTGCAATGTTGGCAACGCGAGGAAAGGGAAAATCTCAAGCCAATCGGAAAGGGAAAGGTAAAATACCTCCCCAAGCCGATATCAAGAAGGATTCCAAGTGTTTCTTCTATAAAAAGAAGGGACACATGAAGAAGGAATGCGCCAAATTTCAGAAATGGCTTGCGGACAAAGGTAATCCAATCTCATTTGTTTGTTATGAATCTAATATGGTTAATGTCAATATTAACACCTGGTGGATTGATTCTGGATCAAAAATTCACATTTCGAATTCCTTGCAGGGTTTGCAAAACCTAAGGAAGCCAGTGGGAAGTGAGCAAAGCATCTTATCAGGAAACAAGATGGGCTCGCATGTGGAGGCTATAGGAACATGCTATTTAACTTTAAGTAGTGGCTTTGTTTTAGAATTAGAAAAGACCTTTTATGTACCAAGTTTCTCTAGAAACTTGATTTCAGTTTCAAGGCTTGTACCTTTTGGATATTCCTTTAACTTTTCAGAAACATCCTTCAGTTTATTTTATAAATCTGATTGTGTTGGGAATGGTATTTTGTCTAATGGTCTTTACTGCATTAATTTACAAAACAATGTCACTTATGATTCAATGCATGTTCACACTGGTACTAAAAGATGTGTTATTAATGAAAATTCCTCTAAATTATGGCACCGGAGACTAGGTCATTTCTCCATAGAAAGAATTAAAATATTGGTAAATGAAGGGGTACTTAATACTCTAGATTTTACTGATTTTGAGACTTGTGTGGACTGCATAAAGGGAAAGCAGACCAACAAGTCAAAGAAAGGTGCAAATAGGAGTTCAAACATATTAGAGATCATACATACTGATATATGTAGTCCAGACATGGACTCACATGGTCAGAAATACTTCATCTCTTTTATAGATGATTACTCACGATATATGTATCTCTACATGCTTCATAAAAAGAGCGAAGCATTAGATGCCTTTAAGATTTTTAAGGCTGAAGTAGAGAAACAATGCGGCAAGCAAATTAAGATCGTGAGATCAGATAGAGGTGGAGAATATTATGGTAGATACACAGAAGATGGACAAGCACCTGGGCCATTCGCAAAATTTCTTCAAGAGCATGGGATTGTTGCCCAATACACCATGCCTAGTTCACCCGACCAGAATGGTGTAGCAGAAATAAGAAACCAAACATTATTGGACATGGTGCGAAGTATGCTTAGCAACTCCAATCTTCCTAAATCCTTGTGGACTGAAGCACTTAAGACGGCAGTGTATATATTAAACCGAGTTCCAACCAAGGCTATTCCTAAAACGCCATTTGAATTATGGAAAGGTTGGAAACCGAGTTTGCGACATATGCGCGTTTGGGGATGCCCGTCCGAAGTGAGAATATATAATCCACAAGAGAAGAAACTAGACCCAAGGACCATTAGTGGGTATTTCATTGGATATGCTGAAAAGACTAAAGGTTACAGATTTTACTGTCCATCTCACAGCACTAGGATTGTGGAATCAAGAAATGCAAAGTTTCTTGAAAATGACTTCATCAGTGGGAGTGATCAAACCAGGAACATAGTTTCTGAGAAGGATCATTCAGAATCTCAACCTTCCACCTCAAGTGAAAGATTGGTTATTGTTCACAGCACCCCTCAAGTACAAACTGGTGTTGAACAACCAATTGTTGAAGTTCCACAAGCTGCTGACGATATTCCAGTAGATCAGATAGTTCAAGAATTCCCAAGAATTTTTGAACAACGAGTTGAACCACATACTTCTCAGGAAGATGGTGGGACAACATTAAGAAGATCTACTAGACCAAAGAGATCAGCAATTCCTGATGATTATGTTGTGTATCTGCAAGAATCTGACTACGACATTGGAGCCAAAAATGATCCTCAATCTTTTTCACAAGCCATGAGTTGCAAAGAATCAGAATTATGGTACGATGCCATGAAGGAAGAGATGAATTCTATGAAGAGTAATGAAGTCTGGGATCTTGTTGAGTTGCCTAATGGTGCAAAATCCATTGGATGTAAATGGGTCTTTAAGACAAAGAAAGACTCATTGGGCAACATTGAGAGATACAAGGCTAGACTCGTTGCAAAGGGATTCACTCAGAAAGAAGGAATCGATTACAAGGAGACTTTCTCTCCTGTATCTAAGAAAGATTCCTTGCGCGTTATTATGGCATTAGTAGCCCATTTTGACTTGGAGTTGCACCAAATGGATGTGAAAATGGCATTTCTCAATGGAGATCTAGAGGAGGAGGTTTACATGAAACAACCTGAAGGATTCTCCTCTAGTGATGGTGAGCAATTGGTTTGCAAGCTCAAGAAATCATTATATGGATTAAAACAAGCATCCCGCCAATGGTATTTGAAATTTCATAATGTAATTTCTTCTTTCGATTTTGTAGAAAACATTATGGATGAATGTATATACCTGAAAGTCAGTGGGAGTAAAATATGTTTTCTTGTTTTATATGTGGATGATATTTTGCTAGCAACCAATGATAAGGGTTTGTTGCATGAGGTGAAACAATTCCTCTCTAAAAATTTCGATATGAAGGATATGGGTGAGGCATCTTATGTCATTGGCATTAAGATCCATAGAGACAGATTTCAAGGCATCTTGGGTCTGTCTCAAGAAACCTATATTAATAAAATTTTAGAGAGATTTCGGATGAAGGATTGTTCACCAAGTGTCGCTCCCATTGTGAAGGGTGATAGGTTCAGTTTGAACCAATGCCCGAAGAACGACTTTGAAAGGGAACAAATGAAGAACATTCCATATGCTTCTGCTGTCGGAAGCCTAATGTATGCTCAGGTTTGCACAAGACCTGACATTGCATTTGCTGTAGGAATGTTGGGACGATATCAGAGTAATCCAGGTTTAGACCACTGGAGAGATGCAAAGAAAGTAATGAGGTACCTTCAAGGAACCAAAAACTACATGCTTATGTATAGACGGACAGACAACTTGGATGTGATTGGCTACTCAGATTCTGACTTTGCTGGATGTGTTGATTCACGCAAATCAACATCAGGATACATTTTTATGATGGCCAGTGGAGCTGTATCATGGAGGAGTGCCAAGCAGACCTTGATTGCCACTTCCACTATGGAAGCCGAGTTCGTCTCCTGTTTTGAGGCTACTTTACATGGTGTATGGCTTAAGAGTTTCATTTCTGGGCTTAGAATTATGGATTCTATCTCTAAGCCATTGAGAATATATTGCGACAATTCAGCTATTGTTTTTATGGCTAAGAACAACAAAAGTGGGAGTCAAAATAAACACATCGACATTAAGTATTTAGTTATAAGGGAACATGTTAAAGAAAATAAAGTGGTCATTGAGCACGTTAGCATTGAGTTGATGATCCCTGATCCTTTGACTAAGGGCATGCCACCGTTTAAATTCAAGGATCATGTAATGAATATGGGACTTGGTTCCATTATGTAGTTTCTCATTGTATGAACAATGTTATTTTTAATGAAATTCTTAATTATTGTGATGTTTTTTCTCATATTTATGTGCACCTTAATTTGATTTGAGAGAATTCATCTGTGTAGGACCAAGAATAAACATAGGGTTTATTCATTAAGAAATTGTTGCCACATAAATTTTAATAGAAATAAATACATAGTAATACATGGAAGATAATACTCATCATTAGAGGACTTATTGCCATGATTCATGTATCTATTACTTAATACAGATTATCAATGTGTTTTAAGATGAGTCATTAAGTTTGGAAGTATGGACCAAGTGGGAGAATTTTACGCTCCCTCTCCCAGTTATTTATGGAAATAACTGTAGTTAATTATTTCTGGAAACCAACTGCAGTCATTTCCTTAATTTATGGAAACCAACTGTAGTCATTTCCTTAAATTATGGAAATCAAGTGCAGTTAATTAATTTTCTTGTTGGGAGCTTCTGAAGTGGTCCATTACTCCCACTGCAGTTCTCTACCATGATTTGTGGAACACTTGACACATAGCCAACAAAGCTTGATGGAAGCTTGGCTATAAATACTTTTGTTTGGTCCCCAAGATCACCAACTCAATTCCCTTCACTTTTACACCATCAAGTTAGAGTGAGCAGACCTTGGAAGTCCCTTTAGATTTTCTGTATCCTTTAATTTTTGCTTGTGTGAAGATTGTGTTTCGGATTGCTACTAGCATCTTCATTTTGGTATATTCTTTAGTAATTGCAATCATAATTGGTGTCACTATAACTTAGCGAATCACTTTGTAGCTGAATAGCCCTTTAGAACATTCTGAATTCTATGAGTGAGCCAATCCAATCATTTTGTAGCCTGACTTCCATTTATAAGATTCCAAATTCTGCGATTGAGTAAGGCGTAGCGATTCACCTTTTAGACGAATTGAATAACTTTGTAGCTCTTTATAACATTGTACGTCGCAAATAACAATGTTCTTAAACCGGAGTTCGTGACTGTAAGCAGAGGCAAGATTTTCTATATAGTGAGTAGCCCGGAAATTTTGCATAGAAAATACATTGTGAGAAACATCAATGGCTGGAGGTATGATTTATTGGGCATTTATTTTTATTTTTTGATTCTTTTAAAGTATTTATTCCACATTAAGAATCGTTATTTAATCTTTCAAAATCATGGAATGAGTTCATTTTTTGAGCCATCCTCCCAATTGTTTTAAGTATAAGGGTGACCATGCGCAGTTCAAAAACTTTACACATAATTAAAACAGAAGTCGATTGTTGGGTGAATCATTTTCCCTTTACAATGTGAACCTCATACATAAAAATGTGTAGTCTGCACAGTACATTGACGGTCGGGAGCTGAGCCACCCATTGTTCTTTAACACCCAGACTTCACTCTGGCTGACTATGGCCCAATTTCCATCCATGCTAATTTCATTGGTACACATTGACCATATCAAGTGGTATGGAGGCATATTTAATCTCCCTTTGTACACTTTTAAATGAGCCCCAGGGCTAACCTTCAATTAGATGTTGTCCGCCAATCAGTCCATTGACAAACGTTTTCATTGAACGCTTCCAAAAGGTCACTTCTTGAGGGTCAAATTTAGACCAAGTCGAGATTAAACTAATTTACACTTGGAAGAGTTTCAGATGCCAAGCTTTGACCATAGGCCTACAATACTAACCACAACGAATAGAGATAATAACTATATGTTAATTATGATCTCCTCCTTGGTGAAGACTCTCCACTCTATGATTAACTTCATATCTCCATTTAAAAAAATTAAACTCGATTGGTCAAATTCGTTCGAAAATCATCGTTGCTCAATGACGAGACTAAATAACACCATATGGTTTGACCTTACGTTAATTTTGAGCCTTAGAATTAAAGGAATTAAATGTAGAATTAATTTTAAAACATAAGGACTTGATAACAAATAGGACATAAAGTAATTTAGTCGATGTGAAAACAAAATACAATTCATTAATTCCTTTCGACCTTCCAATCATATGTGAGGTATGTAGAATTATACCAACCATAAAATAATAAATATGACACCATAATATTTATTTACCATTTGTAGATAGAACTTTGAATCTGGTGCACAGAGAATGAACTTACATTACATGGTTACTTGGACAACTAATAAAACAACTTAACAACTCAGGCTGCTAGCTAGAATTATTACAATCAACCACCTTGCCATAATAGCAACCAAGATTGCTGAAAATAATTTCCGAATTTCTAATTTATACACAACAAAAAAAATATATGTATTCTTCTAGATTCTACATGGCTCCATCGGGCCTTAAATAAATGATTTGATGAGGGCGATTCCCCTTCACCAAAATTATTTTTCATCCCTATTTAGCTCATAAAATTCACTTTGTAACACATGAAAAAATAAATAAATAATATACACTATCAAGTTTTAAATGTTTTGAAGTGATATGTTTTGATGTTCTTAACTAATGAAGTGTTGACGTGGTGATTTGTTAATGTTATGTATTTGTTTGAAGTGTAGATGTTGATTATCTTTGAAATTGTTAGAGTATTCTTCTAAACATACATTACGAATGAACCAATTTTTCAAATTTAAAGAGAATTGTATTTATATATAAATGTGAAATGTAGATTTTGAAATAAATCTCAATGTAAATACAGGTAAAACTCTTTTTTTTTTTGCTTAAACATATGATGATATCTTTGTAATAATAAAAACTATATTATGGGCCAGAACCCTTAAAAATGATAATTGAGTTTTGTTCTTTGATATTTTTTGTTGAGAGTTCTAAAAAAAATCATAAAAAATTCCTTCTTTGATATTTTCTGTTGAAAATTCTATCAAAAAAGCATAAAAAAAGCCATCATTCTTACATATTCTAATTTCATTACGACTGTACAATCTATAAATCATTTGTACTAGAAATAATTTGATCAAAGCCAATAAGTCATTAACCTATTTATTAATTTTTATTCAGTTATATGCATTGATACAAGCTTATAAATGCATTGCAGATTTGAAATTATTAAGATCTTAATTTAAGTAAAGAAATATTTTTTACAAAACAAATTAGAATTACTTGATAATGAGTTTAGTGTTGTCTATTTGATTTTCAATCCATATTTTTTATAACTATGTATTCTTAAATAAGTTACTTATATACGCAATCATGTCACATAAGTATGTAAATTGATGATACATATATTAGCTCATTTCATGACCTATATATTGAACTAACATCTCGTAACATTTTCTTTGATATCAAGACATAAATGTGAAATTATTGTTCAAAAAAAAACTCAATGTAAAAGGAAATTATTTTCCTAATAAAACATGGAATAATTAATTGATGCTCAACGTTAAGTGAACTCTTCAACATCATTCAAGATATGAGCCATACATGGTTTTTTTTAATACATTTACACCATAATATAACGTTTCATTTTTCCATTATATTAGCATTATAAATTTCAAATTTTAAAAACATTATTTGTAATTCATATAATCTCATAGAAGACAACAAGACATGAAGCTATTTATTGAATTCCATTTTTTAATCGTGAAACCTACAACAGTTTCATGGTAATCATAATGAATCGAAGATACATACAATAAGCATTATGTAACCATAAGAAGGAGAACATAGAGAGTCCAAATTACATACATGGTCAAAGTTCTATAACTCAAAACTTAAAATGAGAGCCCCTAAGAAAAATATTAAAAGAGAGTGAGTGGTCATTTGTACATATAGGACATAAATATTTCCAACATAATATGAGATTTTCCCAATTCATAAAACAAGAATATATACTTGATTTTATTTCCTTGAACAACATAAAGAATTAAGGGTTCACTCAAAAATAATTGTATGTAGTTGAAGATATGAAAGATACAAAAAGATACTTAACATAACTGACCAAAGGCTTATAATAGCCGATACATGCCACATAAGAGAAATTATCCTTTCATTCGTTCTTTAAGGTAGATTAATCCATTCTATAGTAGGAGACCTCATTAGAGAAAGTAGAAAACCTCCCAACCTTTACAATTCTACAAAATTCACCTAAACATGATTGATTGATAATGCTACCATGAGAGGTTGGCTACTAAATAGAGAAACCGTGACTAGAGGAAAGGTGGAACTCCCTTGGAGAGTAGTCGATAATGATGAAAAGGGACAAGAAACATGTAGTGAAAAAACAAAATACATTGAGAGGTCAAGATATCTTGCATGATGTTCTAGGGGATTCTCTTCAACCCCTAGGTATGGCTTGTAGAAGTCTAGGTCATTAGATGGAGGAGTCTCAAAAGAAAATGGGTGATTAGAGGAAGTATGGAATTTTGTCAAAAAATCTTGGCAATAAGGGCCTCTTCCTAGTTCATGGGAATGACCCATGCTTATAGGGTGCGACATTGAGCTGTGGTGAGGAAGAGGATGACTTAGAGAGGGATTGCGCAACATCACATGAAGAGTACTTATGAGTTATATGGAGTAAGAGAAATCATTGACCATATCTCTTGATGGGGAATCAAACCCCTAAAGTTCCATGCCTAGTAGATGATAAATTTGATTATATGCCTACTTAGGATGATGAAGGTGATATTCCAAGTGCAACACACGACCCTTGAGCTACACATTAATATCATGTTAATATCTATAATAATGTTCCGACACATTTCTCAAGGCTCAAAGGTGGTCTCATAAGGTTTGAAACTCGCGGGCTTCAACATGAGCCACCATGATTCGCAAGAGGTGGGGCATTCCACTATCAAAGTGCTCATCTCCATGCGCATGTGAGGAAGGGTGAGAAGGTCAACCTTTCACATACTCTCCTATGCTAGGACTTTATTTCTCTCAAAACATAGACTTCAGGCCACCCTTGCTCAAAAGGAAGGGGTGTGAGACTGAAAAAATACCACACTCTCTTGAAAGCTAGAATTGAATTGCAAGGTGATAGCATCCATCATTTTAATGGTAGAGGATAGCCACGAAGGGAAATAGGATAAGGGAAACACTTAATGAAATTTAAATGTTTGAGGTGGATGGACATGCTAGTAGAAACTAACCCATTTCTTCATTCTTGAGGCACAATGAAAGACTAGTTGCTTGCACCACCAAATTCCATTTCCATGTTTGAGGTACTACTAACTTGATGTGGATGGATGTCAACATTGTCCGGATTTCAACCCAAATTTGGGGGGGGTAAAGATACAAATTTTTCAAAATATATGATTTATAATTAATATATTATGCCTTATAAATGGTCTACTTTGATTTTTAATCCATAGCTTCTTCTATGTACTATTAAATCAAGAAATATTGATAATTTGATCCCCAAACATGGTGAAAACATACATTCAAAGTAGTCAAATAATTTATTTTTAAACTTAATATAGATAATATTTTAAATTTTAGATCTATTGGATAACTTCAAATTTAATGAAATGTGTTTGTAATCAAAAATTTTAATATTTTTTTTCAATTATATGGAAATATGTGTTTATTTACACACTAAGGATCTCTTTGGCTAAGAAAAATTTTGTCCATATCTACAGTTTCAACCCTACTGCTAACATAATAAAATATACAAAAATATCAACGGATCTGTTTACTTGGATGGTGAGTCAACTTGTATGGTTTCAAGGTAGGCATCTTCATAAGTGGTTGAAACTCTAGATTATCTATATTTTCTACCATGATGGAGACTCCTTCATGAATTTCATTTGTTGCCTCTTCATTTCTTCAATGCACAGTACAATTCCTTATTAATTTTTTGAGTGTTCACATATGGCCTTTCCCATGACTGTGTTCTATTTCCTATAAATATCTATAGTTTTCATACATCTTTTTTTTCTGGCTCTAGTGTTCCCAATGTCTAACACTTGGTCCCTTACTTCATCCACTACATTTAAATTAGTTATAAACCAATTTTCCACTCTTGCTTCTCTCTATATATATTATATTTTTTCCTTGGCAGGGTACTGATAGGGGTCATCATAGCCTCTTGGAATCCAAGGAGGTCACTCACACTATATGAACACACCAAACCTACCGGTGGTGGTACTTTTATATGAATTCTCTACTCTTTGGGTGAATGAGGAATTGGTTTTGTTGGTCACAATTGGGCCATCTTCCAACTAAATCGAAATTTCTGCTTCCTCTCTTAAGCTTCATGGTTCCATCTCTTTTCATTTGTCAGGTCCATAAATATCAATGTTGTGAGGTTTAGTGCCTTGAACACAAGGGTTAGAATTGTATGAATCCAGTGACACATTTGGTGCGGCCAAAGGAGGAGGACGAGGTGGGAATTGAATACCCAATTACAAACAATTCATGGTTACGTTTTTTTTTTTTCTTTTTATTTGTAGGTAAGGAAACTTTTTAGTATATATTCACAAAGTTGCATATAATAGAAGCAAGAGTTAACATGTGTAGACTATATCTGATGAAAGTACCTTTAAGTTGGAAAACTCATATTAGCTAGGCACAAACTAAGGAGATAACATCTTCCATCGCGAGGGAAACCATGTGGTCATCTTAATAGGCTCGAGGATATTTTTTGTGTCAAAAATATAGGGCAAAGAATAACATAGATGTCAATAGATAATATGATGATTAATAACATAGTACAAACTTAGAAATATTTTCATACAACTTGTTGGTGAGCTTGGTCATCATTGGAAGGGTACTGAAAGGGGTCAACATGTCCTTCTAGAAGCCACTCAATGAACACATCATACAAGTTGCTAGTGTTCTTCTCCTGTGAATTCTCCCCTTTATGTGTGTCTATAGAAATAATTTCGTTGGTACCAACTTCGACATCCTCCACCTGAACTAAAGTTTATTTATGCTAACTAAAGCAGCTTGGTTCTTTCAACCTTGTATTTTTGAGATCCAAGAATCTTAAGGATGGGATGTTTATATCTCTGAACATAATATTTTGAACTATATGATTGCACTAGCACACTGGGTGAGGTTGGAGAAGAAGGAGGAGGGAAGAATTGAATTTGCAAGTCCCGAGTGAGAAATCTTAGAGAAAAATGATCCTAAATCATATGGGAGTCCATATCCTCTATTCCTCCTCCAGACATATACAAGGTTGCTTCTTGGTCACTCAGGTGATGACCTAATAAATTCTTTATATCCCAGTTCCAATTGTTGGTATTTATGACTTCTTGGGATTCCATGGTAGTAATCTAGAGCAAGATTTGTTGAGGCATGTCTTCATCATATTACTCCATCCTTAGAGTGTGAAAATTTGGCGGAGGTTGAGCACGCCCACTTCAATTTTTTTCATGCCAAGTATGTATATTTCACGAACCATGGATGCACTGGAAAGAGGATTACTCTAGGTTCCTTGGCATCTGACACCCAACAAATATAGCAGTGGTGTAAAAGAGAGAGTTAAAAGCTTCACGAGGACCCAAAACACCAACTATAAAATTGAGTCGAAGAGAAAACATAAGAAAGATAAACACTAGTGATGTTGAGCAATAGAGAAAGGTGATCACATCCTCTAGTTGAGGCTAGCAAGTAAGCCAAATACTAGTTTTTGAGGATGATAAGGTTTATGGAGCTCGGTGTTGGAGACCAATGGATATAGTAGAGATATATAAATTGTAGAGGATAATGAATATATAAATGATTGTTTTATTGGAGAGTAAGACCAAATGCCATGTCTAGAGCATGATGAGAGTTCTTAGGTGTCTTCTCATTGCCACCTTCACCTATACATTGAATGCACTCAACATTGAACCTAAATATTATTTTCAAAGTCACTACTAATAATGCACCAAGTCAAGGTGAAGGCTGATGTTGAGCCATTATTCAAGGACAAGACTACAATTGCTTTTGACAAGTTATATATATATATATGAAAACTTTTGATTCATAAATTTTCCTTCAATGATGGTGCTTTCCAAAAAATATTTGTGATATTTCCATGGTCATTTATGTAGTTATTTGTGATATATATTTAAAAGTTTATGATTGTTTCATATTTATTTCTATTTTTAAAATATATATAATGTGATAAAACTTGTTAAAAAATATAAATATAAATATAAATAATTGACTATACTTATGTACTCCTAAAATTGAGATGTGATTCCAAAAAAATAATTTTATTTAATTTAACATAAATATAAAATAAAAGAGAAATATTCAACTTGGTTTTTTTGAAATGTATCTTAATTAATAATATTTGAAAAAAATATATTTTTTCTTTATTGAATGCACAATGGTTAAAATTATTTTATTCAATCTATTTCAAGCCTAATTTTTGCATATCATGTTGTGTAAAACCATTATACAAACACAATAAAAACAAAAAGCAAAAATATAGATATTTAAAATTCTATCATAAAATATCAATGTGAGTAGTTAACTTCAAAAAAAATTATTTATTCGAATTTATGATGAGGGTTTTTTGGCAAATATTTAGCAAACTTGTTCTTGCAATAAATTTATGATCACAATCATTTATAATAGTTGTTTTGATGGTTGAATTCTATAAATTCAAAGCAAATACTAAAATTTGTAACTCTAAAATATACATTCAACTATAGTGATTACAAAAATTTCATACTTATTTACAAACTACATTGATTAAATATATTGCTAAAAATAATGATTTTTTATTATTTTTTATTAAACAAATGATAAACTCCAACAATTCTATATTATAAAATATCAATTAGCAAATTAATTAAAAATAAATTTAAAAGAACTTATTAAATTAATATCAATTTTTCTCAACCCCGATCATGGTGTCACACATGCACAATTGAATGGAGGTGGGTGCCACGCGGTGGCGGGCACCTAACCATCCGTCAGAGATAGTAATGAGCTGCAGGTGGTTTGTACTTAGCATTCTCGGAGATAATGGAAGTTAAAGAAACAGCAGATGGCTAGCAATGGATGTCAAAGGAGACTGGGGAACCACGCCGAGAGCCGAGAAGGGTAATGCATAAGATTAGCATGCAAAGCAGTAAGGTAATCAGTTGCATGTTTGAAGACCATCCAAATGAAGCGGAGGGAGTTGTAGAGCAATGCCATCATCCGGTTAAGTGGTATGTAATGGCTCTCTTCACCCTGGTATCTCAATTCTTTGTTCTACCCATAGATGGTAGCATTGATTGTAGTAAACTGATTTGTTCCTGTAACGGGTTATTCTGTCATTCGGGAAGGGTCTTTACTTGTTTTGGTTTTAAAGGAATTTAAGGGCTGAGCATCCTGCATGGTAAGGAAATTGTACCTTGTTTCCGAAGTTTGTCCATAGGAAATCCTCGGTTATGTTCTAAGTTTAATTTTGAAGCTCGAGTGGGTTTGCGCCTCTGCGAAAACTATAAAAATAGTAATGTGGTTGCTCTATATGTTTTGCATGACCTGCATATAGGAAATTCCTAGTTTTGTTTTAAATTTATTTACAAATCCTCTGCATCAGCTTCAAAATGGGTTTTATAGAAATTTGTTGTCATAGTTCTTAGATAGGGCCTATGGATAGGTCGCAAGGTCTCTGTTTTATGTTATTTTGCTTACACGACATGAACATTTGTCATCTTGGGTCTAAATCCTGGGCTACCATCACTGAAAAGCAACATTTGAACCTCTTCCCTAATGGTCAAAATAGGTCTAGCCATTGTCCTGTATTACTTTGTAGCAGTCTTGTCTGAGTTGTAATTGGTATTTCATATCAAATTTATGTTGTTCTAGTCTATTGCAAATTCCTTCTTCTAAAAAGGTCTCTGTAAAGGGTATTTTTGTAGTCAGTTTTACCATTCAACATTCTACCAGCTCAGCAAATCATGAATCTCCACCAGTTACTAATGGAGTAGATGACTCCATCAACGTATGAAAGAATTCTGTCATTAACTTTGCTCTGCAATATACAAGATTCTCTTACATTTTTATAGGGAGAGCATTCTATCAAGCTATCATGGAAAGGGGTCAATCTGGGAAACGAAAAAGTACACGAAAAGGAAAGAAAGAACAAACAATTAAAAAGGAGGAGGGCCCAAGCAAGTGTGGCAAGAAAATTCATAAAGAAGTTCTCGAAAATATCTCTGACCTTTTTGAAGCTGGTAATCCAATTCAAATTTGTAATACCATTCATGGATGGGAAAGGGAGAGTTCCCATGAATATGAAGACATAAAACAGTAGGAGGCCACCTTGGACTTCCTGTGTGACCCAGGAAATACTAGAGGAAGGGTGTCTCTGTTTCATCAATCAGTGAACACTTACTGGAAACTCAAATGCATCTGGGCAAAAGCCATGGCAGGCATGCAGGACACTAGAGGTAACCCAAAAATGGTGTCAGAATTGCAGCAGATAAAGAAGGAGATAAGAGAAATTGCCAAGTCTCAGTACCATGTAGCGGCAAGGATTAGGAGGATCGAACGTCAGATTCAAGGGATGCAGCAAGTTGAGATGTTGGGATATACTGCAAAGGACCCGACTCCAATAGACTCTTCTGATGCTTGAAGCTTATGTTTTCTTGTTTCTTAATTTTGAATGATTTTGGCAGAAAGCTTTAATAGCTACTATTTAAAATGTTGTTTTTATGGACATAGTAATGTAGTTATAGCGGCAAGTAGAAGGAAAAAATAGTACTAATACTGGTTGGCATATAATTCTCTCAGGTGGCCAACAAACCTGGTTTCCTTCGGGCAAGTTGAGGCTATGTCATGCATCATTAACTGTCTAGCAACTTGCTTTTTGACTAATAGAAAATAGAAAGGCTCTACCAAATTTACAAGAAAAAATAAATATCAATTTTTCTCAAACTAAACATCAATTTTGACATAAACAAGTTAGTATACAACAAATTTTAGGTTATAAAACAAGTTACTTATTAAACTTATTTGAAGTGTAATTTTTGCAAATGATATTGTGTAAAGTCATTATACAAACACATTGTTATAAAAAAGAAAAGTAAAAAAGAATTAAAATTTTATCATAAAATATCAATTTAAATAGTTAATTTTTAAATTGTAGATCTCAGTCCTCTGTCTTATCAGAGCATGCCGAAAAGACAAATCATCACATTGTATTGAGAATGTTGAGGTTATTGCGAGGATTGACCATTTCCACCACCGCAAGTTGAGGGAAGCCTTGGAAATTGAAAAGAGGCCAGTCAACCTCAACAGGGATGATGGGTGGAGTGTCAGTAGATGTTGGATTCCCACCCTTCACTCTTAGTTGCCTTTTTTTCTTTTTTCCTCCTTTTGTGCTCCCTCCGCTCCCATTTTCTTTCTCTTCTTTGTTTCACCTTTTGGTTTATTTTTACTATTTTTTAGGACGCAGACTATTTTTAGAGTATCTTCCTTGATGTAAGTGATTTTATTAACATGAAGTAAATTGAATAAAAATTTATTTATTTATTTTTATATTGATTTTTACTATTTTTATTTAGTTATTTATTTATTTATATCATTAGTATTATTGTATCTATTTATTTATTTATTTTTATTTTATTTATTTTATTTTATTATTATTAAAATTTAAAATTTATTTTTTCCTTTTTACTTTTTTTATTTAATTTTTTATTTAATTAATTTTTATTGATTTATTTAAATTTTTTTAATTCAAAGTATTAAAACTAGCATTTGCCCCTAAGGGTGCAAAGGTACACCGAAGGATTAGACTTTGTATTAACTCTTGTGCCTATCAAAGAGGTTGGCCTAGTCGTGCGTGTTTTGATTGAGATTAACAATTGACATTTTCAAATAAATTAAATGTTAAGAATAATGAAATACTATTTATAGTTTAAATATATAAAGAATTATTTTATTTTTAATAATTATATGTTAATTGATTCAAAACTCATAACATCAGTAATCTTATTTTATAAGTAATTTTATTTAAGCTTAAAAAAATAAAAATAAAAATAATAAAAATTAAAAAATTAAAAAAAATATATATATATATATAAATAAATAAAAATTAAATAAATTAGAAATAAAAATATAAAACATATAAAATATAAATATAAATATAAATAAAATAAACAAATAAATAAATAGATAAAACTAAAAATAAAAACGAATAAATACGTTCGGTTCCAACCTTACTCAACCTCCTGCAGACGCATATATTAAATCATCCTCTATTAGCCCGTAAAACTTAGTTTGAAAAGTCCCAATCAATAATGGTTGTTAAATTAATAATAATAATAATAAAAGACATACTTATGTTTTTTTACCCCACAATGCTTTACAATTCTTTTGATTTATTTATTTGCAAAAAGTTCACCCAAATCTTAACCCGTGACATGAGCGTTCATGAATTATTCTTGCGCGTGATGTTGGACCAATAAGCGTCTTTATGGGTTCAGACTTTCACTTTTCCACAATGACACAAAACATTGAAATCCTATTGACGAGGCGATGTTAGGGTTTCGCTTATTCTCTAAACGAAAGAAATCAGACTCTCACTTTTACAGCAAAGATACAAAACATTTGAAAACCTGTATACAGGTCATGTCAGAGTTTCACTTACTCCCAAACCAAACAAAAAAAATTGAAATTTTTTGTACAGCTGTGCGTACGCCGCTCCATAAGTATAAGTAGGTACAGAGTCATTACCCTAAACGCATTCCACATCCGACGGCGGACAACAGGTTTCCACATCCTACGGATATCGCTTGGCTTACATGCATGAATGATAATGCGCGATGGCGCACGACGAAAGCTGTTTTCCAAAATTGCTGAGGGGCACGCGTCACCCAATCTATGGAATCGCTTCAAACTCTCAAATACCGCTTAGTCGAAAAAGCCTGTGCGAAAAAACTGCTGGTTGAGCGCTAAACCGCGTTCACTGTTCATCTTTTTGGTTCCGCACTTTTGCCTTGGGTGAACTGGTGAAGACAAGACACTTGATCCTTGGCCTTTATTGCTCTTCCAACGTTTTCATTTTCATAATAATAAACTCTTCCAAAACTTCAAACCAATATCGCAATCTCCTCCTGAGCAATCCATAATACTATTCGTTTTTGACTCCTTGCTCTCTTCTCTGCATTCGCATTTTTCCTCTTGATTTAGATCCAAAGCCCAAGAATAAGGATTTCCATGGAGTCAACACAACGTGTTTTGAATGGTGCCCTGTTCAGTTTCCATTGCAGTTCTAAAAGTAACGGTGAGGTAAACCAAGAGAAACTGGTCAGAAGTTACAATAATAAAACATCAGACACAAAATTAATTACAAATGCTGCAATGCTTTCAGTAAGATGGAAATCACCAAACTATCTTCATGACAATAACAAATTTTATCATTTAAAATAATGGTATCTGAAAATCACCAAACTGTCTTCATGACAGTAACAAATTTTATCATTTAAAATAATGGTATCTGAGCTTTTCTTGGATACCCATGGAGAAACCGATGTCTGCTATACTGAAATTTACATTGCCAATATATTACAATTTCCTTAACACACTGCCAAAGAAAGTTATGATCAGAACCTTGTAGATCAAACCCCCAATGTCGAAATCCACTAACTGAAGATGATGAGTTGCGGCATCGGCTCAACTCGCATCCTGAAATCTTCAATCTGCTTGGCCTCATATGCAGAATCCTCTGCTTCATCAACTGTCCCAAGTTCTTGATATATTTGAGGTGCCACTTGAAGGGTTGCAAAAGTAGGACAATGCAGGTGTTGAGCTAACATTTGCATATGGAATATTAACTTTATCCGGCCTTCTATGAATCTCCATGATCAAAGCAAACAAAGCCTACACATTGTATGCCACTGTGGAGCAGCCCATAGAATGGCATGCAACATCTCTCCCTCGTTTACCCAAAGCTCCATACAATAGTGAAGAACTGTCCAGCCAAACAAAAGACAATTTGCGTGTGTGTGAATGCAAGTTGCAACGTTGCACAATCAAAGCTAGTAGCCCCGACTCTGCTGCCAACCAAATCTGGTCCTCCACATCAGATGTTACTTTTGTCTTGTCTGCAATTTTCCACGCTGTCTCTCTCTTTGGGCCTATAGAATTCTTTTTTTCCTACGACAGGGTCGGTTTGCAGACTTGCAGTATAAGGATGTGAAATGACGTGGAGTTATTCCGGACCATCTTGCATGTGAAATTGGTTTGTCATTTCCATCGTTCTGGTTGGTACATCCTCCATGAACCAGATTCGCGAAGATGCAGGTACCGATACATTCTGCCATTTGTTTTCCTGTGGGCTTTCAACATATATATATGTACAGTACCTGCAGAAGCTTGCTGTCAAAGGAGTTGTTTACAGAGGAGATTGATGTCGCGGCAGGAGTTTGCATGTGCAGGAGCTTTCTGTCGAAGGGGGAGTTTGGAGAGGAGATTACTGTTAGCGACATGAATTTGCAGAGGGTATTGCTGTCTGAAAAAGGAATTTGAGCATTCTGATCTTTAAAGCTCGCTGTCGAAGGAGGAGTTTACAGAGGAGATGCTCCAGGCCTGCGAGTTAGCGGGGGTCGATATCCCTCGCTTCTGCTATCATTCCCGCCTCTCTATCGTCGGAAATTGCCGTATGTTTCTCGTTGAGGTAGAGAAGAGTCTGAAGCCCGTGGCATCTTGCGCCATGCATGCGCTTCCTCGTAATTTAATGTTTTTGCTCTTTTCCTTTGGTTTCCCCCAATCCCCAAGCTGTGAAATGCTGCTGGAGAATATGAACTCAGGCATGAAGATAAAGACGGATAGCCTGATGGCGAAAACGACAAGGGAAGGGGTGATGGAATTTCTGTTGATGAGCCATTCGCTGGATTGTCTAATCTGTGACCAAGGAGGGGAGTGCAATCAGTCCATGGCTTTCGGATCAGATCGCGGGCGTTTCGTCGAAACAAAGAGATCCGTGGTGGATAAGAATCTCGACCCTCTCGTCATTAAACCAGCGTAACTCATTGTCGAAATTTGACTGGTACGTGGGACACTGTTTAGATTCTGTCAGTAACGACGAATCTCTACAGTGTCGCTACGAAAAACCCCACAATAGATAACACCTTCGGTGTAATAATAAAAATATAAAATTATTTTAATATTATATTTATTAGAAAAAATTAATATTAAATTAGATTTAAATTAAAACCTTAATATTAAATTTTATTTAAATTCAATATAATAAAATATAATTTAATATGATGAAATTTAATTTAATTTATTATTTTAGTCAAACTAGTCGTTATGTTAGAACGGCTAGTTGGAGCTTTCCTTGTCTATTTAATTAGGTTTCTTGATCAGATTTCTCATCTTGGCTTGATGATGAACCACACTGGCTAGTTCAAACGCGGCAGCAAAAATTTTCCTACATGTGATTTTCACCGAAAAAATTTCTTACACAATTTATGGATCACACAAGCCAAATTCCTAATAAATGATAGTCATAATCAATTGTGATGTAATAATTATTTGTATTGTTGAAATATTAATTAAAAGCAATTATAAAAGCATGTGATTTTTTAAATGTATATTAATAGAGATGCTTGCAAGAAGAATTCATGGTCATAATTATTTGTGATATTGTCAACATGAAGGTTATAATGATTTGTATGATGAAATATTAATTAAAAGGAATTATAAGCATGATTTTTTAAATGTATATTAATTAAAAGAAAATATAAAAGCATGTTATTTTTGAAATGTGTATTGAATGGTGATGATTACAATGAAATTCATGATCATACTTTATAATTTGAAAATATAATTAGTACAAATATTCATGAAAATTAGATTTTATTTAAAATATAAATAAGAAATAATAAACTTTAACAACTCCATACCATAAAACTTTGTTAACATTAATTATAAACTTACAACCATTAAATATTAAAAAAATTGATTAAAAAAATATTAGAAAAAGATAGAAATACATATTAAATTAACAACTAATATCAATTTATTTAAAAAATTTAGTGTTATTTTAAAATCATTTTTATATTCCACAACATTATATATATTTGTTCAAAACATAAATAAAAAACATAACTGAGAAAAAAATTAATAATCACAAGTAACCACAACCATAACCATAGAAAACATTCTCAAATATAACCATGGCCATGGTTACTTTTGAAGACATAACAAGGAGAAAAAACCTCTTCCCTAAAAATAAATACTAATTTTATTGATATATTTGCTTATATTTACAAATAAACAATATAAATAAATTACAGATTGTCTAGGCCACATTTTCTAGTCTCTCTCCCTTTTCCATCTCACTCCCCCGTAAAATGAATTTAATATATAATAATAAAGAAAAAACTCCCTATAACCACATTTTAAAAAAATTCTATTATTAATAACGCATTTAATATATACTAATAAAGAAAAAAAAATTATAGTAAAATTGAAATTAAAAATAAAAATTCTATGACACGCCGTGTAAACATAATATTTTATAAGGAGAGTAGTCTACCTAGGCAACGTTTTAGCCCGGAAATGTGGCCTGTCGGAAAACATTTGCTGCCCGTAGCCGATTACGCCTGGGATCACCACAGGACTACTCTGTCAGAGTTGTCAGGTATTAGACATTAACTCAATGTATTCAATGCCTCATCCGCTCCCCGATTTTCAAATTTAGCATTCGCGCTCAACATTTTAATTTATGGAACTGCTCATCGAATGGTTTTAGCAGCTTTGGCGTTCAATGGGAAGACACCAGCTTTTAGGCGTAGTAGTTCTCATTTTACAGGTCAAGAACGAGGGAACCCAGGGATTCATGACAGTTTGAGAAATTTTGATTCCTGCCCACACCTCTTGTGGGTAGAGATTGAAGCGAATTCCGGATCCAAACAATGCAAATCTGATGAATAATCCCAATCAGTAATCACTCCAAACACATCCATCTACCACAACAATTCAACCTACTGTTTGTTTACTCGTTCGTTCAATCCAATATTTTTTCTTTACGCTATTCTGTTCCTTTCCTTTCATATCCTCCCTGCATTACTCTGGCCTTGGACACGGACACGCCCCTACTCTTCCTTCTATTGTTTAATTTCATGGAGACTTCTCGTAACCGTCTCTGCAAATTTCTACAATGATGTCGACATTACATGGGGCAATGATCGTGCTAAAATCCTTGACGATGGCCAACAACAACAATTGACTCTGGATCGAACTTCAGGTAATATTTGGTAAATATAATTTTCATGCCAATATGCTCTGCAACTCTTTCATTTTCATTTAGACTTATTGGACATCTTATTCCTTCCTTTTGATGACAGGTTGTGGGTTTCAATCCAAAGAGGAGTATCTGTTTGCCAAGATTGATATGCAAATCAAGATTGGAATGCAGATGATTGGGCAACTAGAGGTGGACTTGTCAAGACAGACTGGAGCAAAGCCCCATTTGTTACATCCTTCCGCAAATTCAATGCTGCTGCTTCTTCTAACCTCGCATCAGAGGAGGCTCTGGACTCGAACCAAGGGCAGAAGCTCCAGTGGATGCGAAACTATATGATCTATGATTACTGCGCTGACACCAAGAGGTTCCCCCAGGGTTTACCCCCAGGAATGCAAATGACCCATTGATGAATTCTCGATACCCTGCCCTTCACACCATTCTTTTATTTCTTCTTTTCCGCTCTATGAGCTCCATTCTTTCATTATTTTCCCAATACATAAATTAATGTATTCAGAATCTGCAGTGTGAGCTCCATTATTTCATAGTTTTCCCAATACATACATGAATGTATGCAGAATTGTAATAGTCCAGGGGACTAATTATCTTCTTTATTCATATAATATCAATGTCATTTCTATTACACATTTTCAATATTTATTTTTAAATGGAGAAGCACACCGTTGTTCTCAATGACTCTAATTGAAAATCGATTCATGTCATCTCATAAACCAAATCAGGGAGCACCAATACCTTAGGCCGAGTTGGTATATATCCATTTCCTTTCGGCTGTAGTTTTTGATATATTTTGTAAGGTGGATAATTAATCTCTTGTCTCCTTCTGTAGTTAAAATTTGATACCTCAGCAATGGACTTTGAAAACGGATTCACGGATTCCTACATAAATTTAATTTTGATATTTGCAGCCCTTGTCTATCCTTGAAAACTGATACCATAGAATAATCCAAAAACTAGAAGGAGAAAAAAAGATTTGGGTAAGGAGTTGTCTTTAGTGTGATTTTTTGGAGTTTCTGATGCTGAAATCTGGTGAAAAAATTTGAGTTGAAATCTTAATTTGTGTTATTTAAACTGGTTTTTTCACTGTATATATTGTATATATGGATTCAGTACCTTAAATTTTTGGGGCACTTCCATTGTGCAAGGTTACCCATCAAACTTTTGTTTTCAATGAGTTTTGAATGAATTTCTGCCAAATTTTCTAAATTCTACAATGTTTCGGAATTATTAAATTTCTCTTTGACTTCTTGCCAGATTTTCTATATTCTACAAAGTTTCAGAGTTACTTCAAAATTTTTCTTTGTTATTTTTATTTATTTAAATTTAATTTAATGGTAAATTTAATTAATTAAAAAGTTGAAGCAAATCTAAACATCACAGAGAGTAAATTTTGTAAGTCAAAGAAGAATATTTACATTGTATTGTGAACATGTTATTGTTCATGGATTAATTTTGGATACTTTTAAGTGTAATAATAATCATGGAATAATTAAGGATGTCTTTCAAATGTAATAATGATACTAATTAACTAATTAAACAAGCCTTGAAAAGAGTTCAAATATAAATACTACACTTCACTCTTTCAAAAACAAGATCTCTCTAAATTTTGTAAGTTAGTTTCTCTGATTAAATGGAAAATAAGTGTTCATCCATTAATTTTTTTTTATATCTTTTAAGTGTAATAATAATCGTGGAATAATTAAAGATGTCATTTAGATGTAATAATTATATTAATCAAGTAACTAAACAAAACTTGAAAAAAAGTTAAAATATAAATATTAGACTTCACAGTTTCAAAAACAAAAGCTCTCTCTAAATTTGCTAAGTTAGATTGTCTGATTGAATGGAAAATAAGCTCCATTAGCTCAATATATTCATGCATGGAACACTCTCTCAAGATCACTAAAAGACAATAACAATCATTTCCACATTACTTTAAGGGTGATGACCTTAAAAGTCATATGTTCTCAACACCAAAGTGATATTATTTCCTCAACTACAATCATGTAGTTAGCCTTTGCATGTGTTAGAATAGTTTTTATTGCACTTCGTATTGTAATGGTTTAATTTATATTTAAACCAAACATAAGCTAAATGCTTTTTAATGATTCTTTTGTTAATAATCTGTGTTGTTTAAATGAAAACTATTGTATGTTAATAATATGTGTTGTTTAAATGAAAATTATTATCCGCATTTTATTAATTGATTTAGTTATAGTTTTTACTCAAAATTTTTGGAAAAAAAAATCATATTCAATCTTCTCTTTTAAGTTTGGAACATTCTTTAATCAAATAAAACTGGATGTTGGAAATTAAGAACAATGATGATCAGATTGGCATGAAAGGTGATGCTACATAGGGTAGATGGTCTATATTAATTAATTGTTTATTCTACTATTTACATAATATAATATATACTGAGAATATATATCAAAAGTTATTCTACACATTATCTGAGTTGGTGAAACAAGTAGGCTATAAGTCCCTAGTTTAGATTAAAATGCAGGTGAAGGACTCCATGAGGGTTTTTTTTCTTTCTTTTCCGTATCCTTATTGATTTAAGCAATTTAAATCCAACAATTTATCAATTTTAATGAATTCTAATATGATTATTTGTACTTTTATGTTTATTTAGAATATGTTGATAGTATATTATAAAAGTTTGGCCACAAGCTTGTCTCATTGTTTGCATCAGAGGAGGTGTAGGGAAATACACGACTACATATTATATAAAAACAATACTTATTTTAATAGGAGGAAATGAGAAGGGATGGTTGGGATGATATTTTTTTAGGCATATTAATAGGAACTATTCATGTCATAACATGTAAAATTACTTTCACGTGGGTAGAATTTCCATATCCAATCATTCCACATACTCCATTACAAGGGGATCTTGTTTCAATATATGTCTAGAGATTACTACTTTTGTTGTTGTTACCTTACAAGGTAACGAAGTGCAAATTGATGGTGTATTTAACTGCAACTTTCTCAAGTGGGAAAAAGAGTGGCTTTTATGTTAGTGGCACTTAGGACATCTATGAGGTTTTCAATTTTTTTTATATAAATTATGTCCATATGCAATCTTAGTAATAAATAATATTTAGATTAATTTATTTTTGCGCCAGTAATTTTAATGAAGTCCTTATAGATCATTACTTTATTCAACAAGAGATATAGACAATGAGGGAAAGATTTATATTGATGGAATTGGGCATGGGTGAAGGAGAAGGCTAAATCATCAGGGAAAAAAACTATGCCCAAACATATATTCAATTATGCTTTAGATATTACATATGAGAAAGAATTCAGTGCAATGGAAAACTATATGTTCAAACCCCCTTTACATGAGATTCAACATTGTAGGCATAGTATATTGAATCAATCTTTAAGAACAATTGTATTTTACCCGAGTTCAATCATTGCAAAGGAAAATGCTATAGTTAACAAGGTCTAAATCCTTTGAGATTATTACCAAGATTGAAAAATTACCGTCTAAATCTTCTCAGATTATTACCAAGCCTAAAACATTAGCAGATTTGAAAATCTCATCATTTATCTCATTCATTCATAACCGGTTCCACAAGACAATGCTTATTAATAAATTTGTTGTAGCATATTTAACAAATTTATTATTTATCTCATTCATTCATAAACTACTCCATAAGTCAAAGCTTATCAATAAATCTGTTGTAGCAACGATTCAAGTTTAGTGCCACTATTTTAATTTTGAGACCCTTTATATGTTCAATGAATATTGTGTATGTTAAGAGTTGTGACCTTGATACTCTGGTTGATGGACGCCTCATTTCCAGTCTCACAACGTGGCCTCCTTCGGGGATGACCACTAACATATCATGCTGATGATGTCCATATGTTATGTACTCCAAAAGACATTTGGTTCACCGGTTTTGTAAGGAGTTTCGCCCTACAAGGATTGTGTCTTTGAGGTCCTTAGGCTTAGGAGGCAACTCAAATCCCCCATTTGGAATCATACCTACAAGAAAAGTAAAATAGAGAAATGTCAGCAGCCATGTATAGAGATTTATAGAGCTTATAAAATCTATGGAAAAAGAATATTGCCATAATTGGTTGTGATAGAGCCCCATAGTTGAAAAAGAAATTGTAACAGACATAAAAAGTGGCAGATCACATCCTCGGAGATCCACATTTTTTAGTCTAGCTAGAGAGTTTGAATACAAGGGAAAACCTATCTGAGCACTCATAGTCTTATAGTGCCTGAACTTAAGGGAGTAGTCTACCCAGGCAACGTTTTAACCCCGACATATTTACATTGTATTGTGAACATGTTATTGTTCATAGATTAATTTTGGATACATTTAAGTGTAATAATAATCATGGAATAATTAAGAATGTCTTTCAGATGTAATAATGATACTAATTAACTAATTAAACAAGCCTTGAAAAGAGTTCAAATATAAATATTAGACTTCACTCTTTCAAAAACAAGAGCTCTCTAAATTTGGTAAGTTAGTTTGTCTAATTGAATAGAAAATAAATGTTCATCGATTAATTTTTTTTATACCTTTTAAGTGTAATAATAATCGTGGAATAATTAAGGATGTCATTTAGATGTAATAATTATATTAATCAAGTAACTAAACAAAATTTGAAAAAAAGTTAAAATATAAATATTAGACTTCACAGTTTTAAAAACAAGAGCTCTCTCTAAATTTGCTAAGTTGGGTTGTTTGATTGAATGGAAAATAAGCTCCATTAACTCAATATATTCATGCATGAACCACCCTCTCAAGATCACTAAAAGACAATAACAATCATTTCCACATTACATTAAGGGTGATGGCCTTAAAAGTCATATGTTCTCAACACCAAAGTGATACTATTTCGCCAACTACAATCATGTAGTTAGCCTTTGCATGTGTTAGAATAGTTTTTATTGCACTTCATATTGTAATGGTTTAATTTATATTTAAAACAAACATATTAGTTCAAGCTACAAACATATTAGTTCAAGCTAAATGCTTTTCAATGATTCTTTTGTTAATAATGTATGTTGTTTAAATGAAAACTATTATATGTTAATAATATGTGTTGTTTGAATGAAAACTATTATATGTTAATAATATGTGTTGTTTAAATGAAAAATATTATAGGCATTTTATCAGTTGCTTTAGTTATAGTTTTTACTCAAAACTTTAAGAAAAAAAAAAAAAATCATATTCAATCTTCTCTTTTAAGTTTGAAACATGCTTTAATCAAATAAAATTGGATGTTGGAAATTAAGAACAATGACGATCAGATTGGCATGAAAGGTGATGCTACATAGGGTAGATGGTCTAAATCCTTTTGATTGGCATGAAAGGTGGCGCTACATAGGGTAGATGGTCTAAATCCTTTTAATGGACAACAACAATGTCAAAATAAATGATTTTGGCTATGACATATTGTATCACTCCCAACTTTCTTGTGTATGCCAGTGGAAAGTTGCGGTCCATGCAATACATTTCACATCATTTATTTTTCTTGCCAGACATTAGGATAAAGGAAATTTAGGGTCTATCCAATACTTACATCCTCCTCTTCTTGCTATAGGGTAGACAAAACATGTGAGAGAATGTGGTTTTGAAGCCTTGATTTATTGGTCATATATTTTTATCCTCTTAGAACTATTACTTTCATCCACTTTGGCTTTTCGAAAAAAACAAAACAAAAGGAAAATGCTAAGTATGTGTTGGTGGGCATAAGGATAGGGAATTTTGGGTTTAAATATTGAAGTGAGTGAATGAAGCTATTTACATGTTCATGTTAAGTTGGGTGATGTAGTGAGCATGGACTATGTTGTTGGACTCAAAATTCTGCAAGTGTTCATGCACAAAATAAGGATTGTTATAACATGGTGATAAGATGTGTGCATCATACGATCAACAAGAGAGGGAACCAAAGAGAAAACATAAATCTTCAATGTCTCCAAAATTAACTCCTCACTCTAAATTAATTTTAGTCAATATTTGTGGAATGCATGATTCTTAGTGATAATGAGCAGGTAATTTCCAATCCATGGCATGTAAGGCTGAGGAAGTTTATCAAGTGTTCATGCAAAAATTAAGGACCATTATAACGTAGTGATATGATCATTGGGAGTGGGAATTGAAGAAAAAATGGTAGTGTATGGTCTCTCACAGATGACTCCTCCCAAATGAAATATACTCTCATACAAAGAAAACCAAATCCAAGGCCTAGAATACACCTATAATAACAACAAATGTCTCATTATGGCAATGATTGTAATAGAGAAATGAACCAACATAGAGCACATAAGTGCAACAACCTATGAAGGTGAGCATGTGAGGGCTAAGGAGGTTGTAAATCTAACCAACCAAGATGATAAACATCGCAAACATTCCTAACCTAGCCATAATCCCATGAAGGATTCCATACTTGACCCATGAGCTCTAGTGCCAAGGAATGGATGGTTTAGAATGGTTCAACAGTCATATCCAATGCCTTGTAGAATGATGATCACCTCTCATTTCTTCTACAACTTGGATGACAGATATATGCACCTTGAGATTTTACACTAGAACATATTACTCCATAAAAGGTTGAGAAGTCCAAATGGATGTTAAATATTTGGTTAATGGTTGTCTAACAATATCAAAGGCTATGGGTGTCTCCTTTGTATTGTTTCAATCTATATTTTATCAAGTATGGGTATCTCATTTTTATTGTTTCAATCTATATTTTATTTCTACACACATTTTTATTTTATTGGTCCAATATTTTATTCCTAACACACATGCATATATTGGTTTTATGTGTATGTGTATATTTGGTGTATTCCTGTAAAAAAATTGTCTAATATTGGATTTCCTAAATCTCATATGGATGACCCCTTGCAAAATTAAGTTAGGAAGTTCAATGTTACTTCCCATCATAGACCATTCCCTAAGAGCTACATAGTTTTTATCATTACTTCCCTTCTTGTGACTGATTTTTTTAACATATAACACTCTAATAGATCTATAAACTACCTCGTACATAACACCTTCACATAGCACATACTCCATTATCCAATCATTCCACATATAAAACTTTTTTAGACTTTAAAAGTATATATTGCATTATATAAATAATAATATAAACCATATTAATTAATTTACTTTAGATTTTTTATTGATAACATTCAATAGTTTTACTGTGTTAGTCATTTTATCTGTCCCATAAGATCTCCTTAGTCATGTGTCATATATACAAATGCAATGGCATGTAAGTGTCAAGGAAATTTGATTTCAAGTTCCAAAGATTTTATTGTGAGTGTTCCATGCTATTTCAAACCAAGATTCAAGATTAAATAAGTCATTTGTGTGTTATGTTAATTTTGTTTTTTCCTTATAATATATATGTGAAATTTTTTAACATAATTATGTTATTGAAGGATAATTTTTATTTAAAGTTTTATTGGTGAAGGGTTAATTTTTTATGAGAACATCAATCTTGAAGAGTAAAATTTTAAACATAACGTTTCTCGACGATAAGCATAAAAACCCAAAACGCCAAAAAAAATGTGTATGACAAGCAAAGAGATATCCAAATTCCAACCCCGTTCCTACCCTCTTGGGACCGATTTCAATTGTTTCCCTAGTATTTATGAGTCTAATCTCACATGATACCCTTTAATATATTTTAAAGAATAATAACATAGAAAAACATCTCTTTTTTATTAATCAAAAGTACAGTTAAATTGTCACATCATATCAATTTTCCCACTTAGAATTTCTAGCCACATGTCAAATATATCTTATATAAATTGAGTAATTTGATTTTCCACATCAATGAGATGACTTGGATTTCAGTTAGCTCGAGTGGCATGACCTTTTCTCCTAGTTAGATGAGTAAATTCGATTTTTAAGGCTAAGAGTAGAGTTGTGCATGTATTTATTGCCAATATTTAGCAATCCAATTGAGTTATTGTTAACTAAACTTAGTTAACTCAATTATAGTCATTAGTTGAGCCAGTTGAAGGTCAGTTAAGTAGTTAATACTGTTGTTAAGTCATTGATCTCTTAATCAACTAGTTAATCAACTAAAAATTGACCCAATCATTCATGGAAATCATATTTCCTAGTTCATGTGGAGGAAAGGGCATGCTTATATTTATATTTTTATATTTTTTATTGTACATTGATTTTTTACTTGAGACTGGTGATCAATTCTTTGGGAATTGCGCAAGGAAATAGGAACTTTCCCTATTATTTAGGAGCTCAATTTCAATATAATTGCACAAGGAAATAAGAGGAAGCTAGGGGGCTTGAATAGGCTAAGTGTTGGACAAAGACAATCATTCATCTAGAGAACATGTTTACAGTGTAGGGTGTGCTTAAAATTTGAATCAAGTCATTGTAATAGTCTCTCATTTCATCTAAATTAATGCAAAGAGGAAAAGGGTTTTTTCCCAATTATGATTTCCATTCCAGAAATTTGTAGAGAAGAATTTGTTTCTCTTTTTTTCCAGTTCAAATACTTGAGAAGTTACAATTTATATTAAATTTCTACATGGTATTACAGGATAAATCATAATAGAAACTCATTGATAAACATTCTCATTTGAAAATTTCGAATTGAAAATTTAGTGAAGAAATTTTTCTTTCATGTGGGAAAATGTCTTTCAACGAATTGAGATTGGAGTATGCCCTGGAGGGAAGCTCAAATTTCATACCTCTGAAGTACAGGATGAAAGTTATTCTTGATGATAATGGAGTCTTAAAATATATCAAAATTGATATTGAAAAACCTCCATAGTCGGACGCATTGTAGTTAATCCAGTGGAATAAGGATGTTTCAAGAGCCAAGACAATCATCCTTAATGGTGTAAGAGACCATGTGGTCTCGAATTTATATGGTAAGGCGACTCCATTTTCTAGGAAGACATTCACTGAATTATTCAAAAGTATCAGTGACACCAGAAAATTTCCATTAAATGACAAACATAGAAACATCAAGATGCATAAAAATGGAACCATAGTCCAATATCTCTCAAGTTTCACTTAGGTTCGAGATGAGCTTAGTGGGGTTGGAGGAAATGTACCATCAAGTGGTCTAGTGAGCCTATCTCTCCTAGGGGTTCCAAAATCCTCACATAACTATGAGGACTCTGTAAATGGAATGGAAAATTTACCAATTAGGTAGAGAATTTTGTCTGATTTGGTACATGAAGAGATCAAAAGGAACACCCAAGAAGGGCCTAAGCAAGATAAAAAAAATTCACTACCACGAATTGGGCACTATGCAAAAAATTGTTGGCAAGAGAAGTCTAAAAAGAAGGCTTTAGGAGGAGCAGGAGGTGAAGCACTTTCCTCACAATTCGAATTAGACTTCACCCTAATTGCATGCATGGAAACACCTTAATGGGGAGAGTGCGGTACCTAGATTCAGGTGTCGTGTTCTATATGAAAATATGTAAATAAAATTGCAGTAGCCTAGAGGAGAAGGACCTCCAACTACATATATAATTTGGAGATGATGGGAGGTATAGTGCCAAAGGGATTGGTATTGTCACCTTTAAGAGGGAGGCAAACTGTGATCTTTATCTGAAAAATGTTATGTATGTACATAGGTTGAAGAAAATTTTGATTTTGTAGATGTATTGGAAGACAAAGGCAATGTTGTTGTTTTCAGTAAGGGGAAGCCTTTCTGAAACATGTAGTTACCAAACAAGTGACACAGATTGGAGTTAGAGTGAAAAATATCTACAGGCTAGATGGATACTTCACCATTCATTCAAATATATCTCCAGGAGTGAGGTGGGGGGACAAAATTCTTCAAAGTGTCCACCTTTACCAACAACAAAGTGATATTGAACATCAATGTTCTATTTCTTCAAATGATTAGCAGGGTTCTTTGCCAATAAATTTTCATTTTGGATGTCATAGTATATCCTTATAGCTCGTCGTACCAACCCCATACTTGAACACAATCATTGCAACAAAAACGCTTCCTTTCTTGCATGAGTGGATGCCTTGTATTCATACTTTCTATTAAAACATGCCACTATAGTCTGCATATTGCTCATCCAACTTACTGGTTGTCCAAATAATTTAAACACATACCCACTTGTAGATATTCTTTAATGTATATCTCCATCCTAGTCTTCATCAACAAAGTCACAAATGTACAAAACTCAGTCCAATCCTAGTATTCCTTGGTTGCACAAACAATAATCACTAGTTCCATGAAAATACCTGATAAATCACTTTGTTTTTTTCCAATGATCCTTCCTTGGATTTGACATAAACCTGGTCAATACTCCCACTTCATGTGTAATGTCTGGTTTGTTGCAAACTATTTCATACATTAGCCTACCAACTGCTCTCGCATATGGAACATGAGAGATGTCACGTTCCTCTTAGCGTGTCTTAGGAAACCATTTAGTTGATACATTTACACCTACAAGAATATGATCCTTCACCGGTTTATTATACTACATATTAAACCTCTTAAATATTGTCTTAACATACTTCCTCTGGTTTAACTAGTGCTTCCTCCTTGTCCAATCTCGTTTAATTTCCATGCACCGAAAATATTATTTGTAGCACGAAGATCCTTCATGTCAAATTCGAGGAAAATAGGGTCTTCAAATCCCAGATAATTTTTTTGTCATTTCCAATCAGAAACATAACATATCATTCGCATAAAATGAAATATAAATAACACAGTCGCGTATTAATTTAAAATACACACAATGATCCACTTTGCTTCTAATGAAGCCAAGTCCTCGTATATATGTATCAAATTTATGATACCAAAATTGAGCTACAGAACCTCTAACATCATAAAAGAGGGATAAAATGTTGAGCAAAGGAGTTTTAGAATAGAGTAGAGACTTTTAAAGTGAAGCGATTCTAGGTAAGGTGTATAGCTAGCTAAAAGTGTTATTAATAGTGGTTGAAGGAATTTTGTAGGAATATGAAACATAGAACTCAGAAGCTCTTGGGATCACATATGTGGTGAAATTTGACAAGTAGTGTCATCTTTATGTTTTTAAATTAGTATTTGTTTATGGATGTAGCAACGAGGAGAATGAAAGAAATTTTTTGGCAACCCTTACAACAAGAAAATTCTAATAGGGAGAAGAAAAAATTCCAATTGAATTTATCTATAAGTTGTTAAGACAACTCCATAGCTAAAAATGTGGACATAGTTGTCCAGAAAAATGGAGAAGGTGAAGCTCTTGAGAGTGAGTGAGCAGAGGGTTGAAGCATAGAGGTTCTAAAGGAGAGAGTCAAATGTTACCAAAAGGAAAACTTTAGAGTAGAAAATCTTAGTGATTTATTGTGTAGTAGGGTGAAAAAATATTGTTACTATAGACGCTAAACACTGTTCATAATGTACATGGAAATGTTCACAAACAGAGAGAAAGAGATAAATATAAATAATAAAATGAAGGGATATATAAATAATAAAATGAAGGGTTCATGAAATATTCATAAAAAGATCAGTTAAGAAATTTGAAAGAGAGTTAGATGAAATGAAGGTACAAATTAGTGTATCGATAATGTTGCTAAGAAAAATAGAAAAGTGGGTGAAATATGAATTAAAAGGCCAAGTTTCCTACTAAACAATCATATGAAATGAATTTTGTTAAAATTATAGAAAAAGGGATTCAATTTAATTTTTCATTAAACAAATTGAGTAATTTGATTTTCCACATCAACATGATGACTTGGATTTCTGTTAGCTCGAGTGACATGGCCTTGTCTCCCATTCAGATAAGTAAATTTGAGTTTGTAGGCTAAGAGTAGAGTTCTGCATGTATTGATAGCTAATATTTAGTAGTCTAGTTGAGTTATTTTTTGTTAAAATTAGTTAACTGAGATCTAGTCATTAGTTGAGTAGCTAAGACTATTATTAACTCATTTATATCTCAATTAACTAGTTTATCATCTAAAAATAGATCATGCATGGAATTCAAATTTCCTAGTTGATGTGGAGGAAAAGGCATGTTTGTATTTATATTTGTATAATGTTGAGTGTACAATGCTTTTGCACTTGAGGGAGGTGATCAATTCCTTGGGAATTGTGTAAATAAATAGGGACTTCACCTATTGTTTAGGAGCTCAATTTCTCAATAGTTATGCAAGTAAATAGGTAGAACATGAGGGATTGAATAGGCTAAGTGTTGGCGAGATATAGTTATTCAACATAAGAGCATGTTTACAGTGAAAGGTGTGCTTCAAAGCTGAAGAAATTCAATGTAATGGCTTCTCATTTCATCTAAATTAATGCAAAGAGGCAAAGGGGTTTCTCCCAGTTGGGTTCCCGTATAAGTGACTGTGTTATTTTGGTTTTTATGGATACATTTTATTGCATATGTCTCTAAATTATGATTTCTATTCCGTAAAATTGTAGAGAAGAATTTTTTTGTCTTTTTTTTCAGTTTAAATTCTTAAGCAATTGTAATTTATATTTAATTTCTACATGGTATCAAAGCCTAAATCATATATAAACTAGTTGATAGACCTTTTCATTCAAAATTTTTGAATTCCAGACTCAGTGAAGCAATTTTTCTTTCTTCCAAGAAAATATCTTTCAACGAATTGAGCTTGAAGTATGCCCTTGAGGGAAGCTCAAATTCATATATTGGAATGACAGGATGGAAGCTTTTTTCGATGATAATGGCATGTTGGAATATATGTAAATTATATTACAAAACCTCGATTGGTGAATGCATAGCAGTTAACCTAGTGGAAGAAGGATGTTGTAAGGGATAGGAGAATCATCTTGGAGGATGTACGAAACTATGTGGTCTCAAATTTACATGAAAAGGAGAATCCATTTTCTATATGGAATACCCTCATTGATTTATTCAAAAGTAGTAGTGATGCCAAAAAATTGGCATTGAAGGACAATATTAGAACATCAGGATGTATAAAAGTGAAACCATAGTCCATAATATCTCAAGTTTCACTCAGGTTCAAGATGAGCTTAGTGGGATTGGAGAATGTGTAACATCAAGTGACATAGTGACCCTAGATCTCTTAGGCCTTCCAAAATCTTGGAATAGCTATGATTAATGTGCAAATGGAGGGGAAAAACTACCAAATTTGGAGAAAATTTGGTGTGATTTGGTACAATAAGAGATCAGAAGGAAAACCCAAGATTTAGTAACATCTAGAGCTGAAGAGGAAGAGAATTATTCCTTAGTAGGGAAGTGAAATAAATCTAAGGGAAATAAGAGCCAAATAAAGCTAGACTCCAACCAGAATAGTGGAAAGAAGGACCTAAGCAAGATAAAATGTTTTCACTACCACGAATATGGGAATTATGCAGCAAAGTCTTCACACAAGAAATCTAACCAAAAGCCTTCAGGAGGAACAAGAGGTGAAGCACTTGCCTCAAAACTCGAATTGTAGTTCACTCTAATTGCATGCATGGAAAACATTGTAATGGTAAGTGTGTGCTACCTATATTCAGTTGCCTCGTTCCATATGAAAGGATGTAAAGAATTTTTCAGTAGCCAAGGGGAGAGGGATCTCCAACTACATATATAATTTTGAGATGATGAGAGGTGTAGTGCGAAATGAATTGGTAAATTCACCTTTAAGAGGGAGTAAAATTGCAGTATTCATCTAACAAATGTTATGTATGTATTGGGGTTGAAGAAAAAATTGATTTTGTATATTTATTGGAGGACAAAGGTTGCGATGTTGTTTTTAGTAAGGGAAAATATTTTCTGAAACATGTAGCTACCAAGAAAGTGAAAAATATTTGAGTTAAGAGTGAAAAATATCTACAAGCTAGAGGTAGAATACACCATGGATGTAGATATACCTCTAGGAGTGATGTGGGACATTCTAGACCCTTAGTCTGAGAGTTGCAAAAGTTGGGCAGGATTCGTAGGAGAGTAGTTGGAGTTGCAGTCTCATTCCCATTGGATCATTACCTCTCTATAGGGGCTCATACTATTCAATACTAGAAGGATGAGTGTCGGCTAATTTAGTTAGACTCTAAGGAGCACAAAGTAATATTGATAACAGTGCAAGAGGCATAGTGTGGAATCAACAACAATGTCGTTTTCCCATTAGACATTTGTGAAGACATAGTTGATTCATTATTTGGATTCTTATCAATTTTAGTTGTTGTAGTAGCAACAAGAATCATGAGAGGTAATTCTACAATACCTTCCATAAAATTTGGAATGGGGTTATGGAGAACACCTTTCCTACTAAGAGTTATCGTTAGAATTATAACAAGAAAAGGTTTCACTTGATTTTTTCGTTAGTCAAATTGAGTAATTTGGTTTTCCACATTAGTAGGATGACTATTTCAATCAACTAGAGGGACATGGTCTTGTCTCCTAGTTAGATGAGCAAATTTGAGTTTATAGGACAAGAGTAGAGTTGTGCACATATTGATTGCCAATATTTCACAAACTAGTTGAGTTATTGCTAGTTGAAATCAGTTAACTAAGATCTAGTCAATAGTTGAGTCAGTTGAGGGTTAGTTTAGTAGTTAAGATTATTGTTAACCAACTAATCTCTCGGTTAACTAGTTAGTTAGCTAAAAATAAATCCATTCATGCATGTAATTTGAATTTACTAGTTGAGGTGAAGGAAAAGCATGTTTATATTTGTATTTGTATATTGTTGAGTGTACAATGCTTTTTCACTTGAGGCAGGTGATCCATTCCTTCGGAATTGTGCGAGGAAATAGGGCCTTCCTATATGGTTTAGGAGCACAATTTCTCTAGAATTACATAATGAAATAGGAAGAAGTTGGGGGCTTTAATAGGCTAAGTGTTGGCTAGAGATAGTCATTTAGAAAGAGAACAATTTTAGAGTGTCGAGTGTGATTTAGAGCAGAATAAAGTCATTGTAATGGCTTCACATTTCATCTAAATAAATGCAAAGAGGAAAAGCTTTGGAAGCCTGACGAACAAATGTGGGTTGAGTTACTAGTCCAGGAAGCATTGGCTGGACAAACTCTCTGGAAGCCCTAGGTGGGTTGACTTACTAGCCCTAGAAGACCTAGTTGGAAAGATTCTTTGGAAGCCTTGTAACAGTTGGGATTTAGTTATTAGTCCTTGAAGCCCTGGTTGGAACAAACACTCTGGATCCCTAGAGAAGCTTGGATAGAGACTAATCCCTTATGGTTAGTGATGTCTAAATGTGAGGTGGAATCGTTGATTGAGGGTTGAGACAGTTTGGTCTTTGGAGCCCTCATTTGGTGTTGATTTATGTTCTTGGTAAAGTCCCATATTCATGCTTAGAATATGGCACATGGGTGATTGGCTGAAGTGAGACTTGGCTAAACTAGTCTATGGTGGGGTGGAATGTGGAAGTCTCATCTCTAATTGGATTTTAAATTAGGTAATGAAGATATCATTCCTCTGGTATTTGGTATGAAAATGTACTAGTTTATGTATGGGTTCCATTGCTACTGTATCCATTGTATTTTTCATTTTATTATGTTGGTTATAAGCATGTATTCAATCAATGATAATGTATGGCTCTATACATGTTTTTATCTATAACTGTATACACAATATATCTATGGTAAAATATATTGTATTGTACCTTATGATGTAGGGTAGAAATTCTTCTTAGACATTCTCAGTTATGTAAGTGACTATTTTTTTTAAATATGTTGTTTATACGTGTAGATGCAATGTTTGTGACATGTTTAACAAAATGTCTGTCATGGTTGGGTAGGGTATGGATGAGCTCATTATGATTTGATTGCTTCCATGTCTTTGATTTAATGTTATTTACCCTCTTCTGAAGTTACAGTAAGTTCTGGGAAGTGACCTGGGTTGAGGGCCTATAAATGTGGCATAAATCCTAGAGCTCTAGGCACAAAATTGACCTTTTGGGGCCTTAGACGTTACCTTCACAAGGAAATTCCATGGCTAAGGGTCCATATTCATTCCCTTTCCCTTAAATTCTTGTGGATAAGCCTTAAACTAGCCAAAATTCAGTTCCCCCTTAGGGTATAGGGCCCTAGAAGGTTTGGTTACCTCCTGGGGATGTTAATGATGTAGTGTAAGGTCTATTTTGTCATTTTTCCATCGATTACACTTCCTCAAAGTCATATAGGAGGTTGAATATCATATTAGTATCCTATTTTCGCATGTTTATCTGGGTTGGTTGGTTACTTGGGTAGATGTGGGAAGAGGGTGTTACAGAGTTGTATGGGAGCATGGTTCAACCCTTGGACTAGATAGGCAGTGTGTGGATCATGCATTTATGTTGGTTTCATGCATGTTTAGTATGATTATGGTCTATGTGTTCTTGTTGCATCCATGTTGTATTGGCCATGGTGGTAGTGGTGTCGCCATGGAAGTGTTGATGATGTTGTTGTCAACATGTTGTCATGAGTGTATGACTAGTTATTTTCTTTTAACTCTTATATATTATTCATGCACTCTTACTTACATATTGTTAAATGTTGTATATGCATTTCTTATTTATGATAGGTCATAGATTGTTCATGATTGTCTGTTTTCAATGTATGCATGTTTGCATGATGTTATATGTTGGTTGTAATATCCCTTTTTTCAACATTCTATAAATAGAGAATAAACCTAAAGGTCAGGGGGATGTAAGAGGTAAATTATGAAATTATATATTAATTGTGGGAATTAATATATAAATGTGAAAATTATATTACTGTATAAGGATAGAGTAAAATGAGACCAGGAAGTCAAAATCCATGAGGTTGGACTAGATTCCTAAGACTTTCCCCAAAAATCTCCAAAAAGCCTTGGAGAAAAATAAATAAATTGAATTTTATTAGATGGGAGAAAAATATCTAATAAAAGCCTCAGTAAAGTGGAAATTTACTTAGAAGAGGTAAGAATAAAACTAGAAAGTGGAAAATCTAGTTTTAAAGAGGATTTTGTGGAAGAAACAAAAGTAAAGCCTAGGATAAGGGAAACATCATCCCAAATTAACTAGACACAGTTATGGAAACATCCTGAGGGAAAACAAGCTTAAATAAGCTATTCCTAGTTAGACAAGAGGTTGCCTACACTCAGGAAGAATTGGTATCTACTCGGGGGGAGACGTGGAATAATCTCAAGGTTGGGAGGAAAATAGTTTTATTACAGTGGCATGCACATTCTGTGAAGTTGATTTTTTATACTACTTTAGTAATTATGATTTGATTTCTAGAAGGGAATATAGATGAGGGATTAAATTATAGCTTATGATTTGAATTTAATTTCATTAAGTTTTACAAGTTATGTGTATTGTACAATGTCATATGTATTTGACAGAGATTAACCATAGAGGAAAATAGTTAATCTTTTTGTGTTGTTACATTGCCTGTTTATAAATTTAGGAGAAACCGTCATAATCTAGAAACCTTACTCGGGCATAAATTTGTGGTTTGAGTCCCAAATTTTAATATCTAAAAATTACTAGTAGGTTCACAGTGTGTATATTCCAGCAAAGAAAAAATAGACAATTCTCAATCAAAATGAAATTATAAACAGAAAAAAATTTAAAAACATTGCATAAATTGAAAAATACAATTGAATTATTCTAGATGAATATTCAAATTAGATTGAGAATAGAAATACAAATATTCAAACTGTCATATTGAACTTCTTGTACATTCTAACCATCCACAACTCAACATATAAGTGAAATTTTATAGAAAATAGATGGAAGTCTATGTTAATAAACTTATGTACATTGAAATTGTCTTTACATAACCTCCATAGGATTGATGAGGCAACAATACTACCAACTTAAATTATAAAGTGTATTATATGCATGAATGGTTACATTTTCATTAGAAACTTTACTCAAAATTCATATAAAATTTTGGTAATAAACGAAATGGAAATAGAGCAATTGGAGGGAAGTATCCATTTCCTTGATGAAAGACCTGAAACACTAGGGGAGTGACTGTCATATTAGCCTAGAGGCGATGTGATAAAAACAAAAATAATGTGTGCAAAGACAGCAAGTCAAACCTGCAACAATTAAAATAGTAAGAGTTAGAACTAAACTCAAAACATAGTATTGTAAACTTAAGAGTAAGTACAATAAAAGAAATACCTGAAAGTTAGTCTTTACTCTTGAAGGATCCCTCATTATAGCTAGAGTGAAAGTATATGTAAGTAATGATGGAAACAATCCATAAATTAAGTATATAGTTATGAAAGATAATAATTGAATGGAGAAAAACTTGGAAGAGGGTAGTACATGGTATTTTTTGACGAAATAATGTCCATTGTCTTCCATTAACCTGTAACCACATAGAAGCCCAATGTTATTAATTTTGACTAATAATTGTAAACCAATTTTAAATAAATAATTTGAAGTAGGAGTAAAACTTCAAATTTGGGGGGGTGAATAAACTGACGACAATAAGTACCCTCACCAAGTTGCAACATATACAAAACTAAATTGTTATGAAAATTTTCAAAAGAAGAATTGTATAACCCATATACTAAATAAGTAAAAGAAGGAACATAAATCCAATATTCTGGATATGAATTTTGTGGTGAATTTTATTCCAAAGGTAGTTGGATTAACTTTCAAGCATTCACAATATACCCTATTATATAGAGTTCAAGATATATCACAGAATGATATACAGGGATACATAGAATTTAGTAATATGAAGCTCATATGATAACATGCAAATTCAAAATTTCCCAATGAAATTTAGAACAAAGAAATAATGGTATTGTATGTAAATTATAAAAGAGAAATTATTTATGGCATGGGATGGAGTTTACCATTTCAATGAATATGTACAATAGAGAAATCTCATAATTTAAAAGTATAGAATGAGGTTGTAAGGTAAAATTCTTTAAACTGGGGGGAAACGAGAAAGAGTATAAAATATCGAGTGATAAGTGAACCAAAAATGGACTCTCGCAAACATAGGATAGACACAGTAAGAATTATTCGAATTTGGAAGGTCATTCGATGCTCATAGAGGAAAAATCCAATTCACGAATATAATTAGAAAGAACACACTCATGCGTAGTTGATAAAAACGACAACATAGTGACTTAAAAACCTAACTTATGTTTTTATTTTGAACAGAAAACATAAATCCCTACTTGTAGAACGATGTCTCAAATCTACAATTTAAACCAAGATTTCCATTTTGCTCGAGGAAGAATGAATTCATTCAGAGAAGTTATCAATTTACATAACAACCCATAAATTTACGAAGTGGTAAATTTAGAAACAACTGGGTAAATTTCAAAGAAATAAAAGGGGATAAATGATGAATAAAAAACGTAGGGAAATTATACAAACCCTACCTCAGAGTACATAGTTAAGATTCAAATCAAATCTAAATTAAACTCAGAAATATTTCACTATGAATTCAGAAATATAACTCAAGAATTCAACGTTCTGATTTAAGAGACATAAGGGAAAAATTTGACATACTCGTAGTCATGCATACCTTGTCCATGGAGAAGCCATGGTGAATAAGGCGAAGGTTCTCTCTCTCCTACGCTAAGACACAACGTTGTCAACACAATAAAAGGGCCATGTAAATAAAACCCTGAACTGAAATCGAAAAAACAAAAATAAAATGAAAAGGGAATTTGTCAAAAATACCAGAGGAACAGTTAGAAAAAAATTACTTGTGTCGAGGTTTATCCATTTGATGGGGCAATCGAATTGTTAGTGATAATAAAATATTGTAGAGACGTCCCACAACGTAGTCTCAGTAACCCTCTAAAAATGTCGAACAAACCCTCTCTATGTGTATGCTCTATTCAGAGAAAAGAACGTGAAATGGTTGCTAACAGATGAACTCCACGAAGAGGTAAGTCAGAAAACTTACATCCAGTCAAGCATACAAAGTAAATCTCCACCATCCAGAAATGTAAAGACCCAACAGACAAGTGTCCATTGATAGTACAACCCATGTGAAATGCAGTCCAACATCATGAGTCCATAAATTCAGTGAATAAATTGAAACACAATGACACATACGAGATTTAAATGCAATATGAACCAATCCTTTCACCATTTAATAATCTGATCTATAGCTACCCAACGCAATCATGTTCTATTATAGTGTAGCAAACTGAACCAACAGGGAAGCAAATGATAAATTACATGAGTAATGGAACGTTGGGTTAAAACAAATGAAAAGGAAGTCCAATACATATATGATTAGCAACTCATTGAAGTCCGTGGGAAGGGTGTGAGGTAAAGCCAAATGTAATTAATGTGAATTAAAACATTGTCCACATATAATGTGTCATGGTTATATATCCTTCACAACTACAGTATAGACTAAATGCTCTGAGTCCGGCTGAAAATTAACGCATTGGGGAGGAGTCCCATTGTTAATGAAAATGAATAGTCACCATGATGCAAATTATTAGAACTAGGCCTTTACCATATGATAAGAGAAATATGATGGGGTTCTCATTCATTTAAATTTCATTTTTTTATATATGGTAGAACCAATACGCTGAAGTATTTATATTCAACATATATATACATTGAATTTTCACATAAGAACTTATATAAAGTGATAATAAGACCCACTAAGGAATGGTAAGAGGTTACCATTGGTGCATCAATTAATTTAATTGTTGGTAGAATGATAAATAGGAATTTATAACTTAATTAGAAGGATATATAAGTCTATTCTAATGTTATAATAAGGTTAGTGTGAAGGGCATACAATACTAACAATAAAGAGTTGGGGATAGGATAGAACATATGTTATATGATATGTAATGATCCTATTAAAAATAATTCATTTTGTTATGTAACTTAAGGATAGTTCTCCGGAAATTAATTTAATCAAGATACTATGGAAATTGGCTAAAGAAATACAATATACGCTAGCAAAAGTTTAATTCAATATATAGATTGAGGAGGTGTAAAACAAAATCATAGTAATCCTTGATATTTCAAAGTTATTGTTAATAGAATTTACAATAATGATTTTGTCGCAATAAATCACAGATGTTGACCAAAATTAGTATAAAGAATTTTTATTTATTTTGGGTGAAATGGAGTCGTTACAATGGAAATACGTTGTTCTTTCACACTTAGTTACTCGTTTGTCATTCTTTTCCATTTTCCATGTACATTGGTATGTTTGAGGTTATTTTCCATGAGGCCATGTGTGCAATTAGGTCATCATGATGATATTAGTATGTTATGATGCTAATGTGTTGGTTAAGATAGAGCAAGAGATGTAGATAATTAATGTGAAGTTAGATGTTAGTGTCACCACTATAATAATGGGTTTTTCCATTACAATAACTCCTGAAGTGATCAATAGAGTAACACACTTACCATAGGAATCAAATAGAATAAGGAAGACATAGCCAACAGTGCCACTACAAATAAGAATTTCTTTAGGTATAGGGAGAGACTTGTGGAAGATAAGAATGGGGTTAGGAGATAAATATTTCCTTATCCATGTGATGAGGTAGCTTATAACATCTTAAGATATATCTCCAATGAGGGAATATTGAGTGTAATGTATGGATACCACTTCAGGCTATTACCTGATCTCAGATAAAAATTCTATTTTTCTCTTTACCAGAGATTAAATGTACATTAAGTCCTCCTCTAGTCCATTAGGGATGTGATCCATAAATTCAGAGAAGGAAAACATCAATAGTTAGTCCATCATGGCCTTATTAAGCTGATTGTGTTAGATTCCCTAAAAATTTTAAGAAAACCTATCCCATGGTCCAAGTTCATAGACATGGACAAAGATGTACTAATATGAACCCAAATAATTACTTCTGGGGAAACCCCTACAACTAGCATTGGGTGTAGAGACACCATAACAGAGGAAGAAGTGCCAAAGAGGAGAACAAAGGAAGTAGGGATGGAAAGAGAGGAATAAAAATCAGAGGACTCAGAGGGAAAATGAGGAGATGATGAGGAAGAAAAGGAATAAAATTTACAAGAGGAGGTCTTGAGCCCTAAAAATACCATTGAACCAAAGGAAACTGACATATCCCCTCATCAACCTAGTTTTTCAGCAGGGAACACCGAGGATGGGGTAGCTACCACTTTACTTAAAAACAAGTAAAATCGTTAGAGTGAGACAAGGAAGACCCTAGACTCCCACAAAAGTTCCAATTACCATTGAGGGACCCCTAACTAAGAAAGAGGAGGTAGGGCCACATGAAGGAATAATTGAGGAGGTTACCTCTCAAAAGTCAAAACCTAAAACTACCAGAGCCTATGTAAGTAGGTAGACCACAATAGCATCACCCTACAAGCAACCATATGAACCCACAAACATTCAAGAAGAAGAAAAGTGGGTGCTACAGGAAAAAGAAATATTTCTACATGAAACACGTAAAATGCTACAGGAAGAGAAGGATGCACAAAAAGAGGAAAATAATGCAAAAATTGAGGGGAAGAGTGGAAAAATGGTAGGATAAGAGGTACATGAGGGGATACAAGATGAATAAAAATAGTTACAAAAGATAACAACCTACCCAAATAATTTTGAAAAATAATTCATAGAATTTTAAGAACCTACACCACATCCTAATTTAGGGTCCCATTACAAGTTCATTGAGGGAGCAAGACTCATCCTTGAGAAATTAATAATCCCCCTCCTACATGAGATGGAAATAGAAAGAAGGTGCACCCACATATGGATACGGATATCCAAATTAAATAATGTTGAGGATGTGGGCTTTATGGAACAAAGGCTCCTTGAAATGGGTAAGGAGCTAGCTGATCTAAGGCTCAGAGAATCTATGGTAAAAGATAAATTGCAGCCAGTGCAAATAGAGAACATGAGGCTGCAAGGGTAGCTACAGGAAAAATATAACCAACGTACCACTATGGACATCCTTTGCATGGAGGCCATGTAGTACAAAAAACCTTCAACGTCCTATGCAATTTATGTCAAGGAGCAATGGTTACAATTCCAAATCAGGACCTTAGCTCAACATGGCTTCCTACCATTTCAAAACTATAGAAAATTCATTGATTTCTGCAGAAAGTCTAGTGTACGAGGGAGGGCTAGAATGGATAAATTCTATTTTCATAACCTCATATTAACTTATATGAATAATTGGGACCCCAATTTTAGGTTGTGTGATATGAAATTAATGGCCTTAGAATCTTGGCTAACTCATGAAGAAAGAGTAGCATATATTAAAAGAGGGATGGTAAGAGAAGAGAGAGGACCTATACAGATCAGATAAAAACTAATAAGCCTTAGGGTATCATCAGTAATCCTAAATTGATCTAAAATGATTATATACTTGCACCTAAATACATTGAGACACAAGGTCAGGCCATTTCATACTTTGATGATACATCCAAGTTGCTAGGAAAAGAGAGTTTGCAGTCATGTCAGAGAAGATGCCATACCTTACCACTTATCCTACAACAAATGGAATATCACTCCCCTAAGGGAATGAATAATGCATTAGAGATAGCACCCTTCTAAAAATAGGTTATGTAGAGAATGAAGATGCAATGGATAGGCTTGACACTCGATCCACCTTTGTTGATGGGGCTTCATGAAGGGAGAGATCAAAGAGAGAAATAAAAAGAGTGGGCCGAGGCATAAAGAAATGAAATATTCCACCCACCTGAAGGCACTTGCTATGAGTGACCTTGGGTTGTGAGGGAGGCCACTAGGGCTTTGAAATTGTAGCAACCAAATCTATCAAAATTGTGCTTGTAGCCTCTCTTCCTCACCTATCTCGTGGAAACTCGAGGAGAAGGATCTTGAACCAGAGATCAAAAATAGTTTGTTTATGATTTCTTGAAAAGTTAGATAGTGTGATATCATGTCCATAATATTCTGAGTATGAGTTAAAAATTTGATTTGTGGTTAGATCATATCTTAGGATATTTTAAGTAGGGTTTCTATTCAACTCGTCTTTTTTGCTTTTAAGCGTGTTAGTTTGTCAACGATCAATGCATGAATGTGTGTAGTGGTTACAAGATGGTCTACACTTATAGGGAAATGACCCATTTCATCATTTTCGTATTGGACTTCATAATTTTTCTCTCCAACCTCTAATTCTGCCACCAAAACCATGTTTTGTGAAACCACCTTCATCACCACCGTGAGCAGCCCTCAAAGTTAAAAACATGTCTTCCAAGGATTTCAAGTTTGGATGGAGGTGTTGATCACCCATCACTCACTTACATCCACCATCCCCCACCGTTTTCCACCTTCCTTCCACCATTTTCATCCTTCAATCCTTCTCTGCATATTTCCTCTAACACTTCAAGACTTCATGTAGCAATTACCAACATCATATAGAAACTTCCTATAGCGAATTCCTGTAGCAGCAATTTATGTCACCATTTCCACTCTGATTTTTCTACCTTTTTACCTTTTAACCTAGAACAAGATTCATTTGACCCCCAACTCTGAATTCATGGTCAAAAGAGACCCTTATTCCACTCCAAATCTCCTTCATTCCTTGCTACAAAAACATAATAGGTGTTACTGTTTCATTTCATTATAGAGTTAGCTTGAATAGGACAGAAGTTTACATGAAAATACAAGTTTAATGGAGGAGTATGTAGTATTTGTTTTATTCTTTGATGAAGTTTGTGTTGATATATTAGTTTCTTTATTGCAAATGAATGGATAGTTAGATGAATGATTTCCTATAGAATAGTTTCCTTTTCTACAATTAGGTTAGTTGTTTATGATTTTATTTCACTTTAAATTGCAAGTAGATGTTTGATAGAAACTCTCTTTTCCTTAGGTTAGAAGTAATTTTCTCCATTTACATGAGCTAATTTAACATTAATCAAGTAGGAGGAATGGACTTGATTTACTACATATCAGAAGACGTAGTTGAGGGTGTCATAAGTAGAATCCATATATTGTGCATATAGCACTTTCATATCTAAATTTGTATGAACCCCGGGTTTATAAGTAAATTTGAGTATCCCTAGGGAGTTGCAACATTTTTGGGGAAATTCTAAGGCTCATCACTCACAACCCCTTTCTAACGAAGCAAAGGAGGGAAGAGTTGTAGAAGGCTCAAGGAGGGAGAGAAGGGAGGACAAAAATTTGTACAAGAAGGAAAATATGGTAGGAATTATGAAGAGGAGGGTATCACTAAGCTCATTTCAAATCAGTGGAAACCTGTAAAAGAATAAAAAGTTTCTTAGAATAGACTAAGGTATTGAGGCCTAAGAAAAGAATGTATTGTTTCTTAACCTGATTATTCTAGAACCGTAGAGGCTCGGGGGAAATATCTGGACCTGATTTCTAGGGTTTACGATTGGGTGGAAGGGTCCTAAATTTATCTTTCTAGTCTTGGTTCTTGACTTAAGCATATAACTAGATAAGTATGAGGAAAAAACTAAACTATAATGTTACAAACTATTTATGAGTTTTTATTACTAGAATGTTCTAGAAAGTTAAATATGTAAGTTGTAGGGTAATAGGTAATGTTTTCATACTATAATGATAGTTTTAAAGTCCATATTATGGTAAACCACAAAAACTAAAATTGTAGGCCAAATTGGTAGACAGTCATTGATTTTTTTTTTTTTGAATCGATGTATATAGATAGTGAGGAATTAAATTATTAGCGGAGATCAGTTAAATTCTATAAGGGTTCTGGTCAAGTGTGATACTAGACCTTAGTAAAATTTTAAACACCGCATGGGAGGATGGAACCCTGAGGTTAGAGGGTTCTCTATGTTTGGCTTTCTTTAGAAAATAGACATGAACAAATAATAGATATTTTATGAATTTTAATAGGGGTAGCTTTAAGCTATGGGTTAGCCAAAATAAATTTTTGTGTAGTAAAACGTTCATGGGCAAGAACCGAAGTATAAAAAAATATAATTTCCCAAAAAAGGCTACAATTACAAAAGTAATAACCCAACATGTAATATGTCAATTCCAAGACATATCTCAATTCCATATAATATGTAATGATTAAACTAACAAGAATGAAATTAAACTAACAAAGAACCATGATGGTAGGGCAACAAAAAATATGAACCATGATGCCATTTTAAAATAATAACCATGAGAGATGGAAAATCGTCATGCAACCAGAAAATAGTAGCACATTTCCTTGAAATAATACACATATAAATCGTAGTTTACACCATGAAGACTTGGAATTTATAGGGGAAAAGACAGGTGCAGTAACAGATAGACAGTCTAATATATGTATCCAAAAGAGAAAAAATTCCCTTGGCTGAAACTTGGCTCAGAAAAAAAGTAATGAAATGTCATTTACACACAATCCATAGAAATAAATTGAACTATTAAGAGAAATGTTTGAAGGCACGAACTCAGTTTGTGTATGCCTAATAACCTAACAGACTTGGGGTTGTTAGAACCATTAACAAACATTATGAGAAACAAGATTAAATATTTAACAAAAAACCTGGAGCAGTTTGTCGACGAAGTTGAGGAGGCTTGGTGTAATTATGGGCAGATACTTTTGTAATATGCTAAACATAAAAAAAAAAAATATATATTTAGTAACAGTAAAGAAGTTCACCTATGAACGTCTTCGAGTTAAAAATATTTTTTGGTGCAAAGAAAATAAACTTATGAAAGGAGTATTGTGTCGAGATGCACCCTTCGTCACCATGTATCTCTCTATCGACTCTTGGAATATATATCCAAACCCAAAGAAAACAACCTACAATGAGCATCCAACCTAGTAACCAAGGTGAAAATAAATCCTTAAGTTCATAATCGAAACCAACGGAAAACAAAGTAACTGAAGACAAGGGTAGAAGTTGAACAAGTTCGTGTAGAGTAATATTTTTCTAGTTGCAGAGCTTCGTTCAGGCATAACAGTGAAGAAAATACCAAAGAATGAGCATGGTATTGGTCTAGGTTAGTTACACTAACTATAACCCTCCCAAAGAAAATCATTGGCTCGGACCTAGGTATATCAATGACCTTGAGTGTGCCAAATGTCCATGCATACAATCTGCATGATTAATAGGTTCCATCAACTTTGGGTAGGTTTTCTAAAAAAATCTCCAATCTAAGTTCAAAATAATTAAGTCAAATTACAAGATATTGGAAGCCGAATCGGATGTCACATTGTCGCATCAATTAATTGATTACATTTGTATCAACACATTCAGGGTAGTGGAGAGCACCAAGGTACACCTGGCCATACAATTGAGATGTCATATTAAATAAATCAAATTAACTACATTGTGAACCAAAAATATGATAGGTCAAACTACGCATGTTGTTCCATTTCTGTTAAGAAGAAGAAACTACTCTATAAAATATATAATATTACAATTTATTTGACATAGATATTATGATGATACTAACATTATGTATTAATAAATTATCCTCTAACTCTTGCAAAGTTCCATGTGTTTTATTTTACAATGGTTAATTTTCATAAAAGTTAAGTTATAAGCATAGTTTGCAAGGATTCTGTGTTACATATAGTTGTTTGTATTTTTATTTGAGATATATTTTTAAAATGTTCTGAGAGTGTCATACTTAAAATTTTGAAATATATGTTTTTAGATAATACTTGTTAAAAAATGATCAACAATGAATAACAATTGAAAAAAATTCAAAAGTATATATTTTTTAATTTTCTATATGTAAGAAAACGTTTCATTATATTTTCACAAAATTACATAGAATATAAGGATGACTTAACATGTGCAGACCTTGTCTGAGGAGAGTACCTTTAAGATTCCAAAAACATACTTGTTGGGTGAAAACTAAGGAGATACCATCTTCTCTTGAGAGGGAATCTAGATGGTTCTCACGGTATGTTTGAGGATAGTTTTTAGTCTAAAATATAGTGAAAATGATAAAAAAGATATTGATAGATAATATGAAAAGTATTGAGAGAGAAAAATATTATTAAACCTTCCCTATAACTTATTTTTTAGTCTAGTCATCCTTGGCAGGGTACTTCAAGGAGAAATCATGGCCTTTTGGAATCAACAGAGGTCATTCACACTATATGAACACACCATACTAGTTAGTTGTGATATTTTTATTAGATGTACCATCTTCCTGGGTGTATGTGGTGATGGTTTCGTTGGTCATAATTTGGGCACCGACCACCTAAGTCGGAGATTTTTATTCCTCCCATGGGATGCCTAGTTCCTTCTCCTTTGAGTTTTGACGTCCAGAAATCTCAAGGATGGGAGGTTTATATCCCTGGAAACAAGAGTAAAAAAATTTTGGTTGCACTGACACATTCGATGAGGTCAGGGAGGTAGGAGGAAGAGGTAAAAATGTAATTATTGACTAATAAGAATTCATGGTTTTTCTTCTTCTTTGTAGGTAAGAGAACTTTTAAATTTTTCTTCTTCTTTGTAGGTAAGAGAACTTTTAATTATCTTTTCACGATGTTAGATTTAATACAATAAGGAGTTAACATGTGTATACTATATCTAACATGATTACCTTTGAGATGGAAAATTCATATTAGCTAGTCACAAACTAAGGAGAGATCATCTTCCATTGAGACGGAAACCACATGGTAATCCTGATAGGTTTGACAAAAATTTTGGATTCAATAATATAGGGACAAGAATAACAGAGATATAAATAGATAATATGAAAATTAATAACAGAGAAAAAACCTATAAATATTTTCTTGGGACTTTTTGGTGAGTCTGGTCATTTTTGGAAGGGTACTAAAAGTGGTCACCATGTCCTTCTAGAAGCCAAGGAGTGTACTCCCACTCAACGAACACACCATATGAAATAGTGGTGGTCTTTTCTTATTGTGCCTCGCCTTTTTGTGTGTCTAAGGCAATCCTATTAGTGTTAACAACTTGGACATCCTCCACCTAAACTGAGTTTTGATTATGCTCCCTAGAGCTACATGGTTCTACCATTTTGTGAGGATTTAGGAGGAGGAAGAGGAAGCATGAATTGGATTCCAAAGTCCCCAATGAGGTATCTCAAAGGCAGATGAAGCTCAATTACATGGGACTCCATATCTTCTATTCTTCTTTCACCAAGACACGAGGCTACTTCATGGTCACCAAGGTGATGACCTAATATATTCCTTATAGCCCAAGGCCCATTGGTAGTGATCGTGAATTCCTATAATTCCATGGTAGCAATCCATAGCAAGATTTTTTGATGCATGTACTCATCATATTACTTAATGCTTAGAGCATGCGAAGTCAGGGGAGGCAGAGACTACCCATGTCCATGTCTGCCATGCTATGTGTGCATTGTTTCACGAACCATGGATGTACTAAAGAGAGGGGTAATTTATGTTCCTTGGCATTTTCTACCTAGAAAATGCAGGAGAGGTCGACAATAGAGACCTAAAATGGAAAATATCAAAGCAATTCCAAGAGAAAACATAACAAAGATAAAAATTGATGATGTTGAGCAATAGAGCGAGATGATCACAACCTCTAGTTGATGCTACGAAGGAATCCATGTACCAGTTGTCAAGGATGATAAGGTAAATGAAGCTCTATATTGGAGACCAATGGATATGGGAGAGATATTCAAATTGTATAGCATGGTGAATATAAAAATGATTGTTTTCCTGGAGAGTTAGACCATATGCCACGTCTTGAGCATGATGATAGTGCATAGGAATCATCTGATTTCCTCCTTCACCTGTACATTGAATACGCTCAACACGGGAACCTGAACGGGATCATAGGCCCATCCAATCCATTAATGAATTAACTCATATTGGCATGCCATGGGTGGATGCATGCTATTTTTATGAAGAGACATCTTGATCCACGACATGAGTATAGTTTCTTTTGATGTTAGTATTATTTTTTTTGTTTAAATATACATTAATTAAATGTATTGTGAATGAAAATTCTTTCCAAAAATTAGTTGTAATATTTTGATGGTCATTCGTATAATTGTTTCTAATATATATTTAAAATGATATGGTTAGGTCAAATTTATTTATATTTTTAAAATATATATTTTCTCATAATACTTGCTAAAAATCATAAATATAAATTAAAATATTAATAACTTACAATTCTTATATACTCCAAAAATAAAGATATGCTTCCAAAAAATAATTTTATTAAATTTAACATAAATATAAAAGAAATGCAACATCTTAACATAAACTCTTTACCTTTCATAAAAAAATATACTTCTAGCATTATTCCCTAAGTTTATATTCGTAATTAAAAACATAATTACCTCTTAACATATATATATATATATATATATATATATATATATATATATATTCTCCATGTTTTAACTATACGTTGTAGCATTATTAAGATATTGTTATCATAGTCATTATTCTAATGAACCATTTCCACATAAATTTATCAAATCACCTTCGAAACATTATACTTTATTCATGTTCGAAACAAGAGTTGGAAAAATGTATTTTTTTACACCTTCGCACAAGGCAATGCTGGTTATGGAATTCTCTTAGCCTTGGTTCGGATTTGATACAAAACATAGCACATACAGTTTTTATGTCAGCAGAATTGTGGAAATGATTTTTGCAATAAACAAAACAAGTATAATTAAACCCATAGCACCCTGTAACCTTGTTACTTATTATCTACACATTGTTTAATTTATAATCTAGATCCTTCGTAGTCTTGAGAATCATTTTCCATTTAAGAGAGGGACTTTTGGAATCATTCCCACCATCGATGGGTTTTAATTTTATCAATGGTTGTGATGAGTTTTGGGGCTGTTAGGGTATTTTCCTACCCCCTGAACCCTAACCCATTGTTCATTTGGCACTGCTCTTGGGCAACCCCTCTCTGCAACTCTACACTATGTGGCCTTCTCCTTGGCATTCTATTTACTCATGTAGGTGTCGACGCCCCCATTTTAACATGGATCTCTATGAGAGTTACATTTCAGTTACTTGTTTGGTTATATTAGTTTGATGGGGTTTTAAGGGTGAATTTATTCTCCTCTTCGCAGCTCGTTTAACTGTAATGAAACTTCTTGGCTACAGGGTCTATGCGTTCATTGAATGACATCTATTCCACAAAGGATTCATGGCATACCACAAGGTTCGGTCTTCAACAATGGGTTCACAACCTATGCAGCCGAAGAAGGTAAGTAGGTTCAACTCAATTTTGTTGTCTCTTCAATTAATTTTTCCTCTGGTCAAATGAGTATCTTGTACCATTTTTTCTCTTTTTAATTAAACTTATGTTACCAAGTTTGCAGAGCTCACCTTCTTAAACCAAAGAAGGTAAGAGCACTGTCATTACCCTGTTAATATTCTCATTCTCTTTTTTGGGTATATTCATTATATTTTCAAAGGACTAACATTGTTTTTCCCTCACCCTGCAGGTATCTCTGAAAGCCCCAATACCCTCAGAGTTTTTGTCACTAATATTGCACTCTCAGTTTAATGTCCTTCATTTCTCTCTACAGGTATTATGAAGTCCTTCTTGGTAGCTACTTCTTTTGTTTCCTTACAGAAGTTCTCTTAAGGGTTTTGAACAAAATGATTTATGTTTGTTTATACGATCTTACAGCTCTAATTTTCGAATTTAGTTCTGGTTGAACAATCATTCGATGGATTAATGTATATATTTAACATTTTGATTATCCCTTTTTGTTGGTTTTGAACTGTGTGTTGATCGCTTATTAGTATCACCATTAAAACTTGTTTCCCATAATAGAATTTCATTTCTGAGGGTTTTTGGAACAACTTCTCTATTCTTTCTCTTTTCCGATTTTCACAGCAATATAAAACTCATAGTTAAATATAGAATCTTGGGACGGTTTGGGTTATGAACTCTGTGTTTTTTTATTAATCCTGTAAATTCATCAGGGTATCAGTCCTAAATAGACATGCAGGTTCATCTTATCCAATACTCAGTTCATTGAAATGAATATTTTCCATGAAAGAGTCTTATTTGCTTAAGTATTTTTCTTAAAATTCATTATTGTTCTTCGTTCGAGCATTCACGCTCAGCTTGCCTCTATTTGAAGTTAATGCACACTGTTTTTTTATATTTTTATCACCGAGTTTTGCTTCTCCCTACGAGAGAAACTGATGTATCTATAGTTATTTGTCCATCTCTTGATTTAAGTATTATATGTTCTCTATTCTCTTATTTACTGAATAGATGAATAGATGTTTAATGTTTTGCACTTAATTAATTTTGGCAAATAGTTCTACAGTTTCTATTCCTACTCAATTTCTTTTCCTGGTTTTTACTTCAGTAATAATTTTCTCATAGAAAGAGAAAATAGATGGGTTACTAGACCATCTCTAAAGGTTTATTACACAATCCTTAGTCCATGTATTGCTTTTTTTTCATTACAAGATAAACTATCCCATTTGGGGAAGTTCCTCCCTAAATGGACTGACTGTCCATCCTGTCATCTGTTTTCTACAGGATTTTCCACTACTGTGTTGCTGGAAATCATTAAATCTTCAGTATTATATTCTGTGCAATGGAATTATCCTTATATAAGACCTATCCTACAACAAAACTTCTCTAGGAAAATTGTTTAGACAACATTCAAAAAATCTAAGCATTTATCCCAGTCGATTTTTTTGTAACCCAGACTTTCACATTACACAGAAAAACTATATACAAATATTAACATAATTATAAATACTTAATCAGAACTCATTATTCCATTCCAATGTAGTATTTTAATACTTATCTCAGATAAGTAAGGCTAACGACATCCTCCCAACTGTGAGAGAGACAATGACATCCTCAGCTCCCCATGTTCTCCTCACAAAAGTAGGATTGCGTAGCACTTCTCCTGGAGGTAGACGTCAAGACCTCTGTCCAGCCTTCCCTCCAACGTCAGGTAGCAGAGTTCCAATGGTTTCTACTAGCTCAGCACACTCCCTCCTCTCAGCTCTCTTCTCATTTCCCTTCCATTGAACATAACCCCTTTCCTTCTCTAGGATTTTCCTTTTATCCTCAGAGGAAAGGTAAGTGCCAATAACTGCTTAATCCAACTACTTTGGAATCTTGAAAAACTTTTTACCATCAATTTATGGAAACATACCATAATTAAATCTTTTATTTAAAGAAAATAACTCTTGTTCATAAATTTATTAACATGTTGGTTAACCCTATTTAACTTTAAAAGAAATTCCAATGTCTAATTTGAAATATCATTAAGTAAATTAAATGTGGGTGTTGCAATAAAAAATAAAGATTCAACTTGGTATTTTTGAAATATGTCTTAATTTGTAATATTTTCTAATAATTTTTTTTAAATCTATATTAAATCTACGAAGGTTAAAAATATATTATTTAATTTATTTGAAGTCTATAGGTTGCAAATTTTATTATGTAAAGTTATTATACAAACTCAATAAAATAAAAAATACAAAAGTGTTTTGCAAATTGTATGGCATAAAGCCAATATACAAACACAATAAAATACAAAATACAAATATTTAAAATTCTATCATAAAATATCAATTTGACTAGTTAACTTCTAAAACATTGATTTCTTTGAATTTATGATGAAGTTTTTGTGATATTTTTTTAAATATATTGAAAAAATTATTTATTATATTTTTTTTATGGTTGAATTATATAAATTTAAAAAAAAAAAAACAAAGATTCATCATGTTGATTAAAAATATTTATAAAAATATTAATTTATATGATTATTTTTAAATGAATCATAAACTTCAATGAATCAATATTATAAAATACCAATTTGTAAAACATGAAAATTAAATTTAAAATAACTTATTAAATTAATAATATTTACAAATGGATAAGTTTTTATTAAACTAAACATACATTTTAACATACACTAAATTGGACATATTTAACTTATTTGGAGTGTAATTTTATCAAATGATGTCGTGTAAAGTCATTAAACAAATACATAATAAAAAACAAAAGCTAAAGATATGTAAAACTTTATACATAAAATCCACCTTAACAATTAATTTCTAAAACAAACGTTTCTTTGGATTTATGATGAAGGTTTTGTGATATATTTTTCAAACATATTGAATAAGTATTCTTGCAAGATAAATTATGATGATAGTGAGATATGATTTTATAGTTATTTTTATGGTTGAAATATATATATTTTAAAATAATTATGAAATTTTAGGATATTAAAATATATCTTAAAAAATTATAATTATTGATGATGTTATATTGATTAACTTTGTATTAATATAAAAATTATTTTTTAAACAAATTATAAAATCTAACAATTCAATATTTTAAAATAAATAAAAATAAATTCAAATTCACTTATTAGATTAATAATATTTTGGAAAAAAAATCAATTCTCATTAAAATAAATATTGATTTTGACATAAACAAATTAATATATCATAAATTTAACAAATTAATATACAATAAAATTAACAAGTGAACTATTCAAGTTGGGAGATGATATAGTTTAAATTCCTTATACACACAAATAATAGAAAATGAAAGCAAAAATATTTAAAATTCAATCATAAAATATCAATTTGACTAATTAACTTTTGTATTTCTTTCAACTTATAATGAAGGTTGAGTAATGTAGTTTTCAAATATATTGAATAGTTGTTCTTGGAAAAAAAAGTGTTATTTGTGATGTTATAGTTAGTTGTACTATTGAAAAGTTAATAAGTTAATTGTACTATTGAAATATATATCTTACTTGAAGGTAATTATAAAAAAAATGGGCTTTCCATCAATACATTCAATTATAGTGTTTATAAAAGAAATCGTATTTATTTATGATGTTATATTGATTAAAAATATTTATTTCTTTGACCAAATCATAATCTCTAAGATTTCAATATTATAAAATATGAAGTATGAATTAAATAATAATTAAAAATAAAATTAAAAGCACTTATCAAATTAATAATATTTAAAAAAACAAATTAAATATTAAAAAAATAATTTTAACATAAACAAATTAATAGACGACATTCAACTCATTTAGAGGGTGATCTTATACATGTGTAAAATCACTACACACAAAAACAAGAACACAAACAAACAAACACAAATAGAAACATAACAAACAAAATGCATAACCTTAAAAAGAAAAACAAAGGGAAAAAGATACAAACACACATTTAAAATTCTACTTGTAACTAATTAGAATTTAATTTTTAAATTGTATATTTATTTCATTTTGAATTTTACTATAAGAGATTTGTGATGTATTTTAGAAATGTGTATGGAATTATTGTGCTTACAAATAAATAGTTATAGTCATTAGTGATGTTATAATTATTTGTATTGTCAAAATATTAATTAAAAGCCAATATAAAAACATGTGATTTTTTAAATGTATATTGAATGGTGTGGATAGAATTATTGTACTTACAAAAAAATAGTCATAGTCATAATCATTCATGATACAATTATTTGTATTGTATAAATATTAATTAAAAGCAACTATAAACCCATCTGATTTTTTAAATGTATATTGAATGGTGATGCTCAAAACAAATTCATGGTGGTAATTATTTGTGATATTGTGAAGGTCTTTATAATTTTAGAATGTAATTATTAAAAATATTAGTGAAAAAAAATCAACAAATCATTATCTTTAACAAAGCAATAGCA